>OX579639.1:7985667-8734881 GCA_951230915.1 Antitrichia curtipendula | reverse complement strand
GGTCCAAAATCAGTGGGAAGAGGTGAAGCAATACAAGAACATGTGGCACAAAATAGGGGGCATTTTTATACATTGATCCTTGATTTGGGCAATGAGGGGGGGCAATCTTTCTTGGCCCTATTTTGTGCTATATTAATTCTATGTTCTCCACTCCTCCTAGCTAATTTGGAGCCTCCGGTTCCAAGTATGAATTCCAAAATTCCAAATTTTATCATTGGTGACAAATTAAAAATTCTTATATTTTCCTTGGAGATGAATCCACCTTACCGGGACCCACTTTGTACTGATGACCACTTTAATGGCCTCCCTTTTCACCTTCCAACAAGAAAAAACCAATAAATATATATATATATATATATATTTTTTTTTTTGAGCAGTCTAATAGTAGCAACTAGGCACAGTAGCAAAATGTGGCGGCGGGTTTGGGGGTATAGACCTAATAGTTGTTCCCGGCAGGCCCATGTGAATGTAAGATAATTGAGCATGTGACAGGTGCTTGAGAATCCTCGTACTGTACACTTGTACTCCATTTTTTCATTACAATTTTCATTACAAAACATAAAAGGAGCAATACATACCCGTACTCTGACCTTGTGGGAAACTGGGAACCTCACAAACAAACCAATATGGAAAGCTGTTCGTCAAATACAGTCTTGAAAATGGAAAATTAATGACTTGTGCTCTGAATTGCTATCAATGTGTCTTTGTCTCTCCTGCAACAGGCTTCACCACCAATAAAGGGTCGAAAAGGACCAACGGAGTCGTTGAAAAGCTTAGAAAATGTCAAAGGCATACATGACATGATTGTTGTGGGATCTGTGCAAAATGCAAAGTACAAAATATAGGTGCAAGGTGGTGATGTAAATTGTCTCATTTTTTGAAAAAAGAGAAAAGAAAATCTATGTCTTTTTTAATAGCCCGTCACGTGATTTGATACTGTAAAATAACTATAATATTGTTGATGATATAAAACCAACACATATATTGATTGGTACTTTAGAAAACCTACGGTACAAACCAACACAATTGCTTATTAATCTATTCTTTGTACCCATATCCAAAAGTTGGGTCTTTGTACTTTACGAGAAAATGAATGTCACATTGAAAGGGATGATACACTTTAAGAATATACAATACATTAAGTGTAACAAAGGTTGCTATAATTCACACAAGTATGCGTGAAGGTTGGTTGTTTGAAGTGAAAGTTGCTTTTGAAACAGTTTTTATGTGTTATATCCGCTTTAGGACAACAATAATTGACACTTGTCCCCCTCGGTTGTCCCCTAAAGGTTTGGGAAGCTCAAATTTGGACACAATATGATTCTCTTGTGTATTTGGCATATATGTATCATGAATTGAAGTATATATTAGTGACAATAATTTGTATTCATATCAAATTGAACCCAATAAGAAAATGCCATTTCTAATTTGGATCATTTTTACACCTCTTTCATGTGTCAAAAGTTCCAAAATAATCATGTATTTTAAATGTACATTATTGTATTTGAAGTTAGATGTCAAAAATGACATTCAAAGAAAGATTATAATTATTTCATTATCATTCCAATGGTGTATGTCTTGCCATATTTTAGTTTATAGTTTGTATTATAGGATTCATTTATAGTGCCGTACATATGTAGGAGAGGTTTTGAGAAGTATTCATGCATTTACAACCGCCCCTTAAAAAGTGTCATAAATAGTGCAAAAGGGTTTTCGATGCCAAATACAGTCAATGTATTCAAAGTTTGAGGTCCTGTATGCATAGTTTAGGAGTACTCCAAAGTTGAATTGAGGGCCGTTTCACACTATGGCCGACTAAGTCGAGAGGCCGTGGGATTGAGTGGCTAAACTTTGTTGAGAGTCCAAAGAAATGAGCAATAAATAGGCAATAAAATATAGGAATTAGAGCCTTCGGCCGGCTATAGTGTGAAACCTCCAAAGGCCAAGTCCAAAGTCCAAACTCTTAGCAATGAATTCCCACCTACCAATCTAACGGTTGAGATCTTGTCTTAAGTTGATGGACTCTCGGCCATAGTTTGGTTCTCCATTTTTACTTGATCCAAACTTCTTTTGAGAGTTTGTCGCCATGTAGGCAATTTATTGCCACATAGGCAATTGGAGGGTGATTGGCCTTTGAACTTGTGCCTTCTAGTGTGAAGGATCAAGAGGCCAAACTTTTAATATCTTGAAATTTGATTGGCGGAAACCCACGGCCTCTCGACCTTTGGCTGTAGTGTGAAGTGGCCCTAAGTGTATATTTTTGCTTCTTAATGAGCTATTACAGAGCTTTTATCTCAGTTAAACCAATTGTACAAAACTAGAATGAAGGTTCTTCAAGCTTAACAATGCGGATGCTGCCCATGAGCATGGCTTATTTTTGGACATTCACTACATGGTTTAGGAACCGTTATGTGCATTTTAAGCATTGTCTTAATCACTTCCTATGTCACTTGCTCAATTCACAGGCCTTCTTGCATTCATTTTTGTTGTATCCTAGGAGCACTAATAGTGACCCATGTAGGTTTCAGTTTGGAAAATTGCCATTAATTCATTTTCAGTTAGAAAATTCTGATTCAAATCTCCATTGCACTCACCACTCTTTCTCTTTCAACAAAAAAAACATACCAATTTTTCCGATCAACTCAATTCATTACAGAGAGCTCTTTTTCTTTATATGAACCATTCCTGAGCCTTCTACCTTAGTTGCCACAAACATTTAGGGATTAAAGTGCTGCAATCATATTCCACCCTCCAATCAAAACTAAAGATATAGGTGTCAAAAATTGTCAGAACCAAACGGTACACTGCATTGGGTGCCCGGATCAAAGTTGCAAACCACTGTCAGAAGAAAAACATGTGTTTGCAATTAGTCTTTTGACAAAACAACATTCAACTCACTAAGGTAAACCAGCCTATGACAGGCAGAATGACTGATTTGGTATGTTGCCATTAGCAAAATAAAATCAGATTTTTTTCTAGCAGAGACAACTTTGAGAAATGAAAGAAGCAGTTAAAATTTTAGTTTTTGGACAAAGTAGGAATCTGTTATGAATTTTTTAAGTATTTTTCCAAAACAGTCTGTAGATTATCTGAAATCAATAAAACATGTCTTCATGATGGTCATCTTACCATTTAATGCAGTCTTCAGATTTCCTAACACAACCACAAGAATTTTTAATGTGGCCATCACACAAAGGAATAAAAAAACAACTCTTTATAATGAGTTTACACTCACAATGTGTAAGTGTCCTATGACAGTCATTACTAATTCTATCACAATCACCTAATGCACTAATGTGGGCCACTAACCAACCTAATTAAATTGTAGAAGCAAAAATCTGAAATGGATTGTAATGGGGGGGTTATGTAGATGTCTGCATTAAACAGTTGGCTTGTCATAGGCTGGTTTATCTTAGAATCTATGACCTCAACGTTGGTATTCCCTCGTTTTGTCATGGAAGCCATTCACAATTTGTTAATCAAGTGATGAAGATAACTTTTTATATACATATGGGGTAGTAGGAGGTAAAACAAACAATGTGGGATAATTTTTTATGTTTTGACAATGAGTGGTCAAACTCTCATCTTCCAATTATCCCATACTCTTTGAGGACTCATGATGAACAATGAATTTCAATATAAAAATGACACCTTCAACTTTCCATGAATGTCGATTTGTAAAATCCCTTCATTTAATCATTAAAATTAATTTTTAATTGTAGATGGTTCATTTGCATTGGTATATCATCCAATGGATTCTTTTGATTTTTGGAAAACGATGTGTTTTTTACAATTATTTGTTGATTTGTATATCTTGTCCTAAAATTAGCAATAAAATAGAGCAAACCAAAAATATATTGTCACTATTCCGGTACCGAAGCTTATACTAATAATGTGGATGAATTTTGTGGATGATGACCTCAGAGAGGAAAAGGCAGCCTCTCTGAAGGCTATTGAATGTTATGCCTAAAGGTTCCTTAGGTCAAAATTTAGAAAATGCTCCCAAAACTGTCCAAAACAATTCATTCTAAAAATAATATTGTAAATCATATTCTATCCACATTTTAGAATATGTAACAATAAGATCTTATTATTGACTAGTACATGATCTTGCATAAAAATTAGGAATCTAAAAGCAATGTATGTGTGAGATATGAATGAAAATAGTAATACAATGTCTTTTCAAGGTTGCCCGAGTTTTTGACAATGTGGTTTTGTCAAGCTTTTGAGCTCCATAACTTAGATTCTTCTTTGTAAAAATATTTAAAGACTTTAGATTTGAATAAAACCTCAAGCTAAAAATAGGTGTGCAAATTTTCAAAGCAAAATAATGATTTGCTCCACCAATCCAATTTGGAGTTTGAAAAAAAAATGATCAACTTTTGGATCTTTGTAAAAATTAGATCCCCTAGAAGGTTGATTTTCTAATCTAAAGTATATTAAAAAAATACCAAATTTGATACTTCATTTTGGATGCTCCAAAACATCCAGACATCATTTACTATTAAAAAGAACTTTAGGGTTTAAAGGCCTATGGATTAAAGAACCAAGATGAATGTTTTCCATAGAAATAGGGAAATAAATTTTGTCCCTATATTTGCATTTCTTGACCTCTTTTCCATTGGTTGTATTCATTTCATTTTTGATTTTATTAAAATTTTGAATTTGCTTGAATGCCATTAGTCTATGAATGGAGGATTTTTTGCCTTTGAATTTTAAAATACATTATTTTTAAGGAGGTGGGAGTGGAATACAAGATGAAATCATGGATGATCTTTGTTTTCATCTTTCAACTTCTATATATTTCTTAATGTATACTTCCAATGTTTAATTAGATAAAAAAATTTAATATGTTCAAGAGCTAATAGTCTAGAAAGGTGCAATTCACCAAAAAAATGATTAATTGCATCCATTTTGTGTGGCAAAAGTGGAAGATAGGTTGGAATTTTGGATGAGATTTATAAGATAAATCTATTTTCAAAGAAAATTAAAAAATATAAGAAAATTTAGTGAACTTTTAATATAAGCCTTTGGGTCCAATTGATGGCCCAATTTAAGGATCTAAACACCCCTATTGGTTGATTTTTCAATGGTTTTGAAATCAAGCCAACAATTGGACTCTATTAGTAATATAAAGTGATCCTAAGACTCAAACGAGAAACAAACGCAATACAACAAAATCAACAAATCCAATCCAAATATAATTTATAAGAAGATGAGTAGGAGATGTAAAAAACCTTGATAAGATCATTCTTTTTTATTAAGGTAATAGAGTTCATCATAAAGTGGGTGCAATGAACATTAAAAAAGAACAGAGAAAAACGTGACTGTGCAAATGACTGCAAAACAGTCGCGTTGTAGTCGCAAAACAAAAGAATGACTCGTGGCGCTGCAGTCATTTTGGACAAGTCATTTACAAGAATGACTGCAGATATATTATCACCTAACGAAGAGGGAACGGATGAGAATTTAGATGAGATGAGTCTCGATAAAGAAAGACAACCTTGGAAAGATGGTTTTAAGCTACCATGTGGAAAGGGAGGGCTTTTTTGGACTAGGTGGACAACGACTTGACCCCTGATAAATCTGACGTGGACAATGGAAGCGCAGTCACGGTGAAGTCAATTTGGAGTTGCATCTGACCCCTTTTTAATCTGACGTGGACTTCCTTCTGCAGTCACGGAGAAGTCATTTTAAAGTGACGTCCGACCCCTTCTAAATCTGACGTGGACATAGCAACTCCGTGGCGCGGCAGTCATTGTACAATTGGGTTTAACCCCTCTATAATCTGACGTGGACTTTCACGTAGGCATCATTTTAAAGTGATGGATTTAGGATTTAGAATTTAGGGTTTGGGAATTGCGGCGATGTGTGCAAAAAAGAATGTTTTGACAATTGCATGGTTAATAGTCATTCTATAGTCACATATGAATACATTGTAAATATTACAAAAATACATCATCCACCATATACAATACAATATACACCATATACAATACATCATATACCATACATCATGCTTAATATAAAATATATCATATACAAAATATTTGGCAAATACGCCACATGGCTCTCAAAGCCACTTCGTGTGTGAATATGAAGAGTTGAAATGACAAACCTTTTATATAGGTGGAGTGATAGGAGGCAAGACAAACCATGTGGGACATGTAAAACACAGAAATTGTGTTATTAGTAATATTTTAGATCTCATTTAGGAATAGTAGATTAATTGTTTTAAAAAAACTTTGAACTAATAAAAGTTGAAAAATGAATTTTACTTTTATCTACAAAAATTTATTTTGGATTTTAAACCTCAAATCAAAAGTTGTGGACAAATTTGAGAAGAAGATTGGAGAGGCTATTTTCTTAACATTTTTTTGATTCTAGTAGTGTAGAAGACGTAATGTAGTCATTTCCATGTCGTTATCTGACTGCAGTACTGTAAGACGACTTCCACTTGACTAGGTGCAGTTATATGGAAGTCATAGGTGACCCCTAGTGAATTAAAATCGTAGAAGGTCACTGTCACTGTTAGTAATGTTGTTCTAGTTTTTTTTGCAATGTAGTTCTTAGGGGTAGGCTTAATAATGGAATTGTATATATGCACAGGGAGTTAAGGTTCAACAAATGTGCAAATCCATACACTCTAGAGCCTATAGGGTTGATTGTTCCTCAAACATTGTCAATTTGGGTGGAATCGATAAATTTAGTGGGTGTAATTGAATTGTTTGTAAAAATAACCTTGATAGCACAAAAAAGTAGTAGGGTGAAGCTGCAAGATACACAAAGTAACCCTACTTATACTAGAGATGATGTAACTGACAAACTTGGATGGAAAGTGGTCTTACGTAAAGAAGCCCGTTCCAAGCGTTAAGTTGTTGACCGCACAGATGCCTTCATCACCACTATTGGGGAGGCTGTAGGGCTCATTGTTCTCCAACGATTGCCGAGTAGAAGCTCCACCACCAATCTAATTGAAGCCATTGAATTATCTGTGGAAGAGAACTTACTTGCGCAAGAGACGTACTAGGTACACACTTCTTGTCTAAACATGGCCTATCATGTTGCCCTAGTGTTTGTGTCAATAGAAACATTTTTCCTAAACTGCAAGTGCATGTAGCACGGAGGCAGGTCTCCAAATTGGAAGACGTTAGAATTATAGTAGTACAACCCGAATCAATTTCCAAAGTGAAGTCATGTACCAGTCACTATCTAGTTACGTGACAGACTCGCTGCAGTTATAGTATAGTTACGTGACAGACAAAGTCATACTACAATCATAGTGAAGTCACATCGCCTGCAATTGCAACCTGACCGTCTCCTCCCCTACCATCTTGAATGTCTTCCCATTTACTAGGTAATCAGAGGGCCATATTCACTTCTTTTCATTCATGGTGTCATGAAGCATGGACAAGTTCTGGCCTCAACAACTTTAAGCATTTCTGTACAGCTTGTGCTTTAATGCAAACCCTGAAGCTAACAGCAAGTGTGGAAGCGCATGAAACATTGGTAACACTATCCCTATTACGATTTTCTCAAAATGAGTCCATACAGCATGTGTCCACCACACGACAACCCTCAAGAATGAACGCAATTATTTCATTCTTCAACTAATCTTCAATCTTTGAAATAGGGGTAATAAGGCTCGCAGACCTTATTCTCCTAAAATTAATTCATTTATGGTACACTAGTATTATATCTTAGGTGACTTACATTCATTCAGACATTCCTAAACCTCGATATTCCAATTTCCCGACTTGCATGAACTGCCTCTCTTCTTATTTAGTACTAAAATCTAGTGCCAGTTATAATGCAGTCATACTGTAGTGACATACCGGAAACTGTGCTCATCCTATCTTTCCTATACCACGAGGCCCCATCTTTTTCTGTATCCATATGTAAAAGAAAACGCCGACTTTGTGACTCCGTGGCGCTGCAATCATTTTCAAGTCACTTCTTAATCGCGTTGCAGTCGCAAAATCCGCAACCGCACAACTAAACAATGACTTTGCCTACTGCAGTCGCGTTCCAATTCGTCACGTCACTGCATCGTCACCCCTCTGAACGGAACGCTATGGATGAAGTACACAGTGCGTTTTCTGTTCATCCCGCAGTCATTGCAGCGACTGTAGAATGACTGCAGCACTTTGGATCCTCCTCCGCTGGTGCAATTAGGGAGGTGAAGTGGCGTTGCAGTCGCAAAATTAGCGCAGTCATGTTTTGCAGTCACAATTTTGGCCGTTTTTTTGTAGTAGAAGGATGAGGATCCGGAATTTCTTTTGCACTATTCTTTTGTACTATTCTTAAGTTAAACCTTCCTCTGACATCCCTTCTACAAATTGCAGGTTACTTTATGATTAACTCTATTAAGGTGGACGCACTAGTAGCTGATCATTTAAGCAATTTTGGAGCAAATGGTGAGTAGTATGAGGTGGTAGAATTTTTTCCCATATGGGAAAATAGGAAATATGGAGATTGAAAAATTTTCAAAATAATATCTCCAAATTAAAAGTATTGTGAATTTTGGGAGTCAAAAATTGCACTTCACCAGTAGCCAATGTCTAAAGTCTTCCAATTCTAATCATTCAAGAACTACTTTCCTCCTCACTACTTCCTACTTGCTTGCTTACTACTTTGGAACATGTGTCATAATCTTATTAGTCATAACCCTAAAAAGGATAAAAAAACACCAAGAAAAACATACATTCTAAGCTTGAGTTCCAACCTAAGGTTGAAAAGAGCGCACCTTCCAAATTAGGTATTAGGTGTAATTGACAATTTGGTGCCTCTACCTTAATCCTTCATTGCCTAAGGGGACCAAAAGTGTCTTCGCATAGTTTCAAGTCTAATTCAAAGTGTTGTGACTTTTGCATCCAATGTCCAAATTCAATAAAAACTTGTTGGAAAAGTTGCACTCTCTTTTCTAGGTTGTATGGTAAAATTTTCAGATCAATCCAAGATTTACTGATTTCTTGGAAGCCAGTCAAAGTTCAGAGGCTCAATTTGAGTTCACCAATCTGCATTTGATGGCTGCAACTTTGGGGGGCTTGTATCTTCTTCATCCAATGTTTTTTTCAATAAGAATTTGTTTGATTATGTTCTCTTTGAAGTTTAGTTATTGTGGTAAAATTTTCATGTCAATCCAAGTTGTTTTGAATGTTTGGGAGCAATTCGAAGTTCAAAATTTCAACATTTTTGAATTAAAGTGAACTTCGGCGGCTTGTTTCTTCTTCATGCACTGTTTGTTTCCAATAAATTTTTTTGGAAAAGTTGCACATACTAGTCTATTTTATATGGCTAAAATTTCATATCAATCCAGTAAGTTATGAGTGACTGAGAAGCATTTTAGTAGAAGGGGGTTCAACCTTAGATGTGTTTTTTTCCAACTTTTCTTGCTATTTTTTTGACATTTGAAAGTCATTTTGTAGACACAATGAGTCAATTCAATGATAATTTTTTTTCCCACCAATGTGTTTGTATGTTGGTTTTGAATCACTTCATAGTTTAAAGTTTTTTTCATTTGAGTAGGTTTAGAAATTGAACTTCATCTCTACTTGTGTTGCTAGGAAAAAATTTCAGCATCCTTTTTCAACACTAAAGCATTATAATCTTACAATCTACGTGGCCAAATGACTCCAAATTTGATTCACGTCATCTACAACACATACACTACAAGATTGTATGGTTGAGATCTCTATAGCTGATTGGCATTTAGATCTATAACACTTCAAAAGGAATGCTGTTTCTGAACTCATACAGGTTTTAGGCGATGAAGGGTTAACCGTAAGGTATTCCCCTTCTCAATTTCCACCACGCAATTGAACTTTGCCATAGTTGGGCGGCCACCGACGCTGCGACGCTTCTGACAGACAGGAAGCCGAAGTACTGAAGGCAAAAATTGGAACATCCCAGAATTGAGCTACACAAGGCTGAAAACCTGAATGGCAGACCCATTCTGCAACAATTGGGTAACTGCAAAAACTCTAGAATCAATTTGCTCGCACTAAAATTATCCTGGATTCTCAATCCCTTACCTTAGAAATCCAAGAAGAAATTGCAATTGGAGGAGCTAGGTGGGGAGCTACACACCTACAGTACGGTATGCTTGTCCATCAGGATGCATCAGTTAACACTTCTCTTGGTTTGAATCGACGTTTTGTGTACTTTTGTCTTCGAAACTTCTTTGTGAGACTGAAGAGGTTGCGGATACGTCGATGTGTTTTCTTTCGGTGAGGTTCATTTCTACTTGCTGTTGTGCTTCTATCATTGTATCTTTGTTGCTTGTGCTTTAGTTTCCTGTAGCTTAGATAATGCCGAGATTTCTCGTTTCACATTCACGCTTGGCACAAACAAGCATTGGAAAGTCGAGCTAGAGGATAATTTGCAGTGGAGAGGGCCTGATCCGGAAGTCTGTACTGTACATTGTTTCGATTCTGATGTAATCATTACGTACAAATTGCTTGTTAGTCACGCACTAGCTGGTCTTCGATCGAGGGCTCCAACCCGCATCCCATCCTCCTAACGCGCTGTCTGGACCGTAGCCTGTCTGGTTCCTTACAGGAGCAGTTGGTGGGAAATTCATACACTCTCTTCTGTTTCAAAAGGAATGTACAAAAATGTTCAAAGATATATGAATCACTAACAAGATCGATGGGTCGAGCAGTATGAATATTATTAACCCTAAAATGGACGGGCCTGTGACCCTGGTGAATGCAGTATCAGATGGCTAGGGCCGTGGCTCAAGAAAACCGAAGGTTTTCCAAATGTTGTGCTGACTGAACCACGGGAAAGATGAGAGAGCATGTGAGATCCACAAAACAAATTTGAGCTCCGGGAGTACGTGCTGATGAATAGTAGATTCGATTCAGTAGTTGGACCTTCAGGAAAACCATTTCGGACAGAGGCGATCGAAACTTGCTACACTGAAAACTCGGAAGAGGTGGACACGGATCTCATCAGGTTGACTGTCCAGTTATCAAAATGAAAATTGTGATGCTTGAAGAGGACAACCGCACTACTTGCTAAGTTCTAAGCTAAAGTAGAAGGGAGCGGAATGTTTGAATCATCGCCTCGCATTCTGTGCAACCTTGACCAGGATGCACCTGAATGTGACACTCATTCTGGATATGCAGATCTTGAGGGTAGATAAAAAATTAAAATGATGTGCGCTTGTTAGGAAATGGTTTAAGGAAACCAACAAAATTGGTTTTGTATTTTTATGAGCTTGTATGAATATAATATGAATTTTTGAAAATAACTATGTAAAATCACCTACTATGGTTGGACACTAGAATGACACCAAAGTGGGCATGAAACACCCAAAAGCGATGCACTCTAAGTTTTGGATCACACATGGGTGATTGGCCAATGCAAGATCTGCCCTTATGGGTGACAACTTCTTGGAACTCCACTTGTTTGCTTTGGGTCCAATTGTGCTTGGATTTAGGTCGTTTTTTAGGTGTCAAAGCATGACTCACATTACATTTGGGTGCTTTTACTTTAGAGTGAAGACTGTTCCGATCCTTAACTGCTCTACTATGTAACCTAGATAGAGAGCTTGGGTGGAAAATAGATGGATTCTATTATTTTTCCATTTTCCATTATGGATTTCATTCGTCAAAAGGATGTTCATAGTCTGCCAAAATCCTATAGGGGTCAACTTCTATTAAAGAAAGGACTAGGGGTGCATAAAACCATGTTGAAAAAGCTACTTGGTGGTCCTTTAACCCTAGACCGCCCATGGCCGTTTTGGGTAAAAAACATCCTAGCTTTTGAAGTGCTATAAATCTAAATGTGACTAAGTAATAAAGATCTTAACCGTACAATCATGTAGTACACATGTTGTAGATGTCATGGATAAAATTTGAAGTCATTTGACCGTGTAGATTGCAAGATTATAATGTTTTAGTGGTGAAAAAGAATGCTGAAATTTTCCTAAAAACGCATTTAGAGGCCAAATTTGATTTCTAAACCTAATCAAATGAAAAAAATTTAAACTACAAAGTGATTCAAAACCAGGACACAAACACATTGGTGAAAAAAATATCATTCAATTGACTCAATGTGTTTGTAAAATGGCTTGCAAATGTCAAAAATAGGCAAGAAAAGTTGCAAAAAACACATCTAGGGCTGAACCTCCTTCTACTAAAATGCTTCTCAGTCATTCATAAATTCTTGGATTGATATGAAAATTTAGCCACACAAACTAGACTAGTATGCGCAACTTTCTCAAAAATATTTATTGGAAAAGGACATTCTATGAAGAAGATACAAGCCGCCAAAGTTCACTATAGTCCATAAATGGCGGGATTTTGAATTTTGAATTGCTCCCAAACATTCAAAATAACTTGGATTGACAAGAAAATTTCACCACAATAACTAGAATTCAAGGGAAACACAACCCAACAAATTTTATTGAAATCAAACATTGGATGAAGGAGATACAAGACCCCGAAGTTGCAGCCATGAAGTGCACTTTGGTGAATCAAATTGAGCCTGTGAACTTTGATTGGCTTCCAGAAAATCATTACCTCTTGGATTGATCTGAAAATTTTACCACACAAACTAGAAGAAAAGACGCAACTTTCCCAACAAGCTTTATTGAATTTGGACATTGGATGCAAAAGTTACAGTACTTTGAATTTAACTTAAAACTATGTGAGGACACTTTTTGTCCTCTTGGGCGGTCTAGGGTTAAGGGATACATCATGTTTCCGACCAAGGCTCCATTTGCATAAGATAGGATGACCTATCTTCATTAATGAGGAAAATATGATGTCGACCAAGGCCTTCATTGTTGTGTGACGAATACCACATTGACACCTAATGAAGTTGTTTAACCCCTAAAGTCCTGTTGTCCCCTCAAGGGACAAAATGGATTTCGGGCAGGCTCCTAAGATCTCAATATGTTTTGTGATTTTTTGAATTTTTTTGTGAAGATAGAGAATCACATTAGCTTTCCAAAATTTAATTTTAATTTCAATCAGTGCCCAGGAGCAAAAGTTATGGCACATAAAACCCAAATTTTAATTCAGTGGGCAGAAAAAAAAATTAAAAAAAACTTGAAATAAAAAATTTTAAAAATTTGTTTCATATAAATTTTATTTTTATTTACTTGGGAAGCTTTGACTCATTCCATTTGGATTTGTTATGCAAAAGTTATGGTCAATCTTATTTTTCAGGCAATTAGAGCATCTTTTTGAAAAAATAACTTGTTGGATTCATTTTTGTACTCAATTTTAACAATTTAAGAAAAAAAAAGTTTCACAAGGTCAATATTTCTTGCGAGAGCAGTCTCACCGTTGAGATTAGTATATTTCAATTCTATCTTAGAGCTATTAATGATTTAATTTTTCTTTCAATCTTGAATCTACTTCTACTTAACAATTTTTTAATGAGTGAAAACTAAGTGTAGATTTCTTCTTTAAAAAAAATCTAGATTCTCAACTCAATTCTTCATCATAAGAAATTCAAAATTCAAAATCATTAGAGCAAAAAATTTAAGTTTAAAAGATTCAAAGCCAAAAAATGTAGTTGAGTAAGGTACAAAAAAACTAGATTCTTTCACTTTAAATGCAAATATCTTGCAATCTACATGGTCAAAATTTCTAAAATTTCTTCTATAAATTCTTACACTAGTCTAGTACAAGATCCTACGGTTATATATGCAGAAAAAAAACATTAAATTTGTTTTTTTGCTCTTTGCTCTAGAAATGGCAGTTTTGAGTGTTTTTTCATAGAAAAATGGCCTTTGGACTTTAGGAGTTAAACCAGTTTTTAGTTTTGTACTTCTTGGAAATAGGTTTGTCTATAGATTGAGAACAAGTTAGAGTGTAATCTAGCTACACTTCCTAAATTTATACTAATTCCGAACTTGATGAATAAATAGCAGTTATTAGTGCAATCTTCATTATTTCTATTCCTCGATTGGAGAAAATTACCCCCCTACACCATCGCTCAATTAGACATATGCTAAAACGCTTAACATTGTTAGAAATAGGTCATATACCTTAGGAGTCAACTAAGGTGATGATTGCCAGATGTTGACATCATATGATTTGTTGGTCATGTGGCCTTAGAGCATCCGCATCGTGTAATTGAAAATGAAAAGGATGGAATTGACTTGGTAGGCCAAGAACTAGACCATTTGCCACACAAAGTTAATCATCCCCCACATGACCTCGAATGCCAAAAGAAAATCCCATAGAAGTCACAACTTTTGGAGATAGATTCCTTCCCCGTTCCTTCCTCACCTTTGTTTATCAATTTGGAAGCTTGTTTTCTTGTCAATTAATGTAGCTTCCAACCAAAAATCACTCCGAAGGAAGGGCGCATTGAAACTTTGAGCGGACAGGAAAGGTTGCCGTCTAAAGGCTGAAATTTGGTGAGTTCATGATGTGGTGAAAACAAAATCTTGGCCCTAGCGGCAAATTCATTCTGGCCAACTATTACGTGTCAAAGTGCAAATGTTCTTAGTCATAAGAATGTGCTTCTTTGTAGTGATAGTAGAAAATTGAAGAAATCAAATGGAAATGAAAGTATTGGAGCAAATAAGGTATGTGCTATAAAGATTTGTTTGAGGATGTTATGAATTAGGTAATGTGAAAGCAGAGCCTTGCTATGAGATATAATGTGAAATAATGTGTTGAACTTAGGGTATGAGAAATAATGTGTTGAGCTTAGGGAATGTTATTTTTCATAATTGGAACCTTTTCTTTTACAATATTGCCCATAATCTCAATGTTGAATGGTTAGATCTTGGTCAACTACGCTTATTCAAGGGTCTTGAAAGAAGTGGATTATAATGCTAAAGCATACCTTTCCTTATCCAATGAGAGATTGTCATTTATTCTAAAATGACCTAATTGAGGTTATAAATTAGTATTGCCATCAATATCAACTATTAAATTTAATATTATTTCAAAGTTCTCAAGTAGAAAATAAAATGATTACAATTCATTCACAAGTTTCTTTTAAAATTTTATGAGTGACAATTCACAAATGAATGAAAGGATAGACAAAAACAACCTCAAAATGGTGTGCAATTGATAAAAAATACTCTCTTTAAATTTAGCTATGAGGCCCCCCATCTTGAAATGGCCCCCTCTAGGATTTCTATTTCTAGGGAGTTGTTCCAACTCAACTAATTCCTATTGTGTAAAAATACAAGCATCTAAAGGTATGTTCGCACTTGGTGTTAAAAAGTGTTGTTACTAAAAAGGCTCTTAAAAAGAAAAGGGTCTTAGGAATGAATTTAGACCAATTCCAATTGTGTAAAAATACAAACTTGTAAGCGGGTTTTTTTTTTTAAACTCCATTGTTGAGGCACAGTGACTTGTTTAAATTTGGAGGGACCATGGCCTCCATTTTCTGCATGGTGTACAGTACTGCTACAGTGCAAAAAAATAACCCTGCTTGTAAGTGTCCTTGTCTTGACTTATAATTCCCTGAACAATTCTTTGAAGTTTGATGCAACCAACCAGGAAATCCTTGAGTTTCACCAAGTATAGCTCTCTGGTTTTGGAAATCCTCAACTCCAGGTTTGCCCAAAAATGTAGATTCAAAACATTCATGAATTGCAACCTAAAGACCACTTCATGACCTCAATCGCCTGCCACATGTAATCTGCAGTTCATGTCAGGTGCCTCTGTCGGCAAGTCACAGGCAAGTCACGCTCAAATTCCTCATCCGTCTCATCATCAATTTCTCATTGCAATGCATCATGCAGCTGCGAAAGTCGTCTCTCCAAGCGCACCACATAAATGAACTGAATCCCCTCAATACTTATATTACTGTCAGCACAATGACTATTTAGTACAGCGCATAATCAGAACACTAATCTTTTCAGCAAAGTAAAGACGATCCAGAGCACAAGACTGCAATAAAGTCAGGTATAAAATCTTATGACAACTGGAAAGGACTATGTTCTCAAGATTAAAAATAGATAAATCTCAGCGTGGAAGCCGATTGCCAAAGGAAAACTCAAAATGGAGCAATAGGAAATATTGTGGAAAAAGGAGAACCAGATGGAAAACGATGTAATTACCAAGAAAGCTTTAAAAAAATAGCTGCATAAAGATAGCTCATACAGATACAGTCGCTCAGTTGACAGCATTCAGAAACATAGACTACCTTCCCTATTCAACTAGAGTACTTTACATTGGTTATTTTCGCAGCTAGTCGAAGGGAGAGAGGTATCTGAAGCTGATTAGATACCATGTAACTAAAAAGAATAAAACAATGAAGGCTCAATTGCCCAGCACGCAGCGCCAGCTGAGGGTGTGCATTCCTACTTCGACCACTTCTGCCTGCAGAACCTTGCTGTTTCGTGCGCAGAGACCACTCGTAGATTTCAGCAACACCAAGTTGAGGTTGCTTGGATTTCATCAGTAACCTGGAGTGGGGTGCAGTTTCCACTCAGATTTCATCAGTAACTAGTTAGTGAATTCCCACTCACATTACTCATCTTCGAAGCAACCTTTGTCCCCTGACATTGGCTCTCTTCACTCTACCGTTAAGCTCCTGAATATCGTCATGGAGATGCTCAATAGCAGGGGCTTGCCTGTAATGAAGAAAAAAGGAAGTTAAAAATGTAGGACCAAAAGATGAAAAAGAAGTGCATCAAAAGACTATAATTGGCTGATAATTTAAATAAGGAAGTGATATTAAAAATACAGGTATAACATACCTGTCAACTTCTGAATTCATATCCATCGACATTTCCTTCATATGAGATAGAACAGTGCTCAAATCGTCAAGCATGTCATCCTGGGTTTCCCTCTCAGTCTGCAACGACACAGACAAGAAACAATCAGAAACCGAATGTGAGGTCAATTAAGCAAGCAAACCATTAGCAGTGCGTGATCACAAATGGAAACAAGAATCAGCAGTGGGTGCCTAATAATGAATCCAAACTATCACAGAATGTTGAGGCAAGAACAGAAGCATTTGTTCAGATAAAAATGGACGATAGTTGATTTCCGAGCAGAACAAAACAAGAAGACGAAAAAGGGAAAGACAAAACAAAACATAAACTCACGTTAATTTGACCCTGAAATGTCTCTGCATCGTGATTAGAGCCAGAACGTTCTTTCTTCAACCCTTGGCTTCCATTCAAACCCAAAGCTTCACGATCCTCAGCGCTCTCCTTGTGGTTTTCGTTAACTGCAAGATATAACAATTATTTTCTGTTCAAAATAACCCCTTTCACAACAGCCCATTAAGCACTATAAAGAGTTGACATACACAGAATGATCATCACAGCTCCAATTCAGTTCCTAAGGCAGTCTGTAACTGTTGCTCTACATTGCTCTAATATGAAAACAGATACGAAAACGCTTGAGTCAACGAAACGATTCAAAAACTACCTCGGCCAACCATTGGACCAGTAATTTTCTTCGTCTTCTTGGGTTTCCACGACTTGGAGAACATCCCTCCCAAGCTTCCCAGAAGCTTCTCCCCCTGCACACATCATCAATAACACCAAACACAAAATCAGACACTATAACTCGGCAACACAAATCCGTGGACGATACTGAACTTCTAAATGTCCAAGTGGCCTGAAGTAGCCACTTCCATATCTACAGGAGTCGACATCAGTAGTGCCCATTTCCGTATCAATAGGATTTGAAATCAATCAATTAGTAAGCTTCAAGGAAGGCAACAAATAGACCAATAATTTAAAGAAGTCATACAATTTGGAACAATAGAAATACGTTTTGCACTTACTATGATCAACTAGTATTTTCAAACCTGAATTTCAACGACACACTTGGAAGCATTGACATCGGACAGAGTTCCTTGTTAGGTCACACATACGTGGCAGTACCCTTGATGTGAACCATGAAAAAATCTAAGCAAATCATGATTGGAAACTTACTATGATGAACTATATGCTTCAAAAATTTAATTTCAACTTCACACTTAAAAGCATGGACGACAGAGAAAGTTCCTTGTTAGGTCATACACACGTTGCATACCCTTGCAGTGACCCTTTGACAAATCTGACTCAAGCATTCTACCGTGTTTTTAAAAGTGTGTGAGATTTGAAACCAAGAATCATACCCTGCTCAAATGTTGGTCGAGATCCACGGCTTTCTCGTGCGTGCGCTCGATCTGCACCCCTTGTTCATGCAGACTGATGAGCGTCTGCGCTCCCACGCCCATGGTATCCTCCGCCACTCGCAGACAGTTCTTCAGCGTGGACGTCGTCTCCTGCGACTTCTTCACGGCGTGCCTCTCCAAGTCCATGACCGCCTGGTTCACGAACTCATCATCATCCTCTCCGTTACCGTTACCGTTACCGTGTCCGCCCTTCGGCTTGGAAGAGCCGTAGCTGAAAAGCTCCTCCTCCTCGTAGGCGGTCGTCTTAACCACGGCCTTGCTTCCGCCCCGAGGCGGCTTCGCGAACGTCTCCTCATCGTCGAAAGGGTTCTTCGGAACCCGCCGTGCCATGATTTCAAACGCCGCAAATAATTCACGAAACCCTTAAAACGTAACCCTTGCAATTGAAACCGTGCTTCAAAAAAGAGCACGACTCGACTCGCGATCCTCTACAAGAATATTTTTCAGCGATACTCCTTCAATTCGAAATTAGTACCAAGATCTGCAGATCCAACGTAAAGGGTGAGAACGATGCGCACCGGCACCACCGCACCACAAAACTCGCGACCGACTAAACCCTCGCTAACGAATCCAAACTCCAACCACCCCACAAACAACGATCTCACAAATTCCAGTACCTCACACCAAATCCCTGAAATTCCCCAACAACCTCCTCACAAACCTCAAGATCCACACTCACGCACTCAAATTTAAACTCCTCCTCCCCACCCACCACACAAATTCGCATCAACTATTCAACTACGCACTCAAACCAAAAGAAAGCTCCAAGTCGGGCCACAACGAACCTGGTGGCAGCTGAAATCGACGAAACCAAGACGGATCCGAAGGAACAATAATGAGTCCACAACAATGAGGCAAAAGTGTAATGAGGGAGAGGAAGTGCAACCGACCTGATAATAATAAGACGATGGATCGTCGGAAGCCGATGCGCGAGCAGCACGGGAGTCAAAAGCGCGGCTCTGGGTTGTTGTCCCACGCGCTATAGGGAAGGATACGGGATTCCTTGCGAGTTGGCTTCTGGCTCTTCTTCCCTTGCAGGACGCGATGCGAAGAAGCCGGGTCAGTGCAATGGTCTCATGGAGTAGAGGATTGGGATGGGGGTACCGATTCTCGCGTGCGTGATGCAAGGAAGTCGCACTGTGCTGGGAAGGTGAAGCTCACTGGAAGGCGCGTTGCGTGAAGGAGACTCGGGGTCCGGAGGTCTCTTACCGTTGCGGATGGAAAATGATGTGGATGAGGGAGGACATTCATCAAGGGAGAGGGCACTGGGGCTGGGTTCCTTCATGGCGGCGTTGTGGATGGATGAAGTTAGAATGAGCGTCTTCATTCGTCGAGTCAGATGGCTGTTGCTGGTGTGCTCACTGTGCTGGGGGATGTGGTGTTGTGCCGCAAAGGGCAATCACCGAGATAGAGGGAATTTTGTAGAGGGCAATATCCGAGGAGGAGAGGATTGCGGTAAACAAAGGATCGACGAGGAGGGCGGAGCCCGATGAGAGGAGGCCATTTGTTTACCGCAATCCCCGATGATAAGTGGCAATTGCTTGACGTAAACCACTCCCACGATTCCTCCCGTTCATTTTGCGGGGTGGTTCTGCAGCGTAATGCCCGATTACGCGGGTTTTCCTGTGTAATCGGGCATTACGGATTTCTCATCCGGCTTCGATTTCTCATGCCCAATTTTCATCCATCTGTTCGTGATTTACGTCGGGCAATGGCTCCTCGTCGGCGGGGATTGCGTGAAAAAATGCACCTCCTCGTCGGGCTCCGCCCTCCTCGTCGGTCCATTTTTTCACGCAATCCCCTCCTCCTCGGGCATTGCCCTATACGTAAACTACGGGCGGGAATCAACAATTTGAACAATTTGGATGACATTGCAGGTGGGAATCAACAATTTGGATGAAAAGTGCATAATGCCCAATTATGTGTTTTTTCCCGCATAATTAGGCATTACGACTTCATTGTGGCATAGAACCTATCCCGTAAATGAATGGGACAATTCCTAGCCGTGGTTTACGACAAAAAAAAAAGGATGAGGATGTCCAATTTTTGTCATAATTTTCAACAACAAGGGGATTGTCTGGTGTAAATGCCTATTTTGAAATTGAGATACAAGGATGAAATATGTGCTGGGTGAATGAAAAATCTATAATCACAAATTATGCAGATTTTACAAGACACAAAGATGAAATGTAAGATGGGTGAATGAAAAATCCATAATCACCAATTATGCAAATTTCGCGCATCATGGAGGATATTATGGGAAATAATATGTCCTATTTTTGAACGCCAGATATTTTTGTGGCATTTTATGTATAGAACAATGCCCGCAGAGGAGGGCATTGCACCAAATAATCGGTCGACGAGGAGGGCGGAGCCCGACAAGGAGAGCCAATTATTTGGCACAATGCCTGACGATAAGGACCATTGCCCAATGTAAATCACGATGAAAATCTAGGATAATAATTAGTGTTGGATGAAATATCCGTAATGCTCGATTACGTGGGTAATCAGGCATTACGGCCCAGAAGCCTCCCATAGAGTGAACGATATAAGTCCCAGGAGTGGTTTACGTGGATGGTAAGAGGTCTAGATGTGGTCTACAAATCCTTCAAAAGTGGTCACTACCAAAACACCACAAGTTGTTGTTTTCAACATTTTTTGGGACACTTTTTTTGAGAGAGTTAACTCTAGTCTCAAAAAACACCATAAATCAAACATTTGTTGGGAATGGTTTCACTATTGTTTGAGCTTCATTGACTTAGATGGTAAATTCCATCTGTGGTGACCCTATAAAGAACTAACATGTTCCTTTCCCACCCAAAATTTTAAGTCCCATATATGATGGCGAGGTCATTTGACCTCACACCATAGTTGGATAGACTATAGTGGTAGGCACCTTACTAATGCCTTGGTTTGAATTCATGACCATCGCACTTATATGTCAAGGCAAAAGTCAATGAACTAAGGCCGCAATTGCCTTCCACTTTCTTTGACACTTTAGTGTTGAAGAAATATTGAATTTTTTTTTTCAACACTTTAGTGTTGAAAAAAGTGTCAAACCTAAATATGTGAAAAACATTGCCAAAAAATAGTACTTCATTTTCAATAGTATTTTTTTTAAACTTTTTGACATACTCTTTGGCAAAGTTCTTGACAATCTTTTTGAGATAGTTTTTGATGCTAAAGTGTCAAACAAGGTGTCATTAAAATGTCAAAAAGTGTTAAAAAAGTGTCAAGAATGGTGTTGAAAAGAGTATAAGAAAAGAGGGTCATTGAAAGTGTCTATAAAAATGTCAAAGGATAACATTATTTTTATTTTGAAGTGTACAATCATAGTCAATGAATTAATAATTTTGGTTGGATTTAATAACAAATTGGAAAAGCCTCTATTGTTGGTAGAGAAACACAATTATCTACTAGCTATTAAAGTGGACTACAAAATCCTACTTGCAATTCAAAAAGAAATTTGTGCATTCTAAAAATATGTCATTTCTATACATAAATTTTATTCTTGTGCTCAAGGTGATCTTCACAATTCACACATCTCTATAAAATCCTTCCAAAAACATACATTGCAATGCAATTTCTTGGCATTAAATACCATCTGTTAGGCAGTACATACTCAAACTATGTCATACACTTAAAGAAAACATTCAATTTTTACAATAACATCTCAATTCTATGACAATAGCAATTCTAAACCCTCTCCAGTTTCCTTCATTAATCAACTATTACTACAAACATTCATCAATCAACTATTACTATGAACATGTTTTGCTTGTAAAAACAATTTTTTAAATAGTTACATCAATAAGTCTGTTGTAAAATTCATGGGATACTTTAAGCTGAGTGCAATGATAATTTAAAACCAACATTACTTCATAGTCTCATTCTGAGCTTTTTTCATCTTTTTTTTACTGCAGGCATTTGTCTATACTTTGCATACTTCTATAAGAATTTTAAGAAAATTTAATATGCGTAAATGATTTTATAAATTATTTCTCTATTTTAAATAATCCACCTATGGGGGTGAGTTTGAACTCTAGGAGGTAAATTACATCAAATTAGAATCTAAATATCACCTAAAAGATCCAATTGCAAGATTGTGAATGTTTTATTCTTTTACTACATATCAATAGTCTACATTATAGAACTACTTATCATACATCATTGTTCTATAACTTTGTATTCTTGTAGCTATTCTCCAAATCAACTTCCTCTAATTGACACCCTCTCCAATTAACCCCTAAAGGACCAAAGTGCGTTTTTGGCAACATAGCGATTTTGGGCATCTCACTATGAATGGAATTTTTTTTTTCTTTGAAACTTTAACAAAACATTTTCCTAAGGAGTAGCTTTAACCCCTAAAAGCCCAAGGGGTTTGGACAAAACACAAATGTGTTATAAAATATAAGTTCTACAACTTTTTTGAAGTTTGCATTAAAATAGATAATGTGAAGCACAAAAAGAAGAAAATATCCGTATGGTCAAAATTATAAAATTATTCTTAGATTCTCTTCAAATGAATTTTGAAGATATAACTTCAAAAATTCACCAAAAATACAATTTCTATCTTTAGCAATTGAATTTTTTTTTGATTGGTCAAAATTGTGGTTTCTATTGATTTGTGAAAAAATGCATAAGATCCAGTAATGAAAACACCAACACTTTCCCCAAATAGTAAGTTTTTCAACACTAGGCAATACTAGACTCTTTGTGCTATTTCTTTTATAGTTTTTGTTTGACCGTAGCGATCTTAGTTTTGAATATAAATATTGAAAGACAATCCAATCTTTTAAAAAAAAAAAAAAAAAAATTGAAAAAAGTTTTTTTCTGCCCGAAAAATCTGCCCGAAGTCGGGCAGCGACCATAAAATGGTCGTTTGAGCGCTTAGGGGTTAAGGCCCAAATTTTTTCATAACTTTTGATTACATTGTCAAAAGTTATTGAATGATATGTAGTTTTCATTGCTCGACGGTCAACCTAGGCAACAAAAAACACTTATTTAAAAATCACTTTTAAAAAAAATAAAAAATTGAAATTTGTTCTCTAGATTTCTATATACATGAAAAACTTTGAATCATTCCATTTTGATTAATGAGATGAAAGTTACAATGAGTTTTAGTTGAAGGTAGTTTACAAGTAGTTATAAAGTCTCTATTCTAAAATAAACTTTGAAGTCCTTTATTTTACTCAATTTCTAATATTTTTGAAAAAAAATAAAAACATTAGGTTTAGTTTGTTTATTACAACATTAAAAACATTGGGATTGGCATTTTTCAATTCCATAAATAAATGGTTAACAATTTAATATTTTGATTCATTCTTTCTACTTACTATTTTTTCCTATATGTTGTACAATTCTAAATGATCTAAAACTTTTCAAGCATGTAGCCAACTTGCCTTGAAGAGTGAATCCAAAGAGTTACAACCATTTTGAAATTTTTTCATAAAGATCTGACCTTGTGAAGTGCATCTGCCCTTTTCTTTGCAGAGGCAAAGAAAGAATTTTTGTCACTTCAAACGCTAATATCTTGCAATCTACACGGTGAAATTTTCTGAAATTTTTTCCACATCTTTTGAAACCAGCATACTACAAGATCCTACGGTTACATTTGTCCAAAAATTCTTTTTTTTCAAAATTTGGTATTTGTATTAAAAATGGCAGTTTGGGAGCGTTTTTGATGAAAGCATAGTCAAAAACCTTTAGCCAGGGGTTAATAATCACCCAGGCTACTTCCAAATCCAATTGATCTTCTTTAATGCTCAGCACTCGCCAACAGCATCATCTTTTTCTAATCAGTACTCCAACAACATGTTCCTTATAATCCACCAATAATTCCAATTGACTTACTCTTTGTATTTCATACAACTCAGTTTTGTATTACTTCAAATTATTTCTATTGCTGCACTTTTATTTTCACCCAGTGATTAATCTCACAATTCTTAAATTAACAATATCAATAATTCCAACACAGGCTCAAAAACAATTTCCACTCCGAGTGATACAAATCCCACATCAATTCATGTCCAAACCACAACAATTCTTCTCCAATTGATATTCTCTTATTTTTCAATCAAATTTCACAAATATTACCAGTCTCTCGTCACATCATTAACTCATATCAAATCCTTAAATTGGTAATTCACGCACTTATCTCACACAAAATTTATCATAATTTCCACATTAATTTTAACAATTGGTTTTCTCACAATATTTCACTCATAAACATAATACAGATTATTTTCCAATCCAACCGCACTCATTTACAACAACAACTCAACTCCAATTGCTCACACACAAATCAAACACATATTACTCATTCTACATTTACACATTATACAAACTCACAATTGCAAACATTCTTTTTATTAACACAACAAAGCAAATACAAATCATACATTCAATTGTTTTACTTCTAGCGATTGGAACGAGTCTCTACTACACTAAGGTCAACTGAACTTCAATTGGAAAATCACCAGCCTATAAACCTAAGTTTCCCAAACGTTATAACTACCAATTGACATCTAATTCTTTTAAAATCCCAATTCATCTAAAATCTGATCTCAATTGGTAACTACAGAACTACTACTAGTAAGCCCCTAAACTACTCTCTCAATTGGCAAAATTTACAAATAGACATGAAAAATAACCAATTGGGACCAAAAAAAATAGAATTCAGACTACAATATGCAAATTAAGATTCAGCCTATCATCTACTAATATAAATGAATTAATACAATTCATAACACATAAGATTGTATAATATACTTTTTATTTAAAATTCAGTGAATATACAAAATAAAGGAGATAAATACATGTTTTGATGCACAATTCATAACTTTGCCTTGTTCATGATGGTGAAGATACGTCTCAAGAGGGTATGCACTTTGAACAAACATATTTTATTGAACCATGTCTTGAAACTTGTCTTCTCTTACTTTGTTTTATAATGGTATTCCAAACAATCTCTGGAACTTGTCTAGGATTCACTTGGCACTTGTGCAATAAAAAAAACTTTTTATTGATGATAATTGAACTTAGACAATCATCCACTTAGCTCAAACTAAAATTTGGTCCCAATTCACTTTGCAACTCATTGTAAATGTCATGAGGGACATTTGATTCATGTCTATAGAAGATTTAAAAAAGATCTTTTGTGTGTCAAGTATCCATTGGTTTAATAAAACTTGATGACCCTTCTTCCATGGAAACACCCTCAACACATTCAGTGTGTTGAATGTAATGTATGATGTCTCTTCAATAAAGTAGTTGAAAATCTTTGTGGTGCTTACCAATTTTTGAAATAAAGAATTTTAAAAATAACAAAATTTGATATCTAAAAAGAATGGTATTGTATTGCAATGTTATAAATAGTAATATATTTTTTTAAATCTAAATAGTCAAAACAAATAAGATCAAACCAAGACAAGACTAAATTCTTACTTAAAAAAGATGTTTTCACTTATACATATGCATGAAGGTCTAACATTCATATTTTTTAAATGTACAAATTAATTGAACATCAATAGAAATATGCAAAGATAACGTACCTTTGTCCAGTTCCTCCTCCTATTTGATACACTCTCCTTTCATTGCACACATTGTAGATTTGTAGCTCTTATACACTTCCTTCTTATTGGTGTTGAGATTTTGAATCTTCCAACAAATATTGTCCATAAGATGCAAACATCATACTACTTGGCATATATTTCCATCCATCTATTAACCTCCTTTTTTTTTATAAAGTTGTTGCCTTGTATCTTTGTTTCCAAAAGTATAGAGTTTTTGTTCCACATTCAGCATTTGGGTTGTGGAATCTTTTGAAGCCTAGAAGTGGATGTAAAATCT
The DNA here is from genome assembly GCA_951230915.1 of Antitrichia curtipendula. Lineage (NCBI taxonomy): Eukaryota > Viridiplantae > Streptophyta > Bryopsida > Hypnales > Leucodontaceae > Antitrichia > Antitrichia curtipendula. Next base: position 8,708,907 of record OX579639.1, on the reverse strand, counting down.
TCTTTACATTTGAATGACTCATGTTCATAGTAGTTACATCTAGGAGTAAATTTAGGAGGTATATAAGTCCACATCATGCTAGGTGTATTGCCATTGTTACCAATTTTGTCTACAAAATAATGGAGACATTGAAGACTCCATCAAGAGTGTTGTAGTATCATAATCACTCATTTTTTTAATGAGTTGACAATATAGAAGGCCATATAGAATAGGATTCATTGCTATAGTTATCAAGTTCCTTTCTAATCCTTGCAAACAATCCAAACATAGCATCTTGTATAGATCAAGGTGTATTGCTATAGTTATAAAGATATTTTGTAAACCTCGTAGGCATATAGCCTTGTTGACAATAAAATGTGTTGCCATAGTTACCAAGTTCCTTTAGAGCTATTTTATCCTACTTGAATGTTATAGCTTGTTGCCGTATTGAAAATCATATACATGGAATTGGAATAATTATACATTCAAATTTGGTTTTGGATAAGCACTTGAAGCAATAGTTGGTGAGCAAGTTATCATTTAGATTAAATTGTATATTTTCAATTTTACACTCAAATGGAGGTAGGATGTATTGCATGCGTCAGAACGTCATGACATGATATTCAAAAATTGATCTTCTAGTAATCTTTTGTAAGCAAAATCTTCATCTTCCATATTCAACACATGCTAATTCATAAATGCATTGATTGGAGGTTTTAAAGTTTACCAAATCCACATAGAATTGAAAGGTCTTTGCCAAAAACAAAACCCAAATTGCAGTTTGCCACAACTAGCAAAGTGATTTGATCTCCCTAACTACAAAATACAAGACAAATGTAACTGTAGGAGTATGACTACGTGGTTATAGTAGTTTGACACTAGTCAAATTAGGTTGCAAGTCTTATGTTCATAGTCATTTTCTAGTCATGTTCCTAATCATATAGTTGTACATCTTGATAAGAACAATGTAGGAAACAAAATTTAAAGGTTCCCAATGGAATCCCAAATAATTGGGTATTGTAGCAGTGGACAATATGATTGTTTAGTATTCATATGACTAGTGGGCCTAAGTCTCAAATACAAGAATGTTCATATTTATAAATAAAAATGGAGTTTTTTTAAATTTAGAAAGATAAATTCTAGCCATAAATTTTTTGGTTCTTTTAAAATTCATTAGATTTGCAATTCTATTACTCCCTCTGTCCTATAATGATCTTCATGTTGGCTTTAATTTTTTGTCCCAAAATAATCTTCATGTTGTGTTTTCACTACTTTGTGACATTAGAATAGGTCAAACTTGGATTTGGATTGCTTTGGGGGACTAGCAAAACAACTTTGAGTAGTAATTCTCCCTCCATCCATGCAATCATCAATTGAAAGACAATGAAATAATTAGAGGGATCAATCAACATTGTTTGTTGTTATTTTTTGCATGTCTTTGAGGATTTCTCAATTAAAGGAGATGAAGCTTTGGGAAGCAGAATAGGAGTCCGAACATAGTCTTAGGCATGTACTAAATGTCCATAAAATGAAAACCTCATACTCAACAATTAAATGACCACAGGTGCTTTTTGAAAATGCCTCTAAATTTTCACTTTTCAATACCCCAAAACTACATTTTAAAAAAGGGCTTTCAAGCTCAAAGTTTCTTGAAGGGTGAGAATGCACAAAATTATAATTACAATGCAGAACAAGTATTTAAAATGTTATTTTTAGCTTTAATCTAGAAAATTTTGTCCAATAGGAAGATCATTTTGGGATGGAGGTATTATTATTATTATTGCTTATCTTCTTCTCCATATGTTTATTTTATACACTTGGAAACACCAATGGCTCAAATGGTGACTATAAATTGTCATTGAGGCTTTTTTTTACTAATTGTGGTCATCCACTCCATGGTACTTGAAGTCCTACATCCAATAATATCTAGTCATTTCTAATACTAATTTTTGTCTATGCATACCCAACCTTTAATGTCAATGATTACTTGCAATCATCATGTTTTTTATATTACACAAATACTAACTTTGTAGGCATACTTGAGACTTTTGTCAATTGTACAATGCATCAGTGCCTTCTTCCCCATGTGATACATTGTCATTTCAATTCCTAGATCCTATGCTTTTGTGTGAATTTATAATTAATTTACTTTTTTAAGTTGCACTTCTAATAACACAAAATCCTTTTGAATATTTGAACCATCATTTAATCTTCAAGAGGTTAATCTGAATATTTGAAAAATGGTAAAATCTATTATATCTAGTTGAATTTTACATCAACATTTTAAAATAGAAAAAATTGCAAGTCACAACCATCAACATGTCAGTGTCACCACTTTAAGATGTGTTATAGTTTGAGCCTTCTTTTTGTTCAAACGTTTTACCTTCTCCATATGCCACTTTCATTTTGTATTAAATTAGGTTGTTGCTCTCTTTAACTCCTAAAACCCCGAGGGTGTTTTTTTGCCAAAAAACACTCAAAACTATCACTTCTGTTGTATTCACTTAAGGAAACCAATTTTTTTGTTTTTTTGGAAATTTAACCATAGGATCTTTTACTTAACTTGTCTGAGATCATGTAGTAAAAATTTCATCAATTTTGACTGTACGGATTGGAAGATATTAGCATTCAAAGTTGAACAAAAAGTTTTTTTTCAAGAAGATGCTTAAATTGCCTGAAAACCTAAGATTGTCCATAATGTTCTCATCCCTAGTCCAAATAGAATGAATCAAAGCTTCACGTATAGGTAAGAACATAATCTTTTAAGGAAAAATTTCAAGAAAATATATTTTGACTTTTGTAATTTTTTTGGGCTGCCTGAGAATCTCCCATTCTTGCTCATAGTGCCATAACTTTTTCATCCGGCATCCGATTGAAACAAAAATTATATATCCACAAAGCTCTTGCAAAGCTACACAACCTCAAAAAATCTCAAAAAAATTCACTTCAAATTGAGACAATAGGAACCTACCCGGACCCAAATTGTCCCCCGAGGGGACAATTGGGGTTTTAGGGGTTAAAGATCTTCCAATATTTGTTGCTTATCCTTTACCTTAGTTTCTTTGTGATTTCCTTATAGTTGATGTTGCACTTGTCATTTTAGGTACTAAAGCAAGTCTATAGGGTTGTTTAATATATGTTTGAATGTTTGAATTCTTAATTTCTTAAGGTAATTGAAAACACTTGGTTGGACTTGTAAACAAAGGTTTATTTGTAACTGTCTATTATTGATTGATTCAAGCTTAGATTAGGAATTAGGTTCTAAAAGGTCATTTTGCAAGGTCTTCTTTCACCTGTATTTTTTATGTGATCCAACATTGCTAAAGGATTAGTATTTCACCTATTCTTTGTAAGTGTGCAAGACTTCAAAATTTGACATTTTTTAGGTAAATCTTCATGCATTTGTACATTGGTTGTAGAGAATTGTAAACGGTTGTCAACTTCTTCTAAATTGTAGTTTACTAGAATATATTGACATTATTTTTTAGAATTCCATTGTCAATTTAAATTTTTTCAAAACTATTCACATACTAATTTATTGTAGCATTATTGCTTGAAGATAGGGCAAGCTACAGGGTCTTTATAATGTGGCATGTGGATTTCCTACAATCCTTGTCTTCAACGGCCTAAGCATATATATATAGAGGTAGCATAGTCCCCAATGTAGTAATGTAAGTGGGGGTGCTTCTTTTAATCTACAGATTTCAAAATTTAAAATGTTTTACTGTGGAATGTTAGAATCTTCATATTTCATGATGACTCCCAGAAAAATCTATTTAACCCCTAAAGGACCAAGTGTCCGTTTAACATACGCAAGAAATCTTGGGTAGGTTCCTATAAAGTCATTTTCGGTTGGATGTTCATGAAATTTGGACAGAATGTGTAAACAAGTACTTCCTTTGTGAAAAACTAATTTTTTTTCCAGTCGCATGTCTGGATCAAAAATTATATTGCCTTGCACTTTTCGGGTACCTTGGGCAATTTGGAAATCTTTAGAGAATCTTTTGCAAAAAAGATCATGAAGTTTTGAAATTTGACATGTATGTAACTAATAAAATATGGCATACAATTGTCTAATTAAAAACAAATTTTAGTTGTCAAATCACATTCTAAGAGGAATCAAACTTTGTTACCTATATTGGGGTAGTTTCAAGAAAAAACATTTTCTTCTAACTTCAAGCCCTATTATCTTGCAATCAGTGAAGTCAAAATTCTTGAAATTTTTTCCACATATTCCAAATGTTTGTCACTCATTTTTCACCGTTTGGATTTCAAATAAAATCTTTCCTCAATGCACAAAAAATGACTAGTGTATTGCCAATTCACTTAACCTCCTTGTGTTGCAGGGTGATTTAGAATAGTTTAGACTCTATATTTTCTTCTAAATTTTGTCGTGAGTGAACTTAATATCATATACTTATGAATAGTCAAAAATCTCATGTTTGTGTAGAACCAAAATTTTACTCCAAATGAGCTTGAAGTCTATTGACCTTGTTTCGCAGAATTGGAATTTTTTTTTTCTCACTCCAGATGCTATAATCTTTCAATCTGCGTGGTGAAAAGGACTGAAATTTTTTCCACACTTTGGTAAAATACTTTACTTAAGTTTTGTACGTTTGAAGTTCCAAAAAAAAGTTTTGATTTTCTTTTTTAAATAACATACCCAAAAGTTGCATTTTTGGGAATGTCTCCTTGGAGACCCCCCCACCCCCCACCCCCCGGTCCTTTAGGGGTTAAATTTTGGAAGAGGTTGGATACTTGTCTCCTACTCTTCAGAGCATGCCTTCCCTTGAATTGATTTGTTCATACATTCTCTTCTAATCTACTTGGATTTAGGCAATAGGAATATTTTAAATCTTTGATATTGAATGTAAAATGTCACAACGTGCTATCAAAACTTCATCCATTCAAATGGTCATGTATACATCTTTATACATTTTCATCCATATTTGGAAGCATTCTTTGATTTAAAATCTAATTTTGTCAAATTCTTAGAAATATTTATAGAAGAGGCTCTAAAACTAGCCATGTTTTAAGTCAACCATCTACATTTTGGCTTTCAATGGCCACCAACCTTCATTCAAAACTGCCACAAGGTTTCAAGAACAACCAATGGGAGTTGAAGTTGTTTGAAGCAACTAACGGGAATTGAACATTTCATTCTTCAAGGTGTCTATTTAAAAGAGAGTCTACGGGACAGGAATAGGTACCCTATGCTTTCAACTTTGAAAATTCATAGAGTATTGTGTAAGTATTCAAAAATTATGAACAACTTGGGTTGATTTTCACTTTTAGTAGGCTAACATTTTTACCAAACAAATCATCATTTTCACCATGCACTTAGCATGGGCAATGAAAGTGTTGGTTTTGGTGTTTATGCAAAGGGTGCAAGGGTTGCAAGAGTAGCACTAGTATATCCTTGTATGCACTACAAACACAAGTGTTAATGGGTACAAAGCATTTTTTCCGCTTTCATTCAATGAGACAAAAGTAAAATCACTGTACACTCAATTCTCATCCTTGTTCATGTACAAAAGTGTGTTGTCACCTCTCATTCTAATGTTTCCTATAAGTGCCCAGCCGCAAGGGAGAAAAATCATCTACACGGGCAGAAGATATGACACAACCCCAAAGTAAGTCACTACAACAAAGTACCGCTTGTACAATTTGCGTAGTAATGTGAGCCAAATGTGGGTTTAGTACTTGCTGATAGCTTCGACTTCATCAAATGGCTCAGAAGACCAGGGGGTGCAGGGGACTGTGCTTGCAAAAACCTCCGAACTTTCACATGGCCATCATGTTCCAGCAGTTGGAGAAGCTGCCTGGCTGTCTGCAAGAGAAAAACATGAATTCCACTATAAGACTACATGTAGATTTCCGTCCCCACACTTCAATTTGATAACCATTTAAATAGCTATTTTAGAAAGTTCGCTACGAACAAATCTCTTCAGAACTGGGTAAAACAAACCACACATTGTTTCTTCCTCATTGCAGTCCATTCTAATGTAGTAAGATGCTTTAACCAAAGACCTGCACAATATTCTAGCTTGAAATGGTGTGACCACCTTAACCAAGAGGTAGGGTACCTGTGGATTGAGAGCGCGCAGTTGACTCACAAGGTGTTCCTGTTCCATGCAACATCAAATTGAGAGATCCAGCTATGAAATCGACCATATCGCAGAAATAATAGCTTGTTAAATACGTGCTTACAAGAGGAGAGAGGTGCAGCGTACCTCTAGAATTCCAGGGTTTAGCATAACGATTCCCATCACCCTGCGAGAGAGATTTTTCAGCACTGGAGTGTTCACGCCTCCATTTCCAGTTAGCCATGGCAGGATGGGAACCGTGTGAGTCACGTCAGAATCTTTGTCCCTCAGACTACTATCATCTGTTGACTGAATAGGCGCGTGAAATCCAGTCCAATTCCTTGAACCTGTAGCAATAGAAGTCAAGGTGGCCATTGTTGAGAGACCTTGTGCGACACGTTCACTTGATTCTCCACTTCCTTTACCTGAAGCATCTGCGAAAGGAAGAGCAATAGAGCTATCTCAGGCAAGGCAGTACATTAGAAAATATCCATGACCATGTTCAGCAGACATGTTGAGGGTATCCCAATACATGGTATCAATCACGTTCAGACACAGTTCTCTTCCTACAGAATTATGCCTCGAATATGAATAAAAAAGCTGCTCTCAAGTGCATTTAACAGAAAAATCCACACTCGTTTGAAGGGCATATATCGATCCTGTGGGTATCGAGGTTAGACTAACCTGCATCCGCAGCACTTCTTTCTTCTTTCCCAGCTTTAACATGAATAAAGAATGGGGTACTATGCACTGCAGCAATCGCTCGCACATGATCGTAGGCATTCACCTGCCAATGAAAAACAAACTTACGTTAGTCAGCAGAAGATACCAGTAGATAAGAAAAAGCAGCGTTCTTCACACAATTTTGCAGTTATACAAAAGTCTTCACCTGTTTAACGACGTCAAAGGTCTCCAATGCAGTGATGTAAGTCTCCACTACTTCCTCGGTCATTTCATAATCTGCCAATCGATTGACCGGTTAGTATAAAAAAGAAAATTGCCATTCAAGTTGTCCCATGCAATATGTCTAATTATCGTTGATTATTGTGCTCATGCAGAAAACAAAGGATCGTGAATAAAATTTAAAAACAATATAGAAGTTCGAAATGCATAGTCTGCCCCCTCAAATAATGGAAATCACCCAAAAATACCTTAGCCCCAACTCCTAAAGGTTTGTGATCTTCGATATATGAGATGGTAACTTTTTAAGTTTTTTATAAATGGCGACTGGCGAGCACATAATGCTCTTGTTCCACCCAATGACAAAGGAGTGCAATTCATACCAATGTTTGCAAAAAGACTTGTCAACTGCGGAATGCTGAGTCCTTCATTCCCTGCCTCCTCAATTGCATGTGCAGCTGCCCTCAAAAGCGATGGCTCTAGCTTCGAGTCTGTGGCCCCACCCGCATCTAATGAATCTTCCGACGTGCGGCAGAAGTGATGTATGCAGGCGTCCAAGTCGGAACCTGCAGCCAGGGTTATATTACTGTCACCTACCACTGTTTGTTCAGATGCATTTCCTGCTGCTGAGGGCATGGCAGCATCGATCTTCGTCGATTCAGGAACATCGAATACTGCTGAGGGCACGACTACATCAATCTCCGGTCTCTCCGTCGATCCAGAAACGTTTAGATCAGCCTCCGTTGCCTCCACAGATTCAGAAATATTTCCTGCTCCTGCTGAGGGCACGGCGACATCAATCATCATTGCCTCTTTGGATTCTGGAATATTCCCTGGCGCTGAAGGCATGACTACATCAACCTCCATTGCCTCAATAGATTCAGAAACATCCCCTACTGCTGGGACGAGGGCTGGAGCAATCACCGTTGCCTCCCTCGATTCAGAAACGTTTCCTGCTGCTGAGGGCATGGCAACATCAACCACTGCGGCCTCGGTCGACTCAGAAACTTTTCCTGTAACTGAGGGCGTCATTTGTTCTCGGTCCAAGTCCACTGCGAAGAATTTAGTCAAATACAAAGTCGGTAAGACACCACTCTGTGGATGTAAATATCTATGCTTTCCAGTGCCTTCAGGACGTAATGAGTAAAATTGAACAAGTGAATTCAAGAAGAGTAAGTGTCAAGTACAGTAGGCAGAGTTTGTCAGAATAAGACATACTGTCATCATCTAATTGATCTTCACGATCGGTAGATTCTTCACTTTGTGAGACAGTAGCATCCACAAGCTCTCGAACAGGTTTCGCAGCTCGGTGAATGCATACCTGGACGGCAAGTACGTGAGTAAGGATAAAGGTATGCAGACAAAGGAATCATTTATTGACTACATCTTGCATTAGAACATGTCGCAATTATCTAATCCTTCAAGAAGCGCTCTGAAAGTAACGCCCTCTCAAAATCATACAAAAAGAAGGGAAGTTTAAAGATGAAAATAACCTGAACTCCAGGGAATCCCCTTTCGCGACGAAATCCAGGAGATGAAGAATCAGAACGCTGGATCTTCGGTTTCATAAACTGGATCTCCTGGCCTCCTTCAGTTTTTCGCTTCGTTCCCAGCACAACATTTTTGTTGTCCTCACTTTCTCCAACACCTCCCTCCTCAGGGAGAAAAGGGGCAATGATAAGTTCATCATCACTGACAATCCCAAGAAGCTGAATTAACTGACCACAAAAGTTTTCACTAGGTAGTGGCACCCAACCCGCATTCACCTCGGGATCATGCACAGTCAGCCATTGTGTGGTACCAAGTGCCTCAAGGCCTGTCTCAAAAGGAAAACGAGAGGCAGAAGCATTGTAGAAGAATTTCTGAGAGAGAACAAATGGTTGACCGTTGGCTCCGACAATCTGTCCGACCATACAACGCGGTAAAATGAGGAAAAGCAGATGAAAATATCCAAAAGTGACTGATAAAGTACAAAGTCTTTCACATCAACGGAGAAGTACGACAGATATACGTACATAAATGCTGAATCCACAAATCCGCAGTTCCAATGTCCCCACAAGAAGAACAATAAACTCACCACAAACTCTTGATGTCGCAGATAATTGAATGCAGCAAAGACATGGGACTCTTCACATCGCCTAAATGCATCAAGCACCTCAGAAGGAACTTCAGCACTTGCCGCATTTAGCAAGACCAATTTTACGAGCTCAATTGCGTTAGCAATTCCCAAAGACCTTCGCACCATCTCCTCAGATGTCATCTCACTCAAGGATGCGGGATTTTCTGATTTCTTCCGTTTTCGCACGCGGGGAGCTCTTGGTTTAGATTGAGCCGCTGTAAATGAAACACTTGCATTAGAGCTTCAAGAGCAATTCCATTGTTGTCAATCACTTCAATATAACCAATCTTTAAGTATTTGATCCACAGGTTAAACTTACTAGCTGCAGCATCGCCCTTTTGATCCTTCGAGGCTGTCCCCTGGTCCCGACTGGATAGTGGAACGGGTTTTGTTCGTAAAACTGGCACAATTGCAGGAGGTTCAGCATCCTTAATCATGCTGGAAAGAGATGTTGACACCTTCTTGCTACGCCTCTCAACTTTCTTTGCAGGCTTCGGTACCTTTGTTCGAAATCCTGAACTTCGCTTACTGTTACTTAAAGCCTTCGCAATGTTTCGTAATTGCATAACCTCGTTCAAAGCCGATGACACAGAAATATCATCAAACGAGTCCCAAGGCAACTCTTCTTGAAGGTTAACAACCGATAACTCTAGTTGGTTGTCTACAGTATCTATGTTGGAGTTAGGTTGCATAACTGCTTCAGAGACGCCAGACTCTATATTTGTTTCCCTTACTGTACTATTTAATAATATGTAATCAGGCTGTTTCATATATCTAGCAGACAAGACATTACAAAGGTTCATGAGAGCTTTTCGTATAGCAGGGTCAGACTTTAGTAGAGCGACTCGACGTCTGCAAGAAGTGGGGTTTCCAGGAAGATTGGGTATTGAAGCCCACTCCACGCGTTGGTTACAGGCACCCAGTATGGCACGTTGCCTTGTGTAGCAACGTATCAAAACTCTGTATCAAAGAGAAAACACATACGTGAGAAAGAAACAATCATAATCAAACAAAGGACAATGCAATCTCTCAAAAGGAAAAGAGCAATAATTCCCAATGCACAAGGATGACGAAGATCCAATTCCAGCAATTCCCTCCTTTCAATTTTTCTCCCCTCATGATTCAACAACGAAGAATTGTCAGTGAAATTTCAAATTTGCTGAGAGGTTGAAGGAGTAATGCACACATGCATATCCATCAGGAAATTACGAAGAGTAGTACCTATCTAGATTCTCTGACCAGGGAAACCGTTTACGCCGAGGAGGTTTCAATTTAGAGATGGTTTTGAGATTATTAAGAGGGTTTTCCTCGGTCCCTTTGTCTTCCTCTTCGTCCTCTTCACCCTCATCTTCAATGAGAGCATTGGCTTCTCCCTCGTTTGAATTTAACATCATATCCGCAAGACCTGAATAAAGCCATGAAGGTCAAGTAGTGCTCCATGACTTAGGTCAGACCTAATTGCAGACTCTCACAGTAAGAACCTAACATCACAAAGGTGCACAATGCTGGAAAAGGGTCAGATTAAAGTAAAGGGCTTTCGAGTATGACGGAATCAACTGTGAATATTGCTTGAATTTTCTTAAGAACAATTCCAACCAAGATACCAACATGAACTTGAAAAATACCCACCCGTAGGTTTAGGCAGATCCTCAGCAGCAGAGGCCTGTTCTAATTGGCGCTGTCGTTTGAACGCCCTAACATGAGCTACTTCCACGAGGTCTGCATCAGTGATGGCTCTCTTCTTGACTCCGGCATGTATATTTGGTTTGATTCGATGACCTCTACTGACTTCATTTTCAGACGCTCCACTAGTTGAACCCATGTTTTCTTTATCCAGTTGCGAAAGACGATATTTCCGGTTTTTCTCGTATGAAACCTTCAAAACCTGAAATTAACTCTGGTCAATTATCTCTGTTCACAAGATTGTTACGACAAAAAATCTACGGTACACAACACAACCATGGACTTTGATATGGTCCAGCAGTACACATCATGCCTTTCAGGCAACTAATTCGACACATCGATACGACCTGAAAGAGTAGAGAATCTACCAGAATACCGCCAACTTCAATTTCTAATGTACTGTACTGCCCATACTAGACGTGGATGCAGAGAGTCAGAACCCATCGTTCCAAATACACTTTTGTTGCCAAAAGATAATTTCTAGCAGAAAAAAAGGGAATGTAACAAATGCTGAGGTATTATTATGATCAGTGAACAGTATGCATCGTTTAGCAAGTACTTAGCGGTCCACAATCAGTGTTACAAAAAAGCCAGAGATAACCAAAAGGATAAACACATGTAGTAACGTACTCGTAATGAGCAAAGGGCATAATTATTAATACACAATACCTGTTCGGGAGTAAGATTCAGTTCCCTGGCCAGCAATAAACACTCCGCATGCGATAACCGCTTGTCGTCCCCTCCTTCATCCACTCGCTTCATCAGCCTCTGCCGTTGCTCTGAGGTCATTACCCGCAGCGATACCCATGACCGAAGGCCAAATAACTACAACCGCCACAAAGAGAGCAAGAAATTATTTGGAAGGAAAAATGCATCATGTCGCCATTCTTCAAAGAAATATGCAAAAGAATTCCCGATAAAGTGCTCAGGATTTGCGTAGCGAGAGAGCTAGGAGTAGAAAACATCTGCGTGGGAGAAGAACAACAGACAACTTCATGGGCAGGCAGGCCAACCATTCACAATTTCCTCAAGAAAGTAAACTAAAAACAAATTCTGACCTCGGGAACGCTGGAACCTGGAAATGCTTTCCTTGCAACCGAGGACACCGCTCCTGAAAAGAAATACTCTAGTGTCTGCCAGTAGGCCTCCAAACTTTCGCTTGAAGTCAATGTGAACTCATGCCTGGCTCTTGGAGTCAAGTCAAAGGCATCTAAACTAAGAGACGACAAAGGTTGAGGGGCTGGTTCTTCTATGTAGGGCTGTATTTCCATGGCATATATAAGCGACGCTTCAAGAGAATAGTTGGCACCCCGACTGAAGCCAGCTTTTGAATGCCCCAGGGGAGTGCCAGTTCCCATCACCAGCCGAATAAGCTGCATGACGAGCAAACATCTAAATGAGTGTCGAAACATGAATGTTCCTTTGATTGCAGCAAGATGTCAGGTAACGCGAACTAAATTTGATCCAGAGGTAACCAGCTTGCAACAGATGTGACTAAAGCGACTCTTATTACAGTCCATTTAGCATTTGACACCCATTGCATCTGAGTGTCTAAAGACCCATAAAATCTTTACCAGCAGTATACAATAGAAATTTCAAAGAAGAAGAAGGTGTGGTGATCTTGACACGTGCAACGTACCTTAAGTCGACGCAAAATATCAATAAGCCATGAAAGGCGACTATTTGCGTGAGAAACAAGTAGTGAAGAACTTTCTGATTCTGGAAGGTCGCACAAGCGTTGTCCCTTGTTGGTGTAGGGCTCTAATTCCTCCGATGACTTGGTTGAGCCGATAACTTGCAGAAAGAGGTCCAAAGGCATTGCCTGTACATACATAGTGTATACGAGTGTGTGTGATATCGATATACTTTTAAATCCCAAACAGCTCCACTAAACATTGTCTTGGAATATTTATGGTTCGCATGGATAAAAGAACTAGATGCTCAATACAGATGCTCAGTACAAACTAGATGCGCACAGGCCTACTGATATGGCTCCTTGCAGTCTTCTTCACCCTCAGAGCTGATAGATCGCTTACGTTTCTACAGTTGGTGATAAAATTTGTGACTTAGAGCAAAAAAGTAATATCTGCTGAAATCGTGTCCCAGAGAAGTTGTAGCTCAATACCTTTACTGCAAGCGCCAGTGAAAAGACCCGACAAGAGCTGTCATCCGGCTTCATCACCAGCTCGTCATCAGCGTACCCCGAAATACCATCTACGTATGACCAAAGAAAAGTGTGAAGCATCCGAACCCGAATCATTTTCGCAGGAACAAATCCATTTTCACTCAACGTCCTGGCTTTCTCGGCCTCTGTTTCAGCTGCAGGTGGAAATTTTCTCTTTCCACCTTTGTGTATTTGCTTCACACTCATCAGAACAGGTACTGCGGAAGCATCTGCCTTGACTTTTGATGAACCGAAGCCCCTATTGATCATGTCGAAGTGCCGGATGCGGTCATGCACTTTGGCAAGCAAATCAGGCCCAACCTGCACCTCGGGAAGAAGAACTACCTCACTTTGCCGACTTCGACCACAGTTGGTAAGGCCTGGCATGCTCAAGGCAATGCACTTGACCCGACCCTCCCGCCGCAGCTTCTGTAGCAAGCGTGTCAGAGTCTTGCGATCCATCATAGTGTCTTTATGCTCCTTCTCAGATTCCTCAATCCACCTATGAAGCTCCACTCGCGGTATGAACTTCTCTTCCTGTTCCAAATACAAGTCAATCATATATCAATTCTATGCACGTAGCACCTTCTAGTTTTCATCTGAAGGTTACGAAGACTTTACCGATGAATCGAACACTGACTTCTGAAAACCATACAAAACAAAAAAGAAATAAAATGAGCATATGATGCCGGCGGACACATACAAACAATCTTTGCATGACACGTTGTTCCCGCTGGATGGCCGTGGTGGTTTGAAGCGGAAATGGATACATCTGCTCGGATCTACATGTAAACATTGCAACCATTGGGGTTGAGATTGATCAGAACAGGCATCTTGTGCATGCGCAACATAAATCCCTGATAATAGTGAATCGCTCTGAAAACATTGTGATTCTGTGATCTCTATTCACTCACATTTGAGACATTAATTTCAGAAATGAACTAGACTGATACAATTAGATGTGTAAGATAATAAAATGCGGAGGAAGCCAGGATCGTTCTCGTACGTGGCTACCAGGGGCTCATCTTCATCCACCTTCACAATAGACAAATCCACTACTGTCATCTCTCGACAATCATTTGCATTCTCTGGGTTCTTCAACAGCTTATTTGTTGCAGAAGGTCCCCCAGTGGTATCTTCAGTTAGGTCATTTTCATGCTCCTTTCCCTTTTCCTTTTCCCTGTCCCAATCCCTTTCCCTTTCCCTCTCTTTCTCCTTCTCCTGTTTCTCCTTCTCCTTCTTCACTTTGCTAGTTGATTTTCTCCGAATTCTTGCAGTAGAAGGAGGAGCAATTTGCGCTGCAGCCAAGATCAAACCAGGTATTATTTGAATTAACAAAGAGAAAAACGAATCTTCTACCATGGAAGATGTATGTTTTCTACAGAATTAGCTTAAACAAAATCTGTTACTCTCGATCAAAAAAGCGTGTCCACACGTCCAAATATGCACTTAACGTACTGACTGCAGTTTTATGGCGATAAAACATTCTGTTGACCATCATTAACCAATAAATGATGTCAGAGATAATATTATAATCTGAAGAAATTTCGCAGTCTCGTACCAGAAAGCTAGAAAATGCTTTACCCGTGCAATTGACGGGGGACAGAAGACAATAGGAAAAATTTGATAATAAGTTTGTTAAAACAGAAACTCATAGGGCACAAAACATAGATATTGGGCACTTATTCAATTATCCAACCATAAGGTGTTTCTCCTCATTCATTAGGAATTTAAAGACATCTCATAAATTAAAAAAATATGCTTTGCAAACACATACGGAGTATATAGAGTATATACCTAGCGGAGTAATGTTTTGTGGCTCGTCACTTGCGCTTGCAATTGCAACATTCACAGCGGCCTTGGAGGCCAGACAGGCGTTAGGTGCTGTTCTTAGCCGGTAAAGCATTGATTTCTTATGCTGCTCTGCTTCGGAAACAATGCAGCCCTTAGCAAGCATGTTGGTAATCCGGAAGTAGTTCCGCTTGTTGTTCAAGCCTAATTGCTTCCAAATCTACATAGGACAACAACCGTTGTTATCACTCGGATAGGCCCAGGTTTAGGCAGATGCCCCCTTTAAAAACAAAGCAGTTGTAATGTGTACCATATAAAAGAGAATTCAAGAGTAGGAAAACCAGACAGCTATTCTGATCTTCGATTTAGAGTTATCATTGCAAGCGCCGCCAACCATCTCACAGATCCCAAAACAAGAAACAAGGAGGGCAGTAACGAACAAGTATGGCAGATGTTCATTGGACCGGTAAAACCCCCGTCCTAGGTGAAAGAAGAAATGAGATTCACAACAAAGACAATAGTTCTTACGACTCAACAAGAGTGTCATGAGCATATTCTTGCGATGAGGCGGATAAACACATCGAATAGAAACCTGAAATACTGCAAGCCTTTCCTTGACGACTAGTGACGAATATAACAGTGGAAATATTGTTGAAAGTTCTAATTAAATTTATAAATTTTGCTCTAAACATGGAATTTGTAAACTATTGTGGTCCTTCAAAATCAATAATGGAACTTATTTTTCTGTCATGTCCAAAGAGGTTGAAAATTGAAGGTTGAAGGGACATAACACAACTGATCCTCTGATCTCCAAACCGGCCAGCTGATAATACAGAATAAGCTCTGATCTCTCTATGGCAATCAATACTTCAAGGACCTAATTAACTCCCATTAGTGTAGGTCACGTGTTCAACACATGGACCCAGGCTAAATCGGAAGATTACATGTATCTGCATAAACCTCATCCTGTTACCTTACACTACACCAAATACAACGTCAAAAGAGAGCAAAGCGTAGGATTCTCAATAAATATAAAGCAAATGGAAGGGCTGTTCGCCCGTAACTTACATCCATCATGTATAATCCGCCAGGACCTGAATTGTCAATCAGATCATAAATCTGGCGATCGAGAGCACTTTCAACCACTTGATCGGTTACTTGGCCACGTTTCACACCACGCAGTTGTGCCTCCGCTTCTGTATCGTCGTTTCCAGCATTGAAAGCCTTGGTATTGAAAGATTTCAACAATCGAATACAAGGTGCAATCTGCAGGAACAGTTCTCACTGCAGGTTAGGCATCCCACGACGCACTTCAAAGAGTTTCAAATGACGAACACAAAACCACACTTCATAGCTTATACATTACTTCTTATTCATAGCCATCATAAGGCTCGAGCATATTCATTACAAAATTCAACCTAAAACAATGACGCAACACGATGTGAACTGCTGACAATACGAGAGCCGGTCTCACTTTCGACCCCGCAATCTGGGCGTTGAAGACCTCCACCATTCCAGCATCTTGCAGTCGTTTTGCCAGCTGCATCAACCAAAAGCACCCCAATCCTTAAATCTCCCAGAACCGCATGATAAATTCCGATCTCAACCTTCAAATGATATCAAAAATTTAGCTACTGTGCTTACTGCTCTCTGGAAATGGAGGAACATAAGCATAGTTGTGGTTAAACCACGTGCTTAAGACAACAAAAGGGAAAATAGCCCTAAAGTCACAATACCAACTAAGAGATTAACCCTAAATCAGTTCTACGCAGTCTATTCAACCTATTCAAAAGATGCACTTTCCAAGAGCGCACAACCACAGGGCAATCACTCTAATCAGATTCACGACAATTCGAAAACGAGATTGAAGCTCACGATTCTTGTTACATTAACTATCAACAGAACGGCAATGAGCGACAGAACAAAAAGGAACCTCATAACTAAGAAAGCACAAAAATTGGCACTTAAGGCGAAACTGAAAGAACAAATATTATAAAGAATGCAATCAAAGATCCATCATCGATCATAGTCACTTTCTCGTCTTCAGAGAAAAACTTTGAAAATGGAAACCACGTACTCTGCGCCAGCTTCGATGACCTTGAGCAAAACGATAATTCAGATCTAATTTCACGTCTGACACCACCATCACCTTGATATATGCACACAGAACACAGAAAACGTCAGTGCAACTTACCAGGCAGAGAATAATAACAGAAAATAACAGTTAACAATTAGGCAATAACAAGTTCTTAAATTAACAGTAAAGCAGATCACTTCGAGGTGCTTCATACGACAGGATGATATGCAAGGTTCCTCAACACCCCACCCAAGTACAGTTGTGATGGCACATTGCTCCACCGCATGTCGCTCTAAGACAAAGTGAAATGGAAATCACTTGTGAGGATCAGACATACCTTGTCTTCAGCAGCCTCGAGCTTCTCACAAATACGTTGCATAGCAGGATAATCATCATTGATCAGAACCTCCTCTGTTGCTTGTCCGGCATCTTCTTCACCAGCGCCCGCATCTCCAGATCCAGAAGCATTGTTATGTGAAAGATTGGACTTGGATGAACTTGGGATTTCATAGCGTGCATGCGAGCCAAGATTTTGATCCTTCTCATAGCGAGATAAATGGACCAGGTTGGTTGCCACAATCGGCACGAACTTGCTATTTGGTCCTTGTGATGCCGGCTGATGAGTTCGTACTATTGTGGCATGACGAACTACAAGTCCACGTGCCTCCAAGCCTTTAATGACGTAAAACATTTTATTCCCGCCTGTTTTGAACTCTTTGCCCAACTGGCTTTGTGTAACTCCCTGGCTCCTGCAAACCATCATAAGAGTTTCTGAATCAATAATACGCTTGATTGAACCAAAACTGTAATGGTCATGATTAAAACAAGAAACGATCAACATGGTCTACAACAATTCTCTCATGAATATTAGATTTGAATTCCTACTCTACCTATGACCCGAAGCAAACCTGCATCTGTAATTAAAAAGTGGTCAGCACACCATACTATTGAGCAAAAGTATCCACGTGAAATGCCACAAAACTCAAACATCCAAAACATGTCGTAGAGAAGGTAACGACCTATTCCATTTAGATACAAACCTGGCCTTGGCAAGCCGTTCAAGAAGCTCTCGCTGGTCTTTTGAAATAGCTGCATCGCATTGTTTGCCATCATACAGGCCCAAGCAACTCTCACGTAGCCCCTCTGGAGCTACAACATGCACCCCGAGCTTCTCTGCTTCCACCACCAATTGAATAGACGGATGGTAAGCCTCTAGGGTTTGAGATCCTTGTGCCTTCGAAATCAGGAAGTTAATTCCTGGAATGTGAAGGACTTGTTTCCATAGAATCTGCTTGACTCTTGCATCCAGGTCTAACTCTAAGGCTGCCGCAGCTCCCTGCAATCCTGTCCATAGCTTTGGCAAGGAGCATCCTGTACTCACAAAGAAAATCGAGCTCTCAGTTCAAGGTTTTTCAAAGCGCCAGGTACAGCAACAGCTTGCACTGATAGTTTAAGTTCTCCAAAGAGAAAAAGAGACCCCGAATTGGAAAAATGCCTTCACCTTGAGCTGCTTCGACAGCGATTTCATGCAGCGCCGCGGACACCAAGGCGTCCATGGCACTGCCTCCACTTTCGAATTATCCGGCACTCAAAGGCAGCGGCAAATCCTGGCCATCTTGCTCAGGCCATCTTCAAATTGTTGCTCATCGATTTCTCTATCATGTTCACACCCAATTGTAAGCAAGACAAAAAGCGATCGTTACCCCCTGACAGCCGGTACATCGTCTACCTAAAACCCTAAACCCTAAATAATTTGAAGACTCGAATCTCTAGGAGACCAAATTGGTGAGGA
This sequence comes from Antitrichia curtipendula, assembly GCA_951230915.1. Lineage (NCBI taxonomy): Eukaryota > Viridiplantae > Streptophyta > Bryopsida > Hypnales > Leucodontaceae > Antitrichia > Antitrichia curtipendula. Next base: position 8,690,316 of record OX579639.1, on the reverse strand, counting down.
CCACTTGCAATTCGGAAACCAAATCATTCAAATACTGTCCGATCACATTGACAATTCCTATGAATTTCAGACACTGAGCTATGGAACTTTTTAGGAGAATTCCCGAAGACAAAGTATAGACTGCCAGCACTTCATAATGAATCGTATACATCACTGCAAATGTACATGATCTTCAATACGTCCGCGCACATGAGTCTTACGACGTCGTATATGAGGACCTGAAGATGCGGATTTACTCCCTCTCGCCTTCACGACGCAGGGCTTACAAAAACTGCGACCGTAGCCCTCACGGTTTTCTACTGGGGTTTATACCCGCAAGGAAAAAGAACAACGCCAAAGCAATTTCACTCTACAACCTCCTCTTCTTCTCTCCTGCGCCAGTTCTAGCAACATCACAAATCATGCAGCTTTGTTCTGAATCGAGGATTGTTTTCTTACTCAATTTCAGTTTGAAATTAGGGTTGCGATTCTCGGGTGCCAGCACTGATTCCCGAAAGAGTCGTCGCCATCATGGATTCACCGGGCGATGCAGCCGCGCTGGAAGTGGAAGCGCACTGGGAGGAGAATCAGGCGTCTCTGCAGGCCTTGGAAGAAGCTCTGGCATCCGACGTCGACAATTCTGAACTCACCATGGTGAGTTTTTCTCCTTTTACTTCCCTTCGTAAAAGAAATCTTTACCAAAGCGGTGTCTCGAATTTCAATGAGGGGTATACCCTACGCTAGGGTCAGATTTTTTTTAAATAATTCAAAATATAAATAAATATGGCATCTCATGAAATTTTCAGAAATTATAGTGTGGCATACATGAATAGAGTGAAAAATATTAATGAAAATAATCTTAATCTTTACAAAAAGTGAAGCCATAGCTCTGAATACTAGTAAGTCGCGAGTATTGGTAATGCCTAGAGTACCGGTAAAGTTATAAGTATTGTTGAAGATCACGGATTATTTTCAATCGCGCTAAAAGTCACGGAATATTCCAAGTCCTATAAAATGAAATTCTAAAAATTTTAAGTCAAGTTAACCAAAAGAAAATCAAATAACAAAAAAATGATTTTATATAGGGCTTGGTGAATCTAATCCCAACATACAATAGTATCAATGAGGAGAATAATTTTTTAGGTACATGTCGATATTTGTAAACTAAAGGAACTTGATGATTCATTCATGGAGAAGATTTAAGTTTTTCAACAATCGTGTTCTTTGAAACTCAATGGTCTTTAAAATTCAATGGTCTCGATGTAGTTCATTTGAATTCATTGAAACTAAAAACCTAATTTGGGGGCATCTTGATTTGAAGAGTATCAAAGATGTAGCTCCAATAATTTACTTTTTACTCCATTTAAATTTTCTTTGAAATGGTTTAAATTGTAATTTTTGTCACTTTAAAGATAGCATCTTAAAAACTCAAAGGATACCACTTTTGAATTCTTTCTATTGAATTTCTAGTGGTGTGATTTGTTTTCTCTATCCACTAGTATTTTACTTACTCTATCACACACAATTGATCAAACAACCAATTTTTGCATTGAATAGTGAGTTCAAACAAATACCAAAGTAACACCACTTTCTTACCTCATTCAACTCCCTACCCCCTCTTTCAATTGTGAAAAGAAAAAAGTGATAGAAAAACAAAGGCATCAATGAAAATGTTGCAAGCTTGGATTATAAAATTCAAGTAGATCTTAGAAGCTCTTGATTCTTTTTTTCCATCCACTCACTATTATAAAAACATGTCCATAATGACCATTAAGTTTGCTCTTAATGACTATAAACAATTCAATGTAGACAATTTTACACTAATTACAAACACTGTTTTTCTACCAATTACTCATGATTCACTAACCCTCACTCCCGCAATTGATCAAACAATTTTAACTCCAACTAGCAAGCCCTAACCAATAGCACCTACCATTGATCAAACAAACATCCACTGATAATTCATTCCTTGACTTTGACACCCACAACTCATCAAATAACCAATTTTGCCACCTACTAGCAAACCTTAGCCAACAATACCCACTACTTCTAAAACAACCATCCACTATTAATTCTTTCTTTGATGCTAACATCCACAACTTCTAAAACAACCATCCATTGTTAATTCTTTCTAGACTTTGATACTTAGGACTACTCAAACAACCATCCACTATTAATTCTTTCTCTGATGCTGACATCCACAATAGTTAGTTCTTTCTCTGTTAATTCTTCCCTTGACTCTGCCCCTATTACTGCTAATTTTTTTTTGACTCCGACACCTATTAGTGCTCAAATAGACATCCAATTCTTTCTCCAACGCTGACATCCATAATAGTTAGTTTTTTCTCTGTTAATTCTTTTCTTGACTCTGCCCCTACTCCTGTTAATTTTTTTGACTCTGACACCTATTAGTGCTCAAATAGACATCCAATTATTTCTCTAACTCTAATACCCATTATTCTTCAATCAATCATCCACTATTAATTCTTTCTCTGATTTTGACATTTATGACAAACTCAAACAACCATCTAGTACTAATAATTCCTTCACTGACACTGACACCTATGACTGCTGAAATAGCCATTTACTAATAATTCATTCTCAGACAGTGACACCCATGACTACTCAAACAACCAATTGCAACACCGACTAGCAAGCCTTTATCAACAACATCCACAACTGCCCAACCAACCAATCACCGATAAATAGTTTCCTGACTTTGCCCCTTGCAATTGATTGAACAACCAATTTTGACACCTACTAACAATTTCTAACTAACACTAGAGTAACAAAGTTTTAGCCGCAAGTAACAAAATTCATTCTCCAATAAGGTGAATGAGCCTATTCCCACCCAAATGACCCCCCCCCCTCATGTATCCGTGGTGTACAATTTTGTTCTGAAATGCACCTCGTGGGTACACAAAGGTGGAATTGAGACAAGGGTAGTAGTAGGTTGCTTTACCTTACTAGTTAAGTGGATCTTTCAAACTTGTTGACTCTCTCTCTCTCTCTCCTTTCCCTAGCGCCATTTCCTAGCATTGACATCCACAACATCCACGACTCCCACGACATATGAAACAACCAATTTTGACACCAACTCATGTATCCGTAGTGTACATTTTTGTTCTGCAATGCCCCCCATGAATACACAAGGTAGGAATTGAGATGGGGCGGTGCTTAGCGTTGACACCCACGACTCCCACAACGCATGGAACAACCAATTTTGACACCGACTCGCAAAGCCCTAACCAACCCCAAGGTGACACCACTCCCCCCTCTCCCCAAAAGTGATGGAAAAAGCAAAGCCAGCAACGGAAAAAGCTAGGCGAGTGACTGGCAGGGCAAGGAAGCTTTCAGGGTGGCAAGGCTTGCAGGCCCCAAGCCCAGCCCAGGCCCCGGCCCCGCGCCAGCCAGGCTGAAAAAAATATATACCATCCACCAGGCCCGCAAGGAGCCCAGAATGTTCCGCCCAAGGTTTTGCTTGCCCTCGCCCCTGGCGCTCTCTTCCACTTCCATCACCGTTGCTGCTGCTGCTCCTGCTCCTCCTGGCTCCTGCTCCTGTTGCTCCTCAAGAGCTTTCGTAGCGGAACACTCGAGGCGGTGGCTGGCCGGATTCTCCTCTTGCTCGGATCCACAATTGCGTCCAATCGGGTTTTCATTTCGGGTTGCCGTTTTCTTTCGCTGAGTGGTTTGGTGGGGTGTGAGTGGAGTGGAGTGGAGTGAAGAGTGGGTTTGTGGGTTGTGAGCGTTGGGTGTTGGTGTGTGTTTGTTGGGTTTTGGTTGTTGGGCTCTTGGCGATGGCGGACAATCAGGCGAGCCTGCTGTTGCGGAAGCAGCTCAAGGATTTGTCTAGGAATCCCGTGGACGGCTTCAGCGCGGGCTTGGTGGACGACAGCAGCGTGTTCGAGTGGAACGTGACCATCATCGGCCCCTCGGAGACGCTGTACGAGGGCGGCTTCTTCAACGCCATCATGAGCTTCCCTCCCGATTACCCCAACAGCCCGCCGACCGTTAGGTTCACCTCCGAGATGTGGCACCCCAACGTCTACCCCGACGGACGCGTCTGCATCTCCATTCTGCACGCCCCGGGCGACGATCCCAATGGCTACGAGCTTGCTAGCGAGCGGTGGTCGCCCGTGCACACCGTGGAGACTATTCTCATCAGCATCATCGCCATGCTGTCGAATCCCAATGACGAGTCGCCTGCCAATGTCGACGCCGCGAAAGAGTGGCGGGAGACCAGGGACGAGTTTCAGAGGAAGGTCAGAAGAATTGTCAGGCGCTCGCAAGAATTCTCGTAAACGGGAAAAGGGAAGGGAAGCTTCTTCCATTGCTGCTGCTGCTACTGCGACTGCCGCCTCTGCTGGTGCTGGTACTGGTGGTGGAGGGACACACAACAACAGGACATGACTGTCGTCCTCCTCTAGATCTCTCTCTCTCTCTCTCTTTCTCTTTTTCTCTGACCGTATACCTGTGATACCCTAGATATCAACATTTTTTTTCTCTCAATCCTGTATGGGCGTTTAGCGGTATGATGTTGCAGTGGGTTGTTGTTGACAGTGTAGGGATTAAACCCATGTAAAGATTACTATGCACAGGAGCTTATATGAATGAGTTCTCCAAAAACAGAAACCAGGAAAAAAAATACCACCACAAAATACCACCACTGGGAAGTTGATTTCATCTTCGTTCTGTTGTGCTTTAGCATTATATCTTTTTCTGTTCCGTAGTGCAGTAGAGTTACTCGGGGGTTGCGTCCTGATAAGTTGGAAGGGTTCCGTAATAAACACACATCGATAGTCTCGCTCTTTTGTCAACAACTTTTTTTTGTTTCTCGACCATGAATGTGAACGTTATCACACTACCAGCTAGCCCTAGTTTGATTCTTCGTCTTTCGTGTTCACCGGCTGAATTGGAATCAGGGGTTGTATACTAATCTCTTGAAGCAGGGGACTGGGATAGAGAGTCACATACGCGTGCATGCAGATGATCTCAAGCGGGGCTGTCCTCTACACGTTTTAGGGCTCTAACCTAGCATTCACTTACTTGGTAAGATATCACACCTTGTTATTACCCTTGCCTGTGGTGTAGCTTTATGCATTCTTTTTCCATGAGCGGTGATGCTTCTGGTAGGCGCAACATCGAGGCAGAGGAAATTTTTCGCTGAACAGATGCAAGGAATTTGAAACTGAAGTTTATGCAAGGGTTTTTTGGATGTGACGTGGGACATTTGTGTGGATACGTATTAGGTCAAAGAATAGTTGCATTGAACAGCTTGTGTGATAACACTTCGTAACGCAGTGTTTGTAACTCTGGTCTTCATAGCTATCCTCAAGTAGCGTGGAAAATGAACTTCGAGTAGTTTCATTGTGTGAGCATTGTGGACAACGACACTCTACTATGCAGTTTATTCTACGTTCCAGCTGAACGTTTCGGTTGTACTCACCTTGACCTTCCCTATGCTGCTATTAAACGCAAGTGCGGTTTTCTTCTTCTTCTTTCATTTAGCATCTTCTGTGTCAAACCAATCATGCAAGTATCATCCTGCAGAGACAGTTCACAGAAGGTTATGCCGGTGGTTCTCCTTCTGGCAATTCCTTCCTTTTTCACTTGAATGATGATGCTTGGATAAGGCACGCTGCACACAATGCTGAGCTTGCTGTCACAGTCATCATTCTTCCTGCAACAGGAGACACACTGAAGGATCAGATGTATCCATGTACACTTAAAATTGTTCAATTCAGGATAAGAGCTTTGGGTAAAATGGTTCTCAGTTTCCTCAGGAAGCAGCGATGCCGTAGATTTTTTGTTGATAGGGTGGAGATGCTTCCAGCTGTAATGCCGCATAGGTTTTTTAGGGTTCCAAAGCGAGCTGCGGGTTTTCCAATTTCTGAGATACCTAAGTTACCTTAGACCGAGGCTCTCACAATCACATGACTGGTTTTTTTGCATGTGAGAGAAAACATGTGAATTGCAGAATGTTGTCTGCCTGTCAGCAGGACTGCCCTCTTTAGGCACCTCATGCATGTGACATTTCAGTCTTCAGGGTGTCTCTGTTTTGTAAACGTTTCTGCAAGGCTTTCACGTGCATTGTCCTCAGAGATCTTCAATGCCATCGCAGGATCATTAATTCCATTATTCAATGTTTTTTGAAATTCCGGTATAGTGACACAGAATTGCGGTTGAATTGTAATGAAATGGAAATTTTTGAACTTACTTCTGGATTGGAAAAGGCCTTTAACTGCAGACCAAGGGCGAGCACCACCAGTAAACTCCCAATCTTCTCCTGCGCGTCGTGCTTGTGCATGTCAAGAGAGGTGAAGGCTTGCCAAATCCAAGTGGCCCTACACCCTGACACTTGCTCCAAAAACACTGCTGTGCTTCCAACTAGCAACCCATTCGCTGTCACCCTGCTCCACCTGGTAACCCTAAATGCATGGTAGCAGCTCAATATTGCAGCAACAGCGTGAAGGGACACCCACTGAGGCAATTCTGCACATCGTGTCATCATCGTTGTTGGGGAAAAAAGTGGAACTGACATTTCTGCATTATATTCTATCAGTTGGAGGTAGTTTTACATTTATGTGTTTTTCAATAAATTTTGAATTGAATATGAGATGCAAAAGTCTCTTGGCTCATCTGCCATCAGCACATGGTGTAGTTATTCAGATTCTTTTTGTAAGAATCTTGGCATGAAAATTATGTCTGCTTTTTCAATGGGGGATTGATTGATGGCTCTTGAATTTTGGAGGAGTTGTGGGTGTGGACTGAGAGATGGATCACACAAAAAGGATACTCTGGGTTTTTGAATTTCATGAGTGAAACGAACTCATTTTCATGAAATTTTAGGCATACACGCATTGGGTAATTGTTTGCTGTCAAATTTCAGTTGAAATTGATAAACCCAAGTGCAATTATGTTCATATTATTTAATGCCCAAAACTCAATTTTCAAGTACAGCAATTATCATGCAGTAAGCCAACATGATTTTATTTTTACTTATTTCACTATGATGTTGTGTTTGTCTCTATTAAGAGGCAAAGTGAGTGACCTTTATCAACTTTGAAGTGAAGTTTATAAATGGATGTGAACGCAACGACAGAGGACATGAAGAGGCAACCCGAGCTGAAGTCTTTGGAATTGGTACTCATGGCCTTTATGCAACCATTGCAAAATGGGCTTAATTGTCTCTTCGCAATGATCAACCCCGAATAATTCAAGGATTTTAACATGACCTAAACCAAGTGGTTATTCTTTAACTCATCAATACCTTAAATTAGGTTGTTTGTTTTGTTTGTTTGTTATAGTGATATATTCAAAATTGTGCATCCCTTGATCCTATTTTTGATCCTATTAGAAAACTCTTTGCAAAGAAGGATGCACGGACTTTATTCTGTGGTGTTTGGACGTATAGTATGAAAGATATGGAATTTTGAGTTTTTTTTATTAAATTATGAATAAATAATTCCAAAAATAAAATGAGAATCAAAAGCATGATAAAATCAAGAAGAAAATTGGGCCAATAATACAAGGCTATCCATACCTTAAATTAGTTAGTTAGTTAGTTAGTTAGTTTGTTATGGTGAGATCTCTGGACCCATGCATCTTCCCATTGCATTCTTGATCATTAGGAAAAATTTCAGCCCTGGAAGAGGCTGTTAAGAGTTCATTTTCGGCACCCCCGAGGTGCAATTACAAATAAATAAAAAATACTTTTTTTTGGAAAAAAATAAATTAAAAAAATTTGGAAAAAAAATATTTTAAAAATAGTCAATCTGATGTGTCGCTGATGTGGCACCAATAGTTGCACGTCAGATTCCAATTTCTAAAAAATAAAAAAATATTTTTTATGTTTTATTTTTTTCTCTACTTGCACAAGAGGGGTCCAAGACTCGTGACCTTTTCTAGGGCTGAATTTTTTTGTAATGACAATCAGAAAGTTTTGTGCAAGGAAGGGTGTATGGGCTTTGTTTTGTAGCGTTCTAACTCAGGGTGTGAAGGATATTGATTTTTGAAGTTTTTATGAATTTTAAAATAATAAATTACTTTTATTTTTATTTTGGTTGCGGGCAATGGCATAGGGCACACTAGTGTAAACTAGTGTCATTGAAACCAACATCTTTAACTTTGTAGTTTTTATTCATCTAAACTCCCTCATTTCATACATTGGTTTGCAATTACACAAAATTCCCAAAAGAAGTTGAATATGTTTTCTTTCTAAATGCCAAAAGCTCTAGCTGAAAAAAGGTTTGAAAATTATACTCTTGAAGGCTCAAAAGCTTGAAACCAATTTCAAAATATTTCTAAAATTATGTGATGATCAAACTCCATACAAAACTAAATTTGAATGTTAACCCCTAAGTGCTCAATGACCATTTTTTGGTCGTTGGCTTGACTTCGGGCAAAAAAAATAAAATTCAATTTTTTTTTTTTTTTTTCTAAAAGATTGGATCATCTTTCAATATTTATATTCAAAACTAAAATCTCTATGGTCAAACAAAACTTATAAGAGAAATAGCACAAAGTGTTTAGAATTGGCTAGTGTTGAAAAACTTACTATTTTGGAAAAGTGTTGGTGTTCTCATTTCTAGATTTTATGCATTTTTTCACAAATGAATAGAAATTGCAATTTTGACCAATAAAAAAAATTCAAATCCCAAAGGTAGAAATTGTATTTTTGGTGAATTTTTGAAGTTATATCTTCAAAATTATTTTGAAAATAATGTAAAATTAATTTTATACTCTTGACCGTACAAATACTTTCTACTTTTCATGCTTCACATTATTTTCTTTGATGCAAACTTCAAAAAATTATAGAAATTATATTTTATAACACATTTGTGTTTTATCCAAATCCCTTGGGCTTTCGGGGATTAACCCATTAAGGACCGGTCAACCATTATGTGGTCGATTTGGGTCCTTTTTGGTTTCTAGAGAGAGCATGTCAATGAATTTGATGACGTGGCAAAGGGGGCGGGTCTGGGGAATTGGAAAGTGAAGAGTTTAGGACAATAACTAGGCCAATCCGAAATGGCATGTGGCTAGAGGGTTGAAAAAACCAAGACAACATGGGCTGAAATTACACCAAGATTTGCTAAAAATTCCTGCTTTACAACGCACCTTCACCAAAAATTTTAGTGCTAAATCCTGTATCATGCGCAACACTTCCATCCATACGGTTAGATCTCCGATAGGCACTTGCATTCAAAAGTTTTAAAATTGCTCCCAATTGGCCATACAAAGGATTGCCCACCCCCCAAATCAACCACGGTCCTTCATGGGTTAAAGGAACTGTAGTCACGCTAATTTTTGAGGCCAATGTTTGGTAATTCAAATTCCTATTTGGAGTTGCATCTTGCAAATTTAGGATGTTAAACTGTAGAATACTAGTCCAAATCGGTGCTTTTGGCTAACTATAGTGGAAAAAGGGCTAGTGGATATGTAGTTGAGTTGGATTCCAAGTGGGTAGTTCAATTGTGTTGGATTTTGATCGTTGTGAGCCAATTTGGTGGAGTTGAAGAGGTGCCTAGTGGGGTATTTAGCCCTCTCTCCCAATTTGGATTTTCACCCAGTGTTGAGTTGAGCCCACTGCGAGTCCAGCCCTATAAAGGCTGAATTTTTTTTATGTATATTTGGCATGTTATTCAATTGTGAATCTAGTATTGGTTGTGTCGTTGTAGTCGGTTTAATAGTTGAGTTTAATATGTGAGAAAATTGAATACCTAATTGGTATTATTAAATGGTGTGTTGGATTGAATTGGACTGAATTTGGAATTGGATTGAAGACATGAGATTGGTTTAGGTTGAATCAAATTTTAATTAAAATTTATCTCCCTGCTTAAATGTTTCCCTTCGATCGAACTTAATATACTATATGGGTAGTTACCTAATTGGCAACCAAACCCTTGTCTACAGGAACTTTGGCAAAACAAAAGTGCTTCAATAACATTACGACACCAATATTACAATCTATTTTTTCATAGGTTTTGAATTTGGAAGAGGTTTATTTTATACTCAAGTATGTAACAAGAATTGCAATTTTCAACTTTGAAAATATATCAATGTCTTTTTATTGAATTTTTAAAAATTGCATTATCTTTGAATTAGATATGATTTGGAAACCACTAATTTCAATTAAATTGATGCAATTCAATTTTATACTCTATGTATGGCAGTTTCTTAAACAAATATTTATTCTTCTTTTTTGTACATGTAGAATACAAGTATATTAAAATATAAATAGGTGAAGTAAATAACACTTAAAATATTTTTTAATTTTTTAATTCTTAGATTAATTCTTAGTAATATAATCCTAAACTTCCTAATATAACATAACACTCTATAAAAATTGAAATTCATCCTCTAGACATTGTTTATTGAAAATCAATATAGCAATATAAATACATAAGTGAAGTAATGACTTCTTAGATATTTATGACTATTTTTTTAATATTAAGAGGGATGATTTTCAATTTGGCATTTCAATATAATATTTTAAAACAAAGGAAATTGATTTATCTTCGAAAGGAATCTTTACCATGGGTCAAGATATCTTATTTTGACCAAAAATTATCTTTTAGGCTCCTATAAGTTAACTATTAACAACCATTTGATTCTTCTACCGTCTTCTCCACTATTTCCTCCGTTCTAAACTTCTAATATCTCCATATAAGCTTCTATATTGATCATTCTACCAGCTATGCATAATTTTTTTCTAAATGATAGTCTTCCAATTTTTTCAAATATAAGGTAAACACACCAAATTGCAATGTGATTTTAGAACTCGTTTTAGATTTTCTAGCCTAATGTACATCTTGGGGGACCTAGAGTCAATTTTGAATTCATCTAAAATCAAGACATCAAAAAATTTCAAAGTTCAATCATACAATGTTCAAAAAATAAATGCTAAGAGAAGCTATCTTTCTCTAATGATTTCAAATAAGACCCAACTAAAGAAGAAGACAAATCAATGATAGGATCCTTGTTCTAATACTTACACAAGGTATTCAAACCCTAAAGGTTGAAAGTCCTAGAGTGATTCTTTTAAGGATTTTGGACAGATTCATGTGATGTCAAAATTAGGGTATTTTTTTAAAGCTTCTTTTGAAAATGAGGGAATGTACTAGCTTTGTTGGAATTTTATTTTCATTTCATTTGGTGAAAGGGGAAAAAAAGCTTTACCTTCCCGAGCACAAAATGTTCAAGTTTGGGTAGTAGAAACTCAAATTTTAATTTTTCATATTTTTGTACATATAGAATATATTTTTATCCATAGGGAAAGCTTAAATTGATTCCATTTGAATTAGTGATGTAAAAGTCATGAAGTGTCTTGATTTTTGGACAATCAATGCATCTTCATGAAAAAATTATATATAGGATTTGTTCTTGACTCAATTTTTACTATTTTCAAAACAAAAGTTTCCATAGGGTGTAGCTTACTTGCTACAACAATCTCACCATTCAAATTAAAAGGTTCCAATTCCATTTTAAAACTATTAATGATATAATTTTCCTTCCATTTCAATCTACTTTTGATTAACAATTTTCTTAAGAATGAAAAATATTGATTTCCATTTTGAATTTGATTTCTTAAATTCAGTTCCGCACTATAAGGATTTAAACCTCAGAACTCTAAAGTACAAAAAAAATTTAATCAAGGGGATTCTCAATCTTAAAACTTAGTAAAGTAAGGTGCAAGAGAATCTTTTTTTTTCCACTTTGAACACTACATCATACATTCTACATGGTAAAAGTGCTTGAGATTTTTTCTATACATTCTCATGTAAGTCTAATGCGAGATCACTCATTTGAATATGCATAAAAAGTATGTTTTTTTCCCATCATGCTCTTTGCACTAATAATGGAAGTTACAAAGTGATTTTTGCAAAACATAATCATGGACTTTTAGGGATTAACCCTCGACCACGCAGTCATGGTCTATGTGCATTAGAAAAAAAATTGGTTGATTGTTACCTTTGAAGCATGTCAAATGTGATTTTCCAGTGAGATTTTTGTAGAATACATTTTTAGATTATAATGATTGATTTGGGGTATTGTCACACTTCCCTCCTGTTTTCAATGGACGAAAAATGTCCTTGTGGACAATGAAGGGTTAAGATTTCAAAACTATAATTTTAGGTTTAGGTTTTTTTAGTAGTGTAAAATTTTTGAATTTTGACAATTTGCCATGTGTGGTTTAAAAAGAGGCTAATTGTTGAAGTAAGTTCATATTAGAGGAAGAATGCAGACAAATTGACGTAGTAAAAAGATTTCAAAGGCTATGGATAGCAAATAGAACAATTTGTCTTGATGTTGGTTGAAGTGAATGGTCGTCTTTGCTTTTGGATAGCATATAGGGTGTCAATTTGTCATTCTTTTCTCTCACTTTCTCGGTTTTCTTTGAAAGGCAAGTTTTCATTTTTTTTACATGTGAACCCCCTTAGTATGTAAATATAACTTGTCAATTTAAATTTTTTTGTATGTACAATAGTATTTGCACTACGTTTGTCTTTCTAAATATTGTGCGCATGTATAAGTCACCAATTTGAAGCATTAATCCAATGATTGGACTTGCTTTTGTGTGTGAGTAATTGAGCAAATTGTCTTTGTTGTGTGTAATTGTGTATATCTGGATTATTTGTTTGTGTGAGTTAGAAATTGAAAATTGTGTAAGTTAATATCTCATGGTGAGAAGCCTTGACAAATTGTTATAGTTATTTTGACAAAAGTGAATCCAGTGATTGGAATAATGTTGTGTACTTTTGTGGTGACAAATTGATTGTGTATTCTTGTGTCTCATTGTTTTGAAAGTTGTTGATGTCACTGACAGTTTGAATTGAAGTTCTAACCAATCCAATGAGTGGATTTGGATGTGAGTGTCTAAATTTGAATGTATTATTTCTATTAAATTGTGAAGCAAATGACAAATTGTGTTTGTACAAATATTTGTAAATTCCAATGATTGGGTGATGTTTGTGTGAATTGTGACAAGTTGTCATGTGCTAATTGAGCAAGTGAATTCACTAATTGTTTTTGTCTTGTTCTATAGTAAATGCATGTTTATGTGCTAATGCCCAAAAGATGTATTGCACATTAACAATTGTATTAATTTGTTTGATTCTTAAATTAGCAACATTCATTGTTTGATTTTTAAAATCCCCCCCCCCCTATTTGTAATTCCCAAAGGAACAATTCACATGCAATCGATATGGGATATATTGCATGTATCCGTATCCGTTTCTTGTACCTGTATCCATATTCTTTATTCTATATTTATATCTATATCCGTCTTTTGAATTATATACCCGTATCTATATTATGTATTTGTATTGTATATTAAATTGGATCAACGGTGATCAAGAGGGTGGGTTTTTTTTTTTTAAAAGATCAAAGGCTTAGATTTTTAAAAAAATAGAGTGTGTGTTAATTGTTCAAAATCAGGATGTTTTCATCTTTTTGCTACATAGTAATTAGTATTGACAAATTGTTTTTATGAGAAATATTGGAATTATAGTGAGAGGATTCAGTCTTATTCAGGATGTATGGAACAAATTGTCTAAGTGAGTTTCGAGATGGAATTTTTTGAAGAATAATTGGGTACATTTAGTTGTTTTGGCATAAAGACCAAATTTAGAGAATAATTGTGTTCCATATTCAAGAGCACTAATAGAAAGAAATGGGCCGCAAGTTAAATCAAAAAGTATTTCTAAGCTTGAAATAGTATTGACAATTTGTCTATGAATTGCTATTATTTAATTGCACTCAATAGTTAGATTTTAATTCTTAATGTGCTTAGGCTAGATGGTTGTTATAAGAGTAAATTTTTGGTAGACAGTGTCTAATCTCTAAGTGATGGCTTGTTAACTCTCAAGGTAGGAATTCTGGCCTTATGAGGTAGTATGAAATTGTGTGTTCATTGACTATATATATATATATATATATATATATATATATACACACCACATTACTCTTACATACAAGTGACTTTAGCTACAATGTGTTGGATTATTTGATCATTCCCTTGATTTTGGAACCCCTATACTATAGTCTTTGATTTTTGTGAGATTGACAAAATCTAGACTACAATTTTCAAATGCTCATTTAGGTAAGTATTGCTCAAGGACTGAAAACCAAGGTTGAAGCTACTAAATGTCATGGCAGATGCAATCAAAAGTGTTGAACAAAGAAAGGTTTATGAAATTGGAAATGCCCAAACCAAAAAAGATGCTCCGATTTGGTCCCCTCTAGTATTCAAACAATGAAATTAGGTTTTGCCTTATCCCCCCAAAGTTACTTTACAGACCATCAAAATCAATTGATATTTCTACAAATATTTTAATTTGCGCATATGGAAGTTCATGAGTCCCAATTGCAACAATAAGGTAGGGTGTTCTAAAAGTGACTATGCTCTAAAAGCAACCACTTACATAGATTTAAGGTACATTTTGCTTTCTTCAATATACTATTAGTATGCATTTCAAGAGGTGGTTGTTCTTAGTGACTTCTTCATTTCAAATTAAAAAAATTGTAAATAATTCCACAAATGTCCAAAAAATATAAAACAACTTGGGTTCAATGCCAATTCCATTTTTTCTCCTTCAAAAATTGACTGAAAAGTGATTCAAGGAGTTTAGCTTTCAAGAAAATGCAATCAATTCTTAAATGGTTGCTTTAATAGCAAACAACCTTAGTAGTAATTCAAAAGTAGTACCTTCTCGTATAGTAATAAGATAATAGGTCCAGAATTCACCTACCTTAGGGTTGAAACTAAATTTTGGAGAGGCGAAGCTTCTTAAAAGACAAGTGGAAGTGGCATCTAATTCAAGTCATTTCATTTTGGAGGGGAGCTTTGTGGAATTAGTTATAAAACTTTGAAGTTGAAATGTCATGCAATTTGAAAATTGCCTATCTCCTGAAGTGTACATTTGAGGATGTGGATGGTTTTAGAGCCTATTACATTAATAAATATTTTTATAGTGTCAAAAACTGAGAAATTAGAGGGACAACCTATTTTCACTATTTATAAGTGTAGTTTTAGTGAAAACCCCAATTACGTAGTTTGGGTGTGTCTCTAGACATCGGGGAAATTGTTTGCAAATAATTTCCAACATTTTGAGAGCCCTGTCAATCTCCATCAGTTAATATACCCAATATTGATACACATTTCATCCACTAAGAAAATCAAACAAAAATTCTATGATACATTATAACAGTTTGCAATATGACACTCGCAAAATACTACTTCCTACATTGAATAGGGGATATTAAGGGAACCCAAAAATTAAAGAGATTCATTGTAAGAAACTGTAGATGTTTGAAACATGATGTATAACCCTTGGACACTTCAATAACTACTGATGTACACCAAAGGTAGATTTTTCTTTAGTGTGTAGTGGCAATTAATTAGTATGGGTCCCCTTAACCCCTAAAGGACCAAGTGTCTGTTCAACGTACGCAAGAAATCTCGGGTAGGTTCCTATGAAGTCATTTTTGGTCAGATGTTCATGAAATTTGGACACAATGTACATATATGTGCCTCCTTCGTGAAAAAATAATTTTTTTCCCAATCGGGTGCCCGGATCAAAAGTTATGCTGCCTTGAACTTTTGGGGCAGCTCGGGCAATTTGGGAATCTTTGGAGAATCTTTTGCAGAAAAGCTCATCAACTTTTGAAATTTGGCATGTATGTAACTAATAAAATATGGCATACAATTGTCCAGAAAAAAACAAATTTAAATACTCAAATCACATTCTAAGCATAGTCAAACTTTGTTAGCTATCTTGGGGCGGTTTCAAAAAAAAACATTTTCTTTTAACTTCAAACATTATAATCTTTCAATCCACGCGGTCAAATGGGCTGAAATTTTTTCCACACTTTGGTAAAATACTTTACTTTAGTTTTGTACGGTCGAAGTTTCAAAAAAAAATTTCAATTTTCAATTTTGATTAACAAACTAAAAAACCACAGTTTTTGACAATGTCTCCCTGAATACCCCCCTCGGTCCTTTAGGGGTTAACCCTTTAGTGACCGGTCGACCATATTTTGGTCGATTTATGGATTCTATGCTTGTTGTAGGTCAAAATACACCTAATTTGTAAAAACCCAAAGAGGAACAAAGTTAGAGCATCTTTAGACACTCACTTTAAACCAAATTGTTTGGCAAGGCATGCAATAATGTGTGAGCTATGCTAGTTTAAATGAATCTGTGCTGGCCAAGGAAATGTACAAATAAGCTTCAATTTAGGCAAATTTTCATCAAAATACACAAGCCATGAAGGCAACAATGTTGCTTAGCAAGCCCACCACCGTCTAATCCACGAAATCCAAGGATGTACATGGATTAGCTAAGGTAGGAGGGCCAAAAACTACCCATCTAAGAGTTGAAATTGAGTTTTGGAGAGGTAAAAAAATTTGAATTATATTTCATTAAAATTTCCTTGAAAAACAAGTAGAATTGGCATCTAATCCAAGTTATTTCATATTTTTGGAACTTTATGGAATTAGTTATGAATTTTTGAAGTTGAAACGGCAAAAGTTTAAAAACCATTAAATATACATTTTTTGTACATTCGTATGAAGATGGAAAACCAATGTGTACAAACAATGTATATTTGAGGAGTGGAGTGTTTTAGAGTGTGAGAGAATTTTGAGCCACCTATTTTAGAGACACTTTTTGTTTGGTTGCAGTAGATTCAGTTCTCACTTCAATCTTTGAGCCATTCTCATGTCTAAATGAAAGCTTCGACCACCTTCATTCTTGTGGCAATACATTGCCAAGGCCTTGTAGCCTCAACTTCTACGGTCCGATCATATTTATCTGACTCAAAGCTCATCCCAAAATAACTTTTTAAAAGTATATATTGAAAAAATGACTCACCCCCCAAATCAACCACAGTCACTAAAGGGTTAAAACCCCTATTCAGCGTAGTTGTTAGCACCCCATGCATTGCCTGTGCACATTATTGTTGCACAGATATTAAACCAACACCGTAACAAACCCCAGTAATTCTTCCCAAGTGCAAAACAAATTTCAAGACTCCCAAAGCAATGAAATCACATTGAAATGCCGTCCGAGTTCCCCCAATGCTCTGTCTTTTTTTTATTGAAAAAAATGCTGATTTTCTTACATGTAACCAAATCATCTACCTGGTCAAGGTTGCACCTCGACTGCCACCAACTCAGGTCCGGTCTGAGTAACCAAAACAAGGGACAATGTGAGGAAAGAATGGTCAGTTCATCAGGCTGCCTCTGTTTCCATCTGCACAAGCCTTCACTTCAAGCAAGCACAAGACTACTGCAGCAGCAGCAGCAACCGACCACGATCCCTAGTGACGAAGAAACCTCGAGGAAAAAAATCAATTCGAATTTATTACTTTTTTTCTCCCGAGTTTGGTTTGTTGGGCCTTTTCTTCACCTTCCACTTTTCACTCTTTGCCATCCGCAGCTCTCAAAGAGCCCAACTGCACCGGCGCCTGCGTGCCGACCACCTTGGAAGACCCGTACTTGGTGGCCAGATCCGCACCGGACTGCTTCTCCTTCTCGATTTGCTCCTTGATCCACTTGAACGTGATGGCGAGCCCGTCCCGGAGCCGCATGGAAGGAGCCCAACCCAGCTTCTCCTTGATCAGGGTGTTGTCCGAGTTCCGGCCGCGGACGCCCTCGGGTCCAGGGATGTGGTGGATCGGCAGCTTCTTGCTGTCGAAGCCGAGCACAATCTCCGCCATCTCGTTCATGCTCACCATCTCGTCACTGCCGATGTTGACGGGCTCCTGGAAATCGGACTTCGTCAACCTGTATTGGAACATAAACTATGTTAGAGAAGAAATTAAAGTTTTTAAAAACTCTGGAAGGGGCAGGGCGGGCACTACCACCAAGGTAGTCACCCAAAGATTCCTGAAGAAATAAGTGCGTTGTTCGTTCGTGTCTACAGTTTCCTGGGAAGTCAATTCATCGGACACTTCCAAAAGAGTGATAGTAAATGTTCAGATTATTGATTCTGTAGCTACTTGAGAATGACATGCTTTAAGATTTTAGTTGTGTGATTAAATATTAAGGAGGCAACACGAGACACACGTGCACTCTGAAAGTCACAAGTACGGAAATCCACGGAGCTCTTGCGGAACAACCCCACGTGAACGTCATTGCCCTGTGACAAAAGTCACCGCTGTGGTGCCAACAAACAAGAAAAAAGAGGTTACCTCAGGACACCTTCAACACACTCGTCAATGAAGGTGAATGAACGTGTCTGCTTGCCATCGCCCCACATCTCGAAGTGCTCCGTGGCTGTCAAGGCCTTCCTGCAGAAAGCAGCGGGTGCCTTCTCACGCCCACCTGTTGTGCACACGCAACAAGCTCACATCCTTAGTCACCATTCCAATCAATTCCCCCACCCTAACCAAAAGTGAACCAACGCGTTCATACTGGTTCCGAGAATCTAGATCGCCTTAACAACTTTCGGAACAATCATTAATGTCATCTACCACTAAAAAATTTGAAGAATTTTGCATATTGAAAGGAATATTTACTTCGGTGCATTGGAATCCTCTTTCAATTAGTGAAAAGAAAATATAAAAAATTGGACCAGTCAGACAGATAATAGAACAACTACACTCAGGGCTGCTAGGAGCAGGGCACAACATTTTGGACACCCATAATCCACAACGTGAATCTTCGCCAGTGGGTACATGTTGAGTAGAAGCTTCTAGACCACCTTTGGCATCTTTCTTTAAGTCATCTAACATTAAAGCTTTGAACTTATAAAAAATTTGACTACAGTCGAGTAGTTAAAACTATACTCAGCGCTAATAGGATTGGCATAATGATTTATTACGACAACCACTATCAACACCCTAAAAATCTTGACCCATGGAGCTTACATATTGATGAAGAGAATGTGGCATCTTTTCAACAGTCAGTTTTTAGAAGTTACATCTACCAACAACCGAATTAGAATCCTGTTTCATTTCAGAAGAAAAACATATAAAAACTGGACCAGTTCAATAGTAGGAACTAGACTAGACTAGGCTAGAAGGAGCTAAAGAAATACGGAGTACTAATTTGCTTACCCTTCCAGGTTCCGTAGGGGCCATAGATATTGTGGAAGCGACCAATACGGCATTCCATGCTGAAATCCTTCGTGTAATGCTTGCACAACTCCTCGGTGGCCAACTTCTCCAGACCATAAGCGTCTTGGGGCTGTCACACACAAAAAACATCATTGTCCGAGTCAGTGATTCACACCTCACCACCCCCTGAAATGTACACCTCTGGTACATCCTCTCCACAGATCATACACAGAAATCACTCATCTGAGGGGACTGCTGCCAGTAAATCCAGTAAATCCAGTCATCAGTACCCACCTCTCAGAATATCAATTTTCTTAACATCCAACCCATACTCCATCATGAAAAAAAATGAAAAAAAAACACCCCACCCTAAGTATTTGTTTTTGGTACTGTGATTGGGATATACCAAAGCAGGCCAAGCATCTGATTCCTTCAAACTGCTCACGTCAGTCTCCAGTTGCTTGAATTCTGGGTAGATACACGCGCTCGAAGCGTAGAAAAACCTGCATCCCCGAAAACAACAAACTTTAGGGGAAAAAAGAGATTCAAAACTGATGCAAAACGTCGGCACGCTCCGAACAAAGAACCAAAAAACTCCGAGGAGGCAAATTTAGGGAGTAGTACTGGACGGGAGACACACAGTGTGCGACCTGTGTACTAGGAAGTGAAAATTTCAAGCGGTGACGTCTCCTGAGCATGACTCGTCGCCAACATTCAAGTGGGTGTAATTGCCTGGCCTTTTTAGTACTAAACTTCACCAAAAGAGCAATGAACAGGGAGAGTAGCTAGGGTGGGATTAGACGCCGCAGACGCAAAAAAACAAAATTTCAAAAAGCAAAAAAAGATTGGAGATTCGCGACGAAGCACCAAAACTCTCCCAGACGACACCGTTTCCGTGGCGAACTGCTCACGAGACACCACCCACAGTACCTTCCTTGTACGAGGGAGATACATTTCACGGCGTGGCGTCTCCTGAGCAACAGTCGTCGCTAAAATTCAAGCGACTGCGATTTCCTGGAATCCCAGCACTACGAGCACAAGTGTACACACACTCTCAAAACCTCGAAAAGTACAAAAAAGTAAAAAGTTCAGACGCTCGACACGACACACCAAAACCCTCAGAAAGACTCGAAATTCAAACGCACGCGTGTTGCTAATACCGGGAAACCAACAGCGCGAATGAAGCAAAGAATCAAAAACTTTGAACAAAATTCAAAAAGCTCTAGTTGTTTAATGAAATCCCAGCAACAAAAGGGACGCAGACACAGAGACAGGCACAGACACAGAGTGTGAGAGCTATGGACCTTGAGACGCCATTGATGCGCGCGGCTTCGAGCATATTGAAGCTGATCATGGTGTTGTTATACATAATCACCGCGTGGTTGCTCTGGATGAAGCCCATGCCGCCCATGTCCGCCGCCAAGTTGAACACATGGTGCGCGCCTTTGGTGACAGTCAAGCAATTATCCATGACCCGCAAGTCCACAAGGTGGAACTCATCACAGAACATGTCCTCGCTCATGTGCTCGTTCTTCTTCCAGTCGGAGGCGATGATGTAATGACCCTCGCTGCGCAGACGACGCGCGATGTGCGACGCGATGAACCCCCCGGCGCCCGTGATGGAGATTCGCAGCTTTTCCGCAGGCCAGTACAGCTCACGGTCCAAGTTCGTGGCAGTGTAAGCGCCGAAGCTCTTGCCATTGCTCTCCGCCATCGCAAACCCAACAATTTCACAAGAGCCAATACTCCCAAAACCCAACAATCCTAAAACGGCGACAATCGCAAACCCGACTACCACGAACCCCCTCCCCCCCAAAAAAATTGATTTCCAAAACAAGAGAGAGAGAGAGAGAGAGACGACGACGACGACGACGAAGAGATTGATCAGCTGAGATATTTGTTTCTCTCCGGGATTGGTGTGAGAACCAGATAGCTCAAACAAGGTTGTGAGGACTGCTGCCCAAGCTTTCGGTCATATACGTGGAGGACGCGAACCCGGCGCGCGCTTTTGCGTTTCCCCTGTTCACCACCCCGCGACGACCAGATAACTAAAGCTCGTGTCTTTGTTATTGCAACCGTTGGACGGAAGCGGTGACCCGGGACGGCGTCCGTAGGTCACTGCACTGTTCCTGACGTGCGGTGACGTTGCGTGCGATTGGGGATTTGGAGTTCATCATGGCGTGGGACGATGCTTCGTTTGGTATCTAGAGTCAGTCCTTCCGCTGAATTTTTCTGACACCTGATACACAGGATGTAATGAGAATATTATTTAAGTTGTGCACCCAATTTTTTGCCAGATGGAGGGGATCCATTTTCAGTGTTCTTTGGGGTTCCATTTTTACCTCTCGTTTTGCACACCTGTTTTGTGTGGGAGTCAGTAGGAAGCTGCAAACACCGAGCTTGCTCGCGACCACACATGCTTGCAGCTGGAGAGTCGGCGGTTTTCCCTGAATTGGGTCGGTCTTTTTCATGAGAGCACTTGCGCTGTGGGATCCTGATTCGGGGCGACTTGGGCTGGCAACTGCAGTAACTCGACAAGTTTAGAATGGAAGTTGGTGGAAGGAAGCCCAAAATCTGATCAGAGAGGGGCTTGAAATCGAGGAAGAAGTTGCACTTGGATCTTCCACTGTTCTCTCTTGTCACTCTAATAATGATTTCACGTAAACTTACGTGCCACTACAGAAGTGTGCCATGTGACATTGTCATAGTCAAAATAAAAGTCAAAATAATTTTTTTATTTTTAGTTCATAAAAACTTTGAAATTTCATAACTTTCACATCGTAGGTCCAAATGCCACAAAAACAAAGCCCATGCACCCCTCCTTACCGAAGGCTTTATGATGGTACTAAGAACGTGACCAAGGGGATGCATAGTCCAGGAGATTTCAAAGTAACAAACAAAGCAAACAAACAGCCTTAACTTAACTTAACGGATGGATTTCTTTTTAAAAGATGGTCTTCCAACTAATTCAAGAATATTCTTGTTCTTTGGAACTAATGTTGCCCTTGTGCCATTGGCCGAGTTTTTGTCATGATTTAGTTTCTTGTCTATGACTTTCACACCATATGTTTGAACACCACAAAAGAAAGTTTATGCATCCTTCTCTCGTAGAGAGCTTTCTAACAATACCATGAACATGACCATGGAACGCATGATTATAGAGATCTCACCATAACAAACCAACTAAAATAAATAAATAGACTAATCTAATGTATCAATCCCACGAAATATTTTTTCCTAAGAGTGTATAGAAAGAGACATTTAGTCATCTTTTCATTTGTTACATAATTACCATGATTGGATCTTTTTTTTTATGCTTGTTTTATATCTTGTTCACAAATATTATAATAGTTTAGAGGAATCAATTAATTTTTTTGTGGTAACCTTCATAAAAGGGGTGTTTGTAATCACAAAGGTAATCCACTAGAAAACACTCAAATGTATGGTCTTACATGTGAAATCACTCTCCACCACACCTATTTTTCATGTTAATGAAGATACAAAATCAAGGCACCAAAAAATAAGCATCACTAAGTTTTACTTTTTGTTTTGAAATTCATATGATACAGTAAATTTTAAACTTGAACTAATTTAAAAATATATCTCATATAGTCAAATTTAGTGTCACATGCACTAATACTTATTGATTGTTGTGCAATACAAATCAAACCACTATACACCATAGTTAGTGCGAGTTCAAAGAAATTATAAAATTTGATTCCATTTTTTTTATAGTAAAATCTATTTTCGAAAAAAAAAATTGTATATGAAAATATGACTCTTGTAGGATAATTCTATTTACATCTAGATTAGCGTGATCCATCCAAAGTAATTATACAAATATTCTAAATTATGAAGTCAATAAAGCCTATCCGAGTTCTACAAAACCCAAAGTGGGTTTGTTAAAGCTTCACCATCTAGGCGCATTAGAAATGATGCACCAAAGTGGTTTCCAAAGGCACATCACGGGGCTTGGGTCCATTATCAAAGACCCCCTCCCTCCCCCACTTCCACGTTGTGGAGTTTTGCTACCCAAATTATTGTTCCCTTTCCTAATTCTTGTGGCACTTTCTTAGAAGGGTTTTTTCACATTGCTCCTATTCATTTGTTCCCTATTGTAGCATTTTTTGCTTTTGTTTTGATGTATGCTTAGACCAAGTCTAACAACGAGCCATCCACAACCGATTCCCATCAAAGAGGCCTTCATTGTTGCGAAGTTATACCATTTTTTGAAGAGCCTGCTCTACCAATTCTTGTTGTGAGAGTGAGCTAAAGTCACAAGAGTCCATTAGGAGTTGTTAAGGCCATGCCCATCATGCCTGAGTATAGTTGTTTTTATTCCTTTAGAAGTTAACCACTAAACGACGTTGAAGACATTTTTTGGCCAATGAATGACAAAAAATCTCTCCATGCATGATACAAGTGCAACTATTCATCTTTCTAGTTTTGTGTAAAAATGGAAGGTCTTCTACAATAGTTTCACTTCGAGTGAGTGCTTTGTAAATTTTTAAACCCCTAAAGGACCAAGTACAATTTTTTAGCAACATAGCGATTTTGGGTAGCTCACTACAAACGGAATTTTTTTATTTTTTTTGTTTAAAATTTTTTACACAACATGTGCCCAAGGAGTAGATTTAAGGCCCAAAAAAATTCATAACTTTTGACTATATGGTTAAAAAGTTATTGTATAATATGTAGTTTTTGTTACTCGGTAGACAATGCAGACAACTTCAAAGAACTTCTTTAAAAAATACTTTTTTAAGAAATAAGAAATTGAAATTGGTTCTCTAGATTTATATCTATGTGGAATGCTTTGAATCATTCCATTTTGATTAATGAGATGGAAGTTATGAGGAGTTATAGTTTGCGGGTAGTTATGGAATATCTACTCTGAAATAAACTTTGAAGTCCTTTATTGAATTCAATTTTCAATATTTTAGGGGGAAAATAAAAGCATTAGGTGTACATTGTTTATTACATCATTACAAACACTGGATTTGTATTTTTCAATTCTATAAATAAATTCTTGGTAATTTAGTATTTTGAATCATTCTCTACTTCTTCCTACTTACTATTTTTTTTCTATATGTTGTACAATTCCAAATGATCTGAAAACTTCCGAGCATGTAGACAACTTGCCTTGAAGAATGAATCCAAAGAGTAAACACATTTTGGACATTTTTCATTCATACAAATGTGACCTTGAGTAGTGCAGCTGCCCGATTTTTTTGCAGGGACCAAAAAAAACAATATTTGGTCAATTCAAACTCTAATATCTTGCAAATCCACGTGGTGGGAAACTTTCTGAATTTTTTTTCACATCTTCCTTAAAGTAGCGTACTACAAGATCCTACGGTTTTACATGTGCCCGCAAAAATATGTTTTTTTTTCTAATAAATTTGGTACTTGGACTAGAAAAGACAGTTTTGGAGCACTTTTGATGAAAACATCAAGTCTCTGACCTTTAGGAGCCTAAACCAACAACTCACACAATACCAAAACAAATCATTCCCACGGTGACCAACTTGTCATTCAAGGATTAAGATTGTAAACAACCCATTTTTTTTTTGAACAACAATAACTAGTAGAAGAAAGCGTATCCTAATCCACTTAAAAATCAATTGATTTAGGTTGATTAGGGAGTGGGTTCGGATAGCTTGATTCGGACACCAATCAATAGCTTTCAATTGATTCAGACACCAATTAACATCTTTCAGTTGGTTCGGACAGCATAAGGGTGTTGATTGTTTGCCAGACCAACAGAAAATTAAAAAAAAAATTTGCCGAATCAACAGAAACGTGCAGATGAAGGGAGGCAATTCTAGTAGTGAAGACCTACCACAAGCCTTCTTAGCCACCACCGGTGCCATTCTAGAGGGACCCAGTCCACCGCGCTCACAGGAAGTGCGAAACTTCCCCAAACACACTTCGTCCTGAACATTCCAGAATGAGCTCATCACTGAAGGGGGGGTTCGGTGACCGACTTGCCCAACGCGAAGTCTTTTCCTTTCTCTTTCGTGGGTTAAAAAGAGGCCAAACTCGAAAGGGAAGGGAAGCGAAGGAAGTTGCCACGAAAGTGCGTGGAAAGGAATCAAACAAGAAAGCGCAGAGCATCCAAACAAGGCGGAGGGAGCTCAGTCCAAGCACAGTCCTGACTCCCAAAAGACTCCCCCCTGCCTGGATCTGGCTGCAAGGAGAGAGAGTCAGAGAGAGAGAGAGAGCCATGATCATTTCGGTTTCTATTTTTGCCCGGCCACGTTCCATTGGGGGAACAGGGGAGGGAACGTGACGTACTGGCGACAGAAGAGACGACTGGGGGAGGGGAAGGTGGCACTGTGGCAGTGGACGACGCCGCTAATTATTCTATAGTTGGACCGACTGGAGAACGGATCCGGTCGAGGGTGCAGTACGGTTCAGTAGTAGTTCAACGAGCCTCTTGCGGAGGCGGTTTTGTCCCCCGTGTTTTATTACTCCTGGGGGAAATGCAGGAACTTTTGATTTGCTACGCAATTTTTAGTTTAGTTTTTTTTTTTCTTCAAATATTTGGCTTCATGTTTGCAATCACGGGCGTCAAAGTAACCCCTTGACTATATTATTTTTTTGGACCCGTGTCCCCCCTGCTGGCTTCACTGGAGAGGCTAGTTTTGGGAGGGATGAAGCTAGAGTGGTCAGATTTTTGACAGTCTGGCGAAATTTCGCCAAAAAAAAAGGCCCTAAGTTATCACCCCAAAAACGCTCTAAATTTTTTATCACATGTTCTCAAGTTGATATACTACAAGATCCAATAGTTACATATGTCAAAAAAAGAGTTTAAAAACAACAACAATTTGATATTTGAATGAAAGCTTTTCATTTATATGTAATTCTAAAAATTAATTTCAGATTTCTATTTTAAATTAAAAAATTAAATTAAAATTGATTTTTTCCAATCTACCCATAATATCTGGCCGGCAAAACAACAACATGTAAGGCCATAATTTCTTACTCATATTTCCAAATGTCAAGAAAGTTATTGCATATGAAAGATATTCCTTGTCCCCACCTTCTATTAAAATTTCAGCCTGAAATATACAAATTTCCAATCACAGGAACCTACCCAAAATTTCTATATTGCCCCAAAACATGCATGTTAGTCTTTTAGGGGTAAAGCCTGGGTTGAATGGACCCCCTCATTCGTCCCCGAGGAAAAAAAATACTGAAATGTTCAATTTTTCACGCATGATAAATTTTTTTAAATTTTGAATCCTTATTTACAATCAAAGGCCCTAAATTAGCTAGGAGAGGTGTAGAAGAGAAAAATTAATCAAGCACATAATAGAGGTTTTTAAAAAAAAAATTTATGTGCACCTTGGAATGACTTTGGTAGGACAAACGAGGGCGGATCCTAAACTTCGGCCCAAATTAGATCCGGGGTGAATTGTCCCCCTTGCTTGTCCCCCATGAAGTCATTCTAGGGGTGCATGTAAAATAAAAGACCCCCCTATTTTGTGCTTGATAAATTTATCTTGTACACCTCCCCTAGCTAATGTAGGGCCTCTGATTGCGAATATGAATTCAGAATTTGCAAAATTTTATCATGCGTGGAAAATAAATAAAATTCAGGATTTTTCCAGGGAAATGAGCGAGGGGTCAGTTCACCCTGGCTCAAAATTATCTGAAAGAGATGTTAACAGTAAAATTAATACGGCGTGAAATAGGGAATCTTTTTTTTTTTTTTACATTCACCCTTGGCTGGATCTCCGCAAGAGGCTCGTTGCACTGAAGTAATACACTCGACCCAGGAATCCTAACGGCGGACCCAAGTGGGGGATGCCCCAGCACCACCAATCATTCATTTATCCAATGGACTCTCTTTGTCTTTGTCGTGGCATGACCGGGCTCAAGTTGTCGTCCTACACTGTGAGCTGATTGCATTGGGCGAAGCTAACCTGATTGAAACAATTTCCAGTCAATTTTCTTAGGAAGGAAACTGGAATTGGCATCTAACCTAAGTTTCATTTTTTATTTATTTTTAATCTTTGTGGAGTTAGTAACAAAATTTTGAAGTTAAAACACATGTTTTGCAATGGATTTTCATTTTTTTTAAAACAAAACAAAACAAGTTGGAGTTATGAAAAAGGAACCACCTCCTTAATTGTATACTAATGGTACTATCAAGAAAGCAAATTGTACCTTGTGTGGTAGTGGTTGCTTTTGGAATAGGGATACTTTTAGAGCACCCTACTCTTCTAGAAACTTTGTTAGAGCTGATTGTATTTCTAAAACTACTTGAAACGATTTTCAGTCAATTTTCAGAGGAAGAAAAAGGGAATCCTCATCAAATCCAAGTTGTTTCACGTTTTTGGAGCCTTCATGGAATTAGTTACAATTTTTTTGAAGTTGAGACTTAGTGGTCATGAAGAAGTGACCACCTCTTCAAATGTACACTATTGCTACATTGAAAAAAACAAAATGTGCTTTTGTGTTAGTGGTCATTTTTAGAGTAGGGTTGATTTTAGAGCACCCTACCTTACTCTCTAAATAGGGGCTGATAAGCCTACTGGTAAGCAAGCGGTGGCCCTGCCTGCCTGATCAGTCGATTCTGATAAGTTTGGTTGATAAGATTGATACTGATATTGATATTGAAGTCGATGTTTTTATTTTTTTAATCAATATTGATAACTGTAACGCAGGGATCTTCTTTTTCTGATAATTTTGTCAGTTGAGTGACGAGCACCCTTCGCATCGGCTTGGGTTTGGCATAATCATCCAATTCTGATACTCCCATCCGTCACTTCAGCCATCGAATTCCCTATTCTTAGTACTAATTCAAAAGGTTTGCCGGAACCCTTCATACAAGATTTCATCCAAAATTCATCCAAACTTTGCTGGCAAACAGATCCATTTGACCATTTCATATTTTAATACAAAAAATATATTAGTGTACGGCCGGTATACTTCCACGATGCCAATTTCATTTAACGTTTTGAGGCGAGTTTTCTGTCACGAGGGAAATAGTACTTGTCCTGAGTCCTGACTGACGGAGTGGCGTGGAATTTCAGGCCGGGGGCAGGGTGGGGTATTTTATAAATCCATTTTTGGATATATCCCCTTATCACATCTGTACGTTTTTTTTATTTTGTTTTTTACAAATGGACATCACGTGTGTACTTTCAAGCATCCTATTTCCTAATTATTAGGCCACTTCATTCCAACTTGGGTGGTGAATGTAAATTTCGCTTGTTATGCATTTGACCATTTCATCCCAATTTTTTGTACAATCATTTTAGGGTATAATTCGCCAGTAGTCCAGTACTACCGTAATTTGAGGTAAGATTTGGAAAGGGGAGAGGAGGGTGGGGATTGTACCCGAGAAAAATAGCGGGTGGCGGGTCCTGATCTCCAGCCCAGCCCGATGAATGACGGGTAAGAAGAGCGTGGGTGGGTACGAGGCCCCCTTCCTACTTTCCGTGGTCCCCTTGGATTCCGTGCTGTTTCGAGTCTTTGGCACTGACAGTTGGGCACTGAGGTGAAAACACACAAAAACGAAATAATTATTATTTTTACCCGAAGAGGTTCGTTTTTGTTTAAATGGAATAATGATGATTTCGTCTATGTAAGTACATAATTATTAGACTTTTCGACATACATTCAACTTGAACGAAATATCGCATCCTTTCAAATTTAAAGGGATAATCAAGGTGAATGAAAGTGGAGTGGGTTTAACGGGTTTTAATTGAATCGGTAACAGTTCATTTATTTGCTTTAATAAAAATATTTTGTATGCCAAAGAACAATTACTGAACTTTTTGTCATATCTCTTCCTCATTTTTCACACATTTCGTTATTTGTTTCCTACCATTTTCTAGAAATTCGTTTTTTACATTTTTGAATTAATAAAAATCAAAAACCCATACCACACTACAGTAGTCTTTGAAGGACAACCTCATGACATCCTTAGTTTGTTTTTTTTAATTTGGTTCATTTCGATGGATAGATGCAGCAAGAGATGTGGCCATCAAGCTATTAACAAGGAAAGAGTTTTCACCTCAACCTGAACTTCCACTCTCCATGCCCATGTTGCAATTTTGGGACACATACATATTATTATTAGAAATGTTGAAATTCTTAGCCTCATAGAGTCTGCTTTCTAGATGGAGTGGTCTCCTTTATTCTGTAACTCTAGAAATGGTAGGTAGAACTATACAGTTCCCTCCTTCTTTCTTGACTTAAACTATTAAACTTTTAATGTGAAGGGAGGCACCGCCTCCCCCCCTCAACCTCTTTTGGCTTTCACAAGCATAGTTGTAAGGCATCTTTTTCTAGGAAATAAAATTGTAGTGGTAGCAATTGAAAATCAATTGGAATTTTTCAAAAATAATATCAATATTTTTTTAGTAAGACATGTAATTACTATGAATTTTCAAAGTGAAAACTCTCTAAGTCATTGAGACTGTCACCCTAGCTTGGTCATAATACCAAAATCTAAAAAAGCAACAATCAAAGCAAAAACATATATCAATTCCCATTGTTGTCCCTAGGGGCTCAAAACCATTCTTGTCTATTTGCATTCTAATGTGATTCTTTGGACATCCTTTCACGGGGGCAACGGTATTCAAAGCTTAATGTCTATTTTAATCATAGACTAATGAATGCCCCTTGTTGCCATGTGTCTAATTGCATGGTATTCAAGTAAAGTTAAGGAATCATGACTTTTCAACTTAATTCAAATCCTTTCAATTTCAATTCCACATTGAAGTTGTCATAATGCCAATTTATAATTCCTAAAGTTTTTGGAGTAAAAAATTAGAAAATACTCTTTAAATTGCTAAAAAGATTATATTCTCTAAAAATAGGTATATCAACATTCAACATCCACCTTTTAGAATTTGTAATTGTAGGATCTTTTTCTTGATTTATACAAGGGGCTTGCCAAAAAAATTGAGTTTTAAAAGCAATGTACATGTGATATATGACCTAGCTAAGAAAAAGACAATATTTTTTTTGAAGGTTGCCCAAGCTTTTGACAACGTGGGATTGTCAAGCTTTCAAGTTCCATATTTCAAATTCTGTTGTACAAAAAGATCTAATGACTTCCAATTTGAGTAGAAACGCAAGATAGGAAGAAGTATGCATATTTTTAAAGAATAATAATAAATTTTTCTACTTGTTTGAATTGGAGGTCAAAACAAAACAAAATACATAACTTTTTAACCAATTGTTGGATCTTTGTAAAAATGAAATTTTCTAGAAGATCATTTGATTTTCCAATATCAAAGAAAAATGAGAGATAAAAAACAAAACCTCATACTTCACTTTAGATGCTTCAAACACTCAAAAAATATTTTAGATTTAAATGAATTTTAGGAGTTAATCATTTTTACTTCATTAGGATACAAGAGGGTGCAATTGGACCTAGTACTAAGGTACAATTGAACTACACTAAAGATGATATTTAGTGTCTTGTACACTAAATACGAAGGCATACACTAAAAGCCAATTACCCTATGAAAGTAAGTAACATTAAATGTCAATTCAATCACTAAATGTGAACCAGAGTTGTCATATCAGACGGAATATCACTGTTCACGGACAGAATCGGACCGATTAGGGCTAGCCGGCTGCAAACTTCAGAGCCTTGTAACTTTTGCAAAAATTCTTCAAATTAGAAAAATGAGATGTTTTTCGGCATCTAAAGAAACTGTAGATGCCGAAAAACATCTCATTTTTCTGATTTGAAGAATTTTTGCAAAAGTTACAAGGCTCTGAAGTTTGCAGCCGGCACATTCAAGTCTAACACTAATTGTGGACAAGTTCAGATTTAGTGTTGTAGCTAGTAGGGGGGTAAAAGCACTAAATGTCACTCAACACTAAATATCATCTTTAGTGTAGGTGATTTTTGGAATATATATTTTATGTTTTTATTGAACCCTCAAATGCCTAAGATGACATTTTATATCATTTGAATAGTTTGGAGGAGGCTCCAAGGATGGAAAAAATCAATTATATATTCAATTAGGTAGGGAGTTGCTTGAATTCATTTTCACTAAGTTAAATTGGTCACTTGTTAGACTAGAAAATTATAACTTCTACATTTGTATATTTGTACACTTTTACCTATCAACATATTATTTTATGAATGTAAAGGTAATGTAATTTAACTTCCTCATTCCAATGAAAATTGCAAGTTTATGTACCTAAGAGCATCCCCACACCCTTGTATTGGGATCGAAGTTCTAAAAAGACAGTCAATGTGGCAATTATGTGCTCCAAATTCCTCCAAAGATTATATCAAACGGAGTTGAGGCTAGATTTTCTAAATCTAAGTATAAGGATTTCTTTAAAATGACGCCATTTCGTAATTTTGGCACTTTTACAGTTTAGACCGCACAATTTGAAATCTATACCTATCTTAAATGGCACTTTTATAGTTTAGACCACACAATTTGAAAACTATACCTATTTTAGATGGCACTTTTATAGTTTAGGCTACATGGTCTGAAATGGCTTACGGAATATGCGATTTTAGTGAAATTTCCTACAAGTATAGTCAAATTTTTTCTAAATTCACTTGTAATTGATAATCCATTTTATACCTTATGAAACTTTAGACTTAGTCCAAAAGTCTTAATTTTTATTAAAGCATCTTCAAGATAGCTTCTTCAAGATTTAGCTACAATATAGTTATTTGATATCATTCTCTTTGTCTCCAAAAAATACATTTTTCAAGCTAAATTTTGAATTTTGAATCACAATTTGAATGTGTGTTTTAGGCATTGAAAGTTTGTAAGATTTTTTGTACAATACCTTCAAAGTTGCTCGTTGCTTTTAAGAGGATAGAAGCTTGTTCAAAATGTGGAATACAAGCATTTGTCCTTAAAAATCTTAAAAATCTAAATAGTGCCATTTGTAAGGACTATCAAAACTTACTTGTTGGTGTTTAATTCCTTGAGGACCAAAAGGTAGTTCAGATTTCCAAAATTGTAAAGATGTATAGAATGTAACTTAGAGGAATAGTTTAGTGAAGACTTTCAACTAATTAAAAGTTGTAAAACATGTTCCATAAATCACATTCATATAGTTGGATCTACTACATTATTAGTCAGTATTAACCTTTTAAGCAAAAAACTCAAAAAAGAAATTCAAATTAATTATAGATTGAATATTTGTAATTTTCATGTCATTATAATTTAAGTAAAAAAATTTAAGCTTCAATTATGGTGACTTTTAAGACTTTGAATTACCATTGTTTTTTCTTTATTGAAGTCATTTTTTGAATTGAAATATACTAGTACTTTTTGAGTTATAGAATATCTGCAAAATAAAGTCTTAAAAGTCTCTAACGTACAAATATTAACAAACTAATATCAGAATCTATAAAAAAAAATATAAAAAATTCACAATTTTGTGTGCTTAGTATGTGTTTGTATTTATATGTAGTTCAAATTTTGAATGTCTGATTCTTAATCTCTAAAGGTCTATGCTTTTCCGTAGTAGATGTTTTTTGGTCACTTTTGAATGTAATTTTGAAAAAATCCATTTTGGGTATTTGATTTAAACTAAAAAAAGTTTGACAACTTTTAATTCTATTCTATTTTAAGATTTGAAAAATCCAAAATTCAGAGAATTATTGCAATTACAAGTTCCAACTGTTAGAAATGGAATTATATAATATTGTACATTTTTATTTTCTTCTTTTAAATATATTAAACGATTGTATTTTTCATTCTATCATTCATTTATGGTAAAATCTTATACAATTCTTATAACCTCATGTTCTCCTTTAACTTCAGTAAACCACAATTATTTGAATTTTATGTTAAGATTTATGGAAAAATCAAATTCGATAGAAAATTATTTTTTTATTTTTTTAAAATGTCAAAATTATATATATCAATTATCAATTAGGATAAATTTAGCCTAATAGAGAAATATAATTTAAGATCATAGCCAAGGGAGTTTTGGGTATAAACATAACTAAAATGAATTGAGAATATTTTCACACTAATTTCCATTGCTATGCATACCTCTTGGAATAGCTTTAAATTGATTGGAATTTTTTATTCTATATATATTAGTTTATTTTAAATTCTAAGCCTAGAATCTTAACAATGAATTTTTTTTCATGAAACACCTTGAGAATTTTCATGGTGATAGACAATTCATAGACAATTTATGGTCATGTAATAAAAATATAAGATTGTTATTTGAATGCAAGTTAAAAAGGTTAAATTTAGAACAAGCATGATATTTGACTATATTTTGCATTGGATTGGTGCATTAGGGGTTAAGGGATTTATCATTACAATCTTACAATTGGATGGGATTTTTTACTTAAAATTTTCAAGAGGATATACTTCAACAACTTGGCTAAAAGATCTAAAATTTCTTGAATCTAAAAAAAAGAATAATTATTAAAAATAAATAAATATGTTTAGAACGAGGATTTTGCACGGGAGTTTTTTATTTAAAAAAACAAAACACTTATGAAATGAGTAAGCTAAAAAAATTCTTTACGCCATGTAACTATTGGTGCCACAGTTTGACCTATATCAAAGGTGTCCCCCTTCTAATGTGCCACTAATCCAAAACCACCATCAATGTACCTTGTCTACATCTCCAAAATTAATATGTACCTATAAAAAAGAAACAATTTTAGAAACTCTACCCTAAAGACTTTAGACCTTGCATAACTTTGCAAGACAATAAACCCGTCGTACAAAGTGGAACTAGCAGGGTGAAAACACATGAATTTTACCCTGAGGAAAAACGTAGTTTTTTTATTTATTTTTTCACCCATGAAGAGCTAGAGACCCCAAAAGTGCTAGAAGAGGTCACGAACATACCCTAGACATGGCACGAAATAGGGGACAAGATTCTACTTTCACCCCACCCTACTTGTCCCACTTCGTGGGACGGATTTAACGTCTTGCCACATAACTTTTGCACATGATGTCCGAATGTCGCGTTGTATGTTACGTTGGGAACCTCCTATCACTTGCCAACAAAGAAAACCAACAACAATTTTGAACACTCTTGTACCATAGCCAAAAGAGTGGTGGTTTGGGGGGGGAGGGTACCCACTTTCTGCAAGTTCTCAGCTCCACAGTGCATTCGAAAGTTGGAATTCGCCAATTACGGAGTACATTATTGCGCCATAGCTAAGTGGCGTAGTGACACAAATAAATAAGGGGTCTTGTACCTCAGCACGGACAAAAAAAACAGTACATGGGGAAGAAAGAAGCTGTGAACTTGGGGAGTACAGCAGCAGTACAGTGTACTGATATGTTTTGGCAATCAGTACCATGGGCATTGACCGAGGTTTTGAAGTCGTGGACTCGTGGGGGAAGAATCAAAGTGGGACTGTGAGCATGATTGTGGAATGTGGACAAAGAGTGTGCTTGGGTTTGTGGGTGGTGGAGAGAACACTCACGGAGCCCCAAATTTTGTTGCAGGTTGCCCAACTTGGGGAATCATGACCGCTATGGACCTAATCTTGTGCTATCTGCCCGGCAGGGTGGAATGTCTTCCCAACGCTTGCACCAACACTGACTTCCTCGTACTAGAGAACGCGCCCGTGCAGGTGCATTTTGCATGGGAACTCGATGGGAACTCTGGAACTGGATGGGAACTCTGGGACTCGATGGGAACTCTGGATCTGGATGGGAACTCTGGGACTCGATGGGAACTCTGGATCTGGATGCGAACTCTGGGACTCGATGGGAACTCTGGAACTGGATGGGAACTCTGGAAATTCAGCCACACTCCTCCTTGCGGAGCATTTTGCTTTTGAGCCGTGCCTTAAATTGGGTCGAATCAACCATCGAGGCTCTTTACATAAAGTGAACCCAACCAATTTGTGCGATGGTTCTTAGAGGGAGGCTTAACTAAGAATAAGCATTGTACAAAAGATAAGCATTGTACAAAAGATACAGAACACCAAACTCCATCACACCCCAATTTGTAGAATCAATCGTAAAGTGAACCTCAATTTGTACCAGGCGGGTGTCAGAGGGAGGCCTAACCCTTGAAAGGCCCTTGGGTTCCCTCTTTATGACCTGTATTTAGCTTTTCAACTCTTCATTTGTGTTTTAATATGTGAACTGTAATACATTGTTATTTACGTACTAGCATGATCATTAATTTGGTTTGTACTAAAAAGTATTTGGTTAATGTTTTTCTAATCGAATATCAACAAATTCATGATATATTATATGGCTAGAAAGGTCTTTCATGCCCTTCAAGGGCTAATTAAGAATAGTACAAAAAGAAAACCCCACCAAACTCCATCACATCCCAGTTTGGGTGCTTCAAAGAATTTTGCCATGTGTTTTCTCAAACTTTGGCTCCCGATCCCTCTTTGCACATACTTTATGATTAACTCTTGTGTGCTTCAACAAGTTTCGTCATGTGTTTTTTCTCAAACTCCAACTTTTGGTCCCTTGCCCTTGTTGCACACACTTTACAGTTGACACTAAAATAATTCTAGATTGTTTGTTCAAGGTCAATTTCTTTTCACTATGTCCCAATCCTCTAAGTATGAAGTGCCACCAAATGTTTAAAATCCGGATTGGTGGACAGATGAAATTCACTTGCTATTTCCTATTTCTAACTATGAACCATTTTCCAATTCATCATGCAACAATCATTCTCATCAACTACCTTTCACCTAATTGATTGCTGAAAATTCTCTACTACTTCCTGGTGTGAATTCCTCCAATCCATATTTGTTGTCAAAATGCCTTTATTAGTCTTTGCTAATTTTTCAAACTACCTCATATTATATTAATTATTCTAAACTAATTTGTGAGCCAATGTGATGGCTTACATTAGATTTGCACAAGAATTGTTAGGAATCTAATAGATTCAATGAAAAGTCCAATGTCTTTTTGCTCTTTCACTCAATCATTCTTTCACTTAGTACTTTAATCCCTAAAGGATCATTGTTCCTTTGGGGGACAAATTGGATTTTGAATAGGTACTTACGGTCTCAATTTTTGTCATGATTTCTTAAAACTTACCCCCCCCCCTAAAAAAACGGATTATTGATGTAGAATTTTTTTTCCAAATAGTGTCCGAGAACAAGAGTTATGTCTAGATAAGCTCTAAATAGAGGAGATTGGGCAACAAAAAAACATTTGAAACATTTTAATTAATTAATTTTTTTTTATAGATTATATTTTTGTCTCTTCGTGGAGAGCTTTGATTTATTTCACTTGAATAAGTGATGTGAAAGTTAATATGGACAATCTTGTTTTTTGGACAATCTAAGCAATTTTTTAAAAAACAAACCTTGTAGGATTCATTTTTGAATGCAATTTTTATAATTTTCAAAAAAAGAAGTTCCACATGGTTTATTTTTCTTGCTAAAACAATCTCACCATGGAAATAAGTGCCTTTTAATTCCATCTTAGAGATATTAAAATTTTAGGTTTTCTTTCTATCTCCTATTTATTTCTACTTAACAATTTTTTAATAATGAAAATTAAGTCTTGGATTTTAAATTTTTTTCCTACACCCTTGATTCAATTCTCCACCGTAAAAATTTAAACCTCAAAAATCTGTAGTGCAAAGTATTTAAGTTAAAAAGGTTCAAAGTCAAATAATCTAGACTGGCAATGTGTAAAAACTTACTTTCTTCACTTTAAACGTAGATATCTTGCAATTTGTGTGGTAAAAAATTTTGAAATTTATTTCACACATTTCATACTAGTGAGATGTAATATCCTATGATTAGATGTGCAAAAAAAAAAAAATTCAGTTTTTTTGAACTCTTCACTATAATAAAAATGGCAGTTTTGAGTGTATTTAGGTACTTTGGTAGAGAAAAGGCCTCGATACTTTAGGGAATAAATTGTATATAATTCAGTTTGTAGATTTTAAAAATATATAAATAGAATAATAAGCTAAACCTTTTTTTTTATCATTTAACTACTTAACTTCAAATTAAAACAAAAGAAATCAACTTCAACCACAAAAAATAATTAAATAAATAATAGGTCAGAGGAAATATATATTAGTTAGATATATTTAAAATTTGGTTTATCCAATTACCTAGGGATTTGATGGTGCTTTCATTTTTAAGAAATGAACAACTGTATAATTAAGAGATTAAAAGATTATATGAATTGGATTGTATTTGTGACGACGAAAAAAATTCTATTGTATTTTGTGGCTTAAATGACTTGATAATGAACTCTTCTAGTTACATGAATTCTTTGGGGGTCATATGACCATTTGCTGTTGTTCTCAATTCATTTCTAAATGTGTCTTCAATTTTTTATTAAAACATTCCACGACACGTCTAGTGTATGTGCCTAGAAATGTGACCCTTCAAGCCTAGAATCTAGGTTTGACGAGCCTAGAGCTTAAGACCTAAAAAAATGGAATTTTAGAAACTATCCTTCAAAATTTTGAGAATAGGTGGTCATATTTGAAAAAACATCTTGTTTTGGGATTAGTTTATTACCTATGACTAGGAAAAATATAGATATCTTATAACCATGGAAGATTCAAAAGTCATACCAAATCCACAAAATTGAGCAAAGTCTTCATTTGAAGTATTCAAATAATCCAAATATTTCTTCAATGGACACTCTTTCAAACTATGCCGTTTCAAAAATGAAGTTTGGAGTTTAGGGACTTTGCATTCATTAAAAAATGCATAATTACAAAACCTTGCTATTTCCAACCTACGTAAAGTATTCTTCAATAATATATCTTGTACTACCAAACTCCAAATAGACTACTTGAATTACATCTACACGTTAATATTTATATATTTTTAAATGATAAGGAAAACTTTAATATTGTGAAAACTATGGGCATGTCTAGTTCTCCACTTTGACAATTCTAGCCTTGAAAAGGAGGTACTTCAATTCATTATAGCTGTAGCTAGAGGCATAAACAAGCTTCTCTTTTTTGGGATTTATCTTGCAAAATATCTAAAAATATAATATAGGTACTTGCAATTCATATACTATGGTCGACCACGATTTACAACCACAACCATGTCAACAAAACCAACGTGTAAGCATTCAAGGAATATGCTAATAGAAATGTAGCACACATTTGAAGAAGTGTTAGTTTCAATTTCTAAACATAATATGGCTTTGAGTCCTAAAAACGGTAGCATGGTGATGTTGCCCTTCACATTTTGAGCACTCTTCCATTTGTTGTGATATTCAGTTGTTGGTGCATTGGAGATCCTTTGAATATTAATTCTCTCTCGAGTCAATCTTGGATACTGATATAAGTTTGCAAGGTCATTGTGATCAAACATATTAGGCTCAAAGACTCTTGACATGTTGAATAGACAACTTAGAGGCTAGTCTTATATGCTTGAAGATGAACACTCATATGTTGTAGAAGAAGCATCTTCTACCTAGTTAGATTTGTGTATATGAGGACTAGACAAACTTTTGGCACCTTAAGCTAGTCCATAATCCATTAATACTACAATTCCATCACACATTGCTCCATGTCATCTCAACAAAACTAGAAGTCGGAGACAACCACCTTAGTAGAGTTAGACTTTTTCTTGCATCCACAATTGGTCAAAGTTAGAGTGTCATTTTGCTATGTGAATGAAACATTATTTTTGGTCCCATGTTGCTCAGCTTGGCACTTTGTAATAGACTTGTGGGAGATTCTTGCAATGTACTATTATGACATCACAATTTAACTCTATCACAAAGAATTTCTCCAATATATGCTACAATTAGAATTTGCTCTGGTGCAAAAAACAAGCATATCTAGATGTAGTTTGAATTTTCAGTTGTGGAAAATTCACCTTGTTTGGCTGATGTAAATTGCCGTATGAGCTGATGGCAAGATTCAACTTCCTTTTGGAACTTCCAAACACTTCTTTCCCCTTCAGGTTCAGGACTTAAGTGGCTACTTTATAAACCCACTTCAAAGCTTCCATTAGCTTATTCAAATCTCTACTTTGATGAGCAACTCTCAATTCCAACTCTTGCTTTGAAGGTCCAATTCCAGATGCAAATCTATTTTAATATGTGAGGTAGTTTGTCATTTGTATGAAAGCATAAATGTTATCATCACATGTCTCTATGTACAATTTTCCAACTGTTACAACCACTTATTGTAAAATGCCTCAAATAAATTGTATAATGATATATGGTTGTTGCAAAAAACATGTGTTGTTCTTGTCTCAAAACGGAGTAGTACTATGAGTATTGTGACTTTTGGAATTATTTATAAAAAATAAAAAATAAAAAATAGATAATTTGTAAAGCATTGAAAAAAATATGTCATTGAAAATTCAGATAAAAGAATTTTATTTCTAAAAGTTATGCACAAAACAAGGACAATGGAAAATATTTTTAAAATGGACACTTTGATGTTTGATTTTTGGAAATAGTAAAAGAATTCAAAAAAAAGAAATTCAAAAAAAAAGAAATTCAAAAAATGACATTAGAAAAAATATGGGGTCTCCGAAGGGCCGCTCCGCAGCCCTCCGAGGACCCCGCAATTTAGTTTTTTTTTTGCTAACACATGTTCTTATCCCCTATTCACGCCCACTTGAAGTTCCGTTGTTAGATCTCAGCAATGGTTTAAAATGTGAAAACAAAAGACTAAATAATCAAGGTTAAGGTACTATAATGTACCTTAATCCTAAACTTTTAATACTTTGTATTTAACACCAAATTATACCAAATAAAAAAATTTCTAAAATTATCCAAAGATCATCATCCACATTTTTTTGGAGGTGGTGGATGTGTGAAGGACTAATTTTATTGACAATTTGTGAGTTGCAAGATGAGAAGAGGAAGTGTTTATGGAATTGGGCTTGTGATAGAGTTCACAATCCATGTGGGATATGTATTGTCACCTATTTGACAATGAGTGATGATACATATCCCACACGGATTATGAACTCTACCACAAGCCCAATTCCATAAAGATCTCTTTTCATCTTGTAATTCACAATTTACCTTCATTTCGGTTTGAAATAAGCCAAATTAATTGGCTATTGAATTTGGTTGCTAAAGGCAAATAGCTTCAATAGCCATTTAATTTGGCTTTTTAGAAACTAAATTTTTTTCAATGAAGTCAAATTTAATGCAATCAAGCCACAAAATTTGGCTTAATTGGATTTAATTTGACTTTATTGAAAAAAATTAAGTTTAAACACTGTTTGTAATGTTGAAAATTGCTGATACAATGGTCACGTG
This sequence comes from Antitrichia curtipendula, assembly GCA_951230915.1. Taxonomy (NCBI): domain Eukaryota; kingdom Viridiplantae; phylum Streptophyta; class Bryopsida; order Hypnales; family Leucodontaceae; genus Antitrichia; species Antitrichia curtipendula. The sequence continues at coordinate 8,650,097 of OX579639.1, read as the reverse complement.
AGGAGGTTTGAATTGTTTACTCCAAATTATGCTTCAAATATGCTTAATCATTTGAATATACTTGAATGTTGTAATGTGTCAGACCTCAATGGAATTGTTGCAAGAGAAAGTCTCCTCAGCTGACATTGTGCTGCAGTTACTAATGTCAGGAATGCTATTCCAAATTAATAGAATTGTCATGTCATTTTCTGGCGGCTCAAAATTTTTGTAATATCTTTTCTAATTTGAAGGTGCTCCATCTCAACCATTTTCATTTTTGGGAAAAAAAATTGTATTTTCTACACTTGTGCTGAGATAGTGCACTTGAGTACATGTGGAAAATGGATAATTTATTATTTCTAGAAAATCTCTTTGTGTACTTGTGTAATTTTAGAAGAAGTCCTTACTTCGCAATTTAAACTTTAAATTTGCATTTTTGGACCAAAAATTGCATTGAATCCCTTTAAAATGGCTAGTATAGACATCCAATTAGGGCCTTTCTAAAAATGGTCAAATATTATTTTAATGAACAAAATCATTCAATGGGTTCATTTGCTACATGTACCTTTGTTACAAATTTCATGTAAAACTAACATATGATGCAAAAGTTATAAGCAAAAATCCACCTGTCCAAGGCCAAGGGGACAGAAAAAAAGACAAGTCTTTCTTGCAATCACCTATATCTATGTCTTCCTCTAGTATCATTCCCTTTAGCTATCAAGCAACTAGCTTTTGTTAGTAGTTAGATTGCGCACCAAACAAAGAAGACTCACCATTTGTCAAAAAACACCCCTCTACCAATATCTAAAGTGCTAGAAAATCAACCAAAAATTTAGCTCTCAAGTTCCATCTTTTGTGGCCTCTCCAACCAATAGCCACTATGTTTAAATTGCAAAGTACCTCATTACAAAAAATATGAGGCCTCCGGAAGGCCGTTAAGCCTGGACCCCGTAGTGATACTACGGAGTTTTTTTTCAAAAAAAAAAATTCAGAAACTGAAATTCTGACGTGGTCGAAGTTCCACGCCAGCGCTGACGTCAGCGCCACATCAGCGTGACGTCACTTTTCAATTTTTTTTTCGGAAAAAAAAAAAAAAAAAAAAGATTTTTTTTTTTTTTTTTTTTTTCCGTAATATCACCCGCGGGTCCCGAAAATCAGCACTCACGGCCTTGTTGAGGCCTCATATTTTTTGTAATGCGTCTCTGCTTCTTCATGTATCTTGCGTCTTTGTATTGCTTACAAAGTTGATCATGCTATTGTTGCAAGTTTGGCTTTATAAGTTTCTAAGTAAACTTGTGGAGAAAACTAGTCCAATGCAATAGACATTTGCGTTTGCAATTCTCCTTGGATTTTGTGGAGTCACTTGAATTGAACACAATTCTAATTGCATTCAAATTTGGCATCATTCAATCTATTATGAATCCTTTGAAATCTGGATTCTCTACTCAATATTTCTTCATGGAAGTGATCAAGCATCTCTACATGATGCATTACTCTTTTGTGCCGTCTAATTAAATATTGCACAAGACAATTGTTTGAACATTAGATTAAATTGGGAATAGATACAACAAACCTTTAATGTCCAGTCTTTCATGTACTTTATGTGATAGAACATGAATTAAATATTATCAAGATCACCACCTAGATGGACTAAGTCCATTCCACTCTTGGGTCCCATTGCAAGCATCTTGAAAAGGTAAACCTTTCGTTTCCTTGTTTTGGAAACACATTGTTGTGTATTTAGTCAACGATGGAGTCCCACTTTAAATTCATGATTTAATTGATGATTCAACTTGAGCCAATATGTTGGAATAAAGAAATAATATTGTGTACATTTAGAAAATTGAGAATCTCAAACCAATCCATGACCTTGCCAAGTCATCAAGTGCTTTATTTTCTAGCATCATTTTTAAATTTGCCCCTTTATGAATTAGGTAGCTCTCCATATACTCTTTGCTAGCTGCCATAGCAATTGCTAAGTTCGTTGCTGGTGAAGTTTTGGACACCTCTTTCCTAATGAACATTAATATAGTGTCAAGTGACTTGCAACAAGTGCCAAGAGCGATAGGGTGAGAATGAGTCCTATCACTAGAAGAAACCCGTGTTTTTTTTGACGTTTAAAAACTGAACATCAAATTTTTTGGACATCAAACATAACATTAGGATGCTAGTTTTGATGTCAAAACTAGAACTAGAAAAAGGGTTTTTTGTGCCATAACTTTTGCTTTGATTGAAATAAAAATAATATTTTTGGAAAGCTAATTGTTTTTTTTATATTCACCAAAAATTTCAGAAAATCACAACAAATATTGAGACCACAAGGGCCTGCCCCAAATCCATTTGTCCCGCTAGGGACAATGAGACTTTAGGGATTAAAGTTCATCATGCATTCAAAGGTATCTAGAAGTGCTCAATTTATAACAATTTTATACATTGATAAAAATTTATACTAAAATTTGCACTTTGTTATCTACCTTTTATTCTAATGCTATTCATGTTCTTTACAAAAACTTCGAAACAATATTCTATCCCATAATTAGTATGAAATTCCTATTACAGGTATAAAATTTAAAATTAATATTTTGAACATTTAAAAATTAATATGAAGTTTGGAATGTCAAACTATTGTCAAAATGCCAAAAATTCCAAATATAATAAGGATGTGAAAAATATAATCTTTGTGATTCTAAAAACCTACTTTAAAAAGTATGATAATTAATTATCTCAATTGCTACCAATGAGATATATAACTTTAAGGTGCACAGTAAAGTCTCATAGGTATATTTCTTAATTTTGAACACTTGGAGACAAATAATTTTTTGGAGTATTATTATATAGCTTGGGTAGCTTAGGTCTTCCAAAAAGTGTCCACCACCCTAATTTCATTGTTAGCATTCACTACATGCATTTCTCAAGTTGATCAAAACTCAAATCAAAATACTATTTGTAGTGCATTGTGACCTCAAATCTTGTGCAATGTCGTTTGCAAATCTCTACTAATCTACAACTTATGAATTTGGGCCAATTTGTATGTATAATTGTAAGTATAAAGTTTTAAACAAGATGCGAGAGCTAAATTAGCTATGACAAGTGGTAGTTTTATAGAAGCTGAAATTTTGTTGGATTTAAAGGGGGACATTTAGATTTTTGTAATGAAATGATGAGTAGGATCATAAGAATTTCCGCTTAGTTCATTCATAATTCTTCAAGTATTTTTAAATCAAAATTTTTCATTTTACATTTTTCATTTCTTAGAATCTTCATGAAGATGAGTTTCAAATGGTGGCACCATTTTCAAGCCCTAGACCAATGAAATTACAATTATAAGAGAAATCATTCTTTATCTTTGTCTTTTGTACTTGTATTTAAATCTTCATTGAAAATAGTTTGATTGATTTTAATTCCAATTGCAACTAGAACTTTATAACATTTAATCAATGATGAATGCTAGAGTTATCATCTATATATTAGTGGTTTAATGAAAATAAAATTTTGATTCAATGAGTTTAAATATAGACTTGAAGGTACCTCTATCCTTTCTTTTTTATATTACATAGTTATATAGGTGAGTAATCAAATCCTCTAAAACATCATGAATTATAAAAAAAATTGTAGAAAAATAATAAAAGAAATGTAGTTTTATACTCCCTCCATTCCAAAATGATCTTTGTGTCAGCCTTTATTTTTTGTCCCAAAATGATCTTGTTGCACTTTATGACATTGCAAATTGGTAAGATTTGGTTTTCAATTGCTATATGGGACCATCAAAACAACTTCAAGTGGTAGTCCTCCCTCCATCCATGCAATCATCAATCAAAAGACAAATGAATTGACTAAAGAGGTCAATCAACATTGTTCATTCTTATTTTTTGCATCTCTTTGAATATTGCCCGATTGAAGGGAATGAAGCTTTAGGAGGCAAAACAAAGGGTCACATGTGGAGCGTTGCTAGCGCGTGAGCGGGGAGCAGGAAGTGGTGAGCGGGGAGGGCAGATTTTAATTATTAAAAAGAAATTCTTCAAAATAAGAAAATAAAGTTGAATGAACACGAATAAAAAATATGATGTAAACTGATGGAAATGGATGAAAAAAAATCCGGATGTACGTAGAAATGGACGAAGCACGGGGCGGACAATAGATGAAATTGGATGAAAAAAGTAGATGAAAAGTAGACCAAAAAATAGATGAAAAATTTGGATGACAAATGGGTAGCAAAGTAGATGAAAGTGGATGAAGAAATTGGATGGGAAAGGTGGGTGACAATAAATGGGACAGCTTCACAACATCAGAGCTTTAGAAATTGGAACTCGCTCATGAAAATGGATAACTACCCAAATGACAAACTCATCAAAATCCAAATGACTAGCTGATGACAAGGATTCGCTAAAAAATATTGCCTTTTATGAGAACGACGACACTACATTTACAAAAGAGGGTTAAGCTAATTGAGGACCTAAGACCGCGTAATAACAATGCTTTATAACCGTGGAAGACAATAGATCAGTGTTATAGAGAATTGATGTTTTGAAGTGGCTGCATGGTTAATGAACCTAGTTAATGAACCTAGTTAACTATGCATTCCTTCGTTGTACAGTTCGGAATCATAAAACATTTACACAGAATTGTAGCATTTCACTTGTACGCCAAAACTCAGAAGGTTCCATTGCTTTATGCGGTGTACTGAAATTAAATGTGGAAATTCATACAATGCTAATTCAAAACACAAAACATAATGTCTGAATCTAAAAAAGCAATACAGAAAACTCCAGTACATTTTTTTGATATGATGGCCTACTCCTACAAGGTTCAGAAAATGCAAGTAGTGACCCTTCTGGTCTCACTACTACTTCATTAATAACACTTGTGGTCACATGAAGATCTCTGGGAATGTATAAGCACTTTCTCTCTAATTAGGGTCTAAGTGGTTAAGTATCCCACTAAGAAGTATTAGCTTCACCTCATTGAAACTAAAACTGGGAGCATGAATGAAGCCATGTACTGGGGATTGCAGGTTACAGATGACGATAAGAAGGAAATAAAGGTGCTTACAGTTTGACCACTGACTGCGCTTTCCTAAGGCCTTTGTCTTCATCTCTTTGAAATAAGGACACATGCACTCTGGAAACGATGAAATCGTAAGCATGTATTGCTCAGTCCGCGGTTCTACTCCAGAAGTTAAACAAACTATGCATCCAAATCCAGGGTGAGGAACCATAGTCACTCTATGAATTTGTGCATTCAATATCATAGCTGAAGCGGTATTGTTTGCATGTTTCCCTGTAGGTGCCTTGAGGTTCCGACGAATGATTTTTCCTGATCGTAATTTAGGATGTTCGTCAGGTGCCAATGGAATGGGATAAGCATTGACCAAGTCAACCCCACACTCTCCCCCAAACAACCTGCGAGGTGAAATTACTTCACGTTGAGGAAGTCTGAAGCCAGCTGATTCTAAGGCTAAAATCTCTTGTTTTGACAAGGCAGTGCCCCTTTTAACAGGCCAAATGTCAGGAACGGGGGGTTTAGACAACACCCACTTCCGCTTCGTCCCCTTCACACAACGTTCTATATCATCATTGCAAAAATAGAACTCCATACGCTCGTTTTTATTTTTCTTGTAATTCACCATCATACCTGTATATGTTGGTGCTGTTGTGCTGACGCTATTGGAGACAATTCTTGTTGTGCATTTCTTCTTTGTATTCGCTTGAAGGGCAAAACATGCCTTTGCAGATGTTTGGGGAAGTCTTGCAATGTGCCAGGTCAGGACATCACAGTCGATCTCTTGGATACATGATACATGGAAGGAAGGACCTTGAGTACGGCACTGGGATTCCTGCCGCGTTTCAATAAACAAGGGTACGTCTACTTCCACAGTTGGGCACACATCCTCTACAATTGGGGTTAGAGAAGGAGCACTTGTGGAAGCCTTCCACGATCTTGTCTGTACTCGGGGATGTGAGAAGTTCACTTTATCCGGTCTATGTGAATCATGCTCGCATTCCAAAGGGTGGTCCGCCTTTCGTTTCTGTGATCCAAATACTTCTTCACCTTCAAAATGAGGCTGTCTACTAAAAAATTCTTGAACTGATGGAAGGCTTGAAATAGCTTCAGTGAGCACCTTCGGATTCCCGCTTCGTTGAGCTGATCGTTGGGCAACGCGGAGTAGTAATTCTTCCTTTCCAGGACCCGTCCCCGCATCTCCGCCTTTAAGGTATTGGTAATACCTTACCATCTGCATAAATGCTCTGACAAAATCATCAATAGTGGCAATGTATAAATCGTTCCCACGATTTCCAGACTGTTGAAGCCACTTATTGTGTACAGTCTCGGCGAGGTTGCATGAGGGCATCTCGGCCTTCTCCGTGTCAAATAGATCCTGAAGACATTGGAAGCATGTCAAATTAGTATAAACGACTAACATCATTAATTCACTTGCCACTTGTCAAAACAAAAAAATAAGACTTGCTGAAGAAATACACTTACCAGTTGCATGACCCCCCCCCATTGCCGATAACGAAAGTGCCAAAATGAGAGCCAAAGTTCCAAACGATGTAGGTCGTCTTCAGTTGTGGCACCGGATGAGGTCCACCATACTTTAATCGCAAGGTAACGTTCTTCAGATTGTTCCGTTGAAATGGCATTTTTGTACTGTTTGCATAGAAGTCGGTGTTGATCTTGTAAGTCCGCCCGTATATCAGCCTTTGTATGCTTTTCCATGGATTGGGTCCAATGAAAAAGGCAAGTCCGCTCTCGATTCTCCATGGGTACACTAGTGTCACCTGATCCGTAGATAGTTCGTACCGCATTCCAATTTGCTTGGGCACTATCTGCCATGAACCCTTTGAACTGAGTTTTAGGGACCCCATGTCTCTGCAGAACTGAATTTAGGTTTGTCCAGAATATGACTTGTGCAATACAGTCTTCTGATTGCATGTCGCACATGGCAATGGTCATTACTCGACAGTATACACTGTCATAAACGTGGCATGCCATGGTAGTCCATCCTTTTACCCGTTTCACATGATCAAACATCATCCAAGCATCCTGGAGGTCACCACCACTTTGCATACGCTTGACCAAGTCTACTCCACTGCCTGGACCTACTTCCGACATTTTGAAGACAAATACCTTGTCCTTGTCAGAGCCTTGACCTGGGAATTCGCTCTCTTGAACAAATGCCCAAGTACTTGCCCCCCGCAACTTTGTTATGCTATCCATAACTCCAAACCTCCTCAGGTACTTGAAAGAAGCGACCTCGTTATGAATACTGGGTGAACTGAAATACTTACATTTATCCAGGACAGGTACGAGTTCTTCAATATTCAAAGTCTTCTGCAATTCTCCATCAGGGCGTAGAAGAAGTTCACCCAACAGTTCTTTTGTGGCCTCCAAAACAATGGCTGAATTTCTGCCAATTGGTGTCTTCTCCATTTGATCTCCTATTAGGCTTCGAGTCCTCTCCTTCATGTCGCGAAGCTCACCATCCTTGACGGGATGCTGATGATCGCCGAGATGAACAAATGCACGAGTTATAAGCGGATTCTCCAAGACGTAATACACCCTCACAGCGCAACGAGATATACAACTTGGCGCTTCTTTACAAATCTTGCAGACAAGGGTAGAGCCAGTTGGATGCGGTACTCCAATATTAAGCGGGCTAGGAGAGAAGCCTTCCCACTCCAACTCGTTTACTGGATTTGTTCTTTGCACTCGACCTAAGTACTCGCAATTCCCGTTCTCGCATCTGAGATGACCAACACATACGGAGGTACGAAACGACAAGCTATGACTGTTTGTTATATTTGTAGTAATCGTTTTCGTCCACATATGACCATCGTACCTCTTATCCATACCAATCATTTGTTTTGCATATGATGGAGCCCCCAACGAATCAACGGCTGGTAATTCAAAAATAACGTCGCCATTGAAATTCGAAGGAAGCACTGTAACTTTGTGTGTTGTAATTGTGTCGTAATCTATTTTAGACATAGCATTTCTACATCCCTTCCGTCCACGAAGTCCTTTCAAACAATCAATTACCGATGCTATAGAAGCACTTTTGGTACTGGGAATCACAGTAACAGTCTGCTCTCCCAAATTAGAACTAGGGACTGGAATATCTGACGAGCGGTCCCATGCTTTCAAAGTTGGTTCCGTGTTCTCAATGTCAGAGTCATCACTGAGAAGGGTTATTGTGAAGACACCAGGCTCAACTTTAGGAACCTTCATAGGTGGCGTCTGAAATGACGAAGAAGAAAAATGCTGATCAAGTACTAAGTCTGCGGATTCCGACCGATCAGAATTACTTACCCCATAGGCCTTATATTTCCCAGCTTTCAAGTGCCACAATCTATTCACGCCTTCCAAAATAGGTACTTGACCGACAGTGTGAGTTTGGACTTTCATCTCTACATCAAATATTTCTTCATCGATATGCAGAGAGTCTGCATGTAAGTTAAATCTAATACCCAATCGAAAGGCGGACACCGTAGCGACACCATCAAGGTCCAGTGGAAACAGTATAGGAACCCCATCAGCGGCGCCATTCACGATCACCATATCCAGAAACTCTGACATTGCATAATGTTCCAATTCACAGCATGGACACAAACAATCTCACGATCACCATGTGACGCTCTCTAACACGTAAACTACGAACTCATAGTCCAGGGAGGTACATGAAATAACACAGCAAGCAAATAAACTGAATCCTGCATACCGGACGATGCAGAGGATGATAATTTATCTATAATTCAATGAAACCAATATTAGGAACGCCTCATTATACAACTTTGGCATTACGGCCGTCATTATATATAATGAAATTTATAATTAATTTTTTACCTCACTAGAAGTAACAACGGAGTTGGTTAAGAGGATTTCGGCCGTCCTACAAAACTAAGAATATAGACTCCTCCAACGTTAACATGTAAGCACATCGTATGCAATAAAATATAACCGGAACATTTGTATTAAAGACCAAATTCTATGACGAGGCAACCTTCCGAAGAGGCATTGCGATTGGAAAATGGATATCCCGCCCACTAATTAGGACGGTAGGCATTAACTTTTGTTCCCACAGTGATGGTACGAAGCTAATTAGGTAACAAAATACAATAAATGTCTGACAATAATTAAATACAATGTCAGCTTCCTCCAGCCAATCATTTGACAATCAGTTACTTCACAAGATGTATTTAAAGTGATAAACAAGGGAATCCTGACGGCTATGCATCAAGATACACAAGCACGGAAGGAACATGAATTACTAATATCCAACGTCATGAAGATGCATATTATGTGATACACTATATTATTTGCTACTAATAACAAAACTGTGACATTACCGTTTGAGATGAATACAGTTCGATCATTCGTATCAACAACGACCCAGGAGTATTTAACGTGTATGAGTAATCATTATATAACATTCTGAAATAACCCAACATTATTTGACTAAACGTGGGGGCCCCTGAAGGCCATACCCTTCGAACAACTACTACTGTACATCAAAGGAATCTGGATCAGAAACAAATGTAACAGCATAAATGCCAATATCCATGAGTGTAATCGTGTCGAGTATGTTTGACACTGTCTATGCGTGTCCACCAGGGCTGATAAGGATTTCATCACTGCTGTAAGAGACCATTACGTAGAACTTCATATTAGAATTTGAGAATACAGAAAATACTATTAAGTGACTCTATCAACTGATGATTAAGGCTACTAACATTAATGAACATGTAAACTCACAACGTCATAATCGTTTTATAAATTATACTAATCGAATCACTGACACACTATCGACAAAATTTATCCCCCCAGACAGAAGGCACAAGATATATGGATTATCCATTACCTTAGGAAACAACGGATAGGGAATTTCATGACTGAGAAATATTGAAACACCGTCAGAGAAATCCAAGGTAAAGTCCATCCAAAGGACTAATGACGCACCAGTTCTCCCAGGAAGTCTAGGTCGGCGAGAAAGGATGGGGAGACCAGGAAGTGTGTGACGGCGGGGATCCAGCTGGCGCGTCAGAGACAACACGAGCGGTAAGGAATGGCGGGGAAGAGAAGGGCAGCGAGGAAGCCCGGACTGGCGAAGCGGTGCATTCCCTTGGACAAAATTGTTCTCCTTGCGTTTCTGATTTTCGACGTCGTTGGAGCGTGGACTATTTGAAGTTGGTTGCGAGCGAAGCAAAGATGGATGGGGTTCACAACTTACGGCCAAGGGCGGGGAGGTCGAACGCAATCCCAGGACCTTCAGCAAACTTGGCACAAGCAATAGTGCGTCCGGAAGAAGCCTCTCCTCGGAACCAGGTAAGGGTTTTGAACTCTCAACTTCTCATCCTGTCTCGCATGCATGACTCAGTACGCGTTGCCTACGGCCTGAATGGCTGAATTCAGAGCCAGGTTTTATTAGGGTTTAAGGCAAGCCCAATCCGCTCCGCTCAAGGCAGTTGGTCACCTCAGCGAGTGGGGGCCAAACCTGCCAAGCGTGTTCATATTATTTTTTTTGCTTTCGTCTACGTGCTAGGGTCACATTCTCGTCAGCTTAGTATTGGCGTTGCATGGCCTGGTCATGGCGGAGCTCGTCTCGGCCCCGAGAGATTTTCCAGGGTCACGGGGACATGCATAACTTCTTCTGATCGTTCTGATTTCGGGACGGAGCTCAGTCCCTTTCGGGAACACCACCCGCTCCCTGTGACCATCTGGTCACCGCACCAGAGGTTGGACAAGCCAGACAATCCTTTTTGCATATATATTTTTTTTGTTTCTCCAGTTGGGTCTCACGTCACGTTCTCTTCAGTTTCGCATTCTGCTGCATGGCTTGGTCACGTGGGATCTCGTCTCGGCCCCGAGAGAAGTCCCAGGGTCACGGGGTCATGCATAACTTATTTCAGTCGTTCTTGTTCTCGTGACGGAGCTCAATCCCTCTCGGGAAGACAACACGCGCCTTGTGACCATTTGGTCACCGCACCAGAGGTTGGACAAGCCAGCCAGTCCCTTTTGGATATATTTTTTTTTTGTTTCTCCAGTTGGATCTCACGTCACGTTCTCTTCAGTTTCGCATTCTGCTGCATGGCTTGGTCACGTAGGGCCTCGTCTCGGCCCCAAGAGATATCCCAGGGTCACGGGGTCATGCATAACTTCTTGTGATCGTTCTGGTTTCGGGACGGAGCTCAGTCCCTCTCGGGAAGACAACACGCGCCTTGTGACCATTTGGTCACCGCACCAAAGGTTGGACAAGCCAGCCAGTCCCTTTTGGATATATTTTTTTTTTGTTTCTCTAGTTGGGTCTCACGTCACGTTCTCATCAGTTTTGCATTCTGCTGCATGGCTTGGTCACGTGGGGTCTCGTCTCGGCCCCGAGAGATTCTCCAGGGTCACGGGGTCATGCATAACTTCTTGTGATCGTTCTGGTTTTGGGACGAAGCTCAGTCCCTCTCGAGGAAACCACCCACTCCGCTGTGACCATCTAGTCACCGCACCTGAGGCCGGACAAGCCAGCCAATCCCTTTTGGATATATTTTTTTTTGTGTCTCCTGTCGGTCTCATGTCACGATCCCCTTAGTTTTGTTTTATTGCTGCATGGCTTGGTCACGTGGGGCCTCGTCTCGGCCCCGAGAGAAGTCGATTGGTCACGGGGTCATGCCTAACTTCTTTCGATCGTTCTGGTTTTATGACGGAGCTCAGTCCCTCTCGAGGAGACCACCCGCTCCGCTGTGACCATCTGGTCACCGCACCGGAGGCCGGACAAGCCAACCAATCCCTTTTGGATATATTTTTTTTTGTTTCTCCTGTTGGGTCACAGGTCACGTTCTCTTCAATTTTGCATTCTGTTGCATGGCCTGGTCATGGCGGAGCTCGTCTCGGCCCCGAGAGAAGTCCCAGGGTCACGGGGTCATGCCTAACTTATTTTAGTCGTTCTTGTTCTGGTGACGGAGCTCAGTCCCGTTCGGGAAGACAACACGCGCCTTGTGACCATCTGGTCAAAGGGTCACGGGGTCATGCACATATTTCCTTGACTGGTATGCGTCCAACTAACGAAGCTAAGCCTTGATCAGGAGTTCTCACCCGATCCTCTGTGTTCTGGTGGTCACCGCACCAGGGAGCCGACCATGCCTGCCAAGCATGTTCGCTTTTTGTTTTTTCCATTGGTCGATTTGTTATAGTCACGACCTCTTATATTCGGTCTTTCTATGCTGCTTGGCTTGATCACCGGGAACTTTATGCTGGCCCCGAGAGGGGCTCTGGATGCATGTGCTCATGGGTCAAATATAGTATCTTTTTATTCTTATGTTCGACATACGTGCTTGTTCTACACAGTTTTGTCCGTTTTTTTAACCGTGTACTAATTGTGTGGTCTTCTCTATTCTCTATATTGCTAGCAGGTGCGGGCTTCTGAGGATTTAATGCAAGAGGATACTGGACCGGTTGGTGTTACAGTTGTCCATTCAGCCGGCGCAGAAGTTGGTGTCCCTGAGCTTCCTGAGGAGGTTTCCATGGCAGTGGTAAACCTTGACAATCTATTACGTGACCTAGATCAATCACTGGATGATATGTATAGGGATGGTCGCATGCCCCCTCCTGAGTCTACTTGTACTTCACTGGGATCCAATGATGTTGAGGTTCATGACTTCTGTACATGTAATCATCAAGATGATGAGGTTACCTCTGCAGTAGATGGAGACAAGGACATTTATATCTTGTGCTGTGGAAACTACAGATCCTTAGCAGAGAAATGCATATGTGGCATTTAGTTTGTTTTATTGGGGGGCCGTGGTTGAATCTCCTGGATTGTTCAATCCAGTAAGTTCATTCTCTTGAGGATATAAACAAGGTTTATCATTGGCTCACACACCCATAAGTCTACCATTCATTGATTGGAGTAATATCAGTAATTATTAATTTTCTGTTTCATGTGTGTGGCTAATAGTGGAAGGAACCATACGATTGCTCCACCGACGAGGTCATCGAGGTTGACGAGCTGGAGGATGATAGAATTCGGGGAATTGAACCCCACTACATGGAAGATGACATTCGGCGATCCCAGACGATGGACACAGTTTCTATCATTTCCAGTCTGAGGCTCACTTTCTCTGATCAGTCTCGTATGAAGATACCTCTATGTAGGATGGTTCCAATGCTAATGGTACGACCAACCCTGGAATGTGACCTTACATTGTTAGAGAATCAATTTAGTCGTGGATACGACAAAGGCGCAAGAGTATTCTACGTTTCTACATCTGATGAGCAGGGACAATCAGCTGTATTTTCAGATGCTGAGAAAACTGAATGGGGACCACATTGGAATGCGGCGAACGACAAGTTCAACGTATTCTTGAAGTCGCAGACATCGTTGAAGCATTTGCTGGATTACAAGTTTTATGTCTGTGATGGTAATCACAGACAAATTGCTTGGATGAAGCACATCCAGATGCTTCACAACACCGAGGCGGCTTGGCATGTCAGTGTTGATGCTATTGTCCTCGACACTAGGAATCGAATTGGAGTGGCTATGCAAGCAATGCACGACATAAACAAGTAAGCGAGGTCATGCTGGGTTCATTCATGTGTTGGAGTTTCTATAATTCTGGTATTGATTCAATTCATTCATGTTTCTAGTGATATTTGATGTTCTTGTCATTCTCTGGTTCAGGCAGACGGAGAATTCTCATATTAAAACGAACCTCGTACATACCCTATGTCGGGTCCAGAAGTACGGGGTCATGGGACTTGAGAAATTCCATGAGCTCCTTAGTCCAGAAGAAGCGCACACTTGTAGCCAAAATTCTCGCAAGACTTGGTACAGTATGCCGCTTGAGATCTTTACGTCGTTCATATTCAAGGTATAAAGTTCTGTCTATTTGATGATATTGCATGCTTTGTATGAGTGAAGGATCACTTCGTTGTACTCTAAAATGGTGCTACCGTGTTGAGGTCCAAAATCGATTTTCTCTTTCTTCAGCAAGACATTGCGTCGGCTGCTGATGCCGCAGTCAGGAAGTATAACGAAGACACTCCACCTAGTGAAGCTACGAAGGAGGGAGTGGCAACGGCCATGCGAGTTTCCATTAAAGATTCTACGGAGAAGCTCTACAAGAAACTGTCAAAGATTGTTGCAGTTGCGAATCCCGCGCTTGGTTCTGAGTGGTTGAAGGAGGTATTTTGTCTTCCTTTATTCAATTATGTGAAGTCAGATGTTTCCATTTCGATTCTTTTCACTCTCTTTTCATTGACTGTCTGCAGATTGAGAGGCATTGGAGCTTATATTCGGTCCCCGAATTGACATTGGAGAAGTTACAAATGATTGCGACATGCAATACGAGTCCATCATTCAAAGTGAGGTGGCTGAAATGGATGAATTCCTCCGGCCCCTCACGAGAGGCACGTAGATTTCCGGCCAGGCCGATCAACGAGGAGAGGTTATTACAGTTTCTTGCAAAGGCATGTTGGTATGCTGGGGTAAGCATTGGAATTGTCATGTTTGGTGCTTTTTGAATAATCCATCTATTGTATTTCTTCAATGTGTAGGATATTTTGATGGTGCATGAGACCCTTAATATTTTATCACATTATCCTGTGCCCAGATCGAGGACTCTGCTTCTGAAATGTTTGATGCAATCATTCAATCTGATAACATTTCTATCGATCTCACTGTCGCTATGGAGCCGAAGACTCTGTTAGAATATATCGAGAATTGGCGCATGAAGCTCTGGGAACATGTCTACACGGGGGTGTTCAAGGGTGCTGATGCATACAAGAAGTCTGAGTCGTTCAAAGATTACAGAGGGTCTATTCTGGCTGTCAAGCGAGTTATATACCGGTACAGTGTTTTTGCCCTTTCCTTGTTGGTCAGGTCATTGTGTATCGGACAGTATACTTTAATTGATTCACTTTATAAGTTCTGTCAATAGCCTTGAATTCAAAGTGGACCTTGGGCCCAATGGAAGACGGGCTAGCAGGCGTCATTGCACCCTCCACTTTTCCCTTCCTGATACTATGTGTTTTCGGGGTGATGTAGGTACTTCAAGTTTGAGTTGTACATCAAGAAGGCCATCTCCAAAGAAGATCTACCGCCGTTCCTTACGACATGGTTGGATCGCTCTTCTCCAGACTGCATGTTTTCTCCTATGCAGTTGAAGAATTGGACCAGTGCTCACCTGCAAGCCTGCCCGTGGTACCTTGAGTGCAACTTCGGCACTACTCCACCCGAAGAGGAAGCACTCTTTGACACTTTGAATGACACTGGGATTGTGGACCCAGAGTTCGATGAGTTCGCTGGTCTGGATCCCGATGCTCGAGCGAAGGCCATAAAACGACGGGATATATCAGACAAGAAGAAACTGGAGGAGCTGGAGGAGGCTAAGAAGAAGGCCGAGGACAGCAAGATGAAGAGACTGGCCGCTCAGGCTGAGAAGGACCAGGAGAAGTCGAAGAAGAGAGGGACAAAGAGGAAAGCCTACACTCCGGATCCCCAACCTGCCACAAGTGCAGCTGACGTTAGGGAAGGGTCATCTGGCTTCTCCCTTACTCAAGAGAGACTTGTACATGGACTGACACCAATGGTTCAAACTCTTCCTGCCGTTCCAGACATTGATGAGTGCATACTGAACTTGTCAGTGGGTTCCTTACCTACAGATGAAAAGGCCTTCGATGACGTCCTCACCTTTCTAGACATGGTTAGTCATGTTAACATTTATTTGTTCGTGCATTATTGGAACATGGATAGAATACATGTCAATTGAAGGTCTTTAGAACATGTTCGTTCTGGCCATGGTGTGATGCTCTAATTGCATGTTTAGGTGAATTAACTGACACCTCTTTGTACTCTACAGCACTGTACTGATAAGGACAGGTACTTCGATGGTGTATTGAGTACTCAAGAGGCAGTGGATCTCATCTTTGTGGATGTTCCTGAAGGTCTACATGTGCCGACTGTGTCTGCTCCGCCTGCCTCGATTCCCGGCTGGAATGAGTTCAAGAAAGGGTTCCTAGTTCCCGTTTTTGACTTTGCGAAAGAGTACCTCCACGACAAGGGCGCCTTATTGGTGATGTATCCAGCGCCCTCCACTCGACACAAGAGTCACCTTCTCGGATGTTGCAAGACGTACAATTTTAGAATTCTTCTTACGTGGTTCGGCATGAACCACCTACATCTCACATCGCCAGTTGATCAAACCAAAACGGTAATTACATTTCTTTATTTTTATATTTTGTCAAATCTTGTGATTCTTTGATCTATTGTATGTTAACCTCTCCATTGTTTGCAGACCATGCGATTCTCAATCTCTCTTTTAGTGAAGGAGTCGGGACCCAAAACCGAATCGGAGTTTCCATTCCAGTTTGTTCCATCCCATCAAGAGGTGGGTGTGGATGTAGCTAGGGACGATATACTCCAGAATTTCTGCAACAAAGAAGATGTCACCATGAATGGTTCCATTCCGTGGAGAGGTCCTCGAGAGAAGGCGCGACAATTCATGCAAATGCTTGTCGAGGCGTTATCGGAACCAGGGGACGTCGTGGTAGACTGCACAGCAGCGACAGGTAACAAATCTTCTCTAATTCATTGATTTTTTTAACCAAGACCAAACTGAAAGGGATTTTCAGAAGTAATTTTTTGTATTCGCATGGATGTTTTCAGGATCAAGCATTCAAGCATGCCGTGCATCGCGCCGGCACGTCTTGGCATTTGAGGAGGATAAGGAGATTTTTGACGCTCTGATTGCACCGGTTCTACGCATGGATGGGTATTCTCGACTAGCACCGGCACAGAATATTCCAGAAATTCAGGATGTGGATGAAGAGGACGTGGAGCCTGAGCATGTTGTGAAGACATCTCGATTCAGTAAGTAAGTTTAACTCGAAAATCTATTCTTTACATTGTCTATTCTCATTCCACTAAGCATTCAGTCTAATTATCTCTTCATTCCATTATCCAGGCAGGCCAAGAAAGTGAGGTCTCTGACACATGTGCCGTTCTTTGGGAGGCCTGAGTTCTTTCCAAGCCCCCCTAAACCATTTAGGCTACCTGTGTATGCTGAGTCCAACGCTGGAGAGTTTATTGCCCTTGAGCTAAAGCCAAGCTCTTGAGCTCGGTGGGTAGATCCTCGTGTTCTAGACTTCGTGGATGACTGTGCTGTTGAGTCACAGTCAGAAACGTCAAACAGCGAGGGTAGTACAATATGAGATCTCTCTATATCCTAAACTTCCAAACCCTACTTTTATATCTTCTGTATATGCTTATGTCCCTAAATCGGGAATTATTTTCTCTACATTGTTGCCGGTCCTATATTTATTTTTGCTGAATGCATTGTCTACTTTTTGCCATCTTCCTGCAATATTGTGCTTGTCGTATCATCCCTTGTCCTTCGTATTACATATCATTCTCTTGATGTGCCCTTCGAGGACCGTAATGTTTCCATTTTTATTACTATGTCTAGAACTTACTTATATTCAAATCATATATATAATTTCGTTGACCGCGTATTGAACTTGGTATTTGTGTTTTGGTACCTCTGAACCTGATAGTCCCGTGTTGCATGAGCCCTAAACCCTAAACGCATCTCTTGGTGTCGAGATGGGACTATATTAATTTTATTTGTTCATTAAACCACGTGTTTGATTTCATAAAATACTTATCATTGTGAACTATATTTCCCAAAAATTTGTCATACCTGTTCGAAGAAGCCAACACTCCCGAAGTCTTCTTGGGCCAAAGACATGGACCTTGAAGACCTCTTGCCCACGCACATGCCCTGGGTTGGGCTATCCGTTCCGCATTTGTCTTCCTTTGCGTAATCTGCCACTCTTTTTTGTCTTCGGTTGTACGCATTAGTTTAGGATTTGAAATTGCATTGTTATCCAAGCATTAATGTTAGAGGATTATTTTGTCCAGATTATCTCGCGGAGCTTTTTACACTGCGAAATACGAACACCCTCTCCGTGTCAGTCGTCGTGCACTTCTTTCAGCCATGTCGTGTAATTGTCTACTAACCACTTTGAAGTACTACACTATGTACTCGACTAATCACAACATGTAGAGGCTTTGTTTTCCAAAAACCGCACATGCTACAAAATTGCCTTCGCCGGCTATTGTCACATTCTAAATGAACTAGGATACGAGTTCTTCATCAGTTTGCATCCAATTTTTCATCCAATTTTTCATCCAATTTTTCATTTAATTTATCATCCACCTTTTTCATCCACTTTTCATCCACTTTTCATCCACTTTTCATCACCTTTTCATCCACTTTTCATCCAATAGCATCAAGTCCTCCCTCAACTTTTTCCTAAACTTTAATCTATTTTCAAATTTCTCACTTTCCAAAAATTATATTATAGTTCTAATATTGTGGCTCCCCGCTCACCAATTCCCGCTTCCCGCTCACTGCTCGCCGCTCCACGCTCACATACCAGCATTCCCCGTCACATGTGGTCTTTCGCATATACTAAATGCCTACACAATGACAACCTCACACTCAACAATTAATTGACAAGTATTGCTCTTTGAAAATGCCCTTTAAAATCTACTTTTCAATATTCCAAAACTACACTTTGAAAAGGGCTTCAAAACTCAAAGTTTTTAGAATACTAGGAATGCACCAAATTCTTCTTATAGCGCAAAATTGGTTAAATTTTTTTATATTTTTAGCCTTAATCCTAGGTATTTTGTCTAATATGAAGATCATTTTGGGACGGAGGTAGTACTAAACAATAGATTTCATAAAGATGGCATATCTAGATCTATATATATACCATTTAAGAATGTTAGAAATGTTTAAAGATTTGTTTATGCTTCTTTGATGGATTGGTTTACATGTTTGCTATAATAGGCTAGTTGTAGTCAGCCAACTCCATGCTTGTATCAAATTTGATGTGGTGTTAGTATACCAAGATTAAGTCTTACAATTATTGTAGAGGATAGATTTAGCTTTTTATGGGTAGTGTTGATGCTCATTTGCAATGTTACACAATAGTGATACTTAGCAAAATTCATAGTTTCAATTATAAGAGACTTATATCGAAAGTAAAGTTGATATACATTGAATGGCCTTGTGAATGCTCATTTTTTAGCATTGCTCTTTTTTTATATGTGCTTGTTGATTGTTGGTGTACACCACTTGCTATGGTGTTCTACAAAGAAAGTATGATTAAATTACAATAGTCCCTATACTAATCATCTTCTACAAATTGTAGCTAAACTCAACTAATGGTATAAAAGCCCATCTTGTAGCTAAACTCAATTAATGGCATAAAAGTCCATCTACTACAAAAATGTAAGAAAATGTTAAGGGAGAACAACGATAACATCTAGTGACTTTAATAGATTGGGAGAAGCATTACTCACCCCCTTGAGCTTATACAATTCCTTCATCAAATTTGATGAAGACAAAATGGTTATCCACTCGCCCCATTCCACGAGCATTGTTTTAGCAACTTGGGAGAATGAGGCTTCCAACTATGACTTCTCTAAGGTAGAAACATTTATTATCATTTATTTAAGCTAGTATATAGATGAAATCAAAATCACAATTAGGTGTTATTTCTACCTTGCAGATAAATAGAAATCAATATTATTTTAAAAAATAAAATAAAAACAAATAATTTATGCGTTTTAAAAAAAATTCAAAATAAAAAGTTAGAAGAAACTTTGAAGTATTAAATAGGTATATGTTTGAAGTGCTTTGAAAAAAACACCAAACCATTCACTAAAAGCTTATTATTTTGTAATTATACTACTAGAAAATTTAAATTTTTTGTTGGTCTGATCGTGTTGATTTGGTTCACTTTTCTGTTGTTTTTTGTCCAAATTAAAAAATTACTTTTTGCGTGCCATTCAAAGAGAATGGTTTAAGGTCACACTGGTGCACTTCAATAGCTTCCTATTTAATAAAAATGAGGGCATTAGATGTTTTTGGGGGGGTTGAAAAGGCCGTTTAGGCCCGATGTTGTTCCCCCACCAGTTAAAGAACGTCCTCTGTCAAAATAATTATTGTTTTTAAATTAAAAAAAAATTTAATATAAAAAAACTTGATCTAAAATTAAAAATTAAAAAAATGATGTGGCAATCTTTCTGCTACGTCAAGCAACTACTATGGTATAGTTTTCCGAGTCTAGGAACCCAAGGAACTTGTAGACTTCCATAGAGGCTGAAAAACATCTAATGAAATGGAGAACGACATATCTACCTAAATCCTTGAAGGATGATGAGGCTTAAAAGTGGTTGATGGATGACTTCATTGTTTAATATAGAGACCAAGAATGCAAGTATTGGTCTAATAACCACAACAATTTTAGTAACCACCTTGGTCACATGGGGCCACATCCTTCAATCCTTAAATGTACATAGTCTTAACTATAATTGACAATTTTAGAGAAAATCATCATAAATTATTACTCCCTCTGCCCCAAAATGATCTTCCTATTGGCCTTAATTTTTAGTCTCAAAATGATCTTTATATTGTACTTTGTAAAATTGCAAATTGGTCAAATTTGGATTTCAATTGCTATTTAGTTCCAACAAAACAATTCTAAGCAGAAGTTCTCCCTCTATCCATACAATCCTCAATCAAAAGACAAATGAAATGACTAAATGGATCAATCAACTTTATTTATTTTTATTTTTTGCATCTCTTTGAGTATTGCCCAATTGAAGGAAATGAAGCTTTGGGAGGTGGAACAAATGTCTATACTAATTGCCTACAAAATGGTGACCACAAAATTTAAATGTCCACCGGTGCTCCTTGAGAAAGCCCTAAAAATTATACTTTTCAATATTTCCAAACTACACTTTGAAAAAGACTTTTAAACTCAAAGTTTTTAGGATTCTAGGAGTGCACCAAACTCTACTTACAATGCAATTTTTTTTAAATGTTATTTTAGCCTTAATCCATAATATTTTGTCAAACAAGAAGATCATTTAGAAACATATTGAGTATTTGGAAGAATACTTTGGAATTGATATACAAATAAATGCTGTGGATTTTGAATTTTAGATTCCATTTGTATGGTTAGATTTACAAATGCTATCACTAATATTTTTTATAAATTTTGAAAGAAAAATTTTAAAAGCCCTTTTGAATTTGATTACAAGCAAACTATTAATATTTTTTGAATAAAACTTGCTGGAATGGATTTGAAATAATGCTCTTTTGATATGGTGATTTTTTTTAATTTAAAAAAATAATCTATGAAATTATTTTTGCAAATCCAATTTTGAACTAGAGCCAATGCACTTTTGGCTTAGTCAACCATTTGATATACTTCCACATTTGTAATATAAAAAAATTATATACTTTAGTAACACCAAATCCAACCATTAGGACAACAACCTCATAAAGTATTTCCACAAATTAGGATGACTTTCATCCAAGCAATAATGAAAAAGAAGCACACAATGATTTTGGTTCTGTTTGTCATGCAAAAATTGGACGTCAAAGTGTTAAGGGGTTTAGAGGGTCATAGGAAGCTTGAAAATAGGAGAATTGATAAATTAAGATTTGAATCCATTTAAACCTCTAAATTCCCAAGGCACCAAATTCTGGTGTAGACAACACTTTGAAGTTAAATAAAACTTGACTAAGTTATTATTTTTAGTAGTTTATATATTTTTTAAATCCTTTTTGAGGTCTAATTTTAGAATAAAAAAGATGATATTAAAAAATGAACAAATAAGATTTTTGTATTCAAGATTTTGTGTAAGAATGTCCATTGCAAATTTTGATTTTCTAGTGTGAGGGCTCTTAGAAATGAACCTCAAATTCAATAGATCTTGGAGACAGATCACATTAAAAATTTATTTAAAAAATTTGTAGAGTAGATTTTGAAAAGCTATAAATTGATTGGAGTTATACATGTTATGCCCCTTAACCTCATATTTTTGGAGGGAACCAAATTTTATATTTGACATGTGAAAAGAAGATTGAAAGACTTCAAATCATTTTAAGAGTTTTGACACTCTCATGATCAAACATTGTAATCTTTCAATCCATGAGTGATACTGTTGTGATTTTTTTTTCCATGTGATCTCTAACATGTCTAATTTGAGTTTGTACTATTCCAATTCAAAAGAACTTGATAAAACTTATTTAATTTAGAGCAAATTCCAAGAAGCTCAAAAATGGCCTTGGGCATATAGGGATTTACCCCTAAACGCCCGAGGGGAACAAAAGTGTCCTCACATAGGTTCAAGTCCAATTCAAAGTGCTGTAACTTTTGCATCCAATGTTTGAATTGAATAAAACTTGTTGGAAAATTTGCAATCTCTCTTCTAGTTTGTGTGGTAAAATTTTCAGATCAATCCAAGATGTGATGATTTTTTTTAAGCCAATCAAAGTTTGAAGGTTCAATTTGAGTTCACTAGACTGCATTTGATGGATGCAACTTTGGGTGCTTGTATCTCCTTCATCTAATGTTTATTTTCAATAAAATTTGTTGGGTTGTTTTCCCTTTGCAATCTATTTATTTTGATAGTCCTTTCATGTCAATCTAAGCTGTTTTGAATGTTCGGAGGCAATTCAAAATTCAAAATCCAGACATTTTTGGATTACAATGTCCTTCGCCGCCTTTTTTCTTCTTCACATTGTGTCTGTTTCATTAAATTTTTAGGAACAGTTGCACAGACTAGGCTAGTTTGTGTTGCTAAAATTTCATATCAATCCAAGAAGTAATGAGTTATTGAGAATCATTTTAGTAGAAGGTGGTTCAACCTCAAATGTGTTTTTTCAACTTCTCTTGCTATTTTTTGACATTTCAAAGCCATTATACAAACACAATGAGTCATTTGAATTATATTTTCTTCCACCAATGTATTTGTATGCTGATTTTGAAATGCTACATGTTTAAAGCTTTTTCATTTGATTAGGTTTAGAAATCGAATTTCACCTCCAAATGTGTTGCTAATAAAATTTTAGCATCCTTTTTTTGACACCGAAACATTAAAATCTTGCAATCTACGCGGCAAAATGACTCCAAATTTGATTCACGTCATATACAGTACATACACTACAAGATTACATGGTTGAGATTTCTATACCTTAGTGACATTTAGATCTATAATTCTTCAAAAAGCAATGATGTTTTTGAACCCCAAAAGGCCTTGCGCTTTCGGGGGTTGGGCTTTTGGGGGTTTATTACAGCCATAGCATGCCACACAATAGATTCACGAACTTCAGAAGATCGCAAGATGCGAAGAACCCCAAGTTTCTCAGAGCCCTAAAAGATCCCGCACAGACACTCCCATCGGAGAACACCCGAGCTCGGAGAAACCTTTGGATTCGGAGAGCAGGCAGTCGCAAGATTGCCGCGCTTCTCCACCATCTCTCTCTCTCTCTCACATATTCCACGCCCCCGTTTTGAAAACATTCTCATCCAACCCATCCCCTTCGAATTTCGCCATGGCTTGCATTTCAGTGCGAGCCCTGCGCTGCACCCCCTCATCTTTCCAATTCTCACCAACTCCATCTCGCCGCATTCGCAAGACTTCATCACTACCAATCTCTCACGTCTCTCCTCACTCAAGCTTCCTGAAAATTGGATCCCCATTGCGCTACGAGAACTCGAGGAGCCTCAGAACGCGTGCAGTTGGTAGTAGTGATGGAGAGAAGAATGTGGAGACTGTGGAGAATGGCTTGTTTTCTGGATTGTTGGAGCCCATCACCCCACGACAACCGATTTCCCCAGACAGTACCCTTTACAACCCCGATTTCGCCCCCACCATGCCCCACCAACGTATTTTCACTATCTGGGACATGGCTTGTTTGTGGATAGGCCTTGTGGTCGGAGTTCCAACGTATTATATGGCGGGGAGCTTGGTGGAGATGGGGATGTCCTGGTGGGAAGGCATCCTCACCGTGTTGATTGGGAATTTGGTGGTGCTGGTGCCGATGGTGTTGAGTGGCCACGCGGGGACGAAGTTCGGGGTGCCGTTCCCTGTGTTGGCGAGGTCGGCGTTCGGGATCCGAGGGGCGAATGTGCCGTCTATGCTGAGGGCGCTCGTGGCGTGTGGGTGGTTTGGGATACAGACGTGGATTGGAGGGCAGTCGATTTTTCAGTTGGTGAATACGCTTGTGAGGGGGAGGTTGAAAGGGGGAGTGGTGCCGTGGTTGGGGATCAGTGGGGCGGAGTTCGGGTGCTTCCTCGTCTTTTGGATGATGCAGGTACTGAATCGCAGCGCTTTTGCAAAC
Source organism: Antitrichia curtipendula (assembly GCA_951230915.1). Lineage (NCBI taxonomy): Eukaryota > Viridiplantae > Streptophyta > Bryopsida > Hypnales > Leucodontaceae > Antitrichia > Antitrichia curtipendula. The sequence continues at coordinate 8,625,924 of OX579639.1, read as the reverse complement.
CCTAATTGTCGTGCAATGGAGGCTATTTGAGATTGAATCAAGGCAAACATGAATGCATCCAAACTAGCGCCTGCTTGTCTTTCTCGTCAGTACGCAGTTTGGTTGTCGTTTGGGAGCTGTTCTGTAGAGGTCGAGGTTCTGTCATGTATTATTACATTCTGACGTAGATTGGATTGGAATGGAGGCAATTTGAGACTGAAAACAATGCAAATGTGTAATTGTCTACTTTTCTTTTCTCTTTGGTGCTCACATTGGGTGTCATCTTGGAAATTTGGGAGCTGTCCTATAGAGATTGAAGTTTTCTCATGAAGTTTTACACTTTCAAGTAGATTGAATTGCAGCACTTGAGTGAAGTGTGATTCAAAACCCCTACTTTTCTTGAAAAGTGCTTGGTGTCTGAATCTCTGCTCCCATTGTAAAATTTGGTCCCTTGCCATGCTGACAATCTAGGACTGGAGCAATGCAAACATGGAATTGTCTACTTGTCTTTTTCTGTTTGGTACGCTGTTTGGGTGTCAATTGGGAGCTGTTTTTAAGAGATCGAAGGTACATCATGAAGTATTAAACCCTAAAGTAGATTGCATTGCTGCACTTGAGTGAAGTGTGATGCTGAACCCTATTCTCATTGCATTCTGCTTGGTGCCGAATCTCTCTGCTCCCCTTCATTTCAAACTTTGATGTGAAATAGTGGCAATTTGGGATTGAAACAGTGCAAGGAGTGATCGTCTACTCGTCTTATCTTTTGTGATCCGCAGTTTGTGTGTCATTTTTTGAAATTCGTAAGCTTTTCGTCTGCTCTGTCGAGATCAATATTTTTCCATGAATTATCAAACCCTAATGAAGATTGAACAGCTTGAGTGAAGTGTGACGCAGAATCCCTAAATCGCCCATTCGTCTGGTTGTCTTTTATTTGTGAGCTTTGTGTATCATCTTTGAAAATTCATGAGCTCTACGTCTACTTTGAATTATCGAACCCTAAAGAAGTTTGAACAACTGCAGTTTACGTGAAGTTAATGCAAAACCCTATTTTCCTAGAGTCCATACTTGGGTTCACACATTAGGGAATGGACAAATTCTTTATTCAAGCGTCTACTTACTCATTCTGCAGAGTATTAGAGATAGTAGGATGTTATTTAGATGCAGTATCGATAGGAACAGGGACAAGATATTGAATGTTTTGGCGAAGATTCAAATTGATATGTAAATGAAATTTCGAATGGCCCCTGGTTGTAGGTTATTGAGCCGACTGTGTTGTTTCTCATCTGTTTCGTTGCTTGCAGGTAGTTGTTATTTGGAATGGTATTGAAAGCATACGAGAGCTGGAGAAAATCAGTGCCCCAATTCTCATAGTTTTGTCTGCTGCATTACTAGCATGGGCTTACGTTCAAGCAGGAGGCTTCGGGCCTATACTGTCACTGCCTTCACAATTCATCCCTGGGGGCCCAAAAGCAGGACAGTTCTGGCAAACTTTCTTTCCAGCATTGACTGCGAATGTTGGCTTTTGGGCCACACTTAGTCTGAACATCCCAGGTGAGCCTGATTATTCCTGATTTCTTAGCAGGTCTTATGCCGACTCTTTTTTTGTCCAATTTTATTTATCGCCCAATATATGCAAGATTCTTCCCTGATTCTGGGAAAAAAAGAATTTGGTCCCATCTGAATTCTATTAATTTTCCGTTATGATCAATCGAATTGTTCATTCTAAAATCATGAATCTTCGGTCCTCGAGGAGTTAACATGAAGGCTTGATCAGCAGCAGTGTTTGCATGCATCTTTTGATTCATGGAAATAATCGTGAGCACCATGTCATGACAGATTTTACTCGATACTCCAAGAGCCAGGTGGACCAGTTGACAGGCCAAGCGATAGGGTTGCCACTGTTCATGGCAGCCTTCACTTTTGTTGGCCTGGCAGTCACTTCGGCGACCGTGGTGATCTTTGGGCAGGCGATTTCGGACCCAATACAGCTTCTGGCTCGCATCGATGGCTTCTTTCCTATTCTCTTGTCTCTCGTTGGCGTTATTTTAGCAACTCTCACCACAAACATTGCTGCGAATGTGGTCGCCCCAGCCAATGCCCTGGTGAACTTGAGCCCGAAAATGTTCTCTTTCAGAAGAGGGGGCCTCCTCACAGCTGTGATTGGGATCCTGCTGCAGCCATGGCGACTGATTCAGTCGAGCCAGGGTTTTATTTTCACCTGGCTCATTGGATACTCTGCGTTGCTGGGGCCTGTGGGAGGGATCATGCTAGTGGACTACTTCGGCTTGCGAGCTCGGTCCCTGGACACTGACGCTCTCTTCTCTCGCAGCGAACAGGGTTTGTATTGGTATACGAACGGTTTCAACATCGCTGCTTTGGTAGCTCTGGCTGCTGGCATCGTCCCTAACGTACCTGGGTTCCTGGTCTCGACTGGAGTGCTCAAGGACTGCCCACCGGTCTTCACTGCCATTTACAGTAATGCCTGGTTTGTGGGGTTCATGATCGCTGGGCTGGTGTACCGGACTCTCTCTAATAGCTGGCAATTACAAGTGACTGAAGCGTAACTAAGCAAATAGCGATATCAGGGTTATGTTCATGGCGAGCTTCCTCGATTACAGTATCAACCGAAGCCTGTTTTACCAGACCCCACGTGTTTGATACGTCATATGATTCATGTAGTCACGCCGTAATCCTCTTGGTTCTTCCGGAGTCCAGTTTGAGACGATTTCCAGATGCGAATTCCTGACGAAATCGTGGACGATATAGAAGTCTTGAACGAGAGCAACGTTGATCAACTATACCAAGTTTTACAGCTTCCCTATATCATCTCTTTGTCATCATCAAGGATGATGTAAAGGAGGCTTTGATTTAAGAAGGTTCCGTTTTTAGGGCCAGCTACTTCTTCAGCTCGGGTATTCTTTCCGACCACATTGATGCAGTGGGCAGCAATGTTTATCATCCCCAAGGCAAATTGTCAAGTTGATGGCGTCGTGAACTAGACCTTTATTGATTGATTCGAGTTTTGTAGATACATTATTACCGGACATGTTGCTTGCAGCTGTTCAGTCTTGTGCAGGAAATAAGCCATGCTCAGAAACCTCATTCTCTTTAGGTGTTATCCTGATTATTTGTCCATTATTTGGAAAGTTGATCATACAGCTACATCATGACTTTCCATGTAGATTAATCTGTGTAGTAATCTGTGGACTGATGATTTGACTAGTAGTACTGATTTCATTGAAGTAGAGTAAGAAGGCTCGACTAAATCAGTTTGTACCTCTAAATGCGGCTAAGCCTGGGCATATATACTACTTGGGTTCGGGTGGCCGTACTGTATATGATTAGTATGATATTTGTTTTAATTCCATATGCTTCAATTCCATCTGGCTTTCAAGTCTAGGTTTCCTACGCCATGATATTTGTAACTTAGAACATCCTTAAATTTTGTTCTATGAGTGCACTCATCTGCCAAAAATAAGTTATTATTTGGATTCAATCGATATACCTCAGACTCTTGCGCTACTTTTGCTTACTCAAGTGTCAATCCAGGAGTGACTGGCGGGGAGCTTCTGAAGTGATTGAAGTCAGCGTTTCCTTCTTCAATATTTTTCACTCCACAGCTTAGAAGATGTGTGTTAAGAAAGAGGATTGGACCCATGTTGGATATTTTGATTCATCTTTGGATTAGTAGAGGCACCGACTCAAGGTGTCAGTATATTAAATCAGGATTCTTCCACTCATGTTTGCACTAACTTAGTATTGCCATCTGTCAGTGTTTGACTCCGTTGGTGACGAAGTTTCCTTCACTGGTGCGGTGCTACTTGTGTTTAATTAAAATTTAATTATATATGCAACTTGGAACCTTCATCGATCGTGATCCTTCTTCCAGGTCGTGCGCTTTGACCCATCTTCGTGTTCAAATTGTGTCTGGAACTCTAGATTACTTCCAACTGGCGGCCAACTTCCTTCGGAGCTTCATCGCTTTTGCGGTAAGGTGCACACGTGAGTCCTTGTTTGTCTTCAGTTGGCAAATGAGCATTCGACCGTGAGTCCTTGCCGCCTCTGCTGCAAATTTTTTTTGCAGGGCAAACAACCGACATCCTAGTCCCTCCACCGCTTTTGGGTCTCTTCACTTGAGAATCTCCTCACAAGATTCCATTCTGGATTCATGTTCCACCTTACGAAGGCAGGTGGAGTCACATGTCACCACTCCGTCCTAGCTTGCCACGTTTCTCTTATATGTTTTGTTTGTTTGTCACGTTTAGATCTGTGGAACTGTGTGTCCTCCGGTCGCATTCTTGGTACTGGCAGAAAACCCTCAGCGAGGAGGGGTGCAAGGACTTTATTTTGTGGTATTTAGACATACGATGTGAAAGTTACGGAGTTCCAAAATTTGTATCATTAAAAAAATTAGAAAATTATTTTTACTTTTATTTTGGTTATGGCAATGGCACAGAGCACAGTAGTAAATCTTAATAAAGGCTATTACTTATATTCATAATGCTCTATTTGTAAAGTTAAAGCTATTTCACTAGATTAGTAACACCTCAAAAGACACCTCAAAATGACTGACTGAATTGAAGGTCTACCTTATTTTGAGGTGTTGGACTGTGAAGCTCTGGAGAAAGAGTGGTGCCAAGTGTCGAGACGGATGAACAACTCTGTCAAAAATTAGCAGAGTTCATCCAATTCCCCAACACTGACGTCGCGTTGCGGCCCAATGAAGAAAGGGTTCTGTTGGTCGACGTGGACATCATATTAGGCCAGCGTGGCTCCACGTATGAAAGCTCACGTGGCAACTCTCGGAGCTCTCACTCTTTGTGGCCCTGTGCACATTACCGCAACCGCGCGGTCAATCGTGCGTGCTGGACTCCTGGAGGGCTGGCGGCCACGACCGCGCGGCAAACGACGCGCGATACGTCAGGGGCGCACTCGTCTCGCACCTCGAGATTTCCAACAGATAAGCTTCGATAGCTCCGGCAATCCACCGGACAAGCAGGCTGACGATCATCCCCCCGCATCGGAACTGCCTTATCGGATTCTTCTTCTGATCCGCTGAATTGGAGGCATTGATTTGGACGTTTGATCGGAGTTTTTTTTCGAGGTTTTGAAGTTTGTCAAGGTTTTTTGTTGTTGCGGAGGCGGACCGACTATGGCATGGCGACCACTGGTTGCTGTTGTAAGCCTGCTGGAGTAGTCGTGTGCGTGGACTGAAGGCGTGTAGCTGAATCCGATTTGATCATTTATGTACAGTGCAGTCTGAATTTGTCGAGTTCTCCTGGAGTCCACCGGGCGTGTCAAATTGTTAAGAGTGAGGCGAATTTCTCTGTGCCGGCATAATACTGTGCAACAGAAAGATTAGGTTTCGTGTTGTGAGGGTTTGAGGACAGGGGTGAACGACGGAGTGCAGAGGATGGCAGTATGCGCATGCAGTACGGGTTTGCTGCAGCTTCTTCCGAAAGCGCCCGTGGTCACCAGCTCATTGTCGTGTCAGGTATGATTTCTTTGCATTACTCTCGCATCTGTTTTTGAATTGAAGCGGTGTTGTTCAAATTAGGTCGTGTTGCTGTCAGCGCAATCTGGCATGTGTAGCATGGCGCAATTTAATTGCAGGCGGTTTAGACGATCTCATCCCATTAGTATGAGATGTGCATATTTGAAATGTGTGCCTTGAGTTGTGATTCTTTAATTTTTGGTGCGAATTATTAAACACTAGAGGTTTGAGAATCGATACCAATTCTTTGAATGCATTGATGGCGTTGCCGCTGAATTTCTTTGAGCGCCATATGTAGGTCAGAGAGGAAGTCTGCGTAGTCAGGTTATTGTGTGTATGGTTGGCATGGCTTCATATTAAATGATCGTGCATTATGATGCAGTTGAGACCAGAGAAAGGCGCACAGGTGGTAGCTTCATTGTCGTCTGATTGTATATGTAGCCTGGGGTATGCCAGCAACAAGGGCAGCTTGATTCACTCTTCGTCTTTAGACAATTCTCAGAAAAGGAGTAGCTTTAGACATGGCAGGAGTAGCAGGGGAAGCGGCGATTTACTCAAAGGACATAGAGGCTGTGGCAGGTCGGACCAGAAACAGACTGTGTGTGTACAGGCGCGGGTGCAGGATACTGTAGAGCACGAAACTTATGATGGTAATGAGCTAGATGGCAATTCTCGGAGTAAAGATCGAAGTCGGAGACATGGATATGGGAGCGAGAGGAGGAGAGTGCAGGTGATAACAAACAATGGGTTTGTTGATTTAGAAGAACAGTTGGGAATCACAAAGGGGAAGAAGGAAGGTAAACTTAGGTTGCGGCTAAGCAGCCAGCAAAATGGGAATAGAGTGCAGAGGGATGAAGAAGGGCGGCTGTATTTTGAGTACGATTTTAATGGAGCAGATATTGATGATGTTGATAGCAGCTCCCTCTACTCTGCTGAAGAATTACAGACTCGGCAAAAGGGTGATGCGCCGACTCTTGCAGAAGCCGCTACGCCACTGGAAATTGAGACATTCTTGGCCTCCGAAAGAGGTAGCCAGTCTTGTTTTCACCATCACTGCAGAGCACTCATATTCTGGCCACTTGTCAGTCGATGCGAATTCTGACTCTGATGTATTCTCCAATTGAACAAATTCGTTAGCTCCACCCTCTATCTTCTAGTAGGGCATGATTTTAGTGTGTTTAATTCGGTCCAGAATCCTTTAATCATGTCGGACATGAGCCACAGCATCATCCCCAAGCAGGATAGCATACGTAACTCTTTGATTTTATCAGATCTGTGTGGCCTCGAGAGTGGTTATTGCTGCCTCGCATCAGTTCAGTGGCGGTAACCATTTCCTGTCCGGTTCATGCGTGTCATATTACTAGTTGTAGATTTGTTGGTGGTGATGATCTTTACGGGTAATAGAATTCCAGTAGATTCACCTCCTTGTGGAACCCACCTACCTTGGATTCTATTACGTCAGGCCTGATCTATCAAATTTTCTTGTATTTGTTTTGTATAATGTCATTGTATTGGCGGTGAAGTATTTTCTTGTTATGTGATTTATTTCTACGCTCATGACCGTTTAACTAGAGACGCGTTGCCTTGATTTTTAGAAATGAGACAGAGTTCTGGCGATGGACTGTCATCTCGTCCTTTGGAGCGTGGTGCGGAGGAACAATGGCCCGGGGAGCAGGAAGTTGAAGTAGAGTTTGAGACTTCGAAGCTTCTCCTGGACACTCCTGGTGGTCAGCGGGTGGCTGAGCTGGTTGGGGCATGGGATGGATTAGCAGGGAGATTACCCCCCGATTTTTCTACCACTAGTGGTTCTACTCTTCTGTTGGCTGCTTTGAAGTTGACTGTTAGTACTCTTCGGCACGCATCGCCTACTGACGATGGCCGCAAACCTCTCTCCCGTGCACTGTCCGTCGCTTTCATCCTTGCTGATCTTCGGGTGAGCTGTCCTTCTCAAAGGATTGAGTCTCGGTGAATGTGGATGTTCATTTGAAGATTAATAATTTTCAAAATTGTTCTCTTTTTATTAAGTGCAGCTGTTTAATTTTGAGCCAGTTTCAAGTGATTTTGTGCAATTACGTTTTGCGTGTTGCGAAGTGGGTATTGCGTAGTTGACGTTGAGTATTGCTTCTTGTGCTTGTAGATGGATGCGGAGGTTATTGCAACTGGACTTCTTCGTCAGGTTGTTGAAGCACGATATCTAAATATTGCCGAAGTGGAGAATGTTCTGGGTAGTGAAGTGGGCGTCCTTTTGAAAGACTGTTCGCGGGTCAAACATATGCCTTCTCTCTTGGAGACACTTGATGAGGCTTCTGTGAATGCTGTGCGGCAATATTGTCTCGCGTTTCACGATGTACGAGCTGTTGTAGTGGAGGTGGCGGCCCGGTTAGATACTATGCGTTTTGTCCAAGTTCTTCCGAAGTATCGGCAACAGATACTGGCGCTGGAGACTATGCAAATCTATGCGCCTCTTGCCCATGCCATGGGAACTGGTAAAATCAGTCATGAACTGGAAGACCTTGGTTTCGGGGTGCTTTTTCCAGATTCGTATACCTACATCGGAAGTTGGCTCAAACATCATTTTTCTGATGGGGACGATGTCGTAAAACGCTGCCATGAAGATTTGCAGAAGGCCTTGGAAGAGGACACAGAAATGAAATCCCTTATAGAAACAGTCAAGATTTCAGGCAGATGCAAAAGTAAATATAGTACTATGAAGAAGCTTCTTAAGGATGGTAGATCTCCAGAAGAGGTTTTTGATGTTTTGGGCCTTAGGGTCATTCTGGTTCCGAGGGAGGAATCCAGCTCATCGAAGGATAATGGTGCAAGGGCGTGCTATAGGGCTATGGAAATAGCCACCACTTTGTGGGAGGAGGCACCCGGTAGACTGAAGGATTATATCGCAAAACCGAAGAAGAATGGGTATGCGAGTCTACATTTAGCTGTGACTTTGAACAAGCGCGGGAACTGGGCACCGCTTATGGAGATTCAGATCCGCACAGCAGAAATGGATGCGATGGCAGAGGGTGGTCTCGCTTCACATTCTATGTACAAAGGCGGGCTTACTGATCCAGAACAGGTGATTTTGGCATGTATCTGAGATGTCATTGGGTGCAATGGGTACATTAATTTGTTGAATAGAATTAGCTTAATTTCATTCTTAAAGGCAAGTGGGAAAAAAATCAAAATGACGCTGGTGTGAATCAAGAGTCACCTTTCTAGGTGCGTTTTCCTGCTTATGGTTCTGTATTCTGACTTTTGATCCATGTTGCTGCTCTGTGCCGATGCAGGCAGGTTACCTCAAGGCCATAATGCAAGCGGCAGCTGATGTTGCTACCACACGATTTGCAGACATGGAAAACAATTCGGTTGAAGCTATTCGTGAGAGAGACGGACAGAACGAAGTTAATGACCATATGTTCACCTTGTTCGACAAGAATAATGATGGGGTAATCAGTATGGACGAGTTTAAAGATGTTATTGGTGAGCTCGGAGGCGACGGAGACGATGCTCACGAGTTGATGAAACTTGTTGATTCCAATTTTGATGGGTCTGTTAGTAAAGAGGAGTTCAGAGACTTCCGGCAGCAGGTAATAACACGTTCCTTAGTTTTCTAATATTCTTCCATTTTATTGAAAGTAAACGACTTGGATATCGTGGTGTGGAAGCTTTTGATGATTGTGTTCATCTTTTTTTACCGTTCTCGTGTGTGCGTGTAGGTGTTTGATTTTGCCACATGAACTGACGATTTCTGTTTTCACATTGTTTGATTCTGTCTACCACAGCTGGTTCACAGTTTGTCTTTTATTCTGACGAGCCTATTATGACTGCAGGTTAAAATATTCGAGAATCTTGCGGGGGTGGATAGGCAATTTACAACGCAGCTGGATCAGAAACTATTGTCAGCTGCAGCAACTAAACGAAATGGAAATGGTACTGTGAGTCAAGATAGCGCATCCGCGAACGTCTTGGAGACTCTTTTGCATGTAGATGATGAAAATGCTGCAGGGGGAAGAAATGGTGCTAAAGCGAAAGAGAGAATCAATGGATCTGCAAGCTCTTCTCCAAGTGTGCAAGAAGCTGATTATCCGTTGAAAGAGTTAGAACAACAGATGTGGATGGACCGGGTTAATGACTCGGTGAATGGTTCAACTAGTAGTAGCAGCGGTAGAAATAGTATGCAAAGACCAGCCAGGTTAGCGAAACCCTCCAAACCTATTCCAGTTTCAGAGGAGAAGAAGTTTGTTGACGGAAATGCTGTCCTGGATGTCACTGGTGTTCAAAGAAATTCGTGGCAGTCGTCAGCTACTGAGCAATTCGAGAAAGAGGACGCAATGCAGTTGTATTCTGAAGAAGTGGACGTTGAGTCGGACCTTGACATAGTATTAGGCAAAGCAAGGAAGCAGCTGGCAGCAGGTGACATCAAAGCCGCAAATGGAACCTTGGAGAAGGTTAGTCCATTTGTGATAACTGCATTCATGTATGACCTAAGTTGTTGGTGATCTTTGTCATTGTATAGATGACTATAAGAGTGTTTTGGTGAACAAAACATGATTTTTGGATTACTGTATTCAAATGTTTTACTCTCTGCTTGTTAGTGGTTCTGATTCAGCACTTGATGGACTGTTAAACAGGTATGTTTTGTTCGGGTCAGTAGGTAGTAAGATTTTCTCGGGGGCGTGAACAAGCCCGGTTTTGTTCTGATCGTCATATCTGTGTTTGTTCTGGCAGCTAGCAAAGAAACATCCCAGCAATGCAGATGTCATGGTCCATCTGGCTCAACTGGAACGAAAAAGGGGTAAGTTTTTAATCTCTTAGTCCTGAAATTTGACGCTCCTTTGGTTCTGTTTCATCAAGGATTCAAGGTGCTTATATTGTTTAGTCATGTACTTGTCGAGAGAAACGGCTTGCTTCAGAGATATTGGATGCGGGGCATCAGGATGCTTCCAGATGCAGTATGTTCTGGTAGGACCGAAATTGATATGTTCATCGTTATGCATGGCAGGAGATTCTGTTGCAGCCGGAGCGTATTATGAGAGGGCAGTTGGAGCATTTAGAGAAGGAGACTACTGTCTTAACTATGTTAAAGCGCTTCAAGGGTGGGCGTCTTTAGAAGCTCAGGCTCGTAATGCCACCAGAGCTAGATATTTATATCTGGAGTCCGTACGAATAGCTCACAAGGTATAGGTTATTGTCTGTGTTGAGTGTTTTTTTCTTTTGTCATTGTCACTCTGTCAATTTGTGTGTTTGCAAATCATGGTAATGGTTATGGTTTACTGGATTACAATCTCATATTGCAATCGTTTCTTGATTTAATTCGGATTATTGCTTTAGGAACTGAAGGAAATTCATCATTTGTTTTACTAGGGCATAATAGGTAGGAGTTACTTGTTGAGAATGTTTTCTCGACTTTTTATTTTTTCAAAGTACGGTCTCTTTGTGTTTTGATAGTATGACTGAATTAGTAATTTGGACTTTAATTAGGATCTACTCAGGCAATTCTACCAGGGTTTTAATTATTCTTATTCTTCTTAATCACTTGAAGGGGGAGAAGAACGGAGTTGAAGAACTGAAAGGAGCAGGCGTGTATGGATTGCATGGCTGGGCTATGCTTGAGCAAAAGCTAGGAAATTGGAGCAAATCCCGGGAGCTGTTAGAAAGAGCTGCCAAGATACAGCCTGGAAATGCAGTAGTTCACCAAACTCGAGCTCTTATAGAGTCACGAGCTCACAACTATGCAGCTGCTCGTTATCACTTCAGACTGGCTGTGGAATCAGCTCCAGAAGATGTGAAGTGCTGGCAGGTGAGCAAGAAATTGAGATGGATTACTGTTTTGGTCCAGTCTTGTTAAGGTGGTCTTTTCTTTGCAGTGAAGAATTACGAGTTACTTGATTTTCTGGTTGGAATTATATGCTACTTGAAGGTGCTTTCTAAATTTTTTTCGAAGATCTCACTCGTTTTAATAATCTAGTCACTCATCTAAGCAAATCAATCCTGTGCTGTTAAGTCATGTCCGTCGCCATCGACCATTGTGCATGTTGTTTAGCTGTTCATTGATTTTGGTGGTGAATGATTCGTATTGTAAATCTTTTTAACTAGAGAGTATTGTTTTTGTCATCTTGATGATATGGGTGCCATCTGTAACGGAAGCTATTTGGTCTCTGATTAACAGGCTTGGGCGTTATTTGAGGCTAACCAAGGAAAGCGTGGAAAAATGAGGCAACTTTTCCAGAAGGCACTTGACGTAGAACCTGGAAACCTTCACGCATTACAGGTTTGATTTCTATTATTTTCCTGATATTGTGCAATGAATATTTACGATTGAAAATGTAAATTACCAGCGCACCTGCTTCTGTAATAGCTTATTGTCATGTACTTATGCATCTCCTTTTCCAGGCTTGGGCACATCAAGAATCATTACTTGGTTCAGACTCAGCAAGGGAACGTGCTCGCAAACTGTACCAACGGTGTGTGGAAGTGAACCCTGAGAATGTCCACTCTTGGCAGGTAATATCCCTTTTAACGAAGAAAATCACTCATTATGCTTGTTTTGTAAGCCGATGTTAATAATTCAAATTTTATTGTCGCTTGTTTGTTAGGTGGTGTTACCAGATTTTGATCGTATCAACTGACAATCATATCAATTGACCTTTTCTGAAATATCAATCTGTTTTGAGTACAGGCATGGGCTTTATTGGAGCAACAGGCTGGAAATTTGACAGGTGCCAGAATTCTTTTCGAAAGAGGTCTTGGAACCAATCCTCAGAGCATTCCCTGTCTTCAGGTACCTATTAGTAAATCTGAAGTGGATGTCATGATAACACTATCTTGTTTCAAACATCTGACAAGAAATAGTCTAGGTGCCTGTTTCTCAATGGTTCATTTCCTGAGTTGGTCTGTTGTCTTGTTGACAGGCCTATGCTCACATGGAACGTGTCAATGGAAATTTGGAGGCTGCACAAAAGCTATTGGTGGTCGCATCGTCATTGGAGTATGAGAATTCTGCAGTCTTGATGGTGAGATGCTCCCTCATGAACGTAGTTTTTTGCAGCGTTGAACTAGCTCTGACAAGCTGTGTCATGGTTCTTTGTCATTGTGTGTTCTTTGTGTCTTCAATTTGAACCATGGTTGAATCTGGCATTTCTAAATTCAAATTCTTTGACGTGGGGAGTTCTTAGTTTTCTTATGTTGCTCTTTCGTCTCCGTTGTAGGAAATTGCTCTCACCGAAAAGGCTTTGGGTAACAAGGAAGTGGCAGCAGAGTATTTCCGGAAGGCTGGAATTGTAGACAAGCAGAAAAGCCGTGTGAAGCATCGCATGTTTGAGTCACGCAAAGCAGCCCCTAAGTTTAAGATACCAAAGCCCAAGGATCCAAAACCTGCTGCAAGTGATGTGCAACCTCTTTGAAGTCCAGGGATCGAAGAAACATATTTCTGTCATTGGACCTCTAGTATCAGGTGAAACTAAGTTCACCATTTTGTTGTGTGAAGATTCACAAGTGAAGGCGAGGTCACATGAACAGAGCTTTTAACATTTTAGTGCTTTCTTCGAAGTGCGCAATCTCTGTATGCGCTTTAGCTTGTATATTTGTGAACCAATGCGGACTTCATTTAATTGAGGTTACCTGGTTAGGGCATTTGGAAGGGTGGGTCGAATTGGCCCAGTTAAAGGAAATTAGGATTTGATTTCGTAATTTTTGCGAACCATTTGTAACATTAACTATGACCGATCCGCTCATTTTTAATCGAAATTTGTGGATGCTATGAGATTGTGAGCCTTCTTTCGCTCCTTGACCAAGGAGAAAGCGTGACTACGGGATATTCTAGGTACCTATAATATAGATATCACACACTATAGAAGGTGTATGTATCATAAATATCAATCTATATATATTACAATATAGGTATCTATAATATAGATATTTGTGACATATATATCCTATAATCGTAGACAATTTCTATAATATATACACCTATGACTTAGGTGTGTAGTATTTTAGGCTCATAGGCTCACATTCCTATTCTCACATAATAGCAACCCTCTTTCATGGATCAAAGATTCATGTTTTGAAAGAACAAATTTGATTGATCATTTGTGGAAATATGGTTAAAATGGGGTGTAATGACTCTTTTGGATTATTTAGGCAACATACTTTATGAATTCACAACAAACTCATGATTTGTTGAAAATTACAACTTCAGTTGATATTGTCTTTAATCTTATTCTTTTGTTGATATGTGCCATTGGAGCAATTTAAATTCATCCATCCATTGTACAAGAGCAAGGTGACAATTTTATGCGCAATGGGTTCATCTCTCAGCTCATCTACCTTACTCTTTAGGTTCACATGGTTTAAGATGGAAGAACTACTCTCAACATATTCTTCATTTACACCTTGTTTTTTTTAGTTGTAGATGGCAATGTAGTACCAACAAACAAATAGAGAAGATAAAATGATCTCATTATTTATTGAAAAGATATTTCATATAAAATATACATTTAAATAAGTTTGATTTGCTTTTATTGTGAACTAGTAGGGGTTTCAATTATTGTTTTTACTTTGAACAATCCTCCAAAGGAAGGACTTCTCAATGTGTAATTTTGGGTAGAGTGTCCTTCCAACTTTTATACATCTCCAACTTTGATATTGTCCAACAATTATCTTTAAATGATCTTAATACCCTATAAGACGAGTAGATTCAACATAAATTAAACAATTTTCCTTTAAAAGTGTCACATGTCATTTTGTGATTGATTTAGAAAGACCTAGACCTCTCAATTTGATGTGGAAATTCAATTTCGGCACTTCCTTCTTGAATTTGACCCTCATGTACAATAAATGATAAAATGTACGTGGCAAATCTTTGAAAGATAATTTTCGATGAGATATATGATAGAATTGAAAATTTTCCTCCAACAATGATAAAACAACTAAACACTTTTCTCTACCAAAACATTTTTTTGTCATAGGCTGCAAGTTGGCAAGACTCAATTCCCTACATTCACCTCAAAAGGACCAAGTGATTGTTCAATATATGCAAGACATCTTAAATAGTTGCATACGAAGTTAATTTTGGTAAGATGTTCATGAAATTTTTGACACAAGGTGAAAACCTATACACCTTTCGTGGAAATATTTATATTTTTTCCAATTGGGTATCTAGATCAAAAATTATGTTGCCGTAAATTTTTTTAAGCAGATTGGGTAGTTTCAAGCACAACATGTGCAAAACTCTTCTTCTACTTCTAAAATTTGCCAAATATATAACTACTATGATATAGGATGCAATTGTCCAAAACAAAATAACCACATGCGATGCAAAAATCTAGTCTACTAATCCTATTAAGCAAGGTAAAAAGAAAAAAAATTCTTCTGACTTCAAACACTATAATCTTTTGATCTCTGCAGTCAAATTTACTGAAAATTTTCATAAATTCCCATAATAGCCGTGTACAAATTTGTACACTTGAATCTTATTAAAATAATCATTTTCCATTTTTTTTCTCACCAACATAAACAGTGCCTGGTTTTGACAATTTCTGACCAAAATGTGCCTCGGTCCTTTAGGAGGGTAGCAATGCATTTCATACACAAATTCCACACACCACCATCAGCGGGTAAAGAAGATTTTTTCCTTCTACAAAGGAAGAGAGTAATAAAAATAACACTACAATGCTAAAGAGCTTCAGAGGTTTTGCTTGGCCTTCAGTAAGGGCAACCATCTACTGTCCACCCCTCGCCGCTCTGATCCACTGCCCACTGCAAACCACCAAAACCAGCAAAGCATGTCAATCTCAAAAAAAACACTCAAAAAGAAAATAATATATCATTCAAACAGACAGAGATAGTAGTGTGCAGCTTTACCCTCCCATGTCCGGGGTCCAAGTTTGTCACACTCCTCAGAGCAGATTGCCTGCATATTGGGACATATCACTTTATTAGGGATCATTGCTGAAGCAATTGCTCAAAAAATATCTGGAGAATCGTGAATCCAAGTTCTATACAACAGTAATTTATTCCTGTTAGTGCATGTGAAATTCGTGTCAGACTGAAATGTTGTTGAATTGAACTGATTTCCATAAGAGAAGTTGTTTTGGTCCCACGAATTTTGGGTCCTCGCTAAAATAGGATGAAGCAATGAAGTTCATGAATGCTTCTCAATATTGAAGAGCAACTAACTGCCATGTGGAATTGAATTATGTTGTTGTCTTGTCACCTTGGGTGTGTAACTAAGTCTGATGGTGTCTCGCACCATTCCCGTCAGGTCAGCAACTTCCTCCCCGAGTGGAAAATACACAACCTGACAAAAAACAAAAAGCTAAATTCAATCTCACGAGCAACTCCTCCATGTATCAAATGGGTTAAATTATGGACTACATAATGCCAAGTCTAATAGTTCATCACAAACGTCTGTATCGTCTGTATCTGTATTTTATTCACAAATCTAAGGGTGTAGAAAGAGGGTCTGCGTTATGAGTTATAACGCTTTTCTGACTATTCAATGGAATGGTGACAAATCTGCCTTGGAAACTGCACTTGGCATTATGTGTTTGGAATCCGCAACTTACAGTTGGATCACCATTCTCTTCACTTTTCCCTTGCGGATGCATAAACATGTCTTGTGTCGGCGTCAACCATGCTTGAAATGATCCATTCAACTGCAACAAAAAAAGTGGCCATCAACCTGAGATAAAATCACGTGGCAACTGAATTTCTAAATCCCATGGGTAAAAATGTTGTACTTCAACAGCAAGGAACCAGAAGCTGTAAAGTCTAAACTCCAAACTCATTATTATACATACACCTAGATCTCCTTAATATCACCTTTTCTAAATATCACATGCCCAGCTCAATACTCACAATCACACTCTGTATGGCCCAAGAAGTTGGATACAAATGTGACAACAACGAACTCAACAAGCATATCACTAAGGAGTTGTAAAGATTAGTCTAAAATGCGGGTTAACGTTCCCATTCACTGCGTGCAGAGAGCATACACCTGGTGTGAGGACTTACCGGAGAGGAATATTTTTTAAAGCAACGGTTGCATTGTTGTTGCACTGTTGAGCGGACTTGTGCTTGAACGAAAAATCCCCACCCACTCTGTCCTCCCCCCAATCACACCAATTGCCGTGCGTGAATACTCAGAAAACTGTTCTCCATCTGGTTATTGAGAAGGACCCAAATGCATGGAACACCCACCCCACCAGAACCTCAAAAATTAACCACGTCAGCTTCAAACCTACTTCAAAGGATTGCACGTATTGTTGCAGGGTGACAGATAAATCCTAAGACATGTTGTTTGGCTCTACATTCAGGGTATTGTATTTTTATACTTATACATGACAGATGACTAACACGATGAGTACCGATATAATATAAATGAGTAAGCACATGATTATCTTCTTTCAACACATGATATCTACATTTTTAAATTTCTTCTTACAATATATCTCTGACTTCAAGGCCTAGCAGACACAAGGAAAATACAAATAAGGTCATACACCCAGAAAAGGCTCCTTCGGCTTGTACGGGTTAACCCTAAGGACCAAGAAGCCGAAACCGGGAGTCATATATATTTTAAGCGGTTCATATGGGACTATCTTTTGTCCCATTTTATATATTTTCGGACCAACACATGAACTGTTCAGCACTGACATAAAATTAGCTCCATCCGAAGTATTGCTTTTCCACAACATGATCAATCAAATTGGATATTTTCAAGAACCATGAATCCTAGGTCATGTAGGGGTTCTAAAGAGTAGTAGCATAAAGAGTACATTGATTTGTAATACACTGATTACCGCAGAAAGAGAGCGTGAGGAACTAACACTCCAAAGCCCTAGTTTTTTAAAATTAATGCATGCTGAAAATATAAATGAATTGTGCTCATGTCCACAAAAAGAAAAATATTGCCGTGATACTAACTTTGCGCTCTCACTAACATGAGAATTGAATGCAAACGGCTTTACTTTACCTTCTGCACGGCCAGCTCCACATGCACAATGTCTTTCGGGATTTTCCCCGGTCCCTGGAAACTAGAATCTGTAGAAATCTCTTCAAGATCCAGGTCTTTCAACGTCGTGGCTTGCTCTGTGTTCCATGCGTCGCTCCACTTACTATCACTCCTGTTGACTGTGATTAAAACAGGCAGCCCAGTCTTTTTATTCTTCTTCTTGATCACCTTCGGCACTTTCCTTGGCTTTCCTTCAAGATGTGCAAAATCCTTGAGTGGCTGCAAACACAAATTGAAAAACAAGAAGAAGAAAAATGTTAACCCCCAAGTGCCAAGAAGCCCAAATTAGGTCTCAAATCTTTTAAGCAGGTTTGAGTGAGTCAAACAGGGACTTTCTTGTACCCAATTTTCATTACTGTTTTGAACAACACTCGAATACTCATTATAATACCACGGACCCTTCGTCTAATATTGGTAAACAGAATTCAAGATACTGAAAGAAAGAAAATCATAAAGAAATTCACAAGAAGATTGGGTTTCAAATCCATTAAAGCAAGTTTGAGAACATCAATTAGCGACTTTCTTGTGTCCAATGTCATTACTGGTTTGAACAATACTCTAATTACTCGTTTAATACCATGAATCCTTGATCTATTACGGGTTAAACAGAATTCAAGATACTACATAAAAAAAAAATTCACAAGAAGGTGATTGGTATAAGAACTCTTCGAACCTCTGGTGGATGCTTCCCAACTGTGCACACGATTTGTTCAAAATTGGGACGCCAGGGCCGATTCATGGCTCGCCTTTCCCCCAAAATCCCATACAATCCCCCTGCAAACCGCACATCTCAGGTGCTCAACAAATCAATCATAATTTCTCTTCGGCGCCATCGTCAACGGCGAGTTGTTCGAAATCAATGTAAACGTGCAACAAGAGGTTCGTGTTTTTTTTGCTTTCTGTGGGAGGAGAATTGACGAAGCTTACATGGTTTGGTAGGCAGAAGTTGTCCATGAAGCAGGCTGGTCGCCATAGCCAGGAATTCGCTGCAAATCCTGGCTTGAAACACCGCTAGCTTCAGACATTCCAGAAATGGCTATGGATTCATTCATTCAGTGAATCGGGTGAATGAAAATTCCACTTGACTAAGTAGTAAAATTGAGCACAATTGGGTTGCAAATGATGTGGGGTTGGCTCATTTCTCAAAAAAAAATAAAAAAATCTTTTATGTATTGTTGATAGTCTGATACCGAACAATAAAAAAAAATTAGTACTAAATTAAGACTATTTTATTTTAATTAACTTAAAGCTTGCAATTTCTTTTTAAATGCTATATATTAAAAAATGTAATAATATTAATTAATTGATTAATTTTCAAATTGAATTTTTTCAAATTTGGTCACTCCGTTATGAAGATAAATTTTTCATGCCTCTTTGTAAAACTCACCTCTAACCATTCCTTTCTCTTCATCTTTAGGTCTTTGCCTTTTGTCATGTCTTATAAGGTAAAACAATCCATTGTGGTCAAAATTTGGAGTCTGCCCTCATGCCATTGCTGAAATTTTTCAAAAAAATTCCCACACAAAGATAAGTGTGAGAAATAGTGAGAGCAATTGAAATTTTATTTTTCAAACAAAGTATGAATTAGTTATGTATTTTTGAAGTGATATTCCCAACATGGTCTACAAGCTGCCCTATAACCAACAAAAAGTGTATCCAATATGCTCATCTTAATCACCTAAAGTAGTCACAATAATTTCTAATGTGGAATGCCATGAAAAGTAACTTCCTACAATGATTTACACTGAAAAAATTGGTTGTTCCTAATGAGGTCACTAATCACTCCATAGGTATCAGGTTAGATATTGATTGTGGTCTGAAAAACCATCATGGGGGCATGAGGTGTCCACTATGGGTCATCTGACCATAATGGGTTGGTTTACTTTAGATAGGCTAATAACAAAAGAAAAAAAATGCTTTTTAGATACTTCCCTGATAGATTCAAGGTAGATTCTAATTCCCCTTTGAAATTAATACTCCTCTTTTGGCATTACGAATTAAGTTTATCATTCACAAAAAAATAAACATTAATTCATATATAGAGAAACATATACTAGTACCCATCAGTTTTTAGGTACTTATTGTGCATCAAATTTTGGTATAGTTACCATCAATAAATCCATAAGATCTAATTTTAAAGGTCCAAGTTTACTCGAGGGAACTTAATTAGTATTTATCTATATTTCTAGATTATATAAACCATAGTAGTTTACCTATTGAAGCAAACAATATATGTATAGATTTTTGTTCAAACAGCAACAGACTAATTTGAAATTTCTAGGAATAATAATTTGATATTAAAGTCTAAAAAAATAAATTAATAATAATAATAATAATAATAACAGTAATAGTAATTAAAATATAATAATGATAATAATAAATAGTGAAATTAGGTTTTCCTAATAATTAAGTTGTCTTACATCAAGAAAATTACTTTAGAAGCTATGAAAGGTAACAAATATTTCTAAAAATATTCCATTTGTACACATGGAGGTTCATAAGTCCCAATTACATGAAGACCTAATTTAAAAGTAGTACATTCTTGTACAATAATTGAAAATATTTATATAGTGTCAAATGTCAAGAAATTAGTGTGGGATAACCTAATTTTACTATTTTGTGTAGATTTTCAGATTTATGAAAACCACCAAGTTTTTTCTTGCTAATTATTTAGAATTTGAATTGAAAATATTATTAAAGATTGGCACTTCATTTTGAGATATAATCTTTAGCATACATTGGAGTAATGTATATATGTTCAAGGTAAGTCAACTAGCATTCAGGAAGTTTTTGGAGCTACCTTGGTAATTTGCCTCCTCTTTGTAGAAAGAGCTGGGGGGGGGGGGGATTTTCTGAAAGACACCAATTCCATCTTTTCCTTATCAAAATCTCTCAATTCATTTCCACTCATTACAAAAAATTTAGGCCTTGAAAGGGTCTTTAACAAAAGGGTTCCCAAGTTGTGAACTAGTTCAATCTTGGCTAGATTATTAGGAAAAAATAATAATAATAATTTAAAAATATTTTAAAGCATTTTAATGTATTTTTGAATATTTTAAAAATAATAAAAGTAATAAAAAATAATCAAATTTTGATGTGGTATTAGTAGTGCCACATCAAATTTTAGAATTTCTATAATTATGAATTTATTTTTAAAAATAAAATTTTAATAAAATTTTAATTTAAAAAATATATTTATTAAAATTGTCTCGTGCCATCCAGGCCCTATTGTTTGCTGAATTTTAATTTTTAATTTAATTTAATTTTTCTAGTTTTTTTGGCCAGCGTTCCCTGCTATTAGAGAACTGACATCTTTCTTCAAGGCTCAAACTTCTTGTAATTAGTATCAAATTTTCACCAAGCTTCTTTCCTTTAAATTCAAATTTGTAAATGCTACACTCCTCTTTCAAAGACATTCTGATTTTTGAAATTAAATTCTTTGGTACATCCTTGGGAGGATTTGAATCTAGAATAGCCCTCAGTCACCAATTAAAGGCCAAAGACCTACCCAACTCAACCAAGATTGAGTTTAAAGTGGTTTAAAAAAGGTTGCAAAACATCAATAGAATTTAGAATTTAAGATTTTCACCTTCTTTAGGTATATCTTCAATTGCCTTTACAAAGTACATTCCTAGATTAGTAAACATGTACCAAACTTTGTGCCATTCTTTCACAATAGAATGGCATCCACAAATGTAGAATCAAACTCTTTTTAAAGTCTTTTTATAGACTTGTATGATATTTTTTTCAAATTCAAAGCTCTCATGCAATTTTGTTCTAAATTTTTATGGAATTCTACATAAAAAATGCATGTTCACAAGTAGTGGTGCTCATGTATTGGCACTTCACTATGTCTACAAGGATTAATATTTAGAACACTTCAATTTCAGCAATGGACTTGAGTTAGTGGTAGTCCACGAGTTTCCAAATGTCATCTCCATCCACTCACTGGCCATTGCAACTTGAAAGCAAAAAATTATTGTTTACAAGCTAAAGAATCTATCAATAAAGGTAAGAAATTTCCTCCTACACATTGTTACAAAAGAATATCCAAATACACAACATTCCAAGAATTCAATCCAATTTGCCTTTGAGGCATGAAAATCAACCCTTTAAAATTCATTTCACATTTTAATCTTTATTTTTTCCAAGCTAAATAAGTAGTTATATGTTTTGCAATATGGATATTGTGTCATAGCAAGCAGCTTGCAATATATATCTCTAATATTTAGTATAGTGAATTTTTTTTTTTTATAAAAAAAGCAAACTATCACGTACAGTAGACAAAAAAAAAATTGCTATATTTATACAATTTTGATAACTATTTGGTGACATCAAATGTTGGAGAATAAAAAGATATGCTATAATATATTTTTATTTTTCATTAAGATACTAAAAATTGAACACAACTTTAAAAGTTGACATGACAATTGACAAATGCCATATGTACCATGCTCAAGCCTTCAAGGGCTTTACAATGACAATGACATGAAAACATGTGCAAGTACTTGGATTCATACATAAGCATTCAGATCAATACATGATCATTTTCAATGCATTACAATTCTAAACTTTGTTAATTTTGTTAAGGTTGAGTTTTGAGAATCCGAGTAAGAGCCATTTAAGCAATTGAGTGACTAAATCAAGCTTTAATTCTATCAACAATTGCAGTTTAGTTACAATTCAATCATATAAGATGGAAATATAGAACTAGTGTAGGACACTTAGTATAGAATTACACCCCTGAGTTGCATATTGCGGACTAAGTGTCCTACACAAAACATGTAAGGTTGTATAAAAACGACCTCCAAGTGTTGGCGTCAAAGTTGTTACTTTCAGCTATCCACATTTAATCTCCAATTGATGACTGACCTTCCTTCCAAAATTGGTCAAGGATTCAAAAGTCATTACAGAATTAATAAACTTGCTTAGTATCATAAAAACTAAGGACATGAACATGTATAATATTTCTATGAGGGCCATAGATAGTATAAAATTGAAGATATTGAAGTCTTAGTAACTAAGCATCTCCATATAGGCCATGTGTTGGACCTTCTTTCCACACTTGAATAGCTTCATTGCAATAAAAAATTTAAAGTGTAAAGTAATTTAGCTCATATACCCAAACCACCATAGGCAAGTTCTTGCCAAGGTTGTTTCTGAGGCTTGACTTCAAGAACTTCATGCTCAAAATCCAACATTCATCTTTAATCAAGTCTAATACAAAGCAAGTCCCCATTTCATCTAGCATGATGTACTTTGAAAGTAGATCCTTGAGCAATCTTGATGAAGAAATAGTCTTCTACAACTTTGTCAATGGATTAACATAAAAAGGGAGGCATATACAGCGGATGCATTGTAGTTTTGAAAAGGGCTTGTTGACAATCTAAGTTTTCTATATTCAACAAGTTGGTGGCAAACAAATTGTCTTCACTTTTGTGCCGAAATATTGTTCAAGTAGTATATTTTTAGCATCATAAAGCTATTTTTGGCCTAAATGGCTTTCAAAATTAAGGATTTATAATGTCTAAAGCACCTAGTATCTCATGAGAAAGGAACCACATGTATAATAGTTTAACAAATTCACAAGAGCTTAACAATTTCAAACAAATGTATAGCAAGTTCTCAAATGCAACAAATATTAGTTTTTGTTAGTAACAAAATTGAGATTGTCAAATGTCTTTTGCAAAGGCTTGCTAACTGTTCATTTTCGGCACCCCCGTGGTACAATCCGTACAAATACAAAAAAAATAAAAATAAAATTTTTTATTAAAAAAATATTAAAAAAATAGTTGATTTGACACGGCACTGATGTGCCACTAGTAGTGCCTTGTCAGTTTTTAAAATTAAAAAATAATAATAATAATAATTTTTTCTCTAATTGTAGTGTTGTCATCCAAAACTTGCAGTCTCTTTTTAAGCCTAAATTTTTTTCAATGGGAAATAGAATCAAATGATAGATCTTTTACATAGACCTTATAATTGAATTCTAGCAAGTCAAAAAATAAAAATGAATTGGAGTAAAATTTGATACGTAACAAAGGTGCCTTGAAATCAAAATCAAAATTTTAACCCCTAAAGGTTTTTGACTATGTTTTCACAAAAAACGCTCCCAAACTGCCATTTCTAGTACAAGTACGAAATTTTGGAAAAAACCCATTTTGGGGCACATGTAACCGTAGGATCTTGTAGTAAACTAGTTTGAAAAGATGTGGAAATAATTTCAGAAATTTCCACCGTGTAGATTGCAAGAAATTAGCATTTGAAGTGACAAAAACCCTTTTCTTGTCCCTTCGAAAAACCGGGCAGCTGCACTTCACATGGTCACATTTGTATGAAAAAATGTCCAAAATGGTGGTAACTCATTGGATTCATTCTTCAAAGCAAGTTAGATACATGCTTGAAAAATTTCAGATCATTTGGAATTGTACAACATATAGGAAAAAAAATAGTAAGTAGAAAGAAGTAGAAAATGATTCAAAACACTAAATTGTTAAGGATTTAATTATGAAATTGAAAAATGCCAATCCAAACCATTGTAATGTTGTAATAAACAATCTACACCTTGTGTTTATATTTTTCTCCCAAAATATTGAAAATTGAGTTAAATAAAAGATTTCAAAGTTTATTTTAGAGTAGAGATTCCATAACTACCCGCAAACTACCCACAACTAAAATTCCTCGTAGCTTTCATCTCATAAATCAAAGTGGAATGATTCAAAGCTTTCCTTGTGCACATAAATCTAGAGAACCAATTTCAAATTTTTATTTCTCTAGAAAATGATTTTTAAAGAAGTTTTTTTTGCTGCCCGCCGAACAATGAAAACTACATATTATACCATCACTTTTTAACCATGTGGTCTAAAGTTATGAAAATTGTTGGGCACATCTTGTGTGAAAATTTCAAAGAAAAAAAATAAAAATTCCATTCGTGGTGAGCTGTCCAAAAACACTATGTTGTCAAAAAATGGTGTTTGGTCCTTTAGGGGTTAATAGCCAAAAAGAAAGCGAGCTTCAAACAACAAATCAAACCATTATAAGGAAGAAAGCAATAAGACGCTTTTGTCCAAAACATGAGGCAAATCTTTTAATGTGACAAATCTAAAACAATGTAATGCAATATTTTTATTAGATTTTTGCTAAAATTTAAAATAGAATAGGAAAAAACCAAGAGGCATGCATAGCATTTATAACTCAAATTCAAACAAATTTAAAAAAAAATGCAAACACAAAATAATTACATAAGGAACTTAGTACTAGTTATTTGAAATTTAATTATGTCCTTACATTGATTCATCCCTCAATGATATTATCCAGAAAATATAATATGGTGTTCTATTTGGAAAACAAGATGGAAAATTGGTTTATCCACTAGCCACCTCAAGGTCACAGATTTATACTTGCATTCCAATAGTGATTAGAAGTTTAGAACTCTAAGAACAAATTTTGTTGAATTGTGTCATAGGATCAATGAAGTAAAGTGCCAATTGGAACTAAAAAACTTTCATAGCAACAAAGAAGTCACATATATACATTTAACAGACATGTCCAACTCTATCTTCAGAAGTAGTGTTACGGTATTCAACCATTAGCTCCTTTGTAGGTCTCAACATAGATATCCGTCTAGCTTTTACGTTCCTCAACATCTTGTTACCCTTAGTTGCTATAATGCTAGCAAGTTTGATTAACTCAACATGTTGCTTATGGCTCTTTGCAAAAATACTTATTGTAGTCTAATTTTTATCTTTCTCCAAAAATCAAGACAATAGTATAGGGGTTCCAAAATCATGGGAATGGTCAAGTAGTCTAATGTTTTTTGGGTAAAGTCACTTGCATTTTAGATTTAAATGGAAATTAGAATATTTTAATTCATAAAATCAAAAAAATTCGTTACAATTTTATTTTCCATATGTAATTTGGTGATCAATCCTTAATAATGCTATGGACTTGTGAATGTTGTCTAGTCCTGTCTAGTATGCTAGGGGTTTGTTCTTAGACAAATAGTCAGGGTTGCACAATAATTTGTCTTGTATATACTCTAGAACTTCCTTAATATGGTGTTTGGTAAGATTGGGTGCTCGAACTAAATTATTGGTACCTTGAGTTGTGATACTAAAAGATTGAGATATAAATTGTCAAAGTCTTGACGTGGATTTGTAATTAAAGTTAAGTTCAATTTTTTTAGATGGAACTTTGGGTGTAAGATATGTTCACTTCCCCGGGAATGCATACAGTTTTTCACACAGTTGAATAAGTTGTATATAATTCCAAATCCAGTGTGAAAAGAGCTTACACCTTCCAAATAGTGGTGGTTGGTTGAAAATTTAATAATTTCCTAATTCCTTATCAATTGGACTCATCATCTATAACATTGGCTCTTTACAAAATGAAATAACAAGGTTAGAGAATTCCAATGGGTAGATTTTTAAGCTCCCAACTTTTCTACAGATTGTCCAACACACAAGGTGTCATAATAACTACAATGAGTGCACATAAAACCATACAGATAGTGACTCCACAAATTATCTTTAATTTGTACAATCATGCCTCTTTATTTTTCCATCTTACAAATTACACCACATAGGTACCACATCACAACAATTAATCAGACACGCTTTGTCATACTAGAATTTAACTGTTTGACTTCAAATCATATACAAATAAAATTGTAACTAATATCCAATCTATCTAAAATTAAACAATTTATTTGGTTGTCAATGATAAAATTCTCAATAGTTGTTTTTCTAACATCCAATTACAATGTTAACAATCAATACCAAAATTTCCAGTAGTTGATCCAATTTATCAACTTTAACAGACTCACTATACTTGATTCAACAATTTGTATAGTCAAACCTCTTCTAGTTCTATTGTTTTAACAAAAAATGCATTGATTTTCTTTATTGACTGACAAATTGTTATTTTCATGACTATAGGTAGGGATCCATATATTCATCCGTCATCCAAGACAACAAATTTTATTCTCAAATACATTTAATTCTATTGAAAGGAAAGGTTTTCCAAATTCACATAGCAGTTTGTGGGCATAATCTTTATTGCATCTCCTTCCGATTTTCTCTACAAAAACATTTTCAATTCTGGCTTGTGCTTCAATTTGCGTCGCCATTATCCATCTTTTAATTACAACCATTGGTCAAAGTAGTGTGTACAAGAACAACTAATATCAAACAGACTCTCGGGGGGTGCACTTAGTTCTACTACAACAAACCACATGCGAACAAGTGGTTTCTAATAAACTATAATTTCAACCTAAAATTATGGTCTCTTATCAACTGTAGCGACAACCATTATTCTCTTAGAGGCATCAAAACAAATTGTCTCTTTACATATCCTAGTTATTTAGGTTATTTCAAATCCTAAGACAAAGTGTGTTCACATTGTCTCACTAATATAGAAGTAGCTTAAAATTTTGTTTATTTTCTCATTGTAAAAGACAATTTTTTCAAAAGAAAATTAAAAAATAAACACTTATACATGGTTTGCGTCAAACTTTAAACTTCATAACTAAAGGACCCATTGATAAAGTCTAAATTGCCAAGTTGGTGTAGTGACATAAGCGAAGTATCTCAAAGATGAATGAAATCCAACTTTGTTACAATATTGTTGTCTTATCACATCATCTTGTTGTTTAAAAAAAATGGGGCCCTATCAAAGCCATTGTTTACTACTTTGTTAGCAATTTCTTCCCTAGACATGCCACCTTTATCTATTAAAACACTTAATATTATATCAAAGATGTTATCGGACTGGCATCATTTAATACAATGCTCCAAGTAACAAAGGAACTTTAAGAAAGTCCTTTACAACATACACATTCAATGATAACTATTGTGCATTATCTACCCTTGTAACCTCATCAACAATTATTGTAAAGAATCTAGTAGGATGAAGAATGATTGTAAGAGCAACTAAGATAGAAAAATACATATAAAGAATCAATTTTCAATTTGATGGCTCATACCAATGTTTCATAGGTATGTATTGTACCTTCAAATGCTCAATTAATGACTTAGAAGAAATGTAATCACACATTGAACATCCATTATGCAGAATTAAAAAAATACAATAAAATTATATTCTCTTGCTCATGTTTTCACTGATCATAATATTTTGAACTTGCTCAAAAATTGATTGAAGATATCTTTAGCTAAATGTGCTCACATCTTTCAAGTGAGTGAAGTCTTTATCAATGTAAACTTCACTTTAATTTTTAGCAAACCATGTTTGGCATTGTTTACCATAGTTATCCTCTTCCCCTTGGGCACTATCAACTTAAGCTTACTAGTGATGGTGCTTCATAAATGTTAGATTACCATCAACAAAATGCTCTTGAACCCCCCAAAACTTACTTGCCTAGATTGCTTGCCAATAGTAGGTGACATTAACTAGATTTTTTTTTTTTTTGGTGATGACTTCTTCAAGATAGAATTGTTGTTATTGAAATTAATCACTTTCATGAAACAAGACAATCTGTTTGAGGACAATAATGCATCCATAGAAGCTAGGGCCTTTCCCATCAAAATAAAAACATCACCTTTTAGTTCAACAAACTTCATTACTTAATCTAGAAGAGGTGGTAAATAATTACACATGATACCATTGTTGCTAATAGAAGCAAAGAAGAACAACCAATGTTTGGTAGGTAAAGCAAACACATAGCTATGGTTATTCAAAAATACAATAAAAAAGAGACAACAAAATTGTATTGATAGTTCTAAGAATCTTAATAAAAAAAAAATATTCAAATTAAAGCAAAACATTCAATAAATTAGATTTAGACCTGAAATAAAAATTGCAAATCTCTCTTCCCAAATTGATAAAATAAGGGCAAGTTCTAAATTTCTAAATATAATAAGTTGGTTGAAATATATAAAGCGTTTGTAAGTTAAAAGCAACAAAATAATACACAAATTAGAAGTCTTTGTAGACCGCACAAGTCCCTATTGATTGCAAATGAAATGCAAGTAGAAATAGATTGGCAATTGCAAATACAAACATTACAAATTAAGAATTGAAATCACAAATGCTACAAATTGAATATGAATCACAATAAATTGGCAATTATAGATCACATTTGCAAACAATACAAACTGCTAAATGCAATTATAAAAACTATAAATTAAGCAAATTGCAATTACATATCAAACAACAAATTAGAAATTATTTTGTAAATTACAAACAATATTCAATTATAGGAGCAACAAATTGAAGAACTTGCAAATTGAGCAACAAATTAGCAATTACAAAAGCCACAAATTGCACAATAATTGAAAAAAAAATCATAGAAGTCAGAAATTGCAATAAATTAGAAAAATTGTAAACTAGATACTCTATTGCTAATCAAATCAATAAATTGACAAATTGCAAATTGAATTTGAACTTTAATAACAATAAATAAATATAAAATATAAATATAAAATCCTATCAAACTTATGAGATTGTGAGATACAAATTGCAGATTAAAGAAACTATTCAAATTTGTGAAATTGTAAGATATAGACTACAAATTGAAAAATCCCACTCAACATCATAAGATTGTAAGATTAATATTAGAAATTGAAAACTCTATTAAAATTTGTAAGATTGTAAAATGTAGACTACAAATTTAAAAAAAATTATTTAAAATTATTAAATTGTAAGAAGTGATTTCACATCAACAAACTTTGCAAATCGAACAAACTACAAATTAAAATTTGTCTAAAATTTGAAAATTGTATCTTGTGCAATGCTAGGAAGTAAAATTAACAACAAGATTAATATGGTTTGAAGCGTAAGCAAATCTAATGTGAAAATTCAAAAATATTTGGCAAGACACATCATTTTATTCTCATGGGTGACACCACAACAACTTACAAACCTTAATTGCCACAATTTATCTCTATTTTCCTTGTTTTCAATTCCAAGGTACATATAGCTCTATAATTTTATAAAAATGAAAACCTATTTAAACTCAACAGGGTGCTTCCTACAACTTTTCAAAATAAAATAACTATTCAAATTGGAGATGGTACTTTCTACATTTAAAAAGAAAAATTATATTCAAAATCAAGCTGATGCTTCTTAAATTTGAAGCAAAAGCTTCAATGGTGTTATTGCCTACAAGCTTAGGCAACACATTTCTTACGATAAAATCTAAACTACATAAATGTAATAATTAGAATGATTATCTTCTCCCTAATCCTTATAAGATGAAAGGCACCTCTTAGTATCTCCTCCTAAAGCTTGTTTTTCAAAATCATTGCTACCTTTTTGTAGTTTGATATTGTAACTTTTTTGAGTTTCAACTATACAAGTGTTCAACAACTAGAGAAGATCAAAATAGGAATACCAAATATTTTAATGATGTAGAAGCAATACTCACTCATTAAAAAAAAGGCAAGTGAAACAAGATACCTACACGTAATTTGAATGTGAAGTGGAGGAAATGAGATGTGTTGTATGACTACTCAAGTGGTTTATATCTGAGGTCCTATTAACAATATGGTGACATTTTATCTTACACTTCAACTCAAAGACACTCTGACATCTCAAAAAATTTGTTATTTTTTCATATACCTCTACTTTTAAAGTATAATTTTAACACAACTAAATTTGAGTTAAACATTTATTAGATGATTTCTGAAGTCATTGAAGGATTGCATATTTCAAAGATGTTTTCGTAAGCCCGCCTTTGTTGGTGAATGTTGTGGGAACAAATCTAATGTAATAGTCTTCCAACCACATCAGACAAAGATATTATTGTACTTGGATAGTAGTGTTAATGTAAATTAATTTAAAATGGAAGACAATCTATAAAATTTCCTGTGTCAAAGTTTCAAGTGTCTTCAAGAGGACGTAGATCTCATTTGTACCCATCCCAAAAACATACTACAAAAATAAAGTTAGTGAGAATGCACAAGCTGTCTTCAGCTTACAATTATTTTTAGTCTATCATCACATGAAAAAAACTTAAAAATTCCACCAATATTCCAATTAAAGTTCATGTTACAAGATCTAACATGAAAAATTTGTCTGCTTGAAGAAGATTGTTTAATAGCCATATTAGCAGCTCTTCTTGCCTCAATAAACATTAAATTGAAGAAAGATAGATGCTAAAACTTCACAATAAACAAAATCCTTAAAAAAACAGCTTAATAAAAAAATACTACAAGTCAAAATTCAATACATTAACTTTAGGAACAATCAACAAAGACTCAATAATATGTAATATAAGGAGTACTCAAAATATTGGTTTAAGTGAAATTCAAGCATCCAAATAGAGTGTGTATAATATTTTCCACCCATTTGAATGTACCAAATCATGATGGTGGTTGCCTATTATATCATTCAAACCTAATAATACGTAATTAAGGCTATTTAGAATTAATGGACATCAAATTTGTAAGAATAATTACACCTTATTGCACATCAACTGAGCTTCTTTTAGTGTTTGTCTGTATGTTCACTAATAGCTTCTTTTATTGTAGGATATCGGGATTTTGAGATCCTGAATTTATGAAATGCCTTTCTGCAAGTACTGTTGATTAATGGGCATTGATTCATTAACTTAAATGATCGTGCTTCTTAGAAAATGCTAATTTTTGGAATGGTATAGACGAAGGTAGAACATGTTAGATATTATTATAATGTTAGACATTAAAATGAAATATTACCCAATCATGTTAGATTTTTTACTTTTGTAATTTTAGATTAATTTTAACATGAAGGTTTTTTAATCTATTTTTCTATTTTTTTGAAATTATTATTTTGGAATGGTATAGACGGAGGTAGAACATATTAGATATTCCATTTTTCTAAAAAATCTAACATGTTAGATAATATTATTTCATTATTATTTATAATTAATAATTTGATTAATTTGATTAAATTTGATTATGTTTTAACTACATAATATTTTGGACTATACTATGCTTGCTTACAACTTGGAGAACAATCTTCTGTGACCTTTTTTCTCTTCTAATGTTTTTTTGCAGTCTTAGAAAAGAGACACTTATAATAGAAATGATACAAATCAAATATAGTAAATAAAAATTATGGAAGGAAAAACAACAATAAGTAAATATGAAGCAATAAACAAGAATAAAAGAAGTAAGCAGCTCATATCCACCTCCAGCAACTAAAGTATTAGCCTTAAATTTAAAATGGCAAGCAACTAAAAACTAATAGTTTCATGAAAGTGGAGGTTAAATATCTATTTTTATTTATTTTTGCATACCAATTAATTGTCAATCTTACAAATTTTTTGTCTAATTTTGCACTTCAGTCGGTTATTTTTCCAAAGGCACTAGCTAACAATGAATTAATTAGCAATTCTCTCCAAATATTGAAGTCAATATAAAGCTTGGTGTGAAGTGAATGAACCTTGGATGAGCACAAGACTATTTTTGTGCACACACTAGTCACTTTATATATTGAAGTGTGTAAAAAGAAAAAGATGCACATTTTTGCAATTGGAAATCAGATTTGAATTAAACATGTAGCATAACCTCAATATGAAAATCAACAATCTTGGATAATATATTGGTGGCAAAGAAAAGTAATTAAAAAAAATTAGATGTCTCTAAAATAAATGAATATGGCTTGCAAACCAATCTTGCCTTGAAATCAAATTGATACTTACAACTAATAAGCTATTATTTTTACTGAGATTGTAAATTGAATAGCCTTCAAAAATTAAGAAGTTTAAACATACTATTGAAGATAAGTTGAGGGTTCATAGAGAGGAGTAGAAATTTAGAAGCTTGTATTGTTTTTGCTTAAGAACTAGAATTGATGTTGTATATGATGAATTGTGGAGCATATAACATGGCTATGAAAATGGTAAGAGAGAAGGTGCTTGGATAGTTTTGTATGGTGGTGTAGACATGTTAGTTGTAGGAAAACAAAAGTTGTCAAGTCAAGGACATGATTTAAGTAATTCAAGTTGACTCTCAAGCAAGCTCTCATTTTAATATGTTGGTGGACTATTTAATGCAATCAAAGTTTTCTACTTTTGCATATAGAGGTTGGAGACTACTATACTATTATGGATTTGTATAATTATTAAAAAAAAAATGTTCACTAATGGTTAATGTGGAGGAGGTGGAATAATTAGAAGTATAGAAAAAATAATAAAAATTAATGAAAGCAAATTCAATAAAAAAAATATAACTATGATCAAAGAGTTGATGGACAATGAATATCTGGGGATGTTGAGCATAGTTCAAACAAAGTTTTTTTAACATGTATTTCAAATCAAAAGATGAAAATATTGAAAGAGATAATTGTAAAATTTGTGAAGTTTAATTTTACTATCATTAGCAATTATTGATGTAGTTATGGCATAGAGCTATTTGCAGTTATTGGGCTATTTTCAAGAAAATAGTGAATCATTCTTTACATTTTTGAGATTCCAATACAAACAGATATATGAACTCAAATGAATAGATTTAGAATGCAATAAAAAAAATTTTACTATGATATAGCATAATAAAAAATCACTACAACAACAATTTTGCAAAATATATTTGACAACAAATATTTTTGAGATGTTTGTACGATATTCTTTATTTGAGTAGAACATATTGTAGAATGTCAATATATTAATGGTGAATTTATTTATTTATTTTTAATTTATTTTAAAAATAATTTATTTTAAAAATAATTTATTTTAAAAATAATTTATTTTAAAAATAATTTATTTTAAAAATAATTTATTTTAAAAATAATTTATTTTAAAAATAATTTATTTTTTATAAATATATTGTCATTGAATTCTAATTGATCAAACATTCATTTTTTGGATAATGCACCAATTATTGGATTATCAACCTAAGATTATTATTCTATGGGCGTGCAAGTGTGAGCTTGTAAGCTTGTAGGTGTACAAGTTTTTAGAATGTAAGATTAGAGATGTTTTAAAATAGGTTGAAGTTTAAAATTATAGACAATATGCAAATTCAAAATAGACTTAATTACTAAATTGAGATTTTATTACTATGTATGAAGCCAAGATATTATCTACATTTGAGTAGTCTGAAGACAATACTACAAATCATGATGATATAAGAATAACATCAACCATATAAACAAGGGTGGCTAGCAATTCATCAAAGATGGGCTTGTTCTTTTCAAAAGCAATAATGTGCTTGTCTGAGATCTCATCAACGTAGATCGAGCTACCTAAAACAATATGAATAATAAAATAAAATATAAAAATTTATGAAAAAGTTGAATAAAATTGTTAGTATAACATTTTGTCAAAATGTTAACATAAAGATTTGAAGTTTGTCAATTTCAATTGTACAATTCATTACAACAACATCCAAAATGATGCTTTAATCAACATCTACAAAAATAGATTTTTTTTATTTATATAAACGTCTCAAAGGACTCAAAGAGTACTCTTGTCCATGGATGATGTTGTTGCCTTTGTGTAGTTTTGAAAAACAGCATCATATGCAACGTCCATCCCTAATACCTTCAATTTTGGGCATAATTGGAATTTAAAGTGCAAAGGTCTAACACCAGTCAAGTTTCCCAACTACAATGAGATTTCAAACCGCTTTCTTTGAAAAAAAAGTGAGTTAGACTCATTTGAACTCTTTTAAAATTTAATGGATTATCAATGAAATTGAAAACTTGTAAGAAGAAATAAACTTATAATACAATAACAATCCAATAGTGACATCAAATATAAGTTGTTCATTTTCAATTAATTCTTCTGTAATTTAGACGAATATGACACTATATAGCTAAAAATGTCAACTTTGGTCTGAACTTTATAAAAATGGATGATGATGAGTGTACCATTGTCATGTATATGAGCGGGGGTGCTATTTTGTGAGCCTTGGAGCGTGAGCCTGAGGGCCTGTGAGCTTGTGAGCCTGAAATTGCTAGCGTAAATTTTAGTGATTTTTAGGATGTGGACCTATTACAGTTGCTTAGAAATTTAGGATTTTTGTAGCTAGAGAACTTAAGAGAACATGTAAATTGACCTAAAATAGGATTAAGGGATTTCAAATCTTCTTAAGAAACCTTGTCCATATAACTTGTCTAATTTTTTTTCCTTTCTCTGTTGCAACTCAAACACCCCTAAAAAATCATGACCCCCTCTTGGCATGGAGAGACCCCTTTGGATTTTTGAGATTTGAGTCTCCTCAAAAAAATTTAAATTTTTTTTCAACTTTTCTTTTTCATAACTCCACCACCTCCAAAAACATCTTTTAGTAACAATTACCCCCCTTATAGAATTTGGGATTTGAGACTTTCAAAACATTTTTTTTCAAAAAAAAATTTCAATTCTTTTTTCAATTTTTTTCTCTTTTTCAATTTTCTTACAACTTTGTCACCCTCAAAAACCTCTCTCGTTATCGAGAAGACCTTTGGAGGTAGAGGAGCTTGGAACTCTCAAAAAAAAAATTTCAATTTTTCAATCTTTTTTTTCTTGTTTTTGCAACTTTGTCACCTCTAGAAACTCTTCTCACTACCGAGAAGTCCATTGGAGGGTCTAGGGTTCAGAATTCTATAATAAAAATACTACTACTAAAATTTAATTCAATTTAATTTGTTTTTTTTGCAACTTTGTCACCTATACAAGACTTGTCTTGTCACCGAGAGATGACTTAGGGGTGATGGAGTTGCAAAAAAAAAAAAAAATTCTTTCTTTTTTTTTTTTTTAAAATTTTGTGACTCTGTCGTGGCCAGGAACCCTTTTCGATACCGAGAGCCCCTTTGTTGAGATATGGGTTTGGAATTTCGAAACTCTTTTTTTCAAAAAAATTCAATTTTTTTTCTCAAATCTTTTTTTTTCAATTTTTTTTTTTCAATATTTCTCTTCGGAGGGAATTGAGAGACCTTTTAGAGAGACCAAGGTTTCAATTTTATTTTTCAATTTTTTGTTTTATTTTATTTTTGGTGTGTATGTGTGTTACACCTTTCATCGTTGAGAAGTTTTTCGGAGGGGACTAGAGGTTGCGACATTCTAAAAATTTGTACATGCTGTGGAGGTGGTGTTTATTGCATGAACCCTCTATCACTTGTTCAAAATATTTGTTTTCTTTTGGATCCCTTCAAGAGCTTGAATTTGAGCAAATAATTTCATGAGGAAAAAAAATGGAGCTAAAGGTCAATTGAAATTTTCATTTACCAACATGCTGACCATGCTTCCACGGTCATAGGTCCACGGTCATAGAGATGAAGTTTTATAGTAAATAGAATTTTTTTTAAATGACTCAACTTTTTCTTAATTTGGCGTAAAAGTTCAAAGTTTTTTTCAATAAATGCTCTGGGCTCACAAGGTGTACGCTCACAGCTCTCAAGCTCATGCTTTTAGGCTCACAAACTAGCGTCGTTGTGTATATGAGCACTAATTCCACTTTGAAATCTCAAGTTTGCAATTTTATACATTTAACTCATGTATCTAAGCACTAATTCCATTTTTAAACAACAATAGGAAAATCAAGATAAATCAGGGATTGGTAGACTTTTAGGCATGTCGACAATAATTAATTCTATACATAACCTATAATGCTTTGAAGACATATTTTGTATCCATTGTATGCTACAACAAATAAGAAAAATTAAAATGAAGAAATGAAGTAAAAATTTTAAATGCAAATAGTTCGTAAAGATAATTAAAGGTATACACCTTATTTATAAATTTGGCAAGTTCATGGTGAATTTAAGGTAATGGATCATCAAGGACATTTGCAAGAGAAGAGTTGCATATAAACTTGTTAATGAAGATTTTAGAATCAGAAAATCAAATCAATGACAACAAGCCCAAGCACCAAATTTCAACAAATATCATGGAGTGATGGAAATAATCTAGAGAAGAACCAAAGATTTTCATGCAACCCTTCCATCTACAACAACTTTAGGATTTATCCACATTGGTACCTCGGTTTGAATTAAGAAGAATTAGGTTCAAAAAATTAAAAAGACAATTATAAAGCAAAATGTAGAAGTATGTGGGGTTCAATAGATAATGTTACAATATACTCACTAGAAGAAAAGGATGAACACTTAGTAGAAATTCAAATTCTTTTTTACTATCAAATAAATTTCTAATTGAATGGGATATATTTAGTTTCTTTTACGATCAACCATAGCAAAGTGAGCTTTCTTTATTTTGGTCTTGTTGCTTATAATACTTATTTCTGCAAATTTATTTCAACTCTTTCTTCAACAAATAATTGATTGTAAATGCACAAAGTTTTGATTTTATGTTGGCATGAATTTAGAAGTTGTATAGATATTGGATTTGATAGAATTTCAAGGTTTTCTTGATTTTCAAAACAAGGTTTTTCTTTGTGCTCAATTTGCTTTGCTTTAAGCTCGCAATTGGTCAAGGGCTTGTGAACTAAGAGATGAACGTGTGGGTGGAAGGTCAAACCAAGCCATCTTCCACAATTGATAAATACTTTGAACTATGCTTGGTGCTTAAAAACCAGTCTTTGGAGTTAAGAGCCTTCATCTACCATAGAAGTAGGATTTTCTATGCTAATGTTGACTTTCTACATCAAGATGTTGGTCAACATCCGTCGGGCATTGTCTTCAAGTGTCAAAATTTATGTTAGCCAATTTATTTATTTATTTTTATTTTATTCAACTACCTATCTTTCAACTTGAACAATCCATTTGTTTAGGTTGATGGATAGGCTGTCCAAAAAAAAGATTTAAAAAAAAATCCAGATAGACATTGAGATTGAATCCTAACATTTCTTTGGTCAATTGCTCGGGGAGGTCACTTAGAGTGTCCATTAGAAACCACGTGTGATCAAAACTTTGGACCCCCTATTTCTTTTTGAATTTTAAATGAAACAAAATTAAAAAAATATGAATAGATTTTCCTACTTTGAAAGTTTATGTTTTGAATTATTGATATTTTTATTTATTAATGATAATTAGTTACAAATTTTTGAAGTAAAAAGATACACTATAGAACTGAAAAATAACTTTCACACCCCTATAGTATATAAGAAAAAATTGTCTAAAAAATGAACAAAAAATTCCTAAAAATAACTCTCTATTGAAAGCTCATTTTTGAGTTGAATATTGATTCAATGGTCATCTAAATGTGTTCTCTATAATTTTTTGAGTTGAAAAACATGCCATTTTAGTTCATTTTCAACCTCTTCTAGTAATCATTTCATATTTTATTTGAGTTGGATATTTTGGCAATAGAAACCTATAGTCATTATTAAACAATGCTCAAAATTTTAGGTTGAAATTATAGTTTATTAGAAACCACTTGTTCGCACGTGGTTTGTTGTAGTAGAACTAAGTGACCTCCCCGAGGTCAATTGTTTGTTTAGACGTGACGTAATGGTGAAAACCCTACGTAGAAGAATCAACCATTGGTTGGTCAAAGTTCTTTCTTAAGACCTTTTCCTTCTCAATCACTTTAGTACTTTTCATTGTCATTTTTAGAAATGCCTTGTCAATTGCCACCGCATTCTTGAAGATTATCTTTTTATTTGTCTTGTCTGTTTTCTTCATTGCCTTTTGTCTCGCATTGCCATTCAATTCAACAAATGCATTGCAATTAGGAACAATTTTTTAAGAGACAATAGAATGCTTTAGATACTCTTCAACAAGAGATGTGAATTCTAAAAGGCAATTCAAGTACTAAATTTCACGTGCACAGTCACAAGTCCACTACTTTTGTTAAGAATCTAAAAACATATAGTGCTCAAAAGATATGTCCAAATAGTTACCTATTAAGGACGAAGATCATGCTTTGAAATGGCTTCCTTCGGAAGTTTTGGAGTAACTTGTACTTGAACGTCTTGAAGTACTTGAAAAAACCTCAAGAATGTCACTACAATGAATTTGTTTTAGAATACGTACATGCTATAATACATGCTAAACAACAAGATCTGAATCCTTGTGCTTTTTCTAAAAAACGTCTTGTCCTTTAAAGTGTGATAGAAAGACATTATTACACAATCAAATTGGCCACTCATTTAAGAGTTGGTTTAAAACTCAAGTTCTTAGGGCGATTCTATGGTCAATGGCAAATTATCTTTTTTATAATAAGATTAAATATTTTTCTTGTTGAATCTTAAATTTTTTCAATGATAGGATGAATCCATTAGCTCATAATACTAATAATTAGGTCAAAATTAGATTTGTTGATGTCAAGAGTGTACACAAAATATGAGGATCAAATAAAATTGTGAAAGAGAAGTGAGAGTCACTCACACCGGCATACAAAAAAGCATTTACCAAAAAAACCTTAAGATCAACTTCATCAACAAGCTTCAGTGAAATTGACGTACTTCTTTGATTTGAACAAAAGAATTCTATTAATGGAGTTATTTTACCTTGTGTTTGGATTTGACATTGCAAGTTATAATCTCGAGATTGCACTTTAAGTTCTATTGACATTCAATCTATATACATGAAATTTATGAATTAGAATTTTAAAAAAATTGATAAGTAGTAGATATTGAGAAGAAGATATAGTATAATAAATACTTCATTGAGCCAATCTTTCTAGAGAATGGGATTTGCAGTTGCAATCAACTTCTCCAATTTGTGTATTAGTTTCATTGTCTTATCATTTTTGCCCAATCTCATGGCAATCATAAAACCTTCTTTCAATTGGTCATCTTCTATTGTATCCTCCTTGTACAATTGTACTACTCCATCAATTGTAGCAACAATCTCATATAGCAATATCAAATGAAAACAAAAAAAGATTAGGCATTGAGGAGAATTCCAAAGTCAGAGAAAACAAAATTTTGTGCAAAATGAGGGTGAACCTTACTATGTAAATGAAAGGAGTGAAGACCTTGGTTGACATAGAATATCAACTCTTCCTTAGGTCTTGTTCATTGTGCCATTTTAAAGGAACTAAGTTATTTTAAAGAATTTATCCATAAGTAAAACTTTGTACTTGAAGACCTGATATAAAGTACGCACCAATCATTTGAACTAAGTTAAATTTGAATTCAACTAATCAAATGAAGCTTACTAAGTCTAATTTCTATTCAATTTGAAATTTGAGGAATTTCTAAATTGAATATATTAATGCAATTTGAACTTTGGACCTATAACAATGGTCTATTTATTTTCTAATTAAAAAATGAATTTTTTTTTTGATTTGCACTAAGATATTCTACACTACAATATATGCTTGTAGTGAAAATTTCAAATTTTTTATACTTAATTATTGTTATTGAATTTCAATTGCAAAACAAACCATGTAAATAAAAGAATTTTGAAATTTGACTACATGGGCCTACAAAGTTTGAATAAGGATGAGAAATCAATGCAAAGATGGAATGAGTATGGACAAGATGAATCGATGAACAACAAATAAGATGTGAAAAGGTGATGGAGAAGGCAAAGCACAATTGCATCAAAGGGTCGCCCAACCATTCTTTCAGAGATGGCCTCAAGGTTCCCACCACTACAATCTATCCCAACACACATGTATACATATCATAAAAGAATAGTCATTCAAGTCATTATTTGTTTTGAAGAAGAGACTTTTTTTTTATTGTTTACGAGCTACTAGATTACAACCAAGCTCCTACCACCCTTTTCCAATGAGCCACAACCAATCTGCAACAACTCCCACAAAGAGACCAGTGACTAGAAAAACAACAAGAATATTCCCAAGTGCATTTTGCTCCGGTCCCTGCATCCCCAAAACACATTTAACTCAGTGCCTCTGTGACTCATACTAGCTACAATTGCTTAATTTGTATCCAACAATACTCACTGATAGAAAAAAAAAGAGGTCTCAAGGCTACCACAATGCATAATGTAAAGGTAACTACAGTTCCAAAGGTCCACAAAATACTAGTTTAATGACCATAATGGTTAGTACTCACAACCATGCCCTCACACTCTAGCTTGATGCTCTAGAGCCTTGTTTCTACTGGTGATTAGCAAACCATTGGTTGTGATTCCTAATGTGGCTAATAAAATCTTTGACGTACTTCCAATCTTTGAATCTAATGAAAAGGTGTCTATCAACAATCCCATCAATTGTGGTTGATTACACAAGAAATCATCCAATATGTTATAATGTGAGAAAAACAGTTTGACCTCAAGAAAATTTGGTTTCATTTACCCATACTGAGTCTCTCCAATGAGCTTGATAGAGTGATATCCACACTGACTCTTACAAATCAGTTAAGATGCATAGAGCAACAATAAAAAAAAAAGACACTCCAAATGTAATATTACAAGTTTGGTAATCCCTCCCGTTTGGAAAATAGTGTATCCATTCTCAATGATGCTGATTGTTGTTTTGCTGAAGAATTACGTACCAAATAGCCTTTCGGTGCGCCCATGAAAGCGCACACGGTGATGTACCCATTCGATAAGCCCAGCAAGGTTGTCAACACGATCATCCACCCTTGGGTTCCGTATTTGGCTGTGCTGTAGAAGGCGGGGATGAACGCAGCTCGAGAGAGAACAGCCACCACCAGGATCCGCCTTGATTTCAGACGAAGTCCATCAATGAGAGGAATGTAGCGGGCTAACAGATCGCCAACGTTGAACACTGCTACCAATGTGACAGCATACCTGGAAAAAAACAAAAAACAAAACAACAAAACAACAATTTAAAACAAGACATCAATTGCACACATGTCAGCAAAAGATGCAACCACTCTTCACATTGATGTTGATCAGCAAATGATCAAGCTAATCCACACATGTCAACAAAAAGATCACAGGTAATTTACAAACTAATTGAGATGCAAAAAACATCCTAAAAATCCCTCTTTTATGGCTGGCAAATTGCAAAAGGTAAGACTGAAGTCGTAAGTGCTCAAACCATCCAGTGGGTGTGGACAAATGAATGTTACAAAATGCAAACTTGGTAAACTTAATATTCATCGAGGTACTCACTGCGGAAGCTTCAAGAAAAAAAAAATCCATGTAATCTATCTACGGGGAGAAGTAAGGATGTCTCTACATGACTCAATAACGTAGACATGTTGGAGGAGTTTCAATTATTTATCATAAGTTTTTTTACGGTGATTTTACTACTTTTAGGTTGAGTACTTATGGTTTAAAACCTTAGTCTAGGAAAAGAAGACAACTCAATGTGATTAGGTTGCATTCAATCATGCCTTGTTGCCATTCCAAAAGATTATCCAATTTGAATAAGAATTTATTATGCAATCTATAAGAATTTGAAAGAAGAACCACATGGAGGAAATTTTTTTGTGACTACTTAAACATGCAAAACCTGATGTCTTCTGATGAGCTCTGATAAGAATGGGAGTTGCAGAATCGTTTACCATGTGCCCAAGTGATGTTTCCCAGTGTCCTCAGCGAGGAATCCGGGGAAGATGGAAAGGGTCAAGGCGTAACAGAAGAAGATCACAAAACAATAGTCGGCATTTCTTGCCACCAATTGAGCAGTGGTGAGACGCTGCTGCAGGGGTGCTAAGGGCTTGGTACCCTTCTGATTGTCCTGTCATACAAAATCCGTTACAATCAGCTTACAGTCCATAATGCCAAGTCCGGTTTGCAAAGCAAGATTTTGTCACCATGATTCCATTGGATAGTCAGAAATGCATTATAACTCATAACGCATACCCTCTTTCTTTCTACGTCCTTAGATTTGTGAAAAGTACAGATACAGATACAGACGTCCATGATGAACTATTAGACTTGGCATTATCATGTCCCATTACAATCAGCTTACAGTCCATTACAGTTCATTACAGTCATTCGCAATACATTCAGAGGGAAATCCATGCGGGCTACAGAAATCAATGTGCTTCCCTGGCTCTTGCAATAACCAGAATGACTGAAATTCATGATTTGACTCACTCTTTCATTTACAAAAGCAGTGCTGCCGACTGCAACCAGGTCAGCGGTGACTGTGTGGGATCCTTCAGATGCAGCTTTGG
Organism: Antitrichia curtipendula; assembly: GCA_951230915.1. Lineage (NCBI taxonomy): Eukaryota > Viridiplantae > Streptophyta > Bryopsida > Hypnales > Leucodontaceae > Antitrichia > Antitrichia curtipendula. Next base: position 8,583,554 of record OX579639.1, on the reverse strand, counting down.
CTCGGTAATATTTGACGCAACTCAAGTTCGGGAACACGTAGGCATACAGAAAAATGCAGGTGAATTCGAAAAAGGCTGAAATGAAGAAGAAAAGCACTGCACAAAGTAACCAGAGTAATGACATATATTAGAGAATGCTTTCCAAGATGAAATTAAAACAGATCATTCAATTCAGAGATCGTGTGTTGCTCAAGTGTGTAGTCTTGGAAATTTGATATCCAACTGTGACTTTTTTCCCATATAAAATTCTGTGAACTTCGGTATAGATGATTCAATATAGATTCACATCACTACCTGAGTGTATCAAAGTTTGAACTGCTAGTTTCAGAAACACTAGAAAGTGAAGGAATTGAAAAATTGTTTCAGTAAGATATTGAATGTTTTGATGTTTACGGTTTAGGGTTTAGAAAAAAGAAAGAAAAGAAATGAGCGCAGATGTTTAGGGTTTACTTACAAGCACTGTTACGAAGTCCAGTCCTGGTGTTCGGAAAGCTGGCCTTGCAGATCAAGCGAAGACCTGAGGTTATAGCACCTGATGCTGCTAAGCCTGCACTGAAGGCCTACAAACTCGAAAACATCAGGCAACAACTTCAACTAGTAAAATAATTTTTTGTTTCATGAACTCAGTGTGAAAATTAAGCCCTAATTACCTTTTTCCAGGAATCCATTGCAAGATGCATTTGGAACTTTGCTGATTAGGATTGAGTTTAAGTTCGCAATCTGTGCCAGACATTGACTGCATAATCCATGGAGACTTTTCAAATTTCTAGCTCAATGTGCAAATCTACAATGTCTGCTGTGGCTATTACTAAACCCTAACCTAAACCCTCACCCAAAAAACGCCTTCTGGGAGCTTGGAAGCAGGGGATCAATACTACACCTGAACATAGCTTGGATCCATAAACGAAACCTCACCGAACATGCCCCCTTGGACCAGTCCATCAGCAAAACCAAAGCCTGCAATAAAAACACAGGTGCCAACAAAGGGTCCGATGCCTCCACGCCCATGGGTGGCTAGATCCAACTGCATTGTTGACCCACATTCAACGCATGATTAAACTGCTACTGAGCAATTGAAAGAGAGACATGGAATCTGCAACCCCACGTGTAGATGATCGTTGACATCACGGATAAAGGGTGAACTTCCATGCACCTAGACTTGACCAAACCTTGCATGAAAGACAAAAGAAATTTTGGAATTCTACATGGAAGAGTGCAATAGTTGCAAGAGGAGAATCAGAATTCGACAAAATTTCTGGGGAGGATCAGCATGGAGGCAAGAAAACTATTAGACTTGAACTTTTGGGTTGCTTTTAGTTTCTTTAGTTTAATAGCAAGGCAAATCTACTCCTAAAATGTACTTTCTCCCTACCTAACTCACATAGAATTGAAAGCATCAAGAAACTTGGCCAAGGCAATTCTAACTCTGGAAAACTTGGAATTTTTTCTCCTTTTTGACACAACATTGAAAGTTTGCTCTAGACTCCATGTTAACCCATTTAAGAAAGATTCATGGCCACGGCACTTACAATAGGAATGAGAAGAATGAAAATGAAGAAGAGCGAGTAGCCAGATATAAGCCTCAAGCGAGTGTTGATGCGGGCCTCGTTGTATGTGAGGAAGATGATGGTCCCCAGTGCAAATGGTTGGTACACGAGGGTAAACACTCTTGCTGGATGATAACCCTGCAACCAGTTGGTTAACTCAATTCTTTCTGCAATGAACTTGAGCCCTAAAAACGAAGAATTTAAATATGATACAAGTAGAGCCTCTCTTAGCGCATCCTCTCTTATTGCATAACAAGGATCAAGGCTCTCCATAAGTTACATTCCAGCATTTTCAATTGGGCAATATATTCAAGAGGTTAGATTGATAATTATCAGGAGCTACTTACATCAAAGGCAACCAAAAAATAATCTTGGATGGTGAGCAGGCTATTCCAACTGAACAAGCAGCCATTTCCAAGGAGCCAACACACCAGGTAACCCGTAGTCCTGCCCTGCAATCAACATCCATTTCGGCAAGTTAGAACACCGCCTTTGAGTGAAACTTGTCCATAGAAACAAAACAAAACAAAGGCTCATCTGCTAGTATTTCTTCAAAACAGTGAAATAACTTAAGCAGATTGAAGCAACTCAGATTCATTTTAGGGTTGCAACCCCAGAGTAATGGACTTTAGGGTCAACTCTAAAAACTTTGTGATCTCTTACTGGAACGAGTGTCTGTTATTTTCCTCCACAATTGGGTTTAACAGAAAAAGAGAGCTCCAGTTGAATTTTCACTGTCTCAGACTAAGGTAGCCACAACCTAATTACGAACTGTACCCGAAAGCTAACCCTTAAAGATTTCTTGCCTTGAATTCTTGCTTTACGATTCTTGCCTTAAAGCTTCTTGCCCATAAAACTCCTTAAGACTCTTGCCCGTAAACTCCTTAAGATTCTTGCCATTTTTGTACACTTTTTGCACAGCTTTTGAAGATGATTGTCTAAAGTGGATTTGGGGTATAGTCAACACGTTGAAAATTCATAGTTAAGTTTCTCCACATGGTGTCGAAACAATACATGCAAAAGATGCGTCAGAATCCTCTTTCAGTTTCCCAAAAGACTCAACCAAGATCCAACCAAAACCAAAACTAAAAGCTAAGATAGTTCAATTTAACAACAGGAAACATGCTTATTTGGAATTGGAAGCTATGAAGTGTAATAACTTCAGCGTTTTTACAAGATTCTTCTTTCAATGACAAAACCTCTCCACGAACTTCCAACAATGAAAAAGAATTCCAGCATCGCCACCACCAATCGCAGCTGAACCCCCCATCGATCTCACAAACAACTGGAAGGAGAATTTTTCTGGCAGGCATGGGGCGTACCTTCCGAGACTGCTCTTCGGCTTCAAGAGCGGACATGGTGTCCACCGTGGGCTCCGCCGCCATAGCTAGCTTGTGTGCATACAGCACTTGCAACCGAAGACGCTAAATAATAAAACTTTGGATCTTTGAAAAATCTAAGATTCCAACACGAATTCCATCACAACGTACTTCTAGTCTAAGAATTGAAAGAATTTTAAGCCATGAGAACACGTCGATCAGTAGCTTTAGAAGCTTTCTTGCAAAGGAGCTGCGAGCTAGGCAATCTCCTTCTGCTTGCTTGCTTTGGCTCCATAGCTTTGGCATATTGTCAATTGCCACCTTTTTGCAAATCTTGTGGAAAGCTGTTTTCTTCCTTTTCTTTTGCCCTTCATGCACTTCTCCGTCACTCAGTGATGGACTGATGGTACACGTAATCTGCCGTAAGGCATCCCTTAACTGCAGTCCAAGTCCTGGTCATGCTCTGTCTGTTGGCAAAGATTCCCCCCTCGTGCAACACCCGAAAGTTAGACCTTTTCACACGCCAGGTGGGTTAGTTTTAGTTTTTTTTAACACACTCAAAATAATGATCTATTCATACACCGAAAGTGTAAATTTTTTATTCACACTGATGAAGACATTTTTTGACCAATGGATGACAAAGAGTCCTCCTAGTAGGACAAAAGTGTAAGTATTTATCCTCGGAATTTTGTTGTGGAAAGGGATGGTCTTCTACAATAGTTTGACTTTAAATGAGTGCTTTTGTAAATTTTTAAGCAAATAATTCACATGGTAACCATAGGGATGATTTTCACGGTCCAAATTTTTCATTTAAGGATTAATTAAAGCAAATGATCTATCTAAAAGTGATTTATTTATAGACACTCAAAGTAATGATCTATTTACACACCAAAATCATAAGCTTTTATAAACACTTAATTGACCTATTTGCAACAAACATGTAATTGTATATTCTAACCTAGAGCTAAACATAGTTTTAGAAAGAATATTTCTAATGAATCACAAGGAGAACGGCAAGGCATCACCCCAAGGGGATTTATATTTCACAATGCATCTATACCCACCCCCCAAACTTTCTTAAAACATGAAGTTTTTTGGAGGGATAAAGATGCATTGTGAAATATAAATATCCCTAGGGTGACGCCTTGTTGGTTTCCCTGTGAATCTAGGTATACATTTGGACTAAATTCATTTTTTTTTGTTAACATTTCTTTTTAGTATTACAAATTTATAAAGTGTAAACATATGTTAAGGCTTTATGACACTCAAATGACCTATACTCTTAAAAAGTGTAGTTTTTTACAACTACCAAATGATAAAAAGAATTTATTATAATATTATTGTAATACTTTAAGTGACCTATATATACGTAGATCATAATTCCATGAACATCCAAAAGACCAATTTGAAATAAAACTATCAATTTTGTAAAAATTCCAAGTGACCTAATTATCCTTAATGTGTGAGGTTTTTTTAACATCTAAATGACCTTTTATACACTAAAGTGCAAGCTTCTAAAAAATCTAAATTATTCCTTTATTCTTAAAAAATATAAGCCTTTTATAAGATGCAAATGGCATTAAAAATTAAATTTTTTAAAGCATTCAATTGATATATCCCACCAAAAGTTTTTTAGCATTCAAATGACCTATTTATACCAAATGCATATGACACTCAAACTACTTATTTATATTTGAAAGTAAAGATTCAATTGTTATAAAAAAAGATCAAGCACACTTATGTACAAAAAATCAAACTTTTCAATTTGTCAAAAAAATCTCATGACCAACATTCTTTGTTTTTTTATTGGAGTCAAAACTAAAAATTTGTTTGTATGATTCAGGATACTATATTAAGGCCATTGGTCACGGTCAATTTGTCATTATATATATATATATTTGCTTTATCAATTCATTAGTAGGATACAATTACCATTTTAAAAAAAAATTCATGTTGCCTAAGCTTCTATAAATCACAATAGTTTTGCAAGAAATAATCTTAAAAAAACATGCAAAATGAAAATTTACGTCTTTACTTATGAAAATTTCAAATTTGGTAGAAGATACAAAACAATATATAGGAAGTTTTGATGTGGTTTAATTAGTTCAATATAATTTAGGTGTCATAGGGATAACAAAATAATTATTTAATTGTAGTGGTAACTATATTAGTCAATGTAATTGCATAGCTATTGAAGTCAATTGACTCAGTCCTTGACTAAATAGGAAAAGGAGGTAAATAAGGAAGGCAGAAGAAGGAGAAGTATACAAACTAGGTTGTTCTGAAAGCAACCAAGATCCAATTATATCAAATGATATTGAAGACATTCCTTTTAGAACAACAATCTAAGATAGCCTAAGATATCTTATAGATTAACTGCTTTAGAATAAGAAATGAAGAACATATGATCTTAAATTTTACCATTTTTCAAAGACACATTCTTAAATTTTGACTAAATTGGGTCCCAATTGGATTTACGGCAACCTACATTGGTGAGCTAATTGAATGATAGTCCAACGAAGGAATGGGTGGATGGGTGATAAAAGGGGAGAGAGTGACGAAGGAGGACTTTGGTAAACAAGGATTAACTGCTAATTACTGATTTGTATATTGGACAAGGGAAGAAAAGGATTTGCTGAAGACTACTGTCTAACTAATACTAATTAAAAATTGTTTATTTCGTGTGGATCCATAAAGAAACAAGCTGTAAAATGTAAGAGCATCAAACCAGGTTCACTAAGGTTTACAAAGTCTGACCTCAAATCCATGAGGTTCACAAATTATAGGAATGCTCCAAATTTCATGCACACTGATTCCCACAGTAGCATCTTAGCACGTTAGCAAAGTTGCCAGACAACCACATTCAAAAGGCAACTTGAACCAGGACACAAACCAGCAGTATAGCAGATAAAATGCTTCCGTGAATGTTTTATCAATAAATAATTGTGATTTCAAATGAAAAAAACGAAGACGCAGGTATGCACCTAATCAAACACAAAACTGAAAACACGTATAATTCAAAGTATCCACGCCTTTCTATGGATACAAGGAACATGCCCTCAGAAACCTGAAGCTCACTAAAGATTGAGACAACATGAGGAAAATAAATTGTTCGCAGCCTCATCGTGGGTTGTGCATTTCTATATAATTGATAACATGACATCACACCCTCACATGATCTTCAGAATCTGGCTTTTGGGATTGAATATCATCAGCAAGTCGAAGTCCCTGCAATGACAACCATGTCAAAGGAAAATCAGAATCTCCCTAGCAGTGAATAGAAAAATGAAAAATGAAAAATCACTCAAATAGCACTTGGACATGAGAGATGAAGTAAACGGAACACAGTACCTTGGTTTCTACGGGAAAGAGTAAGGTGGCCATGCTTGTGATTAAAGGAACCGCAGCAAAGAGCGTGACCGAAAGTAACTGTCATCAAGCAAGCCCACCATGTTACAAGGATCATAATGAAAACTCCTGTACTGTACATCCCATGCCTGGTCTAGGAACACACTCAAATTGTACATAAATTGAACAAGCATTGTACTTCTCAGACTGATATGTATTATGGATTCTTTACATTGTGATCATCACATTTCAACAAAAACAGGTCAATGATCAGTCCAAGTAAAATGATCCATACTTGTGATGTAGTCAATTTCAGAATGAACTTTGAATTTAAAGTTTCAAATTGAATCTGCAAGAGTTCTGAAACTTTAAATTCAAACCCAACTACAGAGATGCAATTCACACCAGGACATTCTAATTCTAAGTGTTCAATTCTCACCACTGAGGTGAGAGGGACAAAATAACTCCAATAAGATCAAAAGTCCAATCACAATCCTAGCAAGGATTATCTTATCCCTGTCAAGGTTAAGATATGCCACCTTGGTGTGACTGTACCCTTGAGGGCCGGTTAAGATGACATGACATTCTTAAACTTCAAGGCAGGGACCCTTTGATCTCCATGAATCAAGGCTCCTTCAACTATGCAAGCTTGCCCATGCATTGTGGGCCACTGTAACAAGAATATATATTTTTATTTTTGTTACAGTGATACTAGCTGTAGAACGACCCCACTGCCTTCCCATTCAAGAATGTTATGGAGTCCATGCATTTACGGGTCAAAGGCTTTGACGGGGACTTAGACTGGTCCACACTACAAAAAAGAGTTCTAGTGCAGCAATCCAACCTCAAGGAAAGGAAATACAACAGTAGAGCATGCATAGAGCGTACGTACCCTGTGCCCATTCTTCATCATTTGGATGGCTACAAAGGGACACAAGAACCCTCCCACCCGACCCGCCGAGTTGCTGAACCCCAGCCCCGTCGACCTGAGCCTGGTCGGGTAAAGCTCCGGAGCAAACGCCCACAGAATGGAGAACGCGCCCATGATGCAACTCCGGGCACCGAACATGAGCGTGGTCGTCGCGAACTCAGAAAGAGGTTTCCAAAGGGGAGCAACGAACAGACCCGTCCCCAACAATAGTGAGCCCAAGCTGGCTTTTCTTCCGTAGCGTTCCACCGTCAAGCACGCCACCACCAAGCCTGGAAGCTCAGCCAAGGAAGTGATCAGCACGGCCTTGTAACTGGACACGTCCGTGCCCGGACGCCCGTTAGGCATGCACTCGGGTGTTGACGACACCAGCTTGTCGTGGGACTTCACGGGCAGTTGCGTGGTGAGCAGCACCAGGCCGTAGTACGTGAAGGCGTTGGCGAAGAAGAAGGACCATAACAGGATGGTGGTGAGTTTGAGCTCCGGGGAGAAAAGCTGCAGAAAAAGCTCAAGTGCCCCTGTGATGCCTTTGGGTTTGGCCTGCTTCTCCTCTTCCAAAGCATCGCTCCTCGTTAACTGGTCTGCATTCCCCAACCGGACAGGAATTACAGTGGTTGTCAATAAGCATCTGGAACACAAAGTTCTTAAAATCCTTCTACAGTGGTACTGGTGATAGCACAAATTCATTCTTCGGTAAATACTGAATTCAAGAATCTCTACTGTCCTCTCTTGCCAGACACTAATGTCTCAACAATATAATAAAAGGGTCTCAGTTTACAGTCTCACTCATCGTTAACTGGTCTGCATCTCCCTGACCAGGAATTACATTGAACCCGTCACCAAGCGGATGGAAAAGCTACTCTTTCTTTTAACACAAGACTCATTTTGATTGGGCACTAGATTATCAAACAACTGCTATGTCTCACCTTGCTTTCCAACAGTTTGACGCGATGACTTTGCAATGGAGAGGGAGCCAGCGGGGACAGGTGCTCCATTTATATATGCAACCTGTCTTATAATCTTGCGTGCTCCTTCTACATCCCCTTTCACCTGCTCCCAATAACAGTCATAAATCAAGGACACTTAGACATTTTTCCATTTTCACTAACACGTGTTTCATGACACATCTATGCATTGAGGTTAACTCGCAAAAAAGAAATCTATTTTGGTATTACAAGCTTCCAGAGGTTAGGAGAGAAGAACTGCATGAGGTGCGGAGAAAGAGAGAAGAGAGGGGGTATGATAGGCGCACCATTAGGTACCGGGGAGACTCAGGGACCCAAGAGTAGAAAGCAAGCAACAGCAAGAATGGCAAGGCAGAAACGGCGACTAATATCCTGCATAAATAGTTTCACGATTCAAGTTTAAGTCAAGGAATTCAGAAAATGATTTTGTTCGTTGCACAGAAAATCAACGGAACAGCAAGAAAAAGTGCACTGAATAAAATGAAACACGTGATTTACGAAGCACACACCTCCAACTGTGATTGGGTAAAATGAGCCAAGCCAAGAGTGCCGATGATATTGATCCCACCTAAAACACATCAACAGCATGGGGACAGTTTCAGCCTACGAGACAATTGGCTTTGTTACTGGTCTGAACAGCCACAGCAAGAGCTAGAAATACAATAAACTTGCGTAAAAGAACATCAAGGTAGAGCAACTAGGCTCTGGCGAGATCCTTCAAATCTCCAGACAACTGTTGTTGGCATTATACTAGATAATGAGGCTTGCGTGCAGATGAACAATCAACGACCCAGCAAGAAATCACGTACCGTCCACAGAACCTCCATAAAAACAAGCCAGAACCCTCTGGAGGATGCTGGCAAGAACTCCATGCACAAGGAGAACACAACCTGCATCACGAATTCTCATGAAGATGAGATCAAGTAAGACGTCCGACACAGTAATATAGAGGACCTGGCATGTTTCAGGATATTGAAGGAGACAAAGTCATATCCAAAGAATTAGAATTACACCTACCCAAGTATGATTCAAAAACGAAAAATGAAATTCCTTGAACACTAAGCTGGTTGAACCCCAGAAGAAAAACTCGCAGTCTGATACTGTGGCAGAACGGTGAACTAAACGATCATGCCCGTTATCAATGTCTCCTTGGACTAGTACAGGAACAATTTCCATGTTTCAGGAATAAAAAACACGAAAGACTTTAGAAAAAGACTTACGGATGAACCGCCAAGTCCAAAACCAACCATTGTCCGGGCCAGGAGAAGAAACCAATAAGTCGGAGACCAAGCACTGCAATGTAAAACGTACATCCAGCATCAGCTTAACAAGCTCATAATTACCCAGAGAAGCAGAATCACACACAGAAGAAAATAATAAGAAACCAAACAAGTTTAAACTGGAGTCAACCTGACATATGATGTCTGGATCACTAACATGCCAACAAATTTTCGCTTCTTTGTGGGATGAACTTGCCTTAACAAGCCGAAGAAAAACGTGAAAAGAGCAGTTGCCAGGAATCCCAGTCTGCGTCCTTTCATGTCAGATACTAATCCCCACACATACGCACCCCTGCATCGCAACAAGCTTTGAGTATCAACAACTACATTGCTGAATCAAACTAATAAGCTTGAATAGCTGAGCAATTATTGAAGAGTCTCCGTTGACAATGAAAAACGAAAGAGAGAAAAAATAAAAAGTAAAGCAATCAAAACCATAGCTTGATCAATTTACTTCAAAGCAACTCAATGTTATCGAGATACATGTCAACCAACCAAGGTACAAATGAAGCAACGGAAAAAGGTAATGGCATTTACACAAAAATTCCGGCAAAAACTGCACTGGAAATGGCTCCTTCCGCAAAGGACGACAACCCCCACTCGCACCGTGCCTGTCATCCTCAATTCTACATTAAAAAAAGGGTCTTTCATTGATAAATTATCATGTGGTTTGAAAATCATTTTGACTCTAGAAACTCAAAAAATTCCAATTGATTAGAGAAGATCAAGAGTACCGCAGGTCCAATGAAAGACAAGAGGATCATCTCCGCCGCGTCGGCCAGCCATGCAAGGCCGGTGTATGTCAAAATTCCCATCTGAAACTTGCCGAAGCCTACACAACCCAAAACGCATCAGAAGAAAATAAAAAAACTAACCTACTTGTTTGAAAAAACGATAAAAGAAGAGTGCAGATAACGTACCAATAGTTTCGATGGCTTCTTCAACTGTAATATGGCCATGGTGATCCAACCCATCAATAACAGTGTTTGATCCTGTATGCAATTCCTGCCCCGCATCATACTCTCTTTTGGGTTATGGCTCTTTTTTTGGCTTAACATCGCCAGAATTCGACTAAAGATTTGGTCTAGCTACAAGCCTAGAGGAAATTTTAAGTGGGAAGATGCAATTTGTAAGCGGGATTTTACAGAACATTCAGTAAATATTGTTGTAAATCGCCAGAAACTAAAACACATACGAAATTTACTAGAATTTATAGCTTCAATCAAATTCTTGAAGCTACCAAGCGAAAACCCAGCAGCAATAGAAGAAAAAAGAACTGATACTCCTTGGAGAATATAACTAAAGCCAAAATCAAATCTAGAGACTCAAAAAGGAGCATTTTCTAGACATCGCTGTGGGAAATTCAAGGAGAAAGATGCAATTAGTTAGCCAGATCAACAGAAAATTTATTAAAAACATTTCGTAAGCCGCTAAAAATTGGATCATTCCATCCCAGGAAGCAAGAACCATACAAAATTCACTGGAATTGATAGCCTCGACCAAATTCTTGAAGTCATCCAAGCGAACAAAAACCCAAATGAAAGAAGACCCTGATATTTCTTGCTGAATAAGTTTAAAGGCAAAACCAAGCCTGATGACACAATTGAGCATAAAATTCGTAGTTAAGCCCGCAGAGGACGAGATAACTTACAAGCAGATGTGAACTCTCCGAAGCTTCTTGCTGATGTTGTTGTTGTTGTCGTTGTTCCGAGTCACTCGCTAGCTTATCTACTCTGTCAAGCTCCATCACGCCAGGGACGACCGACCTTGAAAATCACCGCTCATGCACTTGCACTTGCGATTTTATTCTCACAAATCCAAATGCTCTTCGGAGCCGCGAATGACGTGCACAGAAAAAATACAAAGGCAGCGCCCGCATGCTAGATCACTCGAAATTGCGAGCCCCACCAATGTTTGGATTAGAACAAACCAATTTAACAACCTTCAACCAAAACCATAGCTAGCTGGTGCAGACTAGCATGAATCTTGGGCACGAAAATCTGTAAAACCTTGTGCAGACACAGCGCCCAGATCGAAATTGGCAAGTAAATCGATTACGGAATACTACGCATTTTAGTACTAAAAATGTAAGTCCGAACAGCTAGCTATTACCTCCGAAGACTTCAAAGGCGCAGAACCCGAAACCCTACAATCATTGCACGCGAACAGACCTAGCTCAAGATTAGAACGATGACGGAGACGGAGAGTTTCTCGAAAGTCGCATTCATTCAACTGAAGCACGTTTGCTGAATGGGACACTAAGATTTGCATTAGTAAATGTAGCAATCTTGTGACTGTGGTGGTACCCACAGCTCGCAGTTCAGCTCACTCCTTCGCCGTACTTTTCCGTTGTGGGTTATGCTACAGTGCAACATCTTTTACAGAAAAACATCCTATTAGGTTTCGTGACCTGGCGCTACTGAAGTGGATGTCAGCTCCATAACTTTCTATTTTAGATTCAGTCCCTTTTCCGTATGACTTTTTGTTGATTCTTGGAAGTTGGAATTTGGTACATCAGTGACCAGTTCTTCACAAATGCTTTGACTGACAAGATTGACGGGAAGGATATTCGTCGTCTTGACGTCTTCTGATGTGTCTTCGTCTAAACAATTAGAGTGGTTCTTTTAATAGTATGTCTCTTCCTCCTCTTGCAGTCGTGGCCATCCGACGAGCCGTGAGTACGTGACTGAAGCAGACATTGATGGATGTGCACTCTGCTGAAATTCTGGGTTGCAGTTAACGATGGTAAGTGAGAGCGAGAAGGAAGTTCCAACGGAGGAGAGATGCGGTTAACGTGTTTCGAAATCAAGTGGTTTTTTAGGATTTAGGGTTTAGGGTTGCTGGATTATTGCAGCAATGGGGCAAGCTCTCCAGAAATTGGGAGGAGGTGGTAGAGCTGCAAAGCTGGGAGGAGCTTCGAAAGCTCCTGTTCGCCAGCAAGCTATTGACCCCGTTCCACCATCGGCGACGGTGCGCCAGTCTGTCGAAGTGAAGCCGCAAGCGCCAGAGCCTCGTATGTGTTAGTTCGATTCTTCGTTTCTTCTCTACAGTATGATTGCAATCGGAAATGGTTTAGGGTTTAGACACATTGTTGCAATTGCGATTTTGTAGTGTTTGATTCCGTGCTTGGTTGCTTGCAATTAGAACGCATCATTGAGCCAGAGCCAATTCAAGGAGAGTGGGACCGCGGCGATCCTAAGTACTCCGCCATGATGCAACAGGTGGTGGGCAAGATTACCACGCGACCTGCTGGAGGCCAAGAGATGGGAAGTGTAAGTCGGCTCTTCCAATTCCAATTTAGGGTTACAGGGACGCAACTGCATTTGATTATGTGTTTACTTGCACCTTTCAATGACGTAATTCGAAATTTTGCACGATACCCAATTTGGAACTCTTTGGGGGTGGCGCTCTCTGCAATAGAATCTCTTTGAACAAAACGTCGATGACTGTGTTGTTGCACCTTTCAATGACGTAATTCGGAATTGCAGGATGTCCAATTTGCTGTTATGGATTGTGCCCTCTGCATTAGAATCTCCCTGAACAAAACTTCGGTTACTGTATTTACTTGCATCTTTCAATGACGTAATTCGAAATTGCAGTCCAAATTTGACACTCTTTTGTTAGGAATTGCGCTCTCTGCATTAGAATCTCTGTGAAGAAACCTTCGATGATCTTCAAACAAGACTTTGATGGTTTCTCCTGCTGCAGGCTCATGTGACTGCAGAGTTTCGTCGGTTGAAGCCTGTCAATCGGCATACGTCAGCTTCGACGGGGCCAGACGAGGAGAAGGTGGTGGCTGCCGGCACTTTGAACATTGCAGGGATTCAGGAGGCATTGCGTCTGTATCAGGGCCTCGGTGAAGGGCAAGAACAAAAGTCTGTGGACGTGAAAGCACTGGCCGAACGGTTTAATGTCGATGTGGTGTTGCTGGAACGAGTGTTCAAGTACACGTCTCTGCCGGTCTCTCAGCAACGAGATTCCTCGAAGACACTCCGCACTTGATGGCACGACTTCTTTAGCAGCGACTGTAGATAATCAGCTCGTTACAGAACAACATTTTTTAGCCAAGTTGTGGCTCGAAGCAGCAGAGAGTTGAGCGTAGGAATATCAGGTTCAAAATGGTTGACATGCATGTATGTATTGGCAGGCTCCATTATTTGCTCCAGGCAATGAAGGCTCTCTTTCATATTTTAAGAGTTTCGTCAGAAAATCAAGTTTCAAATTTCAAATACTGTACTGATGTACTCCTGATCCACTCACTGCCTTCTGGGTTGATGCAAACTGATTTGTCTCAAACCCGCTGTCATTGATTCATTGGGTCTGAAAAAAACCGCAGTTAATCATTGGTTTGGGACATTCTGTACCAGTTGATTGACAACAGAAACTGAAGTAACTGGGCTTACCATTATGAAGGCGAGACATTTCTCTTTATGGGGAGACTCCCTGTCTTCCAAGTTTCGGAGTGATATGCAGCCCAAGCTTTCAAGTTAGTGGGAGACTGGAATCAGATGAAGGTGTGATGCAATCAGTGAAACCGAGCTTGTCATAAAAATGAAAACTCTGCAGCAGACTGCTCTCTATGGTTTTCTTCAAACAGAAGCACAAACTGAACATTCAGGGGTTGTGAAATAAGCACTGAATCATTCAGATTGACCAAGCATATTACATGGGAATAATAAGGCTATCAATCAGACTTCGTATTAGAGAACCGGCGGATCCGTACAAGCTTACCCTGTTGGAAAACGGGATTTAAAGATTGCTGATACACAAGAACTCCTAAAATGCCCACAGTCGCAGCAAAGAACACCACGCTTGCTGTCCATAGCTGGAAAAAAACATTCTGACCCCTGAATTCTAAGAGGTATGCCCAGCCTAGCCAATGCAGCTGCGCGGCTGTCCAGACAGCCATGCAAACTACTCCGTTCTTCCAACTCAATCTACTCGCTGGAATGACGAGCGGCAGTAAGCAAAAGAACCACACGAAATACTGTGCAGTAATCACCTGTGCATACACCAAAAAAACAACCCGGTACACGTGAGTAGATTGCCTTCCATCCACTGTCCTGTACTGGTGTATTTTCATTGATAATGTTCCCAACTTGACATTAGTTAATCCAAAGTGAACTCTAAATAGAAATGCAAAATTTTCACATGTCCACTTCCATATAATCTGTCGTACATTTCTCAATATAATCCTCGTTGATTGAATATTTCAGAGACCCTTTCAACAATCTAAAAATGCCATGTTACAAAGCTACTCAAGACATAAAAAATTCATTCTTTAGAATGATGCCACTGTTGCTTTTAACATATGTCCCATTGGGTAGCATAATCTTAAAACCATTCTTAGTCTCTTCCTTCCGGATATAGAAAACAAACGGCTTATTGCAAGTATCTCTACCCAAACCAGATAATATTATCCTCAAAACGATTTTTACATTCTCAAAATGATTTTTGAACTGCTCTTTTCATTTACGGTAATCTCTAAATGCGGAATATTTCTTAGTACGATACTCCTTACTAACTGAAAAAATTTTAAAATGTATTTGACAATTACAAATACTTTTCCCCATGTACCTTGTTGAAAGCGACGAAAGCCACGGTTTGAGCGAAGAAACAGAACGGCAGGTCCTTGGCGAAGTAGTTCGCAAGCACGGATTGCACCCCCATTTGCGGCACAAACGCCAGGAGTCGCTCCAGCAACGAGAACCCCAGCGAATGATGCAGGTACACGTAGTAGAAGTAGATGGAGAAATTGTGTCGTGGATCAGTGCGCGTGAAGTGGTATAGCAACGCTTCTCGCAGAAACTCCATGCCGTAGAAGGAATAGCAGAGCCCCGTGAGCGCAAAGAACGTACCTCCGGAAACGATCCCAAACACAATCCTCTCGGGATTCAACCATGGCACCGCGTCTCGCTTGTGGAATCTCGAAATGCCGGAGACCACGGAGGGGTAGTCGTCGTCCAGAAACAAGATGATGGGGATGGCGTAGATGATCGGGTAGATGCGGAAGTGAACCACGACGCCATACCAAATCGCCGCCTGCACCAGACGCCCTGTCGAAAATCGAACACTGGAACATCAGTCACTCTTTTCTGGAGCTAAATATCGCCAGATTTCGACAACTTGTTTAGTCTGGCTGCAATTCTACAGAAAATTTTACGAGGAAATTGCGATTACTTAGGCAGATTTGATGTAAATCGCCATATCGTAGTGTTGACACTAACATATCACAAACAGAATTGGTAGTCCAGAATTGATCGCCTCCACCAAATTCTTGACGCCACAGACTGATTATACGAGACATTAGAAACGCTGCGCTGGGGTTAGGAAAGAAAGAGTTCATGCAACCCATGATCTCACCTAATTTCACAGGTAAATTTCGATTACATAGCCAAATTAGATGTAAATCGCCAGAAATTGTAATGCAGATACCAACATATCACAAACATTATGCGAAAATCGCCCAGAATTGATAGCCGCAACCAAATCCTTGACGTCACACAGCAATTATACGACATTAGAAATGCTGCGCTGGGGTTAGGAAAGAAAGAGAGTTCATGCAATCCATGATCTGACCTAATTTCACGGGGAAATTACGATTACTTAGCCATATTTGCTGTAACTCGCCAGGAATTGTAGTGTAGCTACCAACATATCACAAACATTATGCGAAATTCGCCCAGAATTGATAGCCGCAACCAAATCCGACACAGCGACTATACGAGAAAAGAAAACAGAAGAGGTCAGGAAAGAAAGAGTTCATGCAACCCATGATCTGACCTAATAGCGAGAGAGCTCGACGTACCCGTCATTAGACATTTGAGGATCCAAAGCACGACGGCACAAACGAGCGCCTCGCAATTTCCGCGCGTCGCGACGGCAAATGTGAACGGGTTGAAGAACCACAACGCGGCGCACACGACTCCGGCGTTTGCCGCCACACCCCGGAGCTTCAGCACTTGGCTGATCAGAAGGCCTACCAACAGATCTGCAACATGGATCGGCAACTCTCAGTGATTTGTCAATTCTTACAATGCTGGGTTGGAGATTAGTTTAGAAGGCTGAATCTCCACCGTGCTTTTAGATCTTGAAAATCTAGGAGGGCACAAACTGGTGGATACTTTAAAACCCTATCTTCTGTCAATTCTCTAATTGAGGAAGGTGAGTCTCCATCGTTGGAAGTGTGAGTCAACAATCGGGAAGGTGAGTTCCAATCTCCAAAGTAGGAAGACCCGATGAAGAATGCGAGTGCCAGAATGAGTTTCGTCCAACGACGGAAGTGGTTACTCTGAAACCTACTCGTAACCCTAAACCTTAAGGAGCTGCAGATTGAGGAGATCGGAGCATACCAGCAGCCCCGAACAAGTGTTTGTCTCAGATGAGTTCCAATTTCCAAACTCGGAAAACTTGCTGACGAATGCGATCGCGGAAAATGGCAAGTTTAGTCCAAGAATGGAAGAGATACCCAGAAACCTACTCAAAACCCCAAACCGTGAAGGATTCGCGGAGATCGGAGATCGGAGCATACCAGCAGCTGCGAACAAGAGTTTGCCCCAGCATCGATGCAGCACCACGTTGGGCACGAGCGCGAGGGCCAACAGCGGCGAATAGCGGTACGTATCCCTCTCGAACGGCGACTTCCCTTCTACGATCAACCGCGCCGCATCGGAAAACACCGTGTAGTCGATGTCGGTGTAGGGCACCTCCATGTGCGCATCCTGCCATTCTCCGTAGACGATCAACCCCGCTCGCAGCACGGCCGCGAAGAACACCACCGCTCCCAAGTTGAGAGCACCATCGCCAGCTCGCCCCATCCCGCTTGAGCTTCAGTACTGTCTCGCCTGGAGAGTTTCTGCACCAGATCGTTCAAGGATGGCGTTAACAACCATTTCTAGGTCGCCACATGCCTGGCCCTGCATTTCTCTGCTTTCATCATCCATGTCAGAACTCTGGCTCGATCTGGTGACGAAGCCTCGTAAGAGAGATGCTGGTGCCGATTAGGGTTTGGTGCGCAAGGCTGGGGTTGATCGTCTTCTCGATGGCTGCACTGTGTATTCACTGTGTATTCACTGTGACCACCTGATGGAGAGCTTTCGGATTGCCATCATGAATTGACAACGTGAAGAGTTTAAGAGATACAAACTACACAGGTGATGCAAGGCGACCACCAACTCAAACACAAGGGGAAATGTGAAGTAAAGCCTGGTTATCAAGCGATTTCGAGAGCAGAAGGTTCAAATTCATCTGCTCCATAGGTCAAAATTTATGTCGAGCATGTACAGTTGTTGGGTTTGTATGACCCAGTATACGTCCTAAGATTCCTGCAAACTACGAGATGCGATGTAAGTATCATCCAAGATCATCGCTAGTCTCAGCTACAATTGAAGCTAATGCTGGGCGATACATAGACGAGAATTTGTTGCGGACAAGTACGAATATTTCGGAGCTGATGCTGGGCCACCGCTTGTCAGTCAACTGCCTCGCTCTCAAAACGTCCAGAGCAGCAATTTCGCTGATTCCAATCGCTTCAATGGATGCACTGCACCAATCAACCGAACTTCGACGTTAATTGGAATCTGTGAATCGAGAGGGACTAGTGGAATTCGACTCTCTAGTTGTACTTGGACCAGCTAAATCCAAATGAAGGGCTTTCATGAACTTTGAAGAAATGCAGACAACAATCGGCAATACCGGTAAACACTATTCTTGCCAATTCAGTACGAATGTTACGAGCACACAATAAAAGCTCCATGCATCAAGTTTACCTTCCTCTAACCGAAGCAGATGTTATGATTCCTATTGCAACTCGCAAGCTGCAACATTCGGATCTCGGCTCAGGCCTATCGGTTTGGCAGGATGTGTTCCAAGATTGCTGGACCTGTTTGAAGCTCAGATCTTCAAAACCTTGCCACCTCGGAGACCTGGCAAACAAAAACCGCAAGGCAATAAATGATTAATCAAATAAGTTATATAATTGTCACATTGATAATAACAAAATAACCCTGGAAAGACGAGGCCTGAGTACAGGGTAGTCAACCCAAAATTATCGGATTCCTGGATGAATAGGTGCATTCTTCGCTTCTACAGTTAACCAGACACTTTGACTGCAGCACAGAAATTAGGGGGGCTGAATTTTTGACCATCTGCTGAATTTTGAGCATCTGCTGAACTTTGAGAATCTCTTCTGGGGACGTGATTGGTTCCCCTCAAAAGGAGGCCAAAACTTGGTATTCGATCCCCAGTTCCCCACCTTCAAAACCCACTTCTGGCGACTGTGGCAGGCCAGGGGGGATTGACCCCCTTATTGCCCCTGCCATTTTGTGCCCCCTATTTTATGCCGAGCTAATTTTGCATTCCATCTCCTCTCCTTCCTAATTCGGGACCTCTGATTGCAAATATGAATTCAAAATTTCCAAATTTTATCATGGGTCGCAAATAAAAAATTCCAGTGTTTTCCCAGGGGAAAACCGCAGGAGTAATGAGGGGCAATAAGGGGGTCAATCCCGCTGGCCCGACTGGCGCCCCCTATTAATCATAAATAATACTCCAGTAACTCTCTTCACAATCAACTGTACAGTATATTACAGTACAGTGCAGGTTCCTCTTATTTTACAGACAAAGAACATGTTTAAGAAAATCCATAAAAGAGGCTCTGACAAGGACAACTTACGAGCAAAAATAGGAGTTGACGTCAGATAGCAGAGGCAAATAGATGATGGCTCCTTCATCAAAGACTCCTTTTCGAGGAGCATGAATCCGCACCCTGACAAGGCAACCTTTCTTTAGCAACTCCGTCCTGCCATCGTCATCCAGTTGTGAAGATGGATGACCATTCAAAAGGAGTTTCTCACTAGATTTCCATAATAATGGCAGGTCATGAAGGCTACAGTCACTTAGAATCTTCTGCAAAGTCTGCCGAGTGCGTGCCACGAACATATAAGACTCTCCAGAGCCGCCACCATTTGATACCATATGATCCTTGATCACAGCGACGTCCTGCAACAAAAGTCCCGAGATGCATAAAAACAGTATCCTCCAGCAATGAAATATTATTTTCATTCGTGCCCCCCACCTCCCAAAAAGTATCATCGACTGACTTACTTGATGCACAGTAAGAAATAACGGTAATCAACCCTATATTGGGTTTAAGGTTTGGGTGCTCTAAAGCCTATATCAGCACGTAATACTGGACAGTTGTCCGTCACTTGCAAGAGTTTCTGACCTCAGGCTCTTCCTGAATACTCCGTATCCAGAAAACATTACATACCTCCAAATCAGCAGCTGAACCGTCACGTTTCATCTCCTGCCCCTCATCGGTGATTGCCACGGGCTGGGAAATCGAACCAGGGTCAGGCTCCGGAGAAGGTCCTCCATGCAACTCGACAATATTAAGGTATCTTTGTCTCTCTTGCATAACTGCCACGGGAGCAATACTGCAATCATCTCCTACGTCATTAGCAATCATCTGAGCTGTAAGATCCTTTGGGGAGGAAGAGATAAGGGCATCATTTGAATGTTTTCTTAAATCCATTACAGAATTTCCGGCCATTGCCACAAGTGATAACTCTACTTCAGAAACGGCCATTTGGACATGTTGAGCAGAGCTGCAAATGTTTAGCTGCACTGAAGGTGCTTCAGAGTCGGCCGAGGAGAGAGCAGCAAGTCCGCTAATAGTTGTCTTGCTTGGATCTGTATCGGAATCTGCAGCCATTGCACCACAGGATATGTCTGCTTCAAAATCTGCCCTTGAAATAGCTGGAGCTATGATGCGATTCCCTGAAGCCAACCGGGACGCTTCATGTACAAATTCCCAGCCTAGAATCTCGCTCTTCCAAAGGCCTCTTTTAGAAGGGGGTTTCCGATTGTAGGTTTCTTGATAATCTGCAGATTTCTCGGCCATAAACTGGTCGTAGGAGTAACAGTCCGGATAATCGTGAGGGAAAGATGGAAGCTTGGCCTGTGAAAATCGAGAAGGCAAATGTTCAGAATAAAGGAGTCATATAAATATAAAGCCAAATGAACATTGCTCTCTGAAACTTTGTGAATGACCAACACAATTGAGACGGATCTAGACATATCTACAAGCTTTCAAGCATACGGGGAATCCGCCAACTCGGAATCGTACAACCAACTGATAAAGAGATGACACCAGAAGCAAGAACAGGAGGACTTCACCTAACAAATGTGAACCAAAGAAAGATCATGAGCAGGCCACCTATCTCTGATCAGATCGTAAATAAGAGAAAAGCATGGCACTAAGAAGTCTCGTACATCTGTTTGTATCCAATGCCGCTCTCGTAGTCCAATAACATGACCTCCCGCAAACACCAACGGTACCCAAAAAGCCCGCACCCATCCTATTGGCAGAAGAAGTGAAATTCTGCACACCTCAACAATACGTTAAGATTTAAACAAACACATGACTCAGACACAATATGGAAGAGATAAGATAACAGCTTTAAAATATCGCTGCCACTGCCACTATTCTCTCCATTATCCTGAACTTCTGAGGGTAGTACCGGTTTCAAGTCAGAACACGTACCCGCAATGCTCATGTTTTAATACCATGATAGAGCACTTGGAATTTCCAATGTTAGCAGTCCGCTCCTCTTGAGAGCCTTCACTTCTATCATTAAGTTGGAGGTAGGACAGACGCTTCTTGTGCCGTCTAATGCTCAAATCCTTTTCACTCAAAGGCATCACTACGCTTTCTTGCCTTGCCGAGCCTGACCGACCCCAAATATCGGAACTATCTAAAACGTCCAACTGGTTGAAAGGCGAAGGACGTTCGAGTTTCTGACCTACAGGACCCATGGCGTCCACTCCATTTTCATCACAACCTGCATCTAAGAGAACAGATGGTTCGAACGTCGTATCTGAGCCAGGATGAAACCTAGGGTCCCACACCTCCAATTTAACAACAGCACCCGCGGGAAATTGATCATTTCTTTCGAGAAACTTGGAAATTACAGCATCCACGCCACCATCTTGTGTTGCCGAGCTGCCAAAAGAACTAAAGAATTTAGAGAATTGATCATCTCTACTGAAACCAGAGTCTATCAAAAATCTGATATGGTCTCAGCAAATCACGCATTCTAGTATGGCATCTTGACAAGTAGGAACTTCAGAAGAAATTTCAAATTTTAATATGCAAGATATTTGGTGTCCGATGCACTGGCCTCATTACACTGATAGTAGGGAGAAAGAATGCTGGACAGCAGACCTGGCAACAGGGTGGAGCACTTTCTGGAGGACGGAAATTGCTTTACTCCCTAATAGATCTAGACGCCCAAATTGACCTTTCCTCGACCAGCATTGCAGCTTATCCTTCTCATGAATACCCTGGTAAAATACAAAGTCATAAGTGGTTTTTCAAGTAAAAGTAAACCGCAAGGGTCACTTCAACATTCATCAACCGTAATAGTGACCAACTTTAGATAATCTACAATATACATATTATATCACTGTAATATCCTCAAAAAGAAAAGAAAAACTGTAACAAAAATCGTTTGGGAGATAATCCATCCAAACCTACAACACTTTTATTTTGACAACGGACTTCAAATCAAATTACGATGCTGCTAAACCTCGAATTATATGTCCCAAACCGTGCAAAATGCTCTATCTTCAGTAGTAATAATCTTAAATCACTAGTGCCAATCCAATACGGGAAACATGCTTTCATAGCTCAATGCAACCTTATCTACTCGTCGTCAAGAATCTCAAGTATAGCAATATCCTAGTTAAAAAGTTAGTTTCCGACTCGTTTAGAGAGCGATTGAGAAGCAGCTAGAGCTGGAAAAATAGAGCACCTGGCTTTGACACAAAAGCTGGAGACAAGAAAAGGCTTCTTCAAAAGCTGCAGCGTGCACCCAGAGCCATATTCTTCGCTCCTCAGCTGCATTTGATTCACGACGCCATATGTATGTAACCGGCGCAATTGCTCCGCGAGGAGACCTACCTAAGTGATGTAACTGGAACCGAACATGATAGTTATCGAAATTAATGAACGTCCAAAATAAGAAGCCCACAATGAAGATCCCTTCTAAAGAATCATATCAGTAATAGCCACAGGGCAGGACCTGAGGAAGCATCTGACAAGTTTTCTAAACGAGTAGATATCGAAGACAGAACCTGTCCGCTTCTGCTGTCAAATATCTCCGAAAAAACTATTTGCAACAACACCTTACCATAGCTTTTCCATACTCTGTCCCGCTACACACGGATTGATCTTTTTGTGACATCAACTCGGCAGATCTTGGCGGCGCTGGCTCCAACACCAACTGCAAAGCTTCTGTGATAGATTTCTGGTTACCCACGATTCGATGAAACCAGAGGTTAGTCTCTGAATCGACAGGACACTACACAGATAAATATAAGAGTAGTGTGCACGCTCTCATATTTCTTACAGCAATCAAGAAGATATCACCAATTAAATTTGCCAAATAAGATATTTCTTTGTTTTAAACTCCACCAGCGTTTCCACTAGGGGCTTCAATCAAAGGGCAGCACCATGTCCGCATAGGATGGTGCATCAATTCTTCCCAGATGCACGTACAGACCATTCCAAAGGACACTTGAGAGCTAGAGATTAAACTTACCCAACTGCCTTCAAGCTCGATGGCAGAATAGAAGCTGGCATCGTGCAGAACAGCAGACTCATTCTTCCACCTAATGACTGCCCGTGAACCTCGACCTCTGCTCTTACATCAGACAGAAAAACAGACAGGATCCAAATGCCATAAATGAGCCCGTCCATGTGCATTAACACCAAAGTTAAGGGTTTAAGCTTCTGATAAACCCTAATGCATAACAAACTTCCCAAATTATGAGCATACTGAAAGTATCTAATTGATATACCTTCTCAGGCAGTGCAAAAAACGTCAATAATATTCATATTTGCAAATTTAATGCGAAACTTAAACAGTGACAAAAGATAATGCAAACGTCGACAAACCCTAAACCCTGTACTGACAAGATTCTCACCTTCCGGGGAGCCCCTCTGCAAGCCAGTGGCCCCAAATTTTTGTCATTGTGAAACGCTTTGCATGCCAAACATGAGTAACCAGCCGCTGCGTTCCATCTCTGGAGCAACCACCTCCTCCTTTCTCATCTCCTTTCAGCTCGATTTTTCTCCGTACACGCCTACAAGGCGGCCTCTTCGCAGTCACCGCAACTTCGCCGCCCCTATTATCCGCTACTCCAGTCTCAGCATCGATCGATGACACTGGCACCTCATCCGAAGCCACACGCTTCCTCTTCTTCTCCTTCCTTTGCCAAAAAAATGACTTACGACGATTGTGGCTCGTCGTCCGTCTCCGCAGACAACGGGGAATTGCAACCCCAGCCTCATTCCCATCCTGGGCCTTCTTGTCTTTTAACGCTGTGTGCAGAGATTGCACGTCCACCCCTCGTGCATTCGCAAACTGCTGTACATTTAACGTCCTCGGAGCTCCCACATGACGACTGCCCCCTCCAGACATGCTAAGTTCATTCCTGCACAACATCAAGTCCATCCACTCATTTCAAACCAAGGAAAGAGAAACAGAGTAATAAGAATTTACTCAAAAAAAATCCACACGCAGCAACTTAATTCCCTTTCACACCACTCTAAAATCACAAAGTGCAAAAGTTTATTATCTGCGGGTGTAGGAACGCCTTGTTTACAGATTGAATGCCTAGCAGGCTGTACATTCATATCTCACGGAGTAACAACAAAATTCTACAATCCACACAATGGAACCTTGAGGTACGTGACTCACGTCAAGGAAATCAAGAACCAAAAATTTAAGAGCAAGTATTCTGCGTTGATGTGGGAGTTCGCAATGTGCTGGCTACGGAGCAGGTATTCAGCGGGTAAAAAAAGGCCTTGCCAGCACATTAACCATACAGGAGGCTTGCCTGTTGTGGTACCCGCTAAGGATTTACTCGACAGTCCATGAAAGCATGGGGACAGATACCACCAATAGACATTTGTAACATGCGATAAATTTCTTCTACTGTATGTTCAAATTCCTTCGCAGAAAACCTCAAGACATCAATCTTCATCACCAGAGAATAGTATGCTAACAAATTCGGCAAATTCAGAAATGCACCGTCCCGAATCGTTACCTTACACTGAAAATTAGGTCAAGCAAATGTACTTCTAATAGTTCCACGGAATTGTTCTTGAATGCAAGAAGAACTAGGTCTCAGTTTCACAAGGCAACAAGTAACAAAATCAGGTAGCTGAATTAGAACAAATCTAGTAGCTAACAAAAAAGCTGAAAAAACAAAAAGAAAGACACATATCAGCAAGAGCAAGAATCTATCCAAAGAACAAATTGCTCGCACCCTCAGCTTACAGGTTTCGTGCATTGAGGGAATCCGTTAGGGGGGGAAACAGAACAGAACCTCTCTTTCCGAGCTTCTTCTCATCACGATAGTCCAACCCTTAAACCCTAAAAAAACAATATTTTCAAAAGATAAAATCACGAAAGAGTGTCCGCGACCTAATTACGGAATGCAGAGTGCTCACCTTCAAGGAAAGCAATCCTCCGCCACGAACAAATTCGTCGCAGCTGAGAATTGTAGTTCAGAATTTCTACCCCAGCAATCCAGACTTGACGATCAATGCCGGAATTCCGAAACCCTAATTAAGACTCTGTTCACTGCATATCACTGTTGACTTTTATTTCGTTTCCGTTTCTTTTCTTTCTCGTCTTCTATTTTCTTTTTCTTTCTTTGGGGGATCATATTGCTTTACTGATTTACCCCCGATAAGGTAAAGGCACCCATTCCCAGCGTTGCACCCTAAACCAATCTTGAAAATATGTAGATATAAGGAGTCTAAAATGTATGTAGATTATGTTTTAAGACAGATCATGTTGTTGAACCTTCAAAAATGATAGTATATTTATACAAATCTAGTAAATTACCATATGGAGGAGGATTCAAATTTTTCAATTGTCAATGTGCTATAAAATAATTTCTTACATTCCCTTTTTTCTCACTTGCCTAAGGAAAATCCTATAATTAATAATTGTCCATTGATGCTTGAATTCATATTCATATTTGGAATTAAAGGTCCCAAATTAGTATGAAAATGTGAAGAAATATGAAATTTACTAACCACAAATTAGGAAGGGATACATTTTAATATTATCTCTAGGCTTGGTTGATAATAGAGAATCAAGCATGAGGTTGGATTTTTCAAAGTCATAAATGAGTTTTATCAAGCTTGAGATGAACCTACTCAACATGTGAGGAAAAACATGTTGAAAAGTCCAAGTAAGTATATGAATAGAGTTCCTGTTTTTAATTTTGTTGGTCCTTATTTATAACTCAACAACAAGAAAGAACTCCAAACTTTTCATAGCATACACTTTTAAGTGCTACGTGAATGAGTGAGTCAATTATGAATATTGAATGTATGTACTACCCAATATTCAATATTTGATCGCCTTGACTCAAACAAACCCCAAAATACATTTCTAACCCTGTAACGCCGCTACAAACACCAAGTGTCACATAGATGGCACAAAATCCTCCCATGTAAAACAAAAGTGACGATATGTTCCTCTTTGGAGTTTTGCATGGAAAGGGTAGGTCTCCTATAGTAATTTGACTTCCAGTGAGTACTCTTGGGGTTTGTTTTTTTAAAGCCAATGATTCACACTACACCTAAAAGGATGAATTTTTTTTCCACGGTGACCCAGCCCGTCCTTCTAGAGTTAAAATTAGAAACCACTTTTACTTGCAACGTGGGCGATATTTTTTCACAATTTTCATCGAACTCTTGATGCAACAATCACGTGTGTTCGGGACTCCTTGGCTGTGTGACATGAAAGACTACAGGTTTGTTGCATTCGCCATTCAAAGTAAAGTTATAATAAGGATGTTGACTGACAGTCTCATCTCCACATGGATTGAAATTCCCGGTTCTGCACCCCTTTTTTCCCGGGGCACCGCGTCTGCTTTTCCCGGTGGCATTGCATGCTCATTTGGGGGTCGTCGACCTCGACTCGACTCACAGAGTCTAATAACTTTTTAATAACTTTTTACTGTGTTCTGTACACTTGTGCTGTGCAGTGTGCACACCAGGCCAGTTGCATAAAAGGGGAAAGCTCAAGGAATGGACATTGGGAAGAGCGGGAATGGTACAATGAGTAATGAGGGGGACAATGACGACGACAACGACGAAACTTTGCAAAGTCATGGGGTGCATCTGTATGTGGGCAGCAAGATTCGCACAAGAAAATGATTTTACGGGTTGATGCCAGAAATGAATAAGGTAACTCTGCCTATGACAGGCCAACTTTGAACCAGCCTAATGCAAGCCCAGAACTTCAGGAGCAGTACATGTGTCTTGTGAAATGAGACATGAGCAGTACATATGTCTTGTGAAATGAGACATGAGTAGTTCATGTCTTATTCACTGTGAAAATTTTATACTGCCCAAAAATGCATGCTAGTCCTTTCGGGGTTAAGATAGATCGTTGGTTCAACTTGTCACAACATTTTAATCCAATTAGACCAAATTAACTATACAAGTTCTTAGACAAGTTAGACCAAGTCTGGAGCTTTGAATTTAGCTAATATGAAGCCTCTTAATTCAAACTTCAATTCAAAATTTCAAAAATTTATTATGACTGAAAATTTAATAAATTATATTGTTTTTCCTAAGAATAAAATTGCAGTCTTTGAATGAGTGCTTTAACATCCTACAAGCAAGGCGACTTTCAAATCTAAGGCATTGGGAGAATGGACTATTCCCAATCTTTTTCATGTTCTTATACCCACTTGTCATTGAAAATTGACCGTTAGCCACTTCATAATGGAAGGTAGAGAGGCCTATTCCCAATATTCTTCTTGTTCCTCTATCCCCCCTATCATCAAAAATTGGCAAATAGCCACTTCATTATGGAAGGTACAATAGGCTATTTCCAATCTTCTTCACATTCCTATATCCTACCTTCACTAAAAAATGTCTAGTAGCCACCTCATTATAAAAAGATATAGTGAGCTATTTCCAATCTTTTTCCCGTTTTTCTACCTTGCCTATCACCAAAGCCGTCACTCACCACTTCATTATGGAAGGTAACATGGCCTATGCCCAATTTCCTACTTGTTACTCTATCCCACCTACAGTTGCCAAATTCATTATGGAAGATAGAATGGCTTATACTCAATTTCTTTTTTGTTCTTTTGCCCCACCTTCCACTTGCCAATTCATTGTAAAAGATAAATTAGACCATTCCCAATCTCCTTCCCGTTCCTCTATCCCACCTACCACTTGCCATTTCATTATGAAAGGTAGAATGGGCTAATTCCAATTCCCTTTTTATTTCCTTTGGTCTACTTGCCATTCAAATTGAACTAACTTCTTCATAATGCAATTGATGATGAAATGATTCACCTTTTGACATATTGGTCGAGCCTTGCCCTTTCAAAACAGATTGACATACATAATGACCTTTATATTATTGATACATATTTTTAATGTGGAAAAATCTATTGCCAACCCTTGTTGCTAATACTTCAAATTTGTATTATTGATGAACAATTTTAATAATTTAGGTAGATCCATTGTAGACACATACATTCGATTCCCAACGTCGAACCTTCTATTACTGATGAAAAAATTTTAAGCAAATAAAACCATAGTGAACCTAATACTAGAGCGACTTTTGCTTTCTTGTACATTTGAAAATCTAAATAAAGTTAAATTTAAACAATTGCTCAACATTAGGAAGCACAATATATTGGACATGTGTTTCAAATGTGAAGGTCCTAGGAGGATATATGTATAACTTAGGTAAATTCAACATTCACATGATATAAAAAACATAAAAATTGACAGTATCAAAATATTCTCTAAACAACAGTTTAAGTTTAATTTTTAAAATCAATATTACCCAATTACAAGAAGCTACGTCTAAATTCTAATTAATTTATTCAAGATTTACTTCTTTTGACCACTTGGTGAGTCTTTTCCGTTGGGTGGGTCACTCTGGGGATTTTGTTTACCACATGAGGCAAAGTGATTTTTTGACACCTTATTTATTTTTTAGAAAATTATGCCAAATCCACTTCTCTTTCAAAACCCTAAACCCTAAAACCCACTGAGACTTTGAGATGGAATGGGCATTAAGAACGGACTTAATAAATGTTTGTAAAATGGACATGAGTTGGTCTCTGAAATTGACATATATAGTCATAGAATGAATCAAGGAAAAAAGCAATATCAATTGCAAGAGCCAATCATTCACTTTCCTTTCCTCATCTTTCTTCAGAATTGCAAGTGAACTGTTTATAGAAGACTAGGGTCATAAATAGGGACCTATGATCCAACTTGTTTGAAAATTCATAAGTAATTAAAAATTGCTTGGAAAAATACGTAACCACTTGGGTTAGATTCCTCGTCTGTTTTTCTTTGCCTGAAAAATGATTTAAAATTGTTCCCGCCCAATGAAATACACGAAAAAGGTGGACCGGCCCTTACATGTACCATTTTAGAGCCTCCTACCTTAAACACGGCACAAAACAGGAGGCAATATTTTTCTAAGGTAGAAGGCTCAAGAATAGTTTGGGCATTAAGAACCGCCCACCTGTAAAATATACACGATTTGTGCATGCTGTTTTTTCATAGCCTTCACTGATGTACAAACTGTGTACATTTCAAGGGTGGACGATTTCGGAGCCCTATACCATTTCAACTTCAAATTTTCATAACTAATTTCAAAAAGCTCCAAAAAATATGAAACGACTTAGGTTAGATGCCAAATCCACTTCTCTTTCAAGGAAAATTTACTGGAAAATATTTCTAAGAAGTTTTGCCTTCCCAAAATTCAGTTTCAGCTCTTAGGTGGGCGATTTTTGGACCTGTTACCTTGTCATCCCACAGAACTTGTGTTTTCACCCAAATTGTCCCACAAATTCAGCATCCTGCCGCAAGTTCAATCGCACTGAGTAACTTAAGTTCTTTATCCAAATAAAAAATTTGTCACCTATTCAAGCAACTGCCCAAGGCATTGCAAGATTTGATGGTGCCACCTTGATTGGGAATGCGACCACATCAGCAGCCATGATTCCCAACCACTTGCTTCACATGGCTCAGAGTCGGTTTCAAGGTGAATTAGTGTGCCAACAATTTTGGTGTGACCAGGGGCACTTGAGCTTAGTTCCTTGGCAAGATTCAGAGGTCCACATCATTTCAGACATATGCATTGTTGCCCACTTGCTCTTGCTCTTTCTGCTGACAAATGCAAAACTATGTTATAGGTACATAATTTATAAAAAAAATGTTCCGTATGGTTTAATTAGGCATTCGTTGAACCCTAAGTGTTTTTGAATTAAAGAGAGTTTGATTTATTTATTTATTTTAAATTATATGGAATAATTGTACCTCCTTGGGAATATCTATATCACTTATTTATTTATGAAAGGTAGAATGGGCTATTCCCGAGGTCTTTTTGTGTTGCTTTGTAATACATGTCACCGGAAATAGTCTAGTAGCCACTTCATAATGGACGGTAGAATAGGCTATTCTCGAGGCCTCTCATGTTCCTCTCTCTTATTTGTCATTGAAAGTGGCAAGTAGGGTCACTTCATTATAGAGGGTAGAACAGGCTATTCTCAAGGCCCTTTGTGTTCCTTTGTTCTACTTGTCACCAAAAATTGTCATGTAGCCACTTCATTATGGAAGTTAGAATGAGCTTTTCTTAATCTTCTTGTTTTTCACTCCACATGTCACCGAAAATTCTCCATTAGCCACTTCGTTATAGAAGGTAGAGTGGGCTATTCTAAAGGTCCTTCGTATTCTTTAGACCCACTTGTCACTAAAAATTGGCAAGCAAATACTTCATTATGGAAGGATAATGGATTGTTTCCAATCTTCTTCATGTCCCTCCATCCCACCTGTCACCCCCAATTGGCCACTCCCCACTTTATTATGGAAAGTAGGGTGGGTTATTTCCAAGTCGCTCGTATTTCTTTGCCCCACCTATCACCTCCAATTGGCTAATGGCTATTTCATTATAGACAGTAGAATGTTTTGTGCCTAGTAGAATGTTTTGTGCCTTGCTTGCTGCTCCGCTGGCCACTTCATTATGAAAGGTAAAATGGGCTAATCCCAATTCCCTTACCATTCCTCTCCCTCACTTGCCATCCATAACTAGCCTCTTTACAAAGCAATTGAAGATCAAATAATTCACTTTTTGACATAGCACTTGGTGGACCCTTGTCTATTCAAATCATATTGACATATATAGTGAATTGTATTATTGATGACTAATTATTATGTGAAGAGATCTATTGCCAACCCTAGTTGCTAATACTTCACACTTGTATTATTGATGAACATTTATAGGTAGATCCATTATAGAAACTTGTTCATTTGATTACTAGAATGCAACCTTCTATTATTGATAAAAAATTTTTTAAGCCAATAAGAATATTGTGGACCTAATCCTCAAGCCACTTTCGATTTTTTGTACATTAGAAAATCAACATAAAGTTAAATAAAAAGAGTTGTCCAACAATCCTTTGCAAATTTTCTATAGCTTAGGTGAAAAAGTATATTCAAGCTCCCAAACTAACTTCTTGAGTTGAAAAAATCACCCTTTGAAATTAACTTCAATACATGAGTAAAATAAATATCTAGGAGATTTTTTACCATAAATATAGTTCCACATACTAAACTCAAAGAAAAAAACTCTTGTAAAACTTACAAATATTCAATTTCAAATAAAATTTAAAAGAGAGTTTTAATTTTAGGTTTCATTTTAATTTTAAAATGTACATTAGTACCTCGTTAGTACCAATAGCAATTGTTCTAAATGTATAGATATGATATATGGATTACATTTTACAACTTTTGTTTGGAAGTCATTAAATTGCTATTCTACATCAAGATAAATTTCCACAATTTTGGAAATATGGAGTACTCCTTCATCTTTAAGATACTAAGAGCCTTAGGGCAGTCTATATTTCCAAACTTCTAATAATGTATTATAAAATACAATTTTGGAAAATAGTTTGAAGATGATCAACAATAAAATCTATAAAACATGGTTAATATATCACATCAATATAGTTAAATCAAGAGTTGCTCAAACCTAGCTTTTTCAATAAAATTTGAATTCTAAAATTGAAAATTCCTTTCAAAATTAACTCAGGCTAAAGGACCAAGGAAATTACTTTAGGCTTTTTGAGGACTCAGGCAGTCTCTATAGACTTTATAATCTGAAATTTTTGCATAAATTTTTTAAGATGGATGCTTCTCATCATAATCTACATGTGAAGCTTTGTTCCAATAAATATTGCAAAAGTTAGAAGTTTCAAAAAAATTCATTGTCACTTTGGGCAGCAAAAAATATATTCTAAAAAAATATTTAGTATTTTTCTGAGAGTATATAGATTGATACCTACTCAAAAAATTTGAATCATTCAATTTCAAATGATGAAGTAAAAGTTATGAAGAATTTTATTGTGTAGGCAATGATAATAGAAAAAGCATATGAAGCCATTTTTTGCTCTCAATTTTTTAAAATTATAATAAAAATTTAAAAAAATGTATTTATTTTTTACTAAAATATTCTTACCATCAGAAATAAAAATTCTAAAATTGATCCAAAATTAATTAGTATACTACCTATATCTTCTTTGAGTAACACCTTCCATTTTATTATTTAAAAAAATTAATATGAAAGTTTTTTTGGTTACATATTTTAGTATATATTTTCAACTTGTTTTTCAATTTATTGACTTAAATGCACAAGTTATAGGATATACTTGTTTTTTCCTTAAAATGTTGAAAGGAAAACTTCACCTTTTGGAAGGACTAGAAAAGCCTACATTTTGAAGTTTAACTTTCAATTTGAAGATCTATTTACTCTAAAATTTTAGAACATTATACTTGAACAAGTTAACCAAAGGATCCTATAATTGTGTTTGTTGAAAAGCAAATGTTGATGAAGATTTTGACCTTGCTTTGGGGACAAGTATTTGAAGCAGTTTTAGGCCTCTAAATACCATGTTCTTTTAAGGATTAATTATATATTAATATTTTAAATTTTGTTATAAAATTTTTTTAATTTTAGTTTTACTTATTTCTTCAAGATGTTTCTAACTGGCCTTTTCTTTTTAACTAGAATTTTTTTCTCGAGGTCAAACATATTTGTATCCCTTTAACCATATAATATTTACAAAGAAATATCTTCAACATCTTTATTGTGCTAATGTAAGAGAAGTAATACAAAATTCTATTAACATTTAGATGGATGAAAACACCAAGATTTGGTGTGTTGGAGACAAGATTGTCTTCATTAGTTTGTTCAAAATTTGAACATTCAGTCCTATAGGGGCTAAGGGTTCAAGACATTGCCTTCAAAAAGCCACAAATTAGTGATGTTGATAGTTTTTGAGAGATTCAAAATGAAATAGAAGTAAACTGATGGAGCTACATTTCATTAAATTGTATTTTATTGCATTGAAAATCAAGAACAAAGTGAAGTTCAGTGTCTAATTGTAAAAAGCCGCTCTATTTGGCATTGGTAATATTCATATTGTAGAAATAATAAAGTTATGATCATATTTGATCTCCACAACCATCCATTTAGTGAAGTTGTTTGTTTGTTTTGTTTTATTTGTTATAGTGAGATCTCTTGGACCGTGCATCTCCCAATTGCTTATTTGGTACCGTCGAAAAGCACTTGGCAAGGAAGGATATATTGGCCTTGTTTTGTGGCATTTGGACATATTGGGAAATATTATGGATTTTTGAATTATTTTTGGATCTTAAATTATCATAAATTACGGATTTTGGAAATTGTGAGTCTTTTGGTCACAATCTTGGTACCATCAGAAAAACCTCCGCAAGGAAGAATGCACGGGCATTTCACAAATACAAGAAATTAATATTGAAATTTTTATTTTGTTTTGTGGTGTGAGTGGAGTTCATATTATCTTTGATATTAAGAATACATGGTGATAGGTGATTAAATGTTAATTGATTTGAGGAATTGCCATGGGATTCTAAAAGTGAACACTTGACAAGTTCTTAAAGGTTAAACTAGTGTCAGCTAGAGAAGTCTTCCCTTGGAAAAATGCGAGACTTCTAGCTGCAATTAGATGTGGCTCAAAAAATGAAACATCCCGTTATTATACAACTCATAAACATAATGATAAAACATTGTATAATGCCATGTAGGCCAACGTAATATCACATGCCCATATAACCCCCATAAGATGCCACGTAGCCCAAAATATCTCACATGTTTGTAGAAAAATAGAAGAAGTTGTATATAAACCGCGTAAACTCCTTTTGAAGAAGTAGCCGATACAAAAATGAATGCCACAACTGCTCCACAATTCTAGAATATGTGTGTGATATCTCTTTGAAAAGCTGCCACAAATATATACAAATCCTTTAAATTTCACTCAAATATAAGATATTGTCTGACTTTTTTAGCCGGTCAAAGTTCATTCTCTTCAATTCAAAACTGTCAGCCCACCTCTACTTTGCCTCATAGCCCATGACCAGCCCATGACTCTCACATACTAACTCCAAACTAAGAGAGTGATAGCTTTTTGGAAAGCTAACATCCCAATATATACATATTCCAAATATGATGGTGGAATTTATGTACTAATTGAAATAATACATTTGCACCAAGTACTACAAGAAGGCATGTTTTATGTCATGTTTTATAATTTTTGGTGACAATTTTAAGAAGACGTCTATAGAACAAACTTGTGTTTTTATTTAGTAATGATGTCCAATATAACATTTGGATGTTATATTGAATGTTATTATTGAAATAAAAGTACAAGTTGTTCTATTGAACGTCACCTAAAATTTGTCATCAAAAATTATAAAACGTCATATGAAAAAGGGGATTCTTACAATAAAGATTCCACTTTGAATCAAATTTATCTATTGCACAAGCCAAAGCTTGAGGAACTCATAGCTTCCATAGAATCAGATTTCTTTTGGAACCAACTTCCAACTATGATGCAGTTCTTTGAGATTTCTTGGTCCAATATCATTTTGTAGGATATTAGCCATAATTGAAATAATGCATATAATTGAAAACCATTAGTATGCTCGTGAAAATTCAATAGGTAGACCAAATTGAGAAGATATGACAGTCTCAATCTATTATTATTATTGTTATTATTGTTATTGTTATACTACGTGGGCATGAAGTGACAACCAAATTGGAAAACTTGTTGTGCATCCATTGCTCTATTCTTATTTTCCATTGCCTTACTGTTTCAAGAATCATAATCCGCTCATTTTCAATCATTGTCAAATTGCTTGTACATAATAAATCCAACAAAATATGTGAATGACAAAAACATTCATGGATATGACAAAATGGGATAAGGAGTCTAGTGATTGCTAAATTCTGTTAGCAAAATTGCAAATGGATATGGCATATAGGAAAGTTTGCAATAGTGGACGAGATGATGATAAAATAAAAGGAGTCATGTTGTCCATCTCGACAATGTATGCCCTCAAAATTAAGTGGAGTTTGAAGCTATAGTGTTTAAAGATGTGGAATTAAAGTTTGTACCCAATTTGAAGTGTATTGTAGAAATAATCAATTTGTAGAGGGAATTGAAAACATAAATCATGTAGAGAAAAAACTAGAAGGTGATGTTGTTCTCAATTTGCTGGATGGTTTTGATGGAAAAGGCCTCATAGTAGTTATGGATAATTATTTCACTACCATTGAACTTTTTGAGGAATTATTAGATACAAAGATGTACACAACATGAACAATGTACTCAAATCAAATTGGTATTCCTTTTAGTACTATTGAACACAAAGGCCTTCACTACAAGAAAACTATGAACTTTAGAATGGAGAATGAATGAGTCTAGTACTATGAACACTAATAGTGTGGAAAGGTAAGCATTCAGTGTTAATTCTTTCTTTGCACAATAGGTTGTTACAATTTTCTATGGAGTTTTTGGTGTTGACCATACCACGGCAAATTGTGAAATTGGTGCAAGTTAGCTAAACATCCAAATGTCCACCATTCATCATGAATACACACATTACTTGTAAAAAATAGACATGGACACATGGTGGATCAATTGGTTTCTTAAATTTCCATTGGACATGTCTGTAGTAAATATTTTCATCTTTTATGCTAAAAAATGCAAGAATAGGTGAAACTCCATGTAAACCAATGATTTAGTTGCAATTTCAAATGGAATTATGTGCACAACTACTACAATGGCATACAACAAAGTTGCAAAGATTTGGTCTTGATGGAGATGGAAGGACGTATGTATTGTTTCCCATTAACATTACAAGTACAAAGTTTGTGCATTATTTGCAAAGATGGAGTAGGTAGACCAAAAGTATATATATATTCAAGAAATGATATTATAAATTTTTTGAAATTAACTAAGAAAATGGGTATGTTTACAATATTTCCATCATATTAGTCAAACATTTTTGTATGCATGCAATTATATGGCAAAAAATATAAGATCAATTTCCATATTTTCAAGTAGTTTTAATTTGTCCCAATAAATTTTTAGATATTCATTGTGAACCCATGAAAAAATCAATTACAATGAGTATCTAACACAATAAAAAATTGTGTTTATAATTTTTTTAAATTTTTTTGATGTGTTAGTAATTGATTTTTTTAACACAATAAAAAAATTATAATGTCTTTGGAGATTTTTTACACTCTTACACATGGTGTGTGTCTTAGATCATGATTTTGGAGATGGCTTGGACATAATGATGATGGTTGTTAGGAAAAAGGGGCTATAGTGTTACTGAAATTAGTTCACAAATAGAGAAGGAGAAGGAGAAGGCAACGGCATAGCACCAAGGCTTGGCCATGTAGACAACAAAGGATCGAATGTGATAGATAGGTGCTCATTTGGTATGCTGAATAATAAACATGTGGGCAATGGGGGTAGGGCAATGAGCGGCTTGAGTAAATTATACTCCTTAGACTTCCAATGCAAGATGGAGGGATCTTTTAGGTGGACACCTTGGTGTGGTCTTGAAGTTGGAACCCCTTCCGGGACTTTGGAATACATACTCTTTTTTAGATTGTCCTACATCAATAGCTAGAGGGAGAGGCTTTTGTTGTAGAGGCTATTCAATTTCAAAAGAAGTTTTGAAGTGCTTGTAGCAATTTTTTAAATTTTATTCCTACTTGATGAAGGTACATATATCTTTGTCTCCATTGTTCAAATATTGGTTTGAAGGTATTTTGAGCACCTAATTTTGTAAACCAAAATTGCCTAATATTGAACCAACTCTCTAGACATGTAATCTTTTTCCTCCAAAATAGGCACTTAGAACACTCTTCTAACACTTATTAAACTTTACATTTAACTACTAGGCATGAGGTAAACAATATTTCATGGTTTCCTAAATGTATATATTGCAAAAAAGTTGCTCAGAAATTTGTCAAATTTTTTTGGGGGAAGGGGGTGGAGGTGGGGGGTTGTATGGGTCTTAAAAAGAATTATTTTCTTATCAAACACTAATCTTTCTATATGTGCACACAAATATGTCAAGGTTGTACAAGATTGTACAATCGCATTTCTAAAAATATGTCTCAAATTCAAATTTAAGTCTAGAGAACCAAAAATATGTAGCAATTTATTTTTTGACAAAACATAGTAAATAAATGTAGGGGAGTAAGAGTAGTCTAGTAGCAATAGTAGGTGTTCCTACAGCCTGTACTTTGAAATTTTGTAATTTATTTGTATAGTATCTGAAAATTTTCAAACTAATTGCATCCACTTCTACTTCCATTTATTGATGTCTTGATGTGTTCCAAGATGCTGAATCTAAAAAATGTGTCTGCTTCAACTACGGATACCATGTGTCTCCCGTGTCTCCTAGTGGAGAGACCCATCACTTAAGGTAAACCAGCTCATTGTGGTCAGAATTTTGAGTCTGCATTCATGCCATTGTTGAAAATTTTCAAATTTTTTCTCTCAAGAGATAAGTGTGAGAAATAGTGAGAGCAATTGAAATTTTGTTTTTTGGACAAAGTGTAAATTAGTTATGTATTTTTGAAGTAATCTTCCCAACACGGTCTATAGGCTGCCCCATAACCAACAAAAAGTGTATCCAATATGCTCATCTTAATCACCTAAAGTGGTCACAATAATTTCTAATGCAGAATGCCATGAAAAAACACTTCCTACAATGACTTACATTAATAAACTAGGTGTTCCTAATGAGGTCACTAATCACTCCATAGGTGTCAGGTTAAATATTGATTGTGGTCTGAAAAACCACCTTGGGGTCATAAGATGTCCACTATGGGTCATCTGACCGTAATGGGTTGGTTTACCTTAGTGTGTTGAAAGCCCATAATTTGGGGAATGGGGAATGGAGTGCCCATGACAACACTTTTCCACCAACTTTGAAATGTAATTGGTTTGAGAATGGCCAAGGTGAACAATCCCCTCACTCGTCCACCAAACAACGCTGAAATTTTACATTTGCCATGCACAATCAAATTTGCAAATTTTGAATTCATATTGGCAATCAAAGACCTCAAATTAGCTAGGAGAGGTGTAGAAGATAAATGAATCAAGTAAAAAATAGGGGTTCTTTTTTTACATGCACCATTGGAATGACTTTGGGGGACCAGTGAAGGGGGTCATTTCGCCTTGGCCTTGAAGAATTGTGATCTCTAATGCCTAAGTTAATACTGAAGTCCCAAGGCCTGTTTTCTATAAAAAAAAAACCCTCAAAATTGTCATTTCTATAGCAAATAGCATAAAAACAAAAAAAACTAATGTTTTTCATGGCATATCTAACCATAGGATCTTGTATTAAAATATTATAAAAATGTGTGGAAGAAATTTCAAAAACTTTGACCATGTAGATTTCAAGATATTTGTTTTTAAAGTGAAGAAAACAAGATTGTCCATAACTTTCACATAACAAATCCAAATGGAACGAATCAAAGCTTCCCAAGTAGATAAATATATAATTTATACACAAAAACTAAAATAAAAACTACTTAAGTTTTTTTGAAGTTTTTTTTCTACTCGCCAAACTAATAAAAGGGCTTTGTGTCCATAACTTTTGCTCCTAGGCTTTGCTTGAAATAAAAATTATATTTTTGGAAAGCTAATATTTTTTTTTAATCTTTATATTAAAAAAATTAAAAAAATCACGACAAATACTGAGACCATACAAGTTTGCTCAAAATCCATTTTATCCTGGAGGGAAAAATGTAAGTTCCTTGACTATATTTTCACCAAAAACATTCCAAAACTGTCATTTCTAGTACAAGTACTGAATTTCTGAAAAAAAAAAAATTTGACATATATAACCATAAGATCTTGTATTATGTTGACTTAAAAACATGTGCCAAAAATTTCAAAAATTTCCACTGCATGGATTGCAAAATATAAGGTGGGTACACCCAAAACCGCCACTTTTTGCTATTGAACCTAGTTACTACTGTTAGACTAGTCAAATTTTCATATATTCTTGTTGGCAAGTGAAAGGAGGTTCCAACGCACTAGAAAACGTGGCATTTGGACATCGTATGCAAAAGTTATTAAGGGTCAAAGTTTGTTTCTGAAAGCGCTCCATCCAAATAGGTACATAACAGATTTTGGAAATGTACACAACCTGTAGATAACGCTTTAAGGTCAGGTGCCATTTTGGGGGTGCCTACCTTAAGCCTTCAAATTCACTGCAATCATTTTTTTGGACTTGCAAAAAACAAAGGCAACTGCACTTCACAAGCTCACTTTTCTATGAAAAAAAATGTCCAAATGGCAATGCTTCTTTAGATTCTGTTTTCTAGACAAATTGGCTACATGCTTAAAAAATTTCACATCATTTGGAATTGTAAAATATATAGGAAAAATACAGAAAGTAGGAAGAAGTAGAGAATGATTCAAAAATACAAAGTTGTTAATAATTTATTTATAGAACTAGAAAATGACAATCCCAATGCTTGCAATGTTGTGATAAGCAATTTACATCTTATAACTATATTTTTTTCAAAAAAGATTGAAAATTGAGGTAAGACAAAGGACTTCAAAGTTTATTTTAGAGTAGAAAATCCATGAGTGCCCACAAAACAAAAATTCCTCATAACTTTTGACTCATTGATCAAAATGAAATGATTTAAAGCTTTCTATGTATATATAACTCTAGAAAACCAATCTCAAATTTTAGTTTCTAAAAAAATTTATTTTTAAAAATTTGCTCGGACTGCCTAACCAGGGTAAAAATAATGTATTAGGCCATAACTTTTGACTCGTATTTCCAGATGTCATGAACTTTAGGACATATGAAAAACATTCCTTGTCTCAACCTTCTATTTTCAGCCTAAAATATACAAATCTCTAGTCACAAATACCTACCCAAAATTTCTATGTTGCTAAAAATGCATGCTAGTCCTTTAGGGACTAATCACCATTGGATAATAAATTATAGCAAGTGTTTCCATAATTGACATTAATATCAGTTGAAAATATTTATTAAGATATATTTGTAAACTATTTTATATTGGATTTATTGGCAAGTGAAAGAGATTTTTATCGCACTTTAGCATGCATTATTTGAACATTATATGAGTAGGTTATGAATTTTTAAAGTAATGTATAAAAGGTGTGACATAACATCACTATAGTAAGCTCCCCTAGGCTTTGGTGTTGATTGTGTACATCTTGTGTCATCAATATTTAAGTTCTAGTGTTGTTTTCCAGTCCAAATTTAGGTATCAAATTTGTGATGATTATTTGTGTACGTACTTTGTATTTGTGAAGCATTCATCCTATTATGGAATTGCTAGAAAGGTGATCTAAACATTGTTGGATGCACAAGGAAGCTACCTCTCATCATTTTTTTATGAATGTGTGTTATACTTCATATTACTAAAACCAAAATAAAATTCCAATCATTTTCTTTGTTAAAAGCATACTTATATATATATATATATATATATATATATATATATATATATATATATATATATATATATATATAATTATTATTATTTAATTATTATTATTATTTAATGTGTTTTTAATGTGTGTTTTTTTAATTTTTAAAAAAAAATCTTTGAATAAAAATAACTATGTTTTATATTATGCCATGTTCATAACCTCATTGTCCACTATGGTTTTGTCTAATATGAAATTGTTTGTTCTTAATAGAAGGTCAAACTTTAGGAATTGAATAGACAAGTGTCTACAATGGATCTACCTCCATCATTTAAATTGTTCATAATACAAACAAATGTGAAGTATCAACAACAATATTCATAATGGATCTCTTTACATAAACATTTTCCATCAATAATACAAGGGTCACTGTGTATGTCGATATGATTTCAATGGACAAAAATTCACGAGTATGTCAAAAGTTGAAACGTTTGATCTTCAATTGCATTATGAAGTGGCTAATTTGGGGGGGCAAGTAGGGTAGAGGAATGAAAGAAGGATCAAGAATAGCC
Source organism: Antitrichia curtipendula (assembly GCA_951230915.1). NCBI lineage: Eukaryota > Viridiplantae > Streptophyta > Bryopsida > Hypnales > Leucodontaceae > Antitrichia > Antitrichia curtipendula. Next base: position 8,542,701 of record OX579639.1, on the reverse strand, counting down.
CATTCAATTTTTCATAATGAAGTGTCTTGTGGTATGAGAGCTAAAGCAATGGAAGGAGATCAAGAATAGACGATTTTATCTTTCATAATGAAGCAGCAAAGAATAGGTGGAGTAGACGAACATGAAAGAGATCAAAAATAGCCCATTCCAACTTTTCTAAGAAAGTGGCATAGAGAGTAGAGGAACGGAAAGAACATCAAGAATAGACCATTCTATCTTTCATAATCAAATGGCATCGGTAGGTGGGGCACAAGAACAAGAAAGAGATCGGGTATATGCCATTCTACCTTCAATAATAGAGTGGCAGGTGCACGAGAGGAACAAAAAGTAGATCGAGAATAGCTCATTTTAGCTTTCATAATAAAGTGGCGAGTAGTAGGTGGGATAGAAAAATAGGAAAGAGACTGGGAATAGCCAATTTTAATTTTCATAATAAAGTGGCACGTGGAGTAGAGGAAGGCAACTTCCATAATGAAGTCGCAAGTAGCCAGTAGGCGGTGATATGTGGGGCAAAGGAATACGAAAGGGCTTAAAAATGACCCACTCTACTTTCCATAATGAAGTGGCAAGTGGCTAGTTTCGGGTGAAGTCATGTGACTAGTTAAAACAAAACAAATAACCTAATTTAATGCATGGATGTATGAAAAGTGCAACTAAACTTTATGATGTATGTAAGCTCTTCTAGGCTTTCATGTTGATTGCATACATCTTGTAATATTGATATTTAAGCTTTAGTGTCCTTTTTTTCATCCAAATGTAGGTGTCAAATTTTGTGATGATTATTGGTGCACATACCTTACATATGTGAAGCATTTGTGTTATTCAAATATGGTTTTCATCCATTTATAAGTCTACTAGAAAGGTAGCGTGGACATTGTTGAATCAACACAAAGAAGCTATCTCTTATAAAACATTGAACGTTTTTTATGAATGTATTATGTTTTATATATTTAAAAAAAATCTAATTGTTGCCTTTGCTAAAAATATAATTAGATATAAAAAATTATAATGTTTTGAAAAATAAAAAAATAATGCCGCATTGATAACCTTAGTGATTAGCTAATCATACACAAATGAAGTGCTAAAGATAGAATTTATATTTTTGATGAACTTTTAAAGTTAAGTGTTTTTAAATTGACTATACAATGATCTAATTAAAAAATCAAATGTAAAAATTTTATAGATAATTTCTCAAATTCATGTTCAACATCCAATCTTTTAATCCAACATTCCAAAAAATTGAAGAGGTCATATATTATAGCAAATCTAGATCTTACGCAAAAACCTTATGTACTAAAGAATAATCTTTGCACAAACTAACAATTAACTTTGATATTGGTGACACAAGATGTACACAATGAAAAAAAGGAAGTGTTTAGGGTTCAATTGTTCAAGTGATATAAATATTCATCTCAAACTTGAAAGAAAAAACAAACTAACTAACTATTTTCTACCAACTTTGCACAAATAAAATAATTTTTTTTTCCCATATTAGAGATTCATTAACTCTTAAAGCCCCGCTTATCCCCCCAAGGGACAATTTGGGTCCAGGTAGTTTCCTATTGTCTCAATTTGAAGTGAACTTATTGAGATTTTTGGAAGTTTTTTTAGCTTTGCAAGAGCTTTGTGGATATATATTTTTTGTTTCAATCGGATGCCGGATGAAAAAATTATGGCACAATAAGCAAGAAATGGAGATTGGTGGGCAGCCCCCCCCCCAAAAAAAAAATTACAAAAGGCCAAAATAATTCTTTTTGAATTTTTTTCCTAAAATATTATGTTTTTACCTATACATGAACATAACATTACTAACTAGGCTCCTGACGACCCTAACACATGAGGTATAATTCTCCCCTGAGATGCATGGGGGGTTGAATTCAGTTAAAATGCAGAATTTTAATTGGCTTCTGGAACAGTGTTGGCTGTAGCACCATATGAACTCTCACCATGTAGCTCTTTCAAGAAGCTTCCTTGCTGGGGGCTCTAGAAGCAAAAAGATACCCCCCAACATTGGTGAATAATGTTATGAAGCTTTGATTCATTCTATTTGGACTAGGAATGAGAAAGTTATGGACAATCTTAGTTTTTCGGGCAATTTAAGCATCTTCTTGAAAAAACACTTTTTGTTCAACTTTGAATGCTAATATCTTCCAATCTGTACGGCCAATTTTGATGAAATTTTTACTACATGATCTCAGACAAGTTAAGTACAAGATCTTGCGGTTAAATTTAAAAAAAAAAAAATTGGTTCCTTTAAGTGAATACAACAGAAGTGGTAGTTTTGAGTGGTTTTGGGAAGAAAACACCCTCAGGGCTTAGTGGTTAAACTCCCAATGACAACCAATTTGAAAATTTGTAAAGATGGATATTAAAACCTTAAAATTCAAATATCTTCAAATCTTACACTTGTAAATTTGTTATTTGTTATTTGTAAAGTTGTATATATGTGGAACTTAAAGTTCTCAAATTTTTAAATATCAAATTTTAGAAAAATGTTATTTTTTTGATATTTTAATATACAATATCTTAAATTTTAAGTTAAATTAATTAAAATAGTCTATTGTTATATTTTTTTTAAATATACCAAGTTACATGAAATTGATATGAGGGGGCAGATTTTCAACTCAACAAGTTTTATACAAAAGAAAAAAAGAGACATGTGTTTCTTGAGGCTAATGTAAATAAAGAGGTTTATCAATTTAGAACTTACACTGAAGTAAACAATAACAATGTCTTGAGTAATGAGAATTACATTCTTTGTCTGAAAGAAGGATTGTTTGTACAACATTTTTTTGATAACATCTCTCTCAATACAAAGACATTTGAGTTGTATCACACTAAATCTTTAATGCAATTTTTGTAATTAGATCCTAAGGGGATCATCATACATTTATTTGTAGTTGTTATTGTTAGATAGCCTTTTGCATACTTGGAAATTCAAATATTTTATCAAATGTAGGATTGGAATGAGAATATTTGTTCACTTAGAAAGAAACACAATGGTTTGTCTTTTTCAATAGCACTGTAGATAATTATGTAAAAAAACAAAATATAAAGTGTGAGTGACAAAATTAGGAAGAAAATTGCATAATTGATTTGTATTTTGGCTTCCCACTCTTTGTCCTTCAATCTATTTTCAGTTTTTTTTATAGTGATGATATTATGATCTACTACTAACATTACAATATGCTCCCAAATACACATGATCACATACTTGGATCTAGAAAAATTAATTTATGCACTTTATCTTCCAATGTATTTACAAAATTGATATTGTAAGGCAAGCAAAGAATTGTTGTAGTACGCCATCTAGCTTGTGCCAAGGATTTACCAGAAGTAGTTATATATACTGACAATAATCTATTAAAGCCTCGATAACATAATTACGAATACAATCCATCCTTGATTTAACACTTTGGAACAAGGAAACTTGTAACATTTATGTGGTATTCATACTTTAACACTTATTAGAAGTAGCATAGATAATTTGTAACACTTTCATGAATATCACTTATATAACTTTGGAATTAACAATAGTAACACTTATATAAATAAAAGATGAAAATACATAATATATAAATGTCATTGTACATCTAAGTGTAATAGAAGAATGAATCTAAAGTAGTTTGATGAGATTCTTAAGCAACTAAGTAAATTTAGAGCTCTTCCCCATTATAGACCTAAACTTCCAACCTCTCTAAATCATCAAATCACAAATTTGTCACAACTTCATAACATTTTAAATCCTCAGATGACACAACATTGAAATACAAACGGGTTGATGCAAAGGAGCTTGAAATTTAAATCGCAGAGAGTTTGATGGAGTTTATGGCAAGTATTGCTTGCACAGTATCTTCATACAACATGTACTAAGGTACTATGTGAACTACATACAATATTTTTAATCCCAACCACTACATATTATGTACAACATATGATGGATCTAATTTAATTTCATCCAAGTTAGAAATTTTCATAGCCCAACTTTCATCTAAACTAATAGTCATCAAGGTGAATTCATTGAAGAGGGGAACATAATTTTTATAAATTATCTTAATAGTTAAAATTAACACTTATTAGTGGAATTTTTGGAATTTTTTTAAGAAGCATAATTTTCCTTCACATATGCACTTTTAACACTTATCAAGGTAATAGATTTTAAAGGTGGATTGTAAATGAAATAAAGTGTTATCCACTATCATGCCAAATTGTAAGACAAAATATAATGTAACCCATAATATCATTAATTGGTTGGTACAACTTGGTTTCAAATTACATCTTATTCATGAAGGTGTTATGGAATGCATATTTTGATTCTAAATAATTTCAAAATTTTGCAAATTTTGCACAAATCACTTTATGAAGACCAGTAAAGTGTGCAACTTCCACAATTTGTTAATATGCTACTTGCATGGATTGATTTGGGGCATGGGGCCATTAGAGGTTGATATACCAATTACATCGGCATTTTGTTTAGCATGGCTATGAAGTCAAAGGTTCTCTATAAAATTTGTAAGATGTTACCACCAGACTACTTGATAGGTACAAACTTGTAAATTATTTTTAGTAACCATGGTCCTTATTTTATCTACAATCATTTGACCTATTAGTAAAGGGGAATTAGCATCACCTAAAAAATCAATGTCACCACAAAACTTTAGTTTTGTAGAATTTAGGATGATACAATAATATTTAAACTTACACTAATTTAAAACAGAGCGACGTTTATAAATTAGTATTACATTTTCTATTAGGACAAGTCAATGTTATTAATATTGTCAAATTTGATATCAAGAAAAAATATAGAAATCCTTCATTGGTTAGGAAAAAATTGAATGCAACCAATATTCCATAAATTCTTCTCATTTTGAACCTTGGAATATGAATTTGGTCACTATGGAAATCACTCTTTTGTGATAGCGTTTGAATCATTTGTTTAAGACATCACAAGAACACTTGTTGGAAGTCAAACTATTCTGCAATACCTCCTACACAAAATTTCAAGGATGAACATATGCATTTCTCATGAAGGATTCTCTTTCATTTGTTAGACACTTATTGTTTGCAGCAACATCACAAAATTAACCTGTGAACCTAAGACGTTGTGAACCTAAAAAGTTTATGGATATATGACTTCACTTACAACATTGTTCACTAATGAGACAAGGGTCACTTTTGCATCCTTGGAAAGAGGACACCCCTACAGTGAACAAAATTGTCTCAATATATGGCTCCTCAACCAACCCCAATCCTTTGAATCCCTTGAAAGTCTCTCCCAAGCTTCTAGGACAAGCATAATACCTTCTCAGCATGGGGGAGGACCATTGCCTGGTTATACTGTTGATTGTGGAAACAAAGAATGCACCTGTTGGTCCAATAATAAGAGTATTTTGGTGACTACCTTGGTCTTGGTGTGTGTACCTTCTTCCAGGGTGAGATTGATGAAAAAATGAAGACTTGTTCAAATGTCTTGGCTTACTAAAAACGACGGACTTGGGCGTTACATTCAGCGAAATCCTTGAGCTCCAAGTTTCTCCAACATCAGTCTAGTCCAGCCCATTTTGCAGAACGAGATTTTTAATTTTTAATTTTTCCAGATATTTAATTTCTCAGATATTTAGTTTTTCCAGATGGCATAATTTTAGACCCAAATTTTCGCGCAAAAGCTGACGTACATCGACGCCACCGGATTAGCCAAAACACTCCCAGCAGACTCTTTATTCACGTGGGTTCTAAGAGACCTACATTTGCTATTCCCATTGGCTGCTCTGTCTCCCCAATTTTATTTTATTGTACAATACTACTTGTAAAAAGTAGTATAAAATAAAATAAAAGGTGCCGGAATTGCATTAGATTACAATTGAAGTACCCCTGAAAAAACTTTAGCACACTTTTAAACCCCCAAAAGGCCGAAAGTAATGTATCAAACAATGGCAGTATGTACAGTAGTGAGTGAGTATGGCCGCCCCCCAGATAGCCCACCACATGACTGACCGACCGACGGCGCGCATATTTTTATCGCAGTTGTCGTGTACAATGTGATGCTGCAAAAGTCTGCAAACAAGACACTTTGCAACTTTATGCATTGCCAAATGACAATGATGGTAATCGATAGAATTCAGATGAAATCATGAAAATTGAAAGAGTCAAGTATGAATATTGGTAGATGGGAAAAAAAAAATTCTATCCATAAATGGGTACTTCAAAAGAACAGTCCTATTCCATTCAGTTGTGAGACATTCCATTGAGTGAAAGGGAACGGAACTCATTTAACTCAAGTCTTTGTAGTTTGTAGTATAGGCAAAGAATCATTGACAACTTCTATCTGTCCCGAGTTCTTGGTCTCTCATAAAAATTAAAAAAATTAAAATCATCCAGAGAATTCAGGTGCACAACTTTTTTGTTTTTGTATCGAATTTGGTATAACTGTAGAAATAGTTTAGACCTGGACTACCCATATATATATATCCATTTCGTTAAGATAGCCTGAGGCTGTTTTGTTTTGTTTTGTTTGTCTGATACAGTGAGATCTTCTAGTCTGTGCGTTTCCTGGTCGTGTGCTTTGTACCGTCAGAAAGTCCTGAGCGAGGAGGGGTGCACATGCTTTGTTTTGTAGCATTCGCACTTACAGAAGAAAAGATATTGCATTTCAAAGTTTTTATGGATTAGAATATTAGAAAATTATTTTTACTTACATTTTGGTTGTAGTAATAGCACATGACACACTAGTAAGTTATGGTAGAACCACCCATAGTTGATCACTTAAGGGATTCCGTGCATGTTCTCAAGCAGTGTAAGGCAACGTAAAAATTTATGTCGTGTAGGAAGATAGGAATCACAAAGATTGTAATTTTTTTGGTCATTTTATGCCTTGAATTGAAATTACTATAAATTTTAGAAGCCAAAAGTTGAGCTCAACCCGTTTCCAATGTATAAGAGTCTTCCAATTTCAATCATTCAAGAACTACTTTCCCACTCACTACTTCCTACTTTCTTGCTTACTACTTCACTTTATGCTTCAACCAATCAACCTTTTGTCTACTTACACACATATAATTTATTTTTCTTGGGATGGCCTTTGATTGACTAGTTTTTTCTCCCAAGACAATTTGTTGTGAACAATTCTTGAAGTGTTCAATGTCCATTGAAAAATCACCAAAGGCATGGTTTTTATCCAAATCAAAAGTCAGTTTTGGTTGTTGAAAGATTAGTTGATGAACCACATGAGTAAAATTAAAAATTAAAAAAATTAAAAAAATTAAAAAAGACTAGTTTTTAAATATATGGGCAACCTTTGAAGTTGCCTAATAGCCTTAAGATGGTTGATTGGTCATTTAAAGGTTGAATACTCTTATAGTTCCACATAATAAGAAACCATCCAATTGATATTAAATTTAACTAAAATAAAAACCTTAGTAATTTTCAAGGATCATCCTAAAGTTAGAGAAGCTACTAATAACATGTTCGGTGGAATAAACTATATTTTAAACCTACAATTGATTTGGTGTTTAGAATTAGGGTTAGGGTTAGTCTATACAAGTATATCTACTAATCAAACCTACTTGTAGGCCTTAGAAGATAATTTTGTTGTGGGAAATTTCAAATCATAAACTTTCAACCAATAAAATAAAAAATGGAAACATTTTTAAGTTACTTGTAGGTCCCTTGAGTGTCATATAAGTCATTTGTACCCTAAATTACTATGCAGCAAGAAAATGCAAACATCTTGGTTTTGAACAATTAACACATCTCCTATTTCAAAAAAAAACTTAAACCTTTGATCTTTAAAAAAAAACATCTTCCCCCATCTTGATCATTGTTGATCCAATTTAATAACAATACAAATACAAACTAGGATATAAATACAAATACAAATATAAAATACGATATGGACACATGAAATCAAAAGACGGATATGGATATAAATTTGAATATAAAATAGGGATATGGGTATAATAAACGGATACACATATGGATACAGATACAAGCAATTTATCCCATATCAATTGCATGTGAATTGGTCCCTAGGAATTACAAACAGGGGTGGTGGTGTAAAAATCAAACAATGAATGGTGTTAATTTAAAATTCAAACAAATTAAAGCAATTGTTAATGTGTGACTATGTGCCCAAAGATGCAAGTAGTGCATCTTTGGAGCATTAATGATGGCTTATTGAAGAACATATGAATGAATTACTACTTGGAACAAATGCAATTTGATCACTATGGGTGGTGCTTATGGGTGCATCTTCAAAAAGGCTTATAGATTATCTTCAATTTAAAACTTATGGCTTATAGAGGGTATTTGAAAAAAATAAAAATAAATGAAACCTTATTCATTCACACTTGCAAAATGGAGCATTCAAAGTGGAGGATTTTAACATTTTAAGTACAACTCATTGATTCCATCTTTCAATGAATAGAAAGATCATGTTACTTCAACAAATATGGCTTTGAAAGCATCTTCAATACACTAATTTTACATTAATCAAAAGTTATATATGCTTTTGTCGAACTAGGTTGGAAGGTGTATTGAAGATGCTAGGAAATCTAAACTTAAAAATTCTAGCCACACAACATACCCATTAGAAAAAACACAATGGATCCCATTTCTTTGTCTAGGATTAGTGCTCATCTAGTTTTGCAATTTTTTTTATTGCTTGGAGATAAATGTAAAAATTGGAACCATATTTTGGAATGTTTTTTGTTTTGTGATTTCTATAAGAAATTTAGATCTTGAAGTTCCAAATATGAATTCAATTTCCCAATTTGATCACAGGTGGTAAATAATAAGTTCATGTGCTCTTGTGAAAGTTCTTAAAAAAAATGCAAGATATATTTTGAGATGCCATAAATTTATGATAGGTATATATGTTATAGCTTTATGTTACTTTCATAATGATTAGCTTTGATTTGAAATGTAAAAAAAGGATTATAGGACTTTTATTCACTTTCAAATCTTTCAATTTTTTGTTTTCTCAAACATCATAATCTTTCAATCTATATGCAATGATGTTGTGTTCTCTTTGTCTATACAATCTATAACAAGTCTAATTTAAGGTTACAAGGCTACAATTCAAAATAAGAATGATAAAAATATAAATATTTTGGCTTTTTCTTTAGTTCATAGGATGTGTTATGTTTTCTACTAGAAACTTGTCAACCTATAGTAAAGTGAGGCATAGGACATTAAAATGGATATCCAAAAATTGCATCTTACATCTATCTTCCTCCAACCAAGGGTCAATGTAAAAAAATACCTCTATTTGGTGGTTCTTAGTAACTATGATGCATTCTTCATCGTATCTAGCTAATTTGGAGCTCTAAATCCAAATTTGAATTCAGATTTTCCAAATTTTATTATTAATACAAATTTTTAATAAATTCAGTGTTTTATTTAAAAAGTGTCCAATAGCCATCTCATTATGGAAGGTCGTGTGGGTTATTTCCAATCTTCTTTATATTCCTCTATCCCACCTGTCACTTGACTAGCCACTCGCCTTTTCATTACGGAAGGTAGCTAGCGTGGCCTATTTCCAAGCCCCTTTATGCTTCTTTGTCCCACCTGTCACCCCCAATTGACCACTCTCTACTTCATTATCAAAGGTAACGTGGTTTATACCCAATCTCCTACCCGTTTCTCTATCCCACCTACCACTGGCCACTTCATTATTGAAGGTAACGTGGTCTTTGCCCAATCTCCTACCCGTTTCTCTATCCCACCTACCACTGGCTACTTCATTATCGAAGGTAGCATGGGCTATGTCCAATCTCCTACCCGTTCCTTTGCCCCATGTGTTGCTAGCTTCTTGACTATGAAAGGTAGAAGGGTCTAATCCTGATCCCATTTGCATTCCTTCGACCCACTTGCCACTCAAAACTAGCCTCTTCATAATGTAATTGAAGATCAAATTATTCACCTTCTAATATATCGGTGGACCCTTGTCCATTCAAATCATATTTACATATGTAGTGACCCTTGTATTATTGATGAACAAGCTTTTATGTAGTCAGAATCCATTGAAAACACTTGTTGGTGACACTTCACAATCGTATTATTGATGAACAATTTTAATAATATAGGTAAATCCATTATAAACACTTGTCCGTTTGATTCCTAGCGTGCAAACTTCTATTATTGATGAAAAATTCTGAAGCAAACAAAACTATTGTAGACCTAATTCTAAAGCCACTTCACTTCTTATGCATTAGAAAATTTGTATAAAGTTAAATATAAATAGTTGCTCAACATTAAGAAGCACAACACATTGGATATGTGTTTCAAATGTGAAGGTTTTAAAAGGATATATGTATAACTTAGGCAAATCCAACATTCAAATGATCCAAATTATGAAAAAATATACTGCTTAATTAAAATATTCCATAAGCAGTAGTTTAAATTGATTGTTTTTAAATCAGTACTATCATTTTAAAAGAAGCTACCTCTAAATTATAATTAACCCCTAAAGGACCAAACACCGTTTTTTGACAACATAGCGTTTTTGGGCAGCTCACCACGAATGGAATTTTTATTTTTTTTCTTTGAAATTTTCACACAAGATGTGCCCAAAGAGTAGCTTTAGGGCCCAACAATTTCATAACTTTTGACCACATGGTTAAAAAGTTATGGTATAATATGTAGTTTGCATTATTCGGCGGGCAGCCCGGGCAGCAAAAAAAAATTCTTTAAAAATCATTTTCTAGAGAAATAAAAATTTGAAATTGGTTCTCTAGATTTATGTGCACAAGGAAAGCTTTGAATCATTCCACTTTGATTTATGAGATGAAAGTTATGAGGAATTTTAGTTGTGAGTAGTTTGCGGGTAGTTATGGAATCTCTACTCTAAAATAAACTTTGAAGTCCTTTATTTAATTCAATTTTCAATATTTTTGGAAAAAAATATAAACACAAGGTGTAGATTGTTTATTACAACATTACAATTGTTTGGATTGGCATTAACTTTTATACAACATATAATGGTCTCATATAATTAAAAAAATCATTAGTATTCTACGTAAATCATAGTTTTTAAGAAAAGATACAAAGATCCATGTAATAATTTATAATTTATATATTTTTTTACTTTTTTATATTAAAAAACAAAGCAAAATTCAGGATTGTCAATCATTTATTTTTAAATAATTATAGATGTGCTTCAAATAGTGTAAAATATTTTATACAAAAAAAGACAATGATTGATAATTCTATGATGTAATTGGTATAGTTCTTCAGCTTATACAAAAGAAGTCCAATAGGAAATTTTTATAATTAGTGAACATTTAACTTTTAGTTCTTAAGGGCCCAAACATTCAAATTTTGAACAATGGATAAATACAAACATGTTCTAAACACATAAAGTCTTTGTTTTTTCATCCATCTAAATATTGGTGGATTTTTGTGTTTGTTCTCTTATATTTGTATGGAGTATAGACTTGCAACACTTCCTTTCGCAAATCGTCTATAGCTTACGGTGAAAAAGTATGTTCATCCGTATATTGTTTTTTTTATCAATAGAAATTGTTTATGTGTTTCAAGAAACCCCCAAACTAACTTCTTCAATTCAAAATGCCACCCTTTGAAAATAACTTCAACAAATGTCTAAAATAGATATCTAATAGATTCACTATATTGGAATTCCACATTTTTAATTTATTGAAAAAAAAATTATAAAAATTATAAATATTCAATCTTTAGTCAAATTTAGAAGAAAGTTTTAACTTATGGTTTCAAACAATATTGAAAAATAGATTTTATTATTAATAATATTTGTTCTAAATATATGGATCATACAACTTTTGTTTGAAAGTCATCATTAAATTACTATTCTACATTATATTTTTGATAAATCCCAGCAGGTTTGGAAATATAGATTATCTTCTAGTCTTTAAATGATTAAGAGCCATGGGATAGTCCACATTTTCAAATGGAGAGTGCTAGTGTGGGAACATAGCATTAGATGTTTTTTAGCTCTATTGAAGGGTTGCTTCAGGCTTCTTTAATGTTGGGAACCAAGCACTGCTGCCCCAAATTAAGTATAATATTTTTTTAATTAAAATCTAAAAAACTCATTAAAAATTTAGAATTTAAAAAAAAAATCTAAAAATCTATTTAAATATTATTATATGATCTGATAGTAGTTTTGCCACATCAAATTGTCAATTTGGGATTGTTTTAGGCATACTTTTTGCGTTCTCAACGGTTTGGAAACTCACATCCCTTTAGGACTCCAAATTCTCATCTAATGCATACATTCCAAATCACAAAAAAGACATAGATGTTTTGAGGTTTAAATCCTTAGTGTAGTATCTTCAAGTGCAACACCAATGAAAACAAGTTTAATCTAGATTCTATTGCACATCTAGATTTACCATGTAAGGATTCAAATGCCAACATATGTCCAATGGGCAACTTTCCAAATTATTGTAGAAATGAAAAATGCATGATTTTGGTCCAAAAATTAAATCATTTTTGAATGACTACCTTGGTTATAGATAATATCCCTTAAGAGCTAAGACTTTAGTAGCAATGCAATAGGAGACGTTTAAGTCAAATTTTTATATATAAAATAAGTTTGGGCCTTCCTTCAATGAGAGCCACTCAAAGGGCCCTCTCAAACTTGGGGTTCTTTAAAATCTTCCCTTGGCAGTAGGATTTTGCAAATTGACCCGTCTTTGGAAGGGCTTTCTCAATGACTCTCTTTAACCCCTAAAAGACCAAGGCTTTTTTCCGCCTAAAAACATTCAAAACTATCATTTTAGAGCAAAGAGTAAACAAGTTTTTATTTTTATTTTTCACATCTCACAATAGGATCTTACACCTAACCAGTATAAAAATGTATAGAAAAAATTTCAAAAAATTTGAATGCACAAATTGCAAGATATCTGCATTTAAAGTGAGAAAAACAAGTTTTTCAACACATTGCGGGACCAAATTTTTTGACTTTGAACCTTCTTAAATCAATTTTTTTTTGCACTATAGAGTTTTGAGCTTTAAATCTTTATTGTAGGGAATTGAGTTGAGGGTGTAGGAAAAAAATCCAAAAAAATATTAATTTAATTCTTTAAAAAATTGTTAAGTAGAAGTAAGTATAAAATAGAAGGAAAATCTAAATCATTAATATCTCTAAAGTGGAATTAAAACGCACTAATTCCAATGGTGACATTGTTCTACAAAAAAAACTAAACCATGTGGAACTTCTTTTTTTAAATTGTGAAAATTGCATTTAGAATTAAATCCTACAAGTTATTTTTTCAAGAAGATGCTCTAATTGCCCAAAAAAAAAAATTGTCCATAACTTTCTCATAACAAATCCAAATGGAATGAATCAGAGCTTCCATGTAGACAAAAATATAATCTATGAGAAAAATGAATAAAAATTTAAAAAAATTAATTAATTAATTAATTTTGCTCCCCCCTCTCCCTTGATTTGAGCTTATTTGGACATAATTTTTGTTCTAGGGCACCGATTGAAAAAATATGTTTATATTTCCATGAAGCTAATCATTTTTCTGTCTTCAAAAAAAGTGTCAAAAAATCATGACACAAATTCATCCCGTAGTTACCTACCTAAAATCATATTTGTCCCTTAAAGGGGTTAATGGAGGGCAAACCCAAATTTTCTCTGAAAAGCAACTCTAACACCCACCATTGTACCATTGTAGAACCAGGCCACAGTCCTCCTCATGTTGGAAAGGTATATATTATGCTTTTGTCTAGATACTTGGGAAGAGCTTATCATCTAATTCAAGGATTGGAGTTGGTTGCATAACATTGTATAACCAAGCTCTAGTTCTTGTCTGTATTAGGCAAATGCAACATTAGGCCTCTCTAGATGCATGCCAGGGAATAATCAGTTAATGCAAGGATGGGGATTGGCTAAGGAATGCCACCAATAAGACAATTTTGTTCACCATGTAATGATCCCCTTTCCAAAAGGTACCCCTCTAAAACAATTGGTTATATGTGAAGAGCCCTATCAATAAGACAATTTTGTTCCCTGTGGATGTCCCCTTTCCAAGGATGCAAAAGGACCCCCCTGCCTGCCTCATTGGTAACCAATTGGTTATGTGTTGGTCCAGTTCAAAAAAAATTCAAAAAAAATTCGAAAACATATAAAAAGCTTTGATTTGCAACCCAGTCCCCCCATGCTCAAAGCCAGGCCAGGTTCCGAGATTCAGGGGCCTCCATCCCTACCGTCGGATCCTCCCGTGGCAATCAATGGCCCTTTTATCATCTCGGTTCAAAACGTGCCCTTGACGGATGCTGGAGGCAAAGCGCCAGCCAATGGAAACGGGCTCCCCTCCTCTGGTCACTTGGATCCCCAAGTTCCCCTCCCGTTCACTTACGGGGCATGGGAGCAATGGGCTGAGCTCTCTTGACGGAACTCCCCGTCCGTCTGAAAAAGAAGCGGCTACTTGCTGCGCTGAAGTTAGGAACATACTGAAGTGATTAAGACGATGGGGGCGACTGGAGGCAAGTGGACCGGTACAACAGCAAAGGAATGGAGAACACGTCGACAGCAGCAGCAGCAGCCGGTCGTACAGTGGCCTCATACTAGTTACCACACGAATGGCTGGCGGGCTGGGGAGGGGGGGGTATGGGGCAGGCACGTAGCCAGGGAAGAAAGAAAAAGAAAAAGAACAAAAGAGAGAAAGAGCCAATAGAAAGAGAGAAAAAATGAGAGAGGGAGAAAAAAAAGGAGCAGTAAGTTGGCTGTATTCTAGTTATTTTAATTAGTGTGCCCCAACAGGGAATAAGTATAAAAGTGCATACGACGCAAGGCTTGCTTGGTTGGGTACGCAGTAGGGAGGAAGAAGAAAGGGGAAAGGGAAAAAGAGAAGAAAGAAGAGAGAAAAACAAAGGGAAAAGAAGAAGAACAATTTTGTAATAAGGATAACTGGAGGGTAGGCAGTGACTGCCTCTTTTGGGTGCATTGGCATTGTGACAAAAGTGTCACAATGCACCCAAAATCCATTTTATTTATTAATTTTTTGAAACCTTCCCATAATTTTTTGAAATTTTGAAATTTTCATACCTTCCCCCTTATTGTGTATTTATATACAATATTGTATCCATACCCAATATTCATTTTGATATCTGTACGTATCCATATTGATATTTGGACGGCTCAAATTAAATTTCACAAAATCAACAGCTTGTGATTTTCTGAGAAATCAACGGCGGTTTCGAAGGTAAACATTTTTTTAAAACAAACAATCTGCGGCCTTTAAATTTTTTGAGAAGGGGGGGGGGGGCAACTAATACAAACAAGGTGTGACAACCTCTTTTTATTGCATTGTAGCGCACGACATAAGGCTTTGTTGGTTATATGGTAGGGAGGAAGAAGAAGAAAGGAGGGGAAAAAAGAGGGGTGGAGGGGAGGGGGGAAAGACAAGAGAGGAGAGAGGAAAAAAAGGAGGGAAAAACAAAGTACAACTAAACGCATTATTTCCATAAGTGCACTCAACAATAATTTGGAACAATAATGGGTCGTTCTCACGGGGGCTTTGCAATGAAAGTGCGCTTTTGACATAGATTTTACAAGATGGGTTAAGCCTTTAAAATGGCCTTTTTGGAATTTTGGCCAATAACCTTGAAATTTGGATTTTTACAAACTTTTCTACATGGGCATTGTGAAGTTTGTTCAAGTGGTTGGTGAATGATGAGCTTCTGTAGTCCTCAAGGCAATGGGCAATCTCAAAGCTTCCATTCAAAAAATTCTTAATAAATTTTACAATACAAGAATTACACATTCAAATTTGTGTTCTGAAGCCCATAACTTAGCATGATAGATACATCTCGTGGCGGTGAAGAGAATGATATTAAGAAGTAGGTATGCAATTGAATATTTAGAACATGTGGGATGTTGAATTAGTTCTAGCTGTCACTTTAATTTTGAGGATTAAAACTTGTGTATTCATTGCAACAAAATAAACAACAATTCATACCAATCTTGAAGTAGTCACAATTTTTTGGATATAATTAGAAATAGTGAGATCTACATACTATTTTCATACTATCTCATATAGAGAGATTGTCATTCAACTCTTGTGTAGCTCTCATCTACATTCATCAACATTTCATCCTACAAAAATACTTTCATTCAATTTTCTTCCATTCAAAATTAATTCAATTAGTGTAATGGAATCTTACATTATTCAAAATGTTGGAATTAACCCCTCAAGGATGTTGCTTTCCCAAAAGAATTGGTATATATTGTCTATATATTGAATTTATTTGATAAATTTTTAACACTCAAAAAATTCTAAAAAATTCTTAATTGACTAGTAGTATGTCTATGATTTGGTCTAAAATTTACAACTTGAATGGGATTCACGTGCTATTCTATTTTTCTTTTTGTATACAATAGGGGAGAACATAAAAATAAAAATAAATCTTTAAAAGATTAATATAGAATTGTGTAGAGGTGTACCAGTCTTCCACCCCTTCTCCACTCCATCATTTTACTAATTTCATTAGGTAGGGGTCTTTTGAAGAGTTATGAGTAAGGTCGTATTTTTGTTAGGTGGGGGTCCTTGTAGAGTTTTTTCAATTTTACATATAGCACAACATGATAGCAATGTAAAGTAATAGATCCTTTCTATACATAATTTGAACTTTTCTAAAAGATGATTCAAAGATGTACTTAAAATGACACTTTTGACTTCTACATACTTTGTAGTCTATATCTTGGATGATGAATAGATTGCTTGTGGACCTTGTTTCATTCAAATAACTTCTAATGACCTAATTTAATAATTGAATATAAAGTAAAATCTATTCCTTATGTTACATTTGATGACAATGAGTTTACTACACATAAGTTGGAAAATTGAATGCAAAAATGTGCAAAATTCAAAAATAATTTTGCTCATTAAAGGTGACTGATTTCTTCCCATGGTTACTTTGAAAATTCACTTAAACCACCTTCTCTTCCAAAAACAATGATTTTTATTAAAATCTTATAATGATTTTCATTTGTTTGCAATTCAAAAAAAAGAAAGACCAATATTCCCTTTGTTCCAAAATGATTTTCCAATGTCCCCAATTTTCCCAATTTTATTGCAACAAGCTTTGGTACTACTCCAAAACTCAAAATTCCAAGACAGTAGGTGAAGCACACCAAACTTTCAACTCAAAGCTCAAAACAAGTTGAAATAACTTTTTTTTAAAGCCTAAAAAGATTCCAAAAGATTTTGTCCAAGCCAAAGTTCATTTTGGGATGTGAGGGAGTAGTAAACTTTACTTTGTTTCTATTTTGGTCCATCAACTGAAACGAACGGTTTTAGGCTCGAGTACTTTTGTTTTTTCCCCCAACTGACCCCGTCCTTAGACGGATAGTCCTCCCGCCCCCCTCCCCACAAAGACAAAAGGTCGTCAGTATCCGAATTGCAAAGAAAAAGGCGAAAAGGAAAAGATATGGCAAGAGGATAAGTAACGCCCAACCGGGTGCGAGGACATCGGAAAGACGAGGGAAAACTCATCGTGGACCCCACCATCGTTGCAAAAAGAAAAAAATGAACAACGAGCGCCAGCGCCGGTATTCAAGCGCAGTCAGCGAATCAAATTTAACGAAACGGTATGGGCCATATGGGCCTGGCTGCGGGGACCCTCAATAAATAAATAAGTATATATATGTATATATACATATTTCCAATGTGAAAAAAATTGGATGATAAAATTCGGATGGATGAAGGATCCCCTAGAACTTCAGTTACTTACTTAAGTGAATCCCTCCCAGAAAGCGAGAGCTTCTGATCCACGGGAAGAAGCTTCAGTCCGGTCACCCCATTTAGAATTTAGAGCGAATTAAAAAACAACACGAGGTCTTAACAAAAGGAAAATAAAAACCGGGCCTCCTATAAAAGGAACGATTGTGATGGCCGCAAGTTTTGTGTACTGACCAGGAAGCGTGCATTCCCAGTCAGCGAATGAATGAACTGCGACGGGAAGGATGAAGGGGCGTGGATGTACAGAGGTCGCTTTCGGATGATTTCTGTGGATGAGCGGCGGGTTATGCGTTCGAGGATTTATTAGTCTTCTGTTTTCTATACATTTGTTGTTTGCCGAGAATGGGTTGTGGACCTTGTGTGGTGGTATGGTCGCACATGGATGGTTGATCGAGCTCTGGCGGGGAAAGAGGACTTTTCTGTGTGTTGTGGTGAGAGTCAGTGACTCGGGAATTTTGTTGTTTTAGAAGGTGTAGATGACGGGGGGGAGGAAGAGGAGAATTTTGGGGGTTGATAGTTTGTGGAAGGGTGATTTGGTGAGGGATTCTTGCGGAGGACGTCGTTTGATTTTGGTTATGGAGCATGAGTTTCGGACGGGCGATGGTGAGTTTTGAGAACTGGCCTAGAGGGAGAACAGTGATGAAGCGGTGGAAGAGGAAGAGCGATGCTGAATGGTTGTGGAATTGAGGCGTTAGCTTCGCCGGGGGTGGAGACGTCGAGAACGTCCATTTGAGGTTTATGAATCATAAATGGCGTGAACAAGAGGGAGGAGGTTTCGTGAGAATTGAAGAGCGGAGAGGATCTTGAATTGGAGGAGAAAAATGAATGGAGCTTGTGGTCAATCTTGGAGGTTAGGAGGATTCAAGAAACAGAACAGTGATGATTCGGAGTAGAGTTGTGGAGTTGTGGCGAAGTTCGCGGACGTGTGTGGAGTTTCGGGATTTTGGATGGGAGTAGAGTGAGGTATGTAAATGGGCAGCGAGTTGTTTCCCGCTGCGGACATGGTGGACGTGCAACCAATGTCCTGGCTGTGGCCGGAGTCCACGCAGGCGTTGATGTTGGACAGGCGGAGCGGGCATGCCGCGAATCCGAAGGGGGACGAAAGTAATCTGCTGTCGAAGGAGAACACGTTTCTGGATTCCGAGCACTTCATGGAGCTCTTGGACCGGAGTGACTCCGGGGACGCGCATCATGCTTCCCTCGTCCGCCTCTATGAAGATCGTCAAGTCAATGCCGTGAATCTCCTCAAGCAGGAGCTTGAAACTCTGAACGCCGCACGATTGGAAGCCGAACAGCGTCAGATCCAGATTATGGACGAGACCATGTATGAGCCTATATATAGCACTGGCGATGGGTCTACGCTCAGTGAAGACAGCCCTCGGTACGAGCATTATCTTGGTGACGATGGTCCCGGGTCCTGGAGCTCCGTGCCCGGCAGTGACAGCTGTTCTGTGGACATGGAAGGAGACATCTTCGGGCCTGCTGAGATGTGGCGAGACCGCGCTCGTGGTTATGCGAAGCTGTTGACGGATAGCATACGTCGGGAGGAGGTTTTGATTCAGAAATTGAATGAGTATGCTTCTCTTCCTCCTCAGACTTGGCAGCCCCTGGAAGAGGTTCGGCAGCAGCTCCATCGCTTTGATAATTTCTTACGGTTTTCTTTGAGGAAGGCGCCGGTCGTAATCGGACACCAGGTGCGCCATCAATCTTTCCGCCTCTTGTGAAATTTAAAAAAGATCCTTTTGTTCTTAATCTCAATATAGGTTACGCTAAGATTCCGCTCAGATTGGCAATCCGTGAGGTCTTCACGTCATATTTCTACCGTTCAATTTGCAATTGTTAGGATGTGGCAGGTGGTACAGCGTTCCCACGTTAATTATTCCTTTGTCTTCCATTTGAATTGTATCAGACCTAGATAATACTTTCTGCTGCTATATTATCCAGTACCGTAGTAGAAGCTATTTGCAATGTTATGATCCGATTTAAGGTTTTAAAGTAAACAAGGTTCTTATTAGCAAGGGCCAGTATATTTTCTTTTATGGGATTACTCTTTCGCTCTGGCATTCATGGGAGTCGCAAAATTCCATCAGAAAATTGTGAAATTTTGGTCCTTACACCTTGGTCGTCTTAGCATTCTGACCTTTCGAATGCTTTTCGGCTATGTCGTGGGCCAGAAAATTCTGAATTGTTATTTCATTCGATTTGCAGGACAGCGATTTAAGATATCGGTTCGTCTACAACGCCTTCCCTACACTACTTGAGGAGGTACTTTGGGAACGCTCCATTTCTTCTCAAGTTAATTCTCACGAATCTGTTTTTATTTCTTCAGCGATGAGACACTCTGCAGCAACACAACATCAATTGTTGTTACATTTTCATTAACCCTGTTCTTGTGATTTTGTTGTTTAGGATGTGATTGGCAAGACGGATGGAGAGATATATAGGGGAACAGGAGTGATAGAGTTGATGGACTTCAAGCGTGAGGTAATGCGGAAGGGTCGCCCTGAGAAACGAGAAATTTTCTTCAACACCGACCTTTTTGGCGAAAAAACATTCTTAGTTGCTGTAGAACCTGTGTTGAGCCGTTCAGGAGAAGCCATAGGGATCAACTATGTTGCTATGGACGTAAGTGAACAGGTGGACAAACGTGAACGAATCGCACGTCTTCGCGAGCAGGTTGCTGTGCAAAAAGCCATGGAAGCAGAGCTTCACAAAACTATTCACATCACGGGTACTTTCCTCTCGAGACTTTGTTATTGCAAACTTAATAGGATGAAAATTGTTGTATCGCGCAGTTTAGGGTGCTGAATCGTCCTCTGGTGTGGGAGTGATTTCTCTGAGCTTTCAGCACATTAGGGTTGGTAACCACAGGCTCTAAGTGGTATCATGGTTCCTCCCGGTTGTTCTCTTCAGCAACCTCGTATGATATGACCGTGTGGGCATTTTTTTCCTTGTTATTAAAGATTTGAAAGTGTTCATATGTTTTACTTAAGCGGAGTGAATCTGTGGAATTTTGTAGAGGAAACAATGCGGGCGAAGCAAATGCTGGCAACGATGTCGCATGAAATTCGATCCCCTCTGTCTGGTGTAGTAAGCATGGCGGAGGTCTTGGCCACCACGCAGCTTGACGAGGAACAGCGGCAGCTAGTGGACGTCATGGTGTCATCTGGTGATCTTGTGCTCCAGCTCATCAATGACATTCTAGATCTTTCCAAGGTCCAATCGGGTATGTATTACTATTTTGGCACGATTATTCCTGGGACAATTGCGGCAGTTGCGGTAAAACATTTGAACAGTTTGGGTACGTTCTGTTGAAGAGTGCATGAATTTGCAATATTGTATTTTGACTGATTACTGTGCTCTGGCAGGAGCAATGAAGTTTGAGGCCAAAAAGTTCCGACCTCGAGAGGTGGTGAAGCACGTGTTGCAAATGGCTCTTGCTAACATGCAATCCAAGAACCTTGTCTTAGAAGGACGTATCTATGACGATGTACCGCTTGAGGTCATTGGTGATGTTTTGCGGATCCGTCAAGTTTTCACGAACCTAGTTGGGTAATGCATCTTCGGACCCTTTTTTCCTTAATATAAGATTTTGTGGCTCCCTGTACAGACTTTTTGGTATCTACCGTGCTTCGTATAAATCATGTGAACCCATTCAGCAGCACATTCCTTTATCTCTTTGTTCTGATTGTGTATGTGTGTGTGCATGTTTGTGGGGTGTGGGGTGCAGCAATGCTATTAAGTTCACCCATGAAGGTTCAGTGATGTTAATTGTTCGCGTGGTCCCTCCTCCCCCGCCCTCAATAGAAAGAGCAGCCAAAAATGTTTTTCAAGCAACTATTGGCATAACTGCAACTGCTGATAGTGTAACCTCCACTGGAGTTTTACCCGGTGGTTCAAGACCGAATTCTACTGGTGTAGCTTTGCACCAGGAAGTAGGTGACCCGTCAGGGTACCCTTATGCTGCCGAGAGCAGTCCACGTCTTATAAGTGTACAGTCCACTCCTGCAGGCAGAAGGTCCGAAGTGGAGTCTGAAGTCGAGGATACCGTCTGGTTACATTGTGAAGTTACTGACTCTGGCATTGGCATCCCAGGTAAGGTTGCGTAAAATACCGGTGGGATTCGTACTTACCATATGTGTCTCGATCCGGTAGGATGTTAGTGAATATAAGAGTCTCCGAGTGCTGGCATGTCAAGGTTTATTACGTGGTTAATGGCAAGAAGCAAGGATTGCTTTAACCCTATCTCCTGTGATTTCACATTTGGTCTTGCAGCCTGCTACTTAGAGTTGGGAATTTTGATCGGGCTATTCTAAATGTGGTTCTTTGCTGTAATGTGTGTAGAATCAGCGTTGCCTACGTTGTTTGAGAAGTACACTCAGGTCAGCACAACTCATGCCCGGAAATACGGCGGTACTGGATTGGGTCTGGCTATCTGCAAGAATTTGGTAAGCAATGTGTACATGAAACTAATTTATGTCATTTGGGCTTACATAGTGCATAGTGAAGCTCTGGACCTATTCTCTCTGGCAATTTTAACTGAGAATCACTCCGGGACATTGATCTTACGAGTTCCATTTTTCTTGACACGTTTATTGTATGTGTTAA
Organism: Antitrichia curtipendula; assembly: GCA_951230915.1. Taxonomy (NCBI): domain Eukaryota; kingdom Viridiplantae; phylum Streptophyta; class Bryopsida; order Hypnales; family Leucodontaceae; genus Antitrichia; species Antitrichia curtipendula. The sequence goes on along the minus strand of OX579639.1, from coordinate 8,520,364 downwards.
CTGTATCCCTCTCACATGGGGTTAGAAGTGCTGATTTTTGTGTCACATGAAATATGCAGGTGGAGTTGATGGGTGGAAGCTTGACGGTATCGAGTAAAGAGAATCACGGTTCCACGTTTTCTTTCTCTCTCCCTTTCAGAGTACATCCAGAAAGATCTATGAGTTCAGGTCAATTGAGTGACGAGGTGTACGATATGATGACCAACGAAGCGAAAGTAGAGGAATCTGATGTGTTGGCGTCTGCGAAAAAGGTTGGTTACTACCATTTTACATCAAAAGTTTCCTCGAAATCTTCAAGTCCATCTTCAAGTCTGAATGCAAGTCCGTCTCCAACTCCACCTATTCCTCCCAGCCCTAGTAGCTCTGTATGGAGTGATGCACGGAAGCAATCAAATCCCGAACCGAAAAGAAAAGTCGTGCCTAAGGCTCGAGAGGGTCATAGATCTTCCAACCGCCGAAAGCCGGTTTCTTTTGGAAAACCAGTGCCTCTAGCATTCTATCAAGACAGTTCACCCGAGTTCATGGACTGTGACTCGAAGGCACCGGACCACATGGAGTACATTCCTGGTTTGTCTATGCCACGGTGTCCGATTCCTCCCCTTCCACTTGAACGCAGATTGGATGGATCTTCTTCTGGTTCCCTTCTTTCTCAGTCTAGGGTCCGCTCGCCTGGAGGTCTGGCAGGGCAAGGGAAGAAGGCTGGCAAAATTCAAGAAAATGTCATGTTGCCACCTTCAGCTCAAGATGTCCAGACCCAAAGACGGTCACGGATTCTGCTAGCAGAGGACAACAAAGTTAACGTAATGGTGGCGCAGTCGATGATGCAGAGGCTTGGACACAAATTAGAGGTTGTCAACAATGGAGCTGAGGCAATTGCAGCTGTTCAGCGAAATTCCTATGATGTCATCTTGATGGTAAGTGTGGAGGTAGAAAACAATTCTGGTTTGCGGCTCATCATGCCAATTTTTTGGGAGAATCAATCTGGGGAATTTCAATTTGTGGTACTTAATGTTCGCTTACTTCCAATGTTAAACATAGCTTTCGTGACCGAAATTCACCTGCCGTTAACTGCTCTACCTGCTGCTGGCACAGCCAGTGCTGAATACTCTGATATTCTCTTTCCACATTTGAAACTTATGACAAGGACGAAGACTCTTGTCGTCATTTCCTCTGGAAGTTAGCGGTGCTAAATCGTAGTCCTCTTGTCATTCTTGGATTTGCAGGACGTGTGTATGCCCGTCATGGATGGGCTTGAAGCTACACGCAGGATACGCCGTTACGAGGCAACGGGATCATGGGAGGACTTGAGGGAAGGGGAGGCGAACGGGACTGCAGAAGCTAGCTCTTCCAATATGGACCTCGGAAACACAACTTCTCAAACTCTTAATCGACAAAGAACCCCCATTATTGCTGTAAGTTAATTGTGAACAGTCCTATTCCCGTCTTCATTCTGTTTGTAATACAGTTGTGTTACGACTTGAGCCAATTGCTTCTACACAAGAACTGTGTTCAATTGTATTGATCGTTATGAAGGCCGTGATTTGAGCGCAATGAGTTGTAGTTGTCTCTAATTGTTAGTGTGTGGCGACGAAGTGGAGGTTCCTTATTAGATGTTCAATTGACGCTCAGGTTGCTGTTCTGCAGATGACGGCAAATGCGTTATCTGATAACATGACGGAGTGTTACATGCATGGAATGGATTCCTTTGTCGCAAAGCCTGTGACTTTGAAGAGACTGGAGCAAGTGCTGAAGCAGTTTATTCCCTGCCTCGACTGCACCCAAAGCTCAACTGGGGTTCGAGCTCCTAAAGACTCAGGTCCGTAGTGGATGTAATACATTCTGCGCCGTGATCCTCCAAAGTTCCCATCTTCCATCACTGCAGAATGGTGCACACCATATCCGACATCAAGCTTCAACTACCCTTGAATGCTCACGACCACAGCGTTTTGCTTTTGAGCATGAGAATTGCTGCGAGGTACTCTTCTAATCACCCGATCACAAAGCCCTTTGCATTGGTTCTGGATTAGAAGCGCCAAAATAAACCCCAGAGCCCAGGGGATATACTCCAACTGATCCATATGAGGACCTGAAATCAACCTCAAAGAGCAGCTTGCAAATTCTCTGAATGTATGATGCTCGTCAACAAGAAATTGGCCCCCCATTCATTGCTGTAAACTCTAAACGGCAAGCTCAAGTAGAATGAAGTATCGAGTTATTGTCGCCGTCCAGAACTAAATTATAGTATCGTGGTTTCTTACCGGCTCTCGCTGTCAGTTGCTTGAGAGACGACATGTTCATCGCTTAGTTCAGGAATCTGTTTTGCCGAGGTTCCAGACTGGAGTGTGCAATTCAAGTGTATCATAATATCGGATCCATCTGTGAAAGTTTTAATTAGAAAGCCACGGTTCTAGTCAGAAATTTAGTCCTTGTGATTCAAGGCGGTGTGGAAATGGAGCTCTAGAGCCCATGGAAGGTAGAGGGATTCTATTGCCTTGAAAAAATTTATTGATCAACTGAAAATTAGTGCCGATGGCCCAGAACTTGCTGGGCTTCTCCACTTGTAAATTGTGTATCATAAAGTTAGTAAAAATGTGGAGTGAAGGGGTTTGAGGTAGAACCTTGATGCTGATCAAGTGCAAAACAGCTTTGAGTCCTATGGCTGAAGATAGCGAGAGCTTGAATTTAGAGTTAGAGATATGTGGCTTAGTTCTGTAAGGACGGAACCCATGTCCGTGAAGTCATACCTCCACTCGAAATCCTCTATCTTGCAGCTACTTGTGAGTGAAACTTTTTAGATTTATTTTTCAAAGACGAAATCACACGTTTTACCACCGTGTAGTCTAATTTGCGTACGTTGAACGGACACTTGGTCCTTTTGGGGTTAACCCTGAATCTCCTGAGCCTATGACTATGGTCTAAGTCCTCCTAATTCAATTACTTGCCTCTGAATTTGTAGGAATATCGAGGAACCATTGCATATATCTTGGCAGCAGAGTGGTGTGACACTTGCAACACAAACATTAACATCTTCAAGCACTTGTAGAAGCAAAGGACGGTAGTGAAATTCAAAGCCTCTGAAGCTGTGAAATTTGTATACCGGTGTCTAAAACCAACACTAAGGGTGGGCGACCCCCAAACCGCCCTATTTTGCTATTGTGCCTAGTTACTATCGTTAGACTGCTCTAATGTTCATTGTTGGCAAGTGAAAGGAGGTTTCAATGCAGCAGAGAACATGACATTTGGATACAATATGCATTAGTTATGAAGGGTCAAAGTTGTTTTTGGTAGAGGTTCTGAAATCAATTTTTTCACATAGGTATATATTGATTTTGGAGAAGTACACAAGTGATGATTGGGACATTTGGAGGTGCCCATTTGGTAAATATTTATTTGCTTGTAGTTAAATGTTGCTTTTGGATACATCTGTATTCCAAGACAAAAACTTACGAAAACGAAATCTTTCAAGACAGTATCATTATTATCTCAAAAACACATTATTCAAAATCCTCATCTAAGCACATTTGTATGAGTTTTGGGTTTAGAAATATTGTACAATTGTACATTTAGTTCCCCTCAAGTTTGGGTTCTATGCATATACATTAGTTTTAAATTGTAGGAAATGAAAATCATTCCAGGTGGTTGAGCACTTTTGCAAGGTGATGTTGGAAATCTTGCCTTTGTGGTACTGTTGACCATTCTAAATAAGAAAGATGCTTATCCATGGATGGTAATATAGTAATATAGTGCATTTTGGCAACTTCAAGCTCTTAGGTCTTGACCCCTAAATGTTTTTGACTCCGTTTTCATCAAAAACACTTCCAAACTGCCATTTCTAGTACAAGTACCAAATTTTAGGAAAAAAATATTTTTAGACACATGTAACAGTAGGATCTTGTTACTAGGATCTTTTTAGACACATGTACGTTGGTTTGAGAAGATGTGAAAAAATTCTCAAAAATTTTCACTGTGTAGATTGCAAGGTATTAGCATTTGAAGTGTTAAAAATCTTATTTTTGGCCTCGCAAAAAACCAAGCAACTACACTTTACAAGGTCACATTTATATGAAAAATGTCCCAAATGATGGTGCTTCTTTAGATTCACTCTTTAAGGCAAGTTGGCTACATACTTGAAAACATTCAGATCATTTAGAATTCTACAATATATATAATATAGTAAGTAGGAAAAAGTAGAAACACTAGAAGAAAATGAAAGGTTTTGGCACTACAAAAAGCAATTGGTTTTGAGCTGCATTGGACGTTTGCAACTAGTGATAATTTGGAGGGCCCTAATTGCTATGGACAAGTTTTCTAGTCGTATTGTAGTTGCAAGGCGAAATGGTATTGTTTCTCATTCGGCAACTGAATTGGAACTTCATCGATGTGCTTTATGATGTGGTTACTTATGTGGTATTTCCAAATTATGACTCGATGCCACATTTAACTATTTTTGGACTTTTACGTGAATTCTGGACAAAACACTAAAAAATCTCTAGATAATAAAATCTGGAGATCTCCAGATGTTTGTATTATCTTCAGATGTTTTGTAATGATCTCCCAATGTTTTACATAGATCTCTTGATGTTTTGCATTATCTTCAAATGACCATTTTTTTTTTCTATTATTAATTCTGGACCCTTTGAAAGTCCAGAAATAGTTAAATGTAGCATCTTGTCTTTTGCAACTCATTTGTCACTTTATTGTGACCCATCTATGACTCATTTGAAACTCATTTGTAATTTGTTTGTGACTTGTTTGTAACTTGTAGATTTCAAAATCTAGAAAATCTAGAAATTGTAGAAATCTTAGAATTTTATTAACAAAATTCATTACAAAAGGATACAACTACTAACAAGTCTTATATGTCCAGTCTAATGATACTTTTGACAAGTAATATGGGACATTTGTTATTACATAATCGGAAAATGATTTGAAAAGAACTAGGAAACAACTAAGAAACAACTACTACACAACTACAAAACAACTAGGAAACAACTTCTGTCATTTTACAATTGCATCCTGGTTGTTTCCTAATTATTTTGTAGTCATAGACTAGTTGTTTTCAAGTTGAATTCTAGTCAAATTTAGATAATATGCAATTGCAAAGTTGTTCACATCGACAATTATGATGAATACTGGATGTAGAATACCTCACAATAGTTCTAAATAACAACTCTATTACCCTCCCATAATCCTACACTTCATTCCATGACTACTTTGCAACTACAATAATATGCACGTTAAAGTCGGTGCAAATAGAGAAGGATTATAGTCGCAGTGCAGTTGTATAGGACACTTAGTTGCAAAGTAGTTGTTAAATACCAGTTGCAACAGACACATTTTTCTTCTAATGAAAATGATTCAATATACTACATTGATAAGAATTTAGTTATGAATTTGAAAAATGCCAATCCCAATGATTATAATGTTGTAATAAACAATCTAAATCCTAAGATTTTATTTTTTTCAAAAAATATTGAACATTGAATTAAATAAAGGACTTCAAAGTTTATTTTAGAGTAGAAAATCCATAACTGCAAGAAAACTAAAAACCCTAATTACTTTCATCTCATTAACCCCTTAGGGCCAGAGGAGACACCTTATAGATAATGATTGCCAACATTTTGTATTTCTCTCGGATCTAGTACCTTTCACACAAGGTAGTGATATGTACTAAAGTGAGCAACAAATTCAAACTTGTCAATCATTCTCGAAGTAAATCTAACAATTAGAGATTTTACATATTCTAAAGTTAGTCCAAAAGTCATATAAATCTTGATTTATGTATGTAATGTCTACTTCAATACTTATTATGATCCAATTTGAATTGTTTAGGATGACAACAAAACATGCAAAGAAATTGCTCATCATTGATTTACAAAGAAGTTGTCATCATTTACTTTAACGCCTAAAGGACCAAAGTGCATTTTTTGGTAACATAAAGATTTTTGACATGGAATTTTTATTCTTATTTTTTGAAAATTTAACACAACATTTTCCCAAGGAGTAGTTCTAACCCCTAAAGGTTAGAGACTATGTTTTCACCAAAAACGCTCCAAAATTGCTATTTCTAATACAAGTACCAAATTTTAGAAAAAAAAGATATTTTTGGAAAAAATGTAACTGTAGGATCTTGGATTAAACTAGTTTGAGAAGTTGTGGAAAAAAATTCAGAAACTATCACCGTGTGGATTGCAAGACAATAGCGCTTGAATTGACAAAAATCCTTTTTTTGTCCCTGAGAAAATCTGGGCAGCTGCATTTCACAAGGTCACATTTGTATAAAAAAATGTTTGAAATGGTGGTTACTCTTTGTATTAACTCTTCAAGGAAAGTTGGCTATATGCTTAAAAAGATTTAGATCATTTAGAATTGTAAAACATACATGAAAAAAATAGTAATTAGAAAGAGATAGAGAATGTTCAAAACACTAAATTGTTAAGAATTTCAATATAGAATTGAAAAATTCCAATCCCAACGGTTGTAATATTGTAATAAACAATCTACATCCAACTTTTTAATTTTTTTTCAAAAATATTAAAAATTGAGTTAAATAAAGGACTTCTAAGTTTATCTTAAAGTAAAGATTCCATAACTACCCTCAAACTAGAACTCTTCATAACTTTCATCTCATGAATCAAAATAGAATGATTCAAAGCTTTCCACGTGTATTTAAATCTAGAGAACCAATTTCAAATTTTTATTTCAAAAAAATGATTTTTAAAGAAGTTTTTTCATCTACCTGGGCTGCCCACTGCCCAATGAAAACTACATATCATGCAATAACTTTTTAACCACATAGTCAAAGTTATGAAAATTGTTGGGCCTTAAAGCTATTTTTTGGGCACATCTTGTGTGAAACTTTCAAAGAAAAAAAATATAAATTCCGGTCGTAGTGAGCTGCCCAAAATTGCTATGTTGTCAAAAAATGGTATTTGGTCCTTTAGGGGTTAAGGCCCAATAATTTTTATAACTTTTGAGTACATTGTCAAAAAGTTATTGAATGATATGTAGATTTCATTGCTCAGTAGGCAATACAGGGCAGCAAAAAAAACTTTTTTGAAAAATAAAAAATTTGAATTGGTTTTCTGGATTTCTATATACATGGAAAACTTTAAGTCATTCCATTTTGATTAATAAGATGAAAGTTACAAGGAGTTTTAGTTGTGGGTAGTTTATGGATAGTTATGAAATTTCTATTCTAAAAGAAACTTTGAAGTCCTTTATTTTACTCAATTTTTTAATTTTTTTGAAAAAAAATAAAAATACTAGGTTTAGATTTTCTTATTACAACATTACAACCATTGGGATTGGCATTTTTCAGTTCTATAAATAAACGATTAACAATTTAGTACTTTAAATCATTATCCACTTCTTTCTACTTACTATTTTTTTCCTATATGTTGTACAATTCCAAATGATCTAAATTTTTTCAATAATGTAGCCAAATGTAGCCAAGAACAAATCCAAAGAGTTACAACCATTTTGGAAATTTTTCATAAAAATCTGACCTTGTGAAGTGCAGCTGCCCGATTTTTTGCAAAGACAAAAAAAAAATTTGTCACTTCAAATGCTAATATCTTGCAATCTACATGGTGGAAATTTCTGAAATGTTTTCCACATCTTTTCAAACCATCTTACTACAAGATCCTACGGTTATATGTGTCCAAAAATGTATTTTTTTCTAAAATTTGGTACTTGTATTGGAAATGGCAGTTTTGGAGCAATTTTGGTGGAAGCATTGTCATAAATTTTTAGGGGTTAAAGAAAATTTAAAAAGGCAATAACAAATGAAAAATTGTCAACATAGACATGAATGAATATACACATATGGATGATTCTATCCCTTCTCCCCTTACCAACATGCATCTCACCATGCATCCCAAGTAGATGATTCTATCCCCCCCCCCCCCCCCCAACAACAACAACAACAACAACAACAACATGGTTGAAGCATACATGTCCCCTCCCCCCCCCCCAAAAAAGATTCACAAAATCACGTTCTTAATGCTCAAAAGTTGGTGAAGCCAAATTTGAAGGGCATCATGGTATTTGGGGGGTATATGATGTACAAGGTGCATGAATTGACATACACAAGAGGTACAAAAGTTTATAGTAAAATCCAATGATACATAACACTTCCAACTTAGATCATTATTGTACCTCCTACAGGTGTAAGAAGTTGCAACATAGCCATGTATCTTACATCTATAGTGTCGTCTTTGAACATGATTAGATTTAGATGTTAGAATGACCTCCAAATCAAAGATGTTAGTTGTTGAAAGTTCAATCCAACAATTTATATCTTGCCATATTTTAGTGCAAACTTCATATTCTAAGAGTAAAATACAAGGCCGTACGCATGGTCCCGGCCATGAGACCTTTAAATTTTAAATAAAAAATGATTTCCAAAATTCAGAAGATGCTCAAAATCCGCTCTCGTGTCGACGAAGCGAAACGTGAGTGCCCAACCGCTTTCGGAGGCTTAGGCGCGTCCCCCGCGGGCCCAACACGACGAAACGCAACGCAACGCAAACGCAACGCGAGAATTTCTTCATGAATGGACCAAACCCGCGCGCCGGCAGACCTGCAGAACCATGTGCTGCCCAGGCTAAACTTCCATTGCTGTGACCTCGTTGTTGTTCACCACAAAAAGAAAATTCAAGGCCACTCGGATAGTCAACCTTGGCTGGCTTTCTTCCTTTCTGGATTGCACTTCTCCAGTAGAGCTGTGTCTCTTCGCTTTCCTGCCTCACAAAGGTGCCCAGACGTTTCGTCAAGTCGTCGTCTCCAACCTGGTGACTTGGTGCTGTTCGAAGTCTCGCTTTCTTTCCAGTCACCTACCCAAACAAGCGTCCCCACACGCGCACCACGTACGTATGAGGCTCCAGTCGAGACCTGGTTCTTGACATGCACCTCCACGCATGACTTGATCTCTTCGATCTATCTGATCGTACTTTTGGGGGGGGATGCGTCAAGAATCGAGCTTCAATTCGTCTAGGCTCACGGAACTTGAAGAATTGGTAAAACTTGCCCTTGCGTGTGGGTTTGGTGCTGGCGCCATTCGAGGTGGGTTTCTGAGGTAGGGAGAAAAGGTTTATGAGCAGTGGTTTGTTGTCTGAGGGTAAGAAGTTTTGTTCTAATTCGTGAGGCTTCGAATTCGTTCCAAGCAGTGATGGTGCTGTGGTAATGGTTTGATGTATATCCTCTTCCGTGGAGGATTTTTTTGTAGTGGATTTGATTATTGAGAGAGCGTCGTTGCACGGAGTTACTAAAACAACAACTTATTGAATAGAATCTTTGGAAGGTTATTGTTTTGACAGGGTTTTGTATGAATTTTTATGACTATCACCAAAAAAACTTCCTCGGTGTTGGTGTTTGCTTGTCGAGGTTGAATCGTGTCTGGTACCTGGATTAGTATCGTTTCTCTTTGGAGGTAGACTCTGGTGGAACCTCGCTGAGTTTCGTTTTTTCTACTTGTCTAGGTCCCGTGAAGATTGAGCAATAATCTTCCATGCGCTTTCTGTGTCTGAAGACCGGACGATCGATGCAGCCGGCAACATGACGTGACCTTCAGAGCTCTAACTGAAATTCGACTCAATCAGTGTTACCCAGATATTCTTCTCTTCGAATTTGGACTGGCGAGGGCTGCTTATCCCGACACCGAAATTTTGAAGTTTTGAGCTATGAAGTCGTTTCCCACGCAGAGACTGATACTGCTCACGCTACTCTACTGTTGTGCGGCGGCGCTCATTTCCGGAGTATGTTCCACGCGGGTCTCTGAATCTCTTCTGGTATCCCCAAGCTTGTCGACCCTGGAAACCAGGACGGCAACTGCCAGTTCGCTCACCTCCACTGAAAAAGATGAAACCACGGAAGTAACGGAAGACACAGACGAGACACCAATTGACGAACCACAAGCAGACCTAGAGCTCATCAAGCTCCAGAGCTTCCTTCCGCAGTTGTACCACACGCCAGAAGTTTTCGCTCTGAATTACAAGGAGATGATCGAGAATCTGAAGGTGTTCATTTACCCGAATTCCGAGAACGTGTCTTACGAGTACGACGTCACAAGCGAGAAGAAGCGTTTGGAGGGGAAAGGGTTCGAGCTGCAGTTTCTGAACTTGCTGACGACGAGTGTTTTTGTGACCAAGGCTCCCGAAGAAGCGCATCTGTTCTTTCTGCCGCTGTCGTTCACTGCCCTTGTCGCCAACCTTGGTCGTGGTGGGGTAGGTCACCATCTCCGCCACTACCTGCAAGGCATCCGGGAGAATTTCACTTTCTGGGATCGCTCGCTGGGATCCGACCACTTTTACTTTGCCACAGAAGGGTACGAGCATTTTAATCACAGAAACAACCTGGAGTTCACCAAAAACGCCATCCAAGTTGCGAGATCGCCGCTACCGCCACTGCAGTTCTTCTACCCGCACAAAGACATCGCGTTGCCCTCGTACCAAGCCGACAGAGTCGAATCAGGGAATCCAACTGCCGTTCAACAGGTGAGCGCTTCGAGAATCTATAACTGATTGCGCTTTTGGTCACACGAGAATTCTGGGTTTCAGGCATCTGAGTTCAAGAAGGTCGTTGAAGTTTAAACTCTACTGGAGTGGGAGCTCGTTGAACTCAGAACTGTGAAACTTAATTCATAATAGTTGTGTTCGATTTTTACAACGAAAGTGGTACCGCCTTTCAAAATGATTGTGTACCGTGAATTGACGTTTATGAATTGAGAGCATATTACCAATCCTCTGTATCTGTACGTGGGAAATTAGGTCTCAATCCCAAGTCGAAACCTGCTTTTCCATATACAGATACAGAACGCGTCCCTTGTGATACAGAGTGCGTTTTCTTAGAAATCAGAATCTTTTCAGAAATCAACTCTACTCCAGTGAAATTCATTGAACTCAGAATTCTGCAGTTCACTAATAGATACGATAAAAAATTTCCGACAAAATTGGAACCGCATTTCAAACTAACAGTGCACCATTCATTTGACGTTTACAAATTGAGAGCAATACCACCAATCCTCCGTTTCTGTACGTGGAAATTAGGTCACAAGCCCAAGTCCAAACTGTTTCCCCAGCACGTGTCCTTTGTCAAACAGATGGCATTTCTTTAGAATCATGTCAGAAATCTTTTGAAGAAAAAGTTTAATAAACCAATTGCCTGTGTGTCCCTCTCATGAATCCCAGCGTCTACATCGGGAATCAATCCTCTGTTTCCTCTGCTTCTGTACGTGGAAATTCGGTCTCAATCCCAATTCAAAACCTATTTCCCGCAGACACAGAACTCGCCCTCGTGACACAGATTGCGTTTTCGTTAGAAAATCTTGTCAGAAATCTGAAAGCAAAAGTAGTTTTGACAAATCAGTTGCCTGTGTGTCCCTGTCATGCACCTCAGCGTTCCCACCTCGCCTACGTCGGGTTTCAATCCTTGTTACCACCTTCGGACTGGTCCTCCGACGTCAACTTCGTCTTCGACTCATCACAACTTCACGATGCGATGTTCTGCGTGACGGACTCCCTGCGGAACGTGGTGGACGCGTTGCGAGCGGGGTGCGTCCCCGTGCTGGTCTCCGACACGCTCTTCTACGACCTTCCGTTCCAGGACATTCTCAAGTGGCATGAGTTTGCGGTGATGATGGGGGCGTCGGACATGGTGAGGGTGGAGGGAGTGATGAGGACCATGTCCGCGGGGGAGTACAAGCGGATGCAGTACTTGGGGATGCAGGCGAGTTTCCATATGCAGTGGAACGACCCGCCAAAGGCATATGATGCTTTTCACATGACGATGTTTGAGCTGTGGGTGCGAAGGCACAGTGTGAAGTATGCGCGCCGCGCGGAGTCCTAGCTTCTCTCTCGATTACTTGTCCGCATCGAGGGACCCTAACCTAAACCCTAAAACCCTAAAACAGTCAGAATACACTCAAATCTTTATTTTGTGACCCTATGTACCATACCGCGGCTCGACGTTGAGAATAACTGGAGTCATGTTTTGGCTTTCTTCGTGGCTCTGAAAGGGAGGACAAAACTAGGTTTCCATAAAATACCAACCCTGACGTGTGCAAACAGCGTTCTAGAATTTGTTGCATAGTTGCTACAGTATAGTTGATTGTAGCACATTTGTCACCATGGATATTTGCAGTGGTGGAAGTGGGTGTACCCATGATCGACTATAAGGCCGTGTAAATAGAAGTTGTACATTAAAGACAATACCGAAGTCAGTTTCAGAAACAAGTTGCAATTAACTGTAGTTATCTTCATTATCTCTATGTAATGTCAAGTTCATTGGCTGCTCAATAGAGAGATAAGCTATAATTTATAAACAGTTGCTTCATTTGTGAACCCTTGGCACAATTGATCTTGACTTCATATCTGACTACCTTCTTGAAGCGGTACGTTGCTAGGTTCTCATGTACGTTACGTTGCATTGCATTGCCCCAACGAATCCTTGTGTTGGGAATCCTTCTCTGATTTTAGTTCTGTTTATGGCCATAATTTTTGGAAATTCATTTGATAATTTCCATGGTATATCAATTTGCATCATTGTTTTTTTACAAGGATGAATTTAATAGTGTACGAAATTCATGCCATTATTTTTGTAATGCATTAGGCTGCATTACACTGTGGGCAAATGTGAAATATTGAAACGAGCAAATTCTGAAACACATTCTGAACTGTACAGTGTGTACGTCAAGTTGTACAAGGAATTCAGTAGCTGGATTGGCCAATTTTATTATGATAAGATTTTGGAGATGCGTAATATGTTTCCAAAATGTAAATTTGTTGTGCTGATAGTGATTTTGAAACTATATGTTCAAAAAAAGTTTCGGGAAGTTCCCTATACGGTAAGTGATTCTTGTAACAGTAGTTCCCCAAACATTGCAACTTCAATGCAACAATGATATATTGCAACGCAGCAGGCATGTGGGATGGTGCTTAAACCCCACGCCCCCAGTTCCATGAAGAGCATGTAGAAGTCAATTTCTGAAATGGGTCTCAAACGATATTTAACAATATGTTACAGAGTCAATGTTGTGACTATCAAAAGTGAAATTGAAAGAATTTAAGTTCTAAATAAAACCTTCAAAATAAATTTCGACATCGCTAACATTCTCAGTTTGGATTGTTCCTAAACAGTAATTTCATTATGCTTCAAGGATTTTTCTAATTGTCCTATAACTAACGAACTGCAACTCTTGTAATAGCACAATAGCACTAGTGATGGATTTTCAGTTCTGGCCCTTACGATGCAAAAGTTGCAAACTCGCACTTCTATTACCCAAATGCGAGGACACATCACCAAGTCTTCCCTCCAAAATATTTTCGGCTCGGGTACAACAGCAGCTCTGGACACGACTGCTTGTAAAGTTTTCAAAGATACTAGGAGTACAGTTTGCTACTTGCCGTGGGACCTGGAATGAACAACTCGAATAGTACTGTACTCTGATTCATAACAAAGATCTAAGAGAAAGACACCGCATAACAATTAAATCCTCGAACAATTTAACCTTGATACACATCAATTATCGGCGAAGTTCTCAATACCACGAATACTAGAAAATCTCAGACATGAATCAATCTATAAATTCATTTCTAAGTCCAATACTTAAATGATAATGGAGTCTAGATCCAGCAACTCAACAGCAGTACAACCAATGCACACCTACCTTCCACAAGGGCAGACCTCAGGAGTGAGGGACCCATGACTTCTAAGCACATACAAATCTCATTCAAAACCTAAGCGAACGCAGTACACTTCATTCGCTTCTTTTAACCAAAACGGACATCTGAGCCTGCTGAACAAGAAATAAATCAAGGATTTAAAATGAATTATTATTTACACAACTTTCATAGCGATGTCGTCTACCCGTCCCCGTACAACTTTCTTTCCCTACTCTTTCGACTGAACCAATCCATTACATCACGAACCTCCTAAAACAAGAAACCCAGTATCCATCCATACAAACATTAAACTCGGGAGTCACGCTTTTCATATCGAAGATGGTGTTCACAAACACCAATAGTGTGGTTCCTTCAAGAATGAAGCCTACCCAGCGCTTCAAGCACTCGTAAACTTCGTCACAGCCTTAGTACCTTCAGAAACAGCGTGCTTCGCCAACTCACCGGGCAATATCAGACGCACGGCAGTCTGGATCTCACGAGAAGTGATCGTAGGCTTCTTGTTGTAACGAGCCAAACGAGCAGCCTCCTGAGCCAACTTTTCGAAAATGTCGTTGATGAAAGAGTTCATGATACCCATCGCCTTCGAAGAGATACCGGTGTCAGGATGAACCTGCGAAAAATAAAAAATCGCTTAGACCAATGCTAATTCAACCTCACTCAAAACAGCAAATAAATCCTGAAAAATCGCAACAGCTAACGCGCACGCCACTTAAGGATGCCATCGCTCACCACAACAAGCACATGCAGCATCCAGAAGCCAAAAATCGACAAAATCTCACAGACCACCCAGAAACACGCAACACCCGATGCGCACGCATACCTGCTTCAACACCTTGTAGATGTAAATCTTGTAAGTCTCCACGCTCTTCTTGGTCCTCTTCTTCTTGGCGTCGCCCTTGCTGTCCGCCTTGATCTTCTTCTCCGCCTTCTTCACCACGGGCTTCTTCTCGGCCTTGGACTTGCCGGCCTTCTGCTCCTCAGCAACCTTGGGAGCCATCGCTGCTACTAGAAAACCGAAAGGAAAAAAGGAACAAACTCTCAAACAATTTATCAACGCTCTGTAGATCTAGAAAGACGCAAGGGTTTACTCAGCGGTAAGGAGGAAACTGGGAAGGTGAATGGGACTATATACTGCCTTTGCAAAAGTGGACCAATGGGAGGGCTCTATTTGCTTGTCGAGGATCGAGGTTTGGGACCGTCGATTTTCATCGGAGGGAGGGAGTTTGAAAGAGCGGTTGGCGCCAATTTGCAGTTTCCCGCCTCGTCGAGTAGCCACAGTCAGCGTTCACATATGTGGCCGACGTTCCAGCAAACCTTATGAGGTGGAAACCGAAGGTTTTCAAATGTACCCACGGTGATCATTTTAGGAAGTAAAAGATCACTATTTGCACATTTAACCATTTTAGAACAATGCTAGTTTTACAACCCTATACCTTACTTTATATTGGTTTGTTGCCAAGGTGCGCACATCCCGTAGTCATCATTCATTTGTCCCAAATGCAACTCCTACATTTGAACCAAGAAGATGATATGAAAATTAATATATTGATTACACAAGATGGACGCAAATAGAACTTGGGACTATGATAGTCCAACGACAATTTTGGGTACACACATAGATAATACTTTGAAAATTCATATTTATTCGTACATTGTTTGAATAGTTTGTGTAAAAATACTTTCACTTGCCATCGAAATATAATTTATATTTAATAATAGTAATTATACTAAATTTCTATTAGTGACAATTATGGAGACACTTACCTTACAAAAATATAAGTACTACAATATCATCCCTTAAACAACATGATTAATCTCTTGATTTGAAGTCTTGTGAAGATGTGTTGTCTTCCCTAAAGTTGAACCATCAATCTTAAAAATGCAATCCATTCAATTGAAAAATACAATTCACTCAATTAAAATTCATTGCTCAATAAATATTGGAAAGATCAACGGAAAGAAAAAAAAAATGATGTATATGCCTCTTTTCCATCAAAAAACATTCAAAACTGCCATTTCTATAACAAAGAGCAAAAAAAAATTGAATGTTTCTTTTTTGCACACCTAACCAAAGGATCTTATACCAAACTAGTTTAAAAATACGCGGAAGAAATTTCACAAACCTTAATTGTGTAGATTGCAAGATATTCATGTCTAAAGTGAAGGAAATAAGTTTTTTTGCACCTTGCTCAACTACATTTTTTGGCTATAAACCTTCAGAACTAATAATTTTTGCTCTATTGATTTTGAATTTCTAATTTTACATGATGAAAATTTGGATTGAGAGTCTAGGATAAATATTATTAAAAAAATCATTTAGTTCTCATTCATTAAAAATTTGTTAAGTAGAGTTGGGTTTAAGATTGAAGGGAATCTAAATTGTTAATAGCTCTAAGATGACAATGAATTACACTAATCTCAACAGTGAGATTTTTCTAGCAAGAGATCTTAACCATGTGAAACTTTTGTTTGGAAAATTGTGAAAAATCAAGGTCAGAAATGAATTCTACAAGTTATTTTTTCACTAGTTTTTTCAAGAAGATGCTCTGATTGCCCAAAATACAAGATTGTTCATAACTTTCACATAACAAATCCAAGTGGAATAAATCAAAGCTTCCCATGTACATAAAAATATAATCTATACAAAATAAGATTTAAAAATGTTTTACTTTAAGTTTTTTCGAAGGATTTTTTCTGCCCACGGATTAAAAGAAGGGCTTTTTGTGCCATAAGTTTTGCTCACGGGCTTTGATTGAAATAAAAATTACATTTCAAAAAGCTAAGCTGTTTTTCTATCTTTACAAAAGAAAATTCAGAAAGTAATGACAAATATTGAGACCATAGGAGCATGCCCTAAATCCATTTTGTCCCTTGATAATGGAACTTCAGACATGATATGGATAAAATTTTATTCTTTATAATGATTCTTTAAAATTGATTTTATAATCTTTTGTTCAAGCATTTAGAGGATAAACGACAACTTTGAGAAATAATTTGATTTACGATTGCTATCACTAATATTTTTACATATAATTTGAAATTTGAAATTGATAATTTTTTCTATATTTAATTACATCCTAAAATTGGCAGTTTTAATATGTCCAATTTTTACTATATATAATATTTGTAATATTCAAGTTATTATTTGCAATACGTATTATCTGTATTGACAATTTTAGTATAGTATTTGTAATACTTGAGATACAAATATATTAATAATAAAATTGAATTTGTGAAGACTATCTTTTTAATTTACTTCCAAAACAACATAAAATTATAATATTGTACTCTCTTGTTAGAAAGAAAAACAAGACGTGTGGGCCCTAGAGAATTGCCTACAAAATCATATTTTAAAGAAAGTTGGATCCATTATAAAGATTAAATTTTTTTATTAATGGTATTTATCTCTAAAACATTAAAACTAATCATAATAGATACAACAATGTAGACTATTTTTAGAATATTTGTAATGAATGCTTAATGTCTAAATCTTTTTGTGCGAGATGGGATCTCTATAACATCTTCTTGTATGTAGGTAGGTAGAGGCTGAAGCATTGATTGTCTCTAGTATGAATTATATCGTAGAATCCTTTATTTCTTGAATTAAAATTTGTTTGTGTTTGAACGATAGATCCTTCCAATCATTATTGTATAAGTTGAATGTTACTTTGATTAAGTAAACTTTAAATGATGATAGTTCGCCATAAAGTATTGGCTTTAACATCTTTCATGTTTGTCTCTTGGTTAACGTACATTCTATTGTACTATAATTAATGTCATAAGTATCAAATAGTACCTTAATGTCATAGGTATCTAGGGCATTAGTCAATTCCATATTTATTAGCAAATGCTTTGTTTTTCTTATCTACCTACTCTAACCCCTAAAGGCCCAAGACCTTTTTTTCTGCCAAAAAACACCCAAAACTGCCACTTTTTTAGCAAAGAGTGAAAAAAAATTAAAAATGTTTTTTTTGCACATCTAACCGTAGGATCTTACACCTAACTAGTATGAGAATGTGCGGAAAAAATTTCAGAATTCTTGACCGCACAGATTGCAAGATATCTACGTTTAAAGTGAAAAAAACAAAATTTTCAGCACATTGTGGGACTGGATTTTTTGACTTTGAACATTTTTAACTTAAAATTTTTGCACTACAGAGTTTTGAGCTTTAAATCTCTATAGTGGAGAATTGAGTTGAGCGTCTATTTAAATAAAAATAAATAAAAAAAACATAATTTTCATTATTAAAAAAATTGTTAAGGAGAAGTAGATACGAGATAGAAGGAAAATCTAAAGTATTTATATATTTTAGATGGAATTAAAATGCACTAATCCCTATGGTGAGATTGTTCTAGCAAGTAAACTAAATCATGCAAAAAGAAAAAAATTGAAAAATTTGAAAAATTGCATTTAGAAATGAATCCTACAAGTTTTTTTTTCAAAAAGATGGTCTAACTGCCCGAAAAACAAGAATGTCCATTACTTTCTCATAACAAATCCAAATGAAATGAATAAAAGCTTTCCAGATAGGCAAAAATATAATCTATGAGAAAAAAATACTAAAAACAAATAAAAAATAAAAAAGTGCAAATTTTTTTTGCTGCCCGCACTGCCCCCCGTCCCCTGTTTTGAGCTTATTTGGTCATAACTTTTGTTACCGGGCACCGGTTGTGAAAAAAATTATATTCCCACGTAGCTAATCAACTTTTCTACCTCCAAAAAAAGTTTCAAAAAATCAGGAGAAAATTGCAGCCCGTAGGTACCTGCCCAAAAACGCATTAGTCAATTCCATATTTATTAGCAAATGTTTTGTTTTTCTTTTCTACCTACTCTAATAAAATTGTTGGACTTGATTAGGATTTTGAAAACCCAAAAGATCTATAAAATCTTTACATTCAACAAAATCTTGAATATGTTAGATGATACCTTTCAAACATAATTGTTTAAATTTATAATCTTCATCAAGATTCCCTTTACTTATGTTATAGTAGTTTCCCCCTAATGTATGAAGAATTTTCATTGTATCTAATTCAAGTTTATCATATTCATTTTTATTCTTAGATTTATACAAAATTTCCATTTTAAAGAATTCTCCATAGGGTTTATATTTCTTTATGTCAAACACAAGATGGTGGATTTGATTAATGTTGTTTGTATCTCCTTTAGGATTTTATTAATTACCCTACATAAATTTGTAATATTTTTGTGCAAATGATGTTGTAGATAAATATGAATCTAACCATCTTTGTGTGCTAAATTAAATAATAAAATTTAATAAAAAGAAAAATTAGTGTACTTCAAAATGTAAATGTCCCTTGGTGAAGCCTATAGCAAGAAAGCACATTTCATTTTCTTCAATGTATTAGTAATTTACATTTCAAGAGGTGGTTGCTTTTAGTAACCACTGAATTTCAACTTCAAAAATTTGTAACTTAATTTATGAAGATCCAAAAAATATGAAAAGACTTGGGTTAGATGTCAATTCCATTTTTCTTCCTACAAAAATTTACTAAAAAATATTTAAAGGAGTTTAGCTTCCCCCAAAAGGCAGACCATTTAAGAGAAGATTACCTTACCGTGTTTGGAGTCATATGGGAATTGAGAAATGCTCAATTAAAATTTCCACATCAAATTTTGAAAGGTCAACATCACCTTACACCAATCACACAATGACATTATGCACATTTCTTACTTTGTACCAAATCTGACCCTCACGTAGGTTTCTACCTCCCTGACAATGAAGAGTTAATTTTTTCCAAAACTGAATTGCCAACTACATTGAGGATGCTTCAAATTACAAAAATCAAACAAGTGACTACAGAAGTGGTTTTCAGCAGTGGCAAACTACCGGTAATCAAACTTCGCAATTTCATCTGAATTCCACATTCATTTGGAAGCATTTTTGTGAAGGCATCCTCCCATTTATTTTGGAGTCTACAACCTTCTGAGGTATCAGTATCAATGCAAACTAACAGGTTGACACTCCAAGCGCAGTTTCGCTAGCTGAGTCATCATACTTACACCTAGAAAATGTTCATTTGAACAGCAGACAATGTTCATTCCAATCGGATTGTTCCGCTTTAATTGACCATTCTTCTGCATCTCCATGTTATACTTACATTGATCTCTAAAACGGAGTCACTTAACTAAGTGTGGTGAATAATGTATGGAAAAAGCTAGGGGTTTGCTTCATTGTTAACGATGACATTAACGAGTCTCTAATCTTGTCTGTAAATTTTTGTAGAAAAAGAAGTACCATCAACTAAACATTGTCTTTTGCGACAGATGTGTATTTCTTAGTTAACGCCTAAGTGCTTTGACATCCAATTTCTAGATGACGAACAGAGTTGACCACTCATTGTAGACAGTCTAGGAATTCATATTTTCATTCATCCATTTTTTTGAGACCAGAGCCATGGGTTTTCCATGCATTGCTAGTGACTGCAACACTATGTGAGTTAGTATATTGCAAAGAAAAATACATGTTGTATAGGAGACGGCTCTAAAATCAAGCCGGCATTTTTAACCATCCAGTAGGGGCTCTAAAATGGACACGTGAATTGTGAAAAAATGAGCTATGGAGTTCAATGGAGTTCAATGAGGTTTGTTTTTACTTCTTCAATGGATGGTTTAAGAGCCACACTTACTAGGTTAGTTCCTAACTAAGTGGCTAGGTGTCTACTAATTTAATTTAAGATTAAAATCCATTGTTCAACTACATTCTTACAAGTATTGAAAAATTTGAAATAATGATTAAATCAAGCATTCATTTCAAATTTAGAAAGGGATGCTTTTAGAAACCATTTCAATTGCTTTACACATGTTGGAATGTGAGTTTTTGAACAAGGCCTGATTTGTTTTCAAACTATGCATGGATGGGTTTCGAAGGGCCTATGATCACAAATAGGGATCTAAAGCAAATTGTGTTCAAAAATTCATTACTAATTCAGTAATGCTTCAAAAATTATGAAACGACTTGTGTTAGATTCCTCATCTATTTCTCTTTGATTGAAAAATAAGCTTAAAATATTTTCATCTCATGAGATACATGAAAAAGGCACATCAGCGCTTAAATGCTTGCTTTTTGAGCCTCTTACCTTAGAACATGTTAGATTTCAGTGAAAATTTTGCTATGCCCAAGCTTTTTTGGGGGGAGAAATTACCTTCTTGCACATGAAAATTTCACTAGGGCAATCTCCATAGGGAAGAGTTTTGGAGCAACATTTAGTATTCTGAAAATAAAGTGAGGTGATAGAAAATCAGGTGCTATCAGAGTACAACATTCGATATGAGAGAGTAGAAAAATAAATACACTTATGTTCAAAAGCCAAGTGTCAAAAAGAGGAAACAATATCTTTTTATAATACATTGATGATGAAATGACGGTGTAATGTTAGTAGGCAAGGATTAGAATAACATCATCTATTCCATTTTTATTAGTGCGCAATGACTTCTATCAGTGAGGGCATGCCTTTGATTTATGGGTATATACTTGAGCGGGCAACCTCACGAAACTAAGGTCACGTAACTGAAAATTTGTTTTCCACTGCCTCTCACAAGAGCAGCATGCATTACAAGCTCCGCATCGTAGACAAACTTGAAGTCGCTTTCATGAATTACTGCTATTCTCATTCTTCTCATCATGTTCTCCACTCTGCAGTTTTTCCCAAATTTTCAATGAACTTGTGCGCGTGAAATCGATCGACTTCACCAGCTGCCCGACAAAGTCAACGCTCAATTTCGAGTTGTCGGTCGTCATGATCTTCACAAACATTGCAGTTTCTAGTAATTTCAAACCTCATTCCAACAATTTGCTTGGTGACCTTACAGATCCTACGGTTACTTCAAGCACCGAGCTAAAGGGTATTGCTACATCGCTCTTGCAAATTCATTCGCTTCACAGCTTGCTTCCCAGTTCTCCAATCTCCAATGAATTCAGACGTTCCAGGGTTAAGGTGCGATGATACCTACTGTTATCGGGAATGGCGGTTATGGTGAAGGAAAAGGATTTGCTTTGGCGGATGAGTTGCGGGCTCAGCTTACACACCTACGATATGAAAAGGCTCTTATTGTGAAGCTGGTAAGAAACCCTTTTAACTGTCTGAATTACTCTCCTGGTATCCGTTTGGAGCATGTCAGCAATTTTCAATCCATATCTGAATGTTTGAATATCCAATATCTCATATCCCTTTCGGTATGCCTGCAGGATTTTGCAAAACATGTTCCTGCTCCTAAATCATTCTTACGCTCCAATGCTCGATGCAATGTCGCTATTGCATCTTCAAATGCGAACGTGGAATACGAGTTTGGAGGGTTTTGATATGGGTAGTTCCTGGAGTTGGTCGTTGTTGCGTGAATTCAGCCTGAGAATAGCGGAAGGTGATTGTTTAGAGAGTCTGGGAATACATGCACATCGTCAGATTCGTTTGTATGATTGTGATCCCTGTATAAAAAAAACTACGAAATCGACAGTCTAGCCTGAGAGTTTCGTGAGGAAGTTGTTTAAATGTTCTTGGAACATAACCGGTTGTTGAGTTTTCAACGCTCACGTGGCACCGTCCCATTGGCAACCCATCACTATTGCCATTACAAGTTGCAACTCATAACCTTCTTTCCTTTCAACTTGCTTCCTACACCCTTGGATCATGAAGATCAAGGGTTGTGATTGAAAAGTGAACAACCGGTTATGTCCGATAACCTACTCGCCGCTACCACGGCTCGTCGGTTATCTAATACATATGCACATCGCCTGCAGGGTCATATTCGTTCGTTTAATTGTAGCCTCTGCGTGAAAACCTAAGAAATCGAGATCCCAGCCTGAGAATTCCGTGAGGAAGTTGTTTTTAGATTCCGGGAAAACATATACATCGCCTGCTGGATCCAATTCTGCCGTCTTATTGTGATCCCTGTGTAAAAATCCTACGAAATCGACATCCCAGCCGGAGAATTTCATGAGAGAACCATGAATCTATCGAAATGTATCGTCAAGGGGACGAGGGTGAGGTTGAAGGGGGAAAGCGCGGATCTGAACCCACGGGGATTGCAAGTAACCTCAAAGCGCATCAAGGTCAAACGCTTCGCCGCGTGAGTGTGGAGACCTCGGGGCATGAATGATCCGGGCGTTCCCCGCTGGAAACGCCGACGTTCCCAATGTTGGGAGCGTCTGCGTTTCCAACGGGGCCCATAAAAATTTCAATTCTAAAATCACACTCTAAGAGGAGTTAAACTTGTAAGCTATATTGAGCAATTTTGAAAAAAAAACATTTTCTTCTAACTAAATTTGAATGCTATAATCTTGCAATTTGTATAGTGCTTAGTTAAAGATTTTGAAATATTCTAAAGGTTTGGCTTTATTTTTTACTATTTCAAAGAATCAAATTCTCCAATATACATCATTCCCAAATGGCTAGTGTATTGCCAAAATATTTGACCTTCACGTATTATTGAGCATACTGTAGGTTGATTTAAAGTAAGGTAAAATCATTAAATTGTTTAAAACTTTTTATACAAGTGTATTGAATAATATATACTAATGAATAATATAAATCTTTATTTTCACGTGGAAAAGATATTTTAATCTAAGGCAGATTCATGTTTGTTGACCTTGTCAAGTAGGATAATTTTTTTTTTCAAACTTCAAATAGATGTTATAATCTTACAATTCACGAGGTCAAAAGGTTGAAATATATCCACACATTGACATAATGGTTTACTAAACTTTTGTACAATTAAACTATTTTTTCAAATCATTCATTTTGATTGTGGTCAACGCATCCAAAATTGGTAGTTTTGGACAATCTTTCTTGAAAAACACCCTTCATCATTTAGGGGTAATACTAATATTGTTAATTACATAATTATTCTAAATTTAATTAGTTGAATGCTTCATATTTTGACCACCTAGGAATCTTAAGGGATCTAACAATGTATATGTGAAATCAAAACTAATTTAGTGATATCCGTTATAGAGTGCACTAAACTACCAATTTTGATAAGGAATATTTTGACCACAAAATTAAAAATATGAAGTTAATAAACTTTTTTTTGAAGTCTATAGAAGTACCAATATAAATTATTTGGATTCTAAATGCTAAAGTGAACAAAAAACACCCACTTCTACATTCTAAGAAATTGAAATAAAGTCTTTAGGAAACTTCAATAGAAGATAACAATCATTACTCATTAGATATTTTGAGGGGGCATTGGTGGGTTGTTTCAAGTCTATTTACCATGCTGTAAACTAGATACTATTGACCAAAATAAAGAATAATAACGAATATTTTAAAAGTTATTAAAATTAAAACTAAAATCAAATCAAATATTATTATCGAACATGGCAATAGTTTCTATGTGAAACTGTTGATGTCATCAAGTTCTCACAATTTGGGAACTCAAAGAACTTGTGTCCTTGTTAAGAAATTAAATCTCATCTAATGGACGAGGGAAATGAGCCTTGTAGAAGACTGTTAGTTCCCAAATAGCAAGGAACAACAATGGGAAAAAAAAATTCAACACATTGTAGGGCCTGAATTGTGCAAGACAATGTAATAAAATAATAAATATTATAGTGAGAAACTTTTAAAAATTAAATTATTTTTTATTGAGATGATTGGAAACTTTGCCAATTCCGCAACTTGATGTAGCACTGCTTCTGCTATACATATAATGTTTATTATTGTTTATTTATTTAAATTAAATTAATTAATATTTAAATTTTAGACCAATAGTTAATTATTCACATCTTGTAGAACAACCC
Organism: Antitrichia curtipendula; assembly: GCA_951230915.1. NCBI lineage: Eukaryota > Viridiplantae > Streptophyta > Bryopsida > Hypnales > Leucodontaceae > Antitrichia > Antitrichia curtipendula. The sequence continues at coordinate 8,495,925 of OX579639.1, read as the reverse complement.
TCTTGCAACTTTGTTGAGGGGTCATACTTTTAGTAATGATGTATCAATGGATGAGGGTCTAAACAATATATTTTTGAACATCAACATATGCTTTGAAAATTACTACATTCAATTCCTAACTTTCCAAGTGTAATTTGTAATTTGAAGTCAAACATTTAATATGACATTAAAAACAAAAATAAAAATAGTCTAGACATCTTGTGCTGAAAGGATCATCTTAGCTAAAGGGCTTTATTGCAATAATTGCAATAAAATTCATGACTTGATGGCATCATCTCGTCTTCAATTGGTAACAAATAGTTTTGACAACTATGGCTAAATCTATAAAAATGTACCAATTTTTAATAGATATTCAAAATCTGCAAAGTAAAGCTTGAAAATTTAGCGCTTTTAAAGTATGCTTTATTTTGGGTGATTCAAATTACAACAACTACCACTATAAAAGACGATTTATTTGAATGGATTGCCACTTTACAACCTTACTTGTAGGCTTGTATAGCAAAAAAAAAGAACCCCTTAAAGTCAAGACCATATTGATTATAACATTTAGCTATATAAAAAAATCACATTTAATGGGATCACTGGAAACAATTTTACATTTGGCCAACTTTATGACAGTTTTCTAATTTGCGCTACAAATAAAATTTCACGAGAGTATTTGACAACATATTCTGCTTCTCTCAATGGATGATATCAGTAAATTATTTTTGGACCAATCACATGGGATGTATGTACACACTTTTAGACAAAAATAAACAATTTTTTCACTCATATTTGTCATGTTTCATCCAAGCTCCAGGACTTGGGACCCGCGCGAGAGAAGTGCTCCACATTCAGGTTTCTCGAACTTCACGTCTGTTCTCATGAGGAGGGAACGCTTGAAAATGGCGCCACCGGCTCTTTCAAAATGTCACCCTCCGATGAAGATCCGACGGTCCCAAACCTCGATCCTCGCCAAGCAAATAGAGCCCTCCCATTGGCATACTCCTACACCCTTCATATAAGTACTGAGTAAGCACCTCCTAGAATTCTCTCGCTATCTTACATTTTCGTCATTGCTGAACAATCCGCGATCCCTGCCATTCCTGATTGTGTTGCTATTCTTTCGGAGTTTCATACCCTATTTCTTTTTTTTCCTTTCGGTTTTCTAGTAGCAGCGATGGCTCCCAAGGTGGCTGAGGAGCAGAAGGCCGGCAAGTCCAAGGCCGAGAAGAAGCCCGTGGTGAAGAAGGCGGAGAAGAAGATCAAGGCGGACAGCAAGGGCGACGCCAAGAAGAAGAGGACCAAGAAGAGCGTGGAGACTTACAAGATTTACATCTACAAGGTGTTGAAGCAGGTATGCGTGCGCGTCGGGTGTTGTTTTTCTGGGTGGTCTGTGAGATTTTGTCGATTTTTGGCTTCTGGATGCTGCATGTGCTTGTTGTGGTGAGCGATGGCATCATTAAATGGCGTGTGCGTTAGCTGTTGGGATTTTTTCGGGATTTTTTTGCTGTTTTGAGTGAGGTTGAATTTGCGTTGGTCTAAGCGATTTTTTATTTTTCGCAGGTTCATCCTGACACCGGTATCTCCTCGAAGGCGATGGGTATCATGAACTCTTTCATCAACGACATTTTCGAGAAGTTGGCTCAGGAGGCTGCTCGTTTGGCTCGTTACAACAAGAAGCCTACGATCACTTCTCGTGAGATCCAGACTGCCGTGCGTCTGATATTGCCCGGTGAGTTGGCGAAGCACGCTGTTTCTGAAGGTACTAAGGCTGTGACAAAGTTTACGAGTGCTTGAAGCGCTGGGTAGGCTTCATTCTTGAAGGAACCACACTATTGGTGTTTGTGAACACCATCTTTGACATGAAAAGCGTGACTCCAGATGGTTGGTATGTTGTATATGGTGGTTCGGTAGACTTTAGAGGGGATACGCGGAATGTGTGAGCAAGAATCCTTGATGGCTGATTATTTCATTGTCTTGTTTATTTGTAATTTGGGAAGTGGATTTGGTTGATTACTTGCTTAGTATTTGTCTTTACATGGTCGACAACTTCATTTCGAATTGGTCATGAATCCGAGTACAGATTTTGGGCAGTGCCGGGAAAATTGAAAATATTGACTCTCTGTCGAGGGTCTTTGTAGATGCAAGAAATAAAATTTCGAGCTATCTCAGTTTACTAACATGACTGTCGGCTTAAGATTATCGATTGTAGGCTCGCCTAGTTCTGGAATTTTCGTGTCTCCTTTTCCAATCTGTGAGTGACGTGCTTGGAACTGTTAGGGTGTGGGGAATTCCTGGTATGACTCCATGGAGACTACTTCACAGTTCATGCTGTCTCAAATGAAACATCTTCCACTATTTTTGTGTTCTGCAGCAGAAAATCAATTTCTGGCTTCGAACATATGTATTATGAACGCTGAGCCCCTTTATAATCCACATGTATTTCAAAGTCCCAACCAGAACATTAGGCAAACATGTCCAAATATTGAGATGGATACAGGTAAAGGTGAAAAATGTGATACCCTAAACCCTCGGACACCCAGCAACTGAACCCAGAATCCTACAGAACAGCGACAGTACTATGTTACATTTACAGTAGTAATACATAACACAATACATGACTTGCTTGAATGCTCTAATTTCCAATAGTTCATGGTCATTGTTGGTAACATTAGTGATGTTCTTAACATTTATTGCACTACATGCCAACATGAATATTACTCCGTCCTATTAATTACAACACTACACAAGTAGTGTCCCTGTTAACATTTAGTTTGGCAACACTACACTAAAATGGTGGGTGGATAATAAGTGTGCATAAGAACGAGGATGCCCTATTTAAGAGTGACACTGCTGCACACCACAAAAACTAATGCCACCACTACAACTTGTGTTATATAGTATGTCTTTATCATAAATAGTTTAGACCACATTAAATAACCAATTTGGTGTAGTAGTGATGACATTTTTAAATTACTGTTGTACCCACTACCTCACACTTACAACGGTTGCAAATTCTACAAGGAAACGTGTAAATTGTGAAGGCAAAACAGTCACTGTAGACCAGTATTTACATCCGCTTGTTTTCCAATTGACCCCCCCTGATACTACCCGTCGGTAACTATTACGTATGTGCCGGTAAGCCTAGGTACATATGATATCCCGTCAGATACCCTGCAATCCCCCAGATACCCGCTTATCTCATCGATACCCTCTTTCTCTCCCCTGGTTCCAGATGGTAACCAGGACCCACGATTCAAGGCTAACTCCCATGGTACCCGCCGGCACAAACCTTGCCTCCATCAATCAGAGCGTTCTGTTGGACTTTCCGGGTGGCGCTCTTCTGTTGCCTCGCCACGCTCTTTCCCTTCGCAGCTTCGCCAGCTCCGTCGCAGACAGAGCCTTTGCTTCATTCTTGTGCCTTTCGTCTTCATTTGTGTTGCTAATCCTTTTTCCATTGCCGAAATTGAGCCCCGTTGGTTCCCCGTGTGTCGTAACCATTTAAAAAAAAAATTAATTCTTCTTTTTATCCCCTCTGGAGTTGAATTAAAAGGTGAAGTCAGTCTCAAGTTTCTGATGGCGTGGCTCTTGGAGTGAGTATTTTGATTGGCCTCGACGCAGAGTTTCTCGCCTTTGCGTATTCCGATGTTTTCTACTGCGGCTGGGATTCTACATTTTGGAGTTGAGATGGAGGAATCGCCCAAATTATTGGATATCATCTGATGGTTTTGATTATGAGGAGGTGCGCCGAAGATATGGAGTTTTTGGATAGTGTGGAGGTCTAGGAGCTTGAAGTGGAAGTCGCCATTCGGTAAAGGATTTAGAGCTTTGTAGAGACTGGAGTTAGGGTGACTCAAGAGCGAGCGAGCGAGCGAGAAGCGGGATGTTAAGATGGCAGGGTTCGGTCCAGGCGAACTTGGATCCTCGACAAGCTTCCGCGGACATGCCAATCAACCCGAATCAGTTTGTACTTCTGTCTCTTCTTCTGGATCAACTGTGTCATTTCTTTTCTTTTTATATCGAATTTTTGTAAATCTTCTTTTGTTGTTGAGTAGATTGGCGTTTGGCGATGATTTGATTTTTTGTTTTGCTGCTGGAAATGTATCAAAACATTGCGTTCAATTATATTGTGCGGTTGCCATGCCGAGTGGCTTGGTTGCGTGAGCTGCTGCGAACAGATTTATGCTTGAATTTATTTGGTTTAGGTGACAGGATGCAGAACAATAATATATGCTCTTGCTTTATTGTTTTCCTTAAATCAGCCTCCGTAATTTCCAATTCTTCGAAGAGATGTTTGAAATGCCCGGTTTGTTGAGATTTACCTTATCTTACCCTATCATTGAATTTATGTGTTATGTTTTGCTCCACAGGTTTACAGAGGTAATACCTGAGCTACCACAGTCGGGGTGGCGGCAGAAAGCCAGCACGATTGGTAGTGCACTCTACTGCGTTTATCTTGTACGTATGCTAACGTCACCGTTTTCATGTTCGCACTTTAGAATGTCGACTTACCTGGCGAATATAGTGAGGCTTGCTGTGATTGGCATGAATTGATATGGCATCCCCGGTTTTGTAACAGGGTGCGTATGCTGTGCTGGTTATTACGTCTGCATGGCTGCCTATGTTAACGCCTATCAATCACGCGCCGATATTTGCTCTGTGCAATCTTGGAATGCTGGCTATCACAGGTTCATTTGGATGATCTATTATGCTTTTTCTTTGTGATATCTATAAGTGCAGCCTTTTTATGATGTTGTGGACTGATGAGATTCTTTGTAGAGTATCTGCTCCATGATGTTACCTCTTGAATCCCGGGATCCGCATATAGGCCGAGTTCAGAAATTCTGGTTAATGCACCATACATGTAGTTCGTTTAGATAGATACTTCTTGCATGCTGTAAGAAAATGAAGACACCTCTTCCATGAGGTTGTGTAAGGGTATCAAGGAAATATCTTTTCTCCTTCGTCAATTAACAATGCAAAGTACACATGCAGGGTTTATCTAATATTGCATAATCAAGTTCATGATCATTTCAGTAGAGAATTGCAAGATGTAAGGAAGGTTGTGTTGCAGATCGTGATGGACTGAAATGAAGTATTGCTGAAACATGCAGGTTTATTACAACTACATTTGCGCAAGCAACTAAAAAAAGAGCGGGATCAGGTGCGATACTCCAGTGTCCCATGTGGTTGCGTATTTAGAATGTTTTCTGTTGACAAAGCTTAACCTCCGCCTTGAGACTCGGTCAAGGACAAATTTCTGATTCTTGGTACGAATTGCCCCGGCCTGTTTTGCCACCATAGACCGGCTTGCCTGCACGATCTCCTCAATGGTTGATCTTACGTTTTTAATCGGTTCCCAAGTCTGTCTCCCATCTCGACCTTCTTTAGTTTAGCCTTGATATGAGTCCTCTCCTGGTTGGGTTTCTGCAGGGCTTCCTTCAATTTAGTGCAGACCTTGAGTGGGTTGCGTACCTGCCTTTCAAGGTTGTGGCTTATGGTACTAGATTCCTTTTCCTCTCTCCTCAATTTATGAATGTGCTGATATATTATGTCATGTTTCCATACTTCGCACTGCAGTGATTAGTCATGCAAATCAATCTCTCTCCACAATCTTCTTTCTCCGAAGCTAATCTTTCTAACTGAGCAAGTTCTCACGGCTATTGTGGTGATTTTCAGGAACGGGCTCAATTTTGGTAGTGGTAGCCTGGGACCTTCAGGAAGAACTGGACATCCCACACTTGCATTTGCTGCGGTTTGTTTCATTTTCTGTGTTGCCTCTTGTTCTACAAGTGAAAACTGTAACATTGGCAAGTTTGTCATTTGCGGGTTTTGAGGTCAAGGCAGGATGATATCAGGATGCTTCGATGTAATTCAATTTAGGCAGCCTTTGCGTATCGTATCCAAATTAACTTTGTTGAATCAAGTGTTCTTTCGCTATTATTCCGACCAATCTTGTTATTTTTGCTTTCACAGGCTAGTCACTCTGTTTCAAATTGTATGTGCTGCAGCATTGGTTGGAACATTCATTCGTAAGTATCTGGCATTGGTGAATGACATTTTCTTATTTCAATCATGTGAAATGAAACTGGCGATGGACCGATAAGTCACTAGAGCACTTGTTGTATTTCTGAGTATCTTAGGCTGATTAGTGAGACTGATAGCAGGATTTCTTAAGAGATTAATGTATATATATGAAGTCTCACTGGATTTTAGGCTTGCAGACACTAATTTGAAGTTCAAAAGATAAGCTCACTTGATGTAAGGAATCTGCTTTGATAAATGCAGGGAGGGTTCGCGGTCACAACTTGACTTACTGCGAGCCCGATGCCATGCATTCTCTTTTAACTCCATTGCAGCCTCCAGAGTCGCTTAGAGGCATCAGGTGAAGCCTGTCTACTTTCTCTAGCTTGTGTCAAAGAGGTCAATCAACTGCACGGATGGACTTCTTAAGCTGTGCATTTGAGACGTCAATTGTGATGGTGCTTTTTTCAAATAGTCTTACACATGCTTAGCTGCCCTTATTTTTTCGGAAATTTGGGATTTTCAACTTGCATGTGAAAGAACTGCCGTTAAATTAACATTCACCTTTGAGATCTAGCAGGTACATAGAGCGGGGAGGATTGGTGGAGCAACAAGCAGCTCTTCTTTATTACCAAGGCGATAATCTTCAACATCTTTTCAAGGAGGTGTGACTCAACCATGTCTTTAAGGACACTGTAGATGATGTTTGTCTGGAAGGATTCATTTAGGTTCCTTACACTTATGTATACCTCCCACTGGGTATACAGCAACGTTCTTGGTATATTTTGACTCTCGATGGATTTTCTCTACATGTCAATCGCTTGTCTAGCGGATTAATGACAGTGCTTCTGGTCGCCTTATTCAAATTGTAGGAAGGCAAGTTCAATTGAGCACGCTAGCTTTTTCTCATTTCTTAGCGAAGGTTTCTCTGCTCTAGTTCTTGCAACATTATGTTTTATCTCGTTTCTTCTTGGATGACTTTGGAGCGCAGCTGTTTAGGCTTCAAAAAAGGTCGAGTGAGTACGAGCAGTCTCAGGATGGTAACACAACGCCACTGGTAAGGACTAGTTAAAAGCTCTTGCATCAATACCAATTTACGTGGAACTTGATGCACATCTAGAAAGTTTATACAACTCATGCCTTTGAATTGGTCAGGTATGAATCAGCTGCGAATCAGCAGGGTCTGATCTGCCTTCTGCTTAGCAATGCCTGACGATGCTAGTTCTGAATTTGATGCAGTCATGCGTGTTGTTGATGGATAATTAATAGTGTTTGATGCCCTTGAATTTGTTCAGGTGGATTTGGCAAATCTGCTTGACAGTAGAGAACAAGAGTTGCGAGCAATCGCTGCTGAGGTACATTCACATACCCTGCAAAAAAATCTTTGAATTGGCCATGGAGCTGGTCGTCGACATTGTGTCTCTTCATTTCTCACGCACGCTGCCTCTGTCAGAGAGATATTTTGCAAGAAGAGGTTAGAGTGGCACGGAGCCTCATAGGTGGACGAGAGTCGGACCTGCTAGCAGTACGCTCAGAGAACGACAAGGTAAACTCCCACCCCTGAATTTCTTGCACATTTTGTTACTGAATTGGTGTTTGTCGAGGCTTTTCCGAAATACCTTATGTATTTTATATTCATTATGCCAGTTCAATGTCTTTGGTTGAATGCCAGTACGTGGAAGAGAATGAAGGCTTGCGAGCTGAATTGGATGAGTGGAGTGTTCGGACAGCGAAGGTAAGCATAGGCTCACCACTGTGACAATTACGTTAGAAATGGAATTGCACAAACTTTGTGAGTCTTGTTCTCGTTCCGTTGCAGTAACTTCATCTTTCTAATTTGCAATACTGGTCCCCCGACCGAATGTAAAAATGTTTACTTCTTCTTTACTGTGAATGTCGGCCTCCGAGTTTTGTAAGCTTTGAACTCAGTAAGTACTCAAAACATTGTATCGTTGAGTGCAGTTTGAGGTGTCACTTGAGGCCGAGCGGCTGAGAAGTTTGGACTTGCAGAGACAGTACTTCGAACTCTGCCCGACGGTGGAACCTGATTTCACCGACTCTACTGAAGATGAAGCGATGCAGTTGCAGCCGCATTGGACACATCTAGCTGAAGGCAAGGCACTGTCCAAGTAAAGTGTCCCTTCGGCTAGACATATAAGGTAGGACCATCCATTCCCGACCAGAGACCCATACCCAACTTGTAGGGTGTTGTTATTTAAACCCAAGGTTGGAACAAATTTCCAACCAAAGTTGGGACAAATTTCCAACCAAAGCTTGGAATTTTTTTTTTTCTCCTTTTCAAGGTTGGGACTAGTAAGGTCATGACACATTTCCCAAAAGTAGTTAGCAAGAAAGTAGGAAGTAATGAGCAGGAAAGTAGTTCTTGAATGATCAGAATTGGACATGGGTCTAGACCAACTTCTTCCTTTCACAATTCATAGTAATTTCAGTTCAAGCAATAAAGTTACCAAATTTTTGGCAATCATTTCTATCTATGCACCTCCAAAAATATTTGCTTTGCCTTGCACTACTCAAGATCATGTCTACAATTGCTTATTTGATCTGGCTTCACCTTAGTTGCAGCCTGTTTGAAATTGTTGGGATGTAGGATCAGATCTAGAGAAGTCATGTTCATCAAATTTTATACGGAGTAACTTTGTTGACCAAATTGGTCGTAACTTACACAAGAATTATTTCACGATCAGCAGGTGAACTGACAAAACGTTGGCAATGATTTGCGCCCTATTATTACCATTAAGTGACAACACTTGGAACACTATGGTCATTCTCCATTCTCCTTTGGCAGTGATTTGCACCCTATTATTACTAGTAAGTGACAGTACTTGGAACACTACTGTCATTCTCCATTCTCCATCGTAACCGTCTTAGTCGAGATAATTTGGTTTGATTGGATATATGGTAGTCTGCTCGATTTCTGCCTGGTCATTTACAGTCAACCGCTCAGAGGTCCCAAAATCAGTGCGAAGCGTTTGTAATTTGCCAGAAAGTGTGTATGCTCCACAAAGTAGGTTCAAGGTGTGTGGTTTCGGAGAGTTCTTGACACCATTGTGGCTAATGCTACGATTGCTTTAGGTTGAGAAGTGGGTTATTAATTGCGTCATGAACGGCCATGACTGCATTTTGGACACATTAACCCAGTAATGACGGACTGGTGACCGTGTAGAGAAAGTGCTGAAGTGGTCTAAAGCCGTGGGGTAAGAGATGATCGAATTCCTGAAGTGGGTAGTGTGACAGTAAGAGAAATGAAGTGTGCTGTTACAGAATCAGGCCTCCTGAGATGTCAAAAACCATGAAAAATGATGGAAATGCCGTAGTTGCATCAAATGGTGGCGGAATTTCAGAGCAGGCACCAGTTTTTCCGAAGCAGGGCAGCTTCACAAGAATCGGCAAAAAAATTCACAGTCAATGGCATGGGATTTCAGAACATCGATTTCGAAAGGTCGGGAGCAAATCAGTACTAACATGAAAAAATTAAAACCATTTGCAGAAGAATTTCGCCGGAGTCCACCTTGCATTTCAACTTCCCTTCCTTTGACAAAAGTTTTCGCTCTGTCAGCACAGTGTTTCTTGACAACATGCCTGACCGAAAGTGACAACCTCGCCATACCGTTTTTATGTCTTGATTCAATTTTAGCTAAACACAAACAGCTGGAAGACTGCGCACTCAATTCCCAGTTAATCACAAAGCGGCTATACATAAGATGCCGGAAGTTCTGGATGAAAAATTGATTTATTTTGTCGTCAAAGTCACCGCATTGTCATCCAAACGCCAAAAATTGGCGTCCTCGGCGTTCCAGGGTTAAGCACTTTCACGCACAATTTTGAACTCCACAGTCATGGCTTCTTGGACTCACTCGCTCTGTCCACAGCCATTTCTCGCTTCATGAGCACTGCACTCTATGAACATTGGTAGATACCTATGCCCGATGTCTTAAATAAATTGTCTTTAATTCATTTTGACTCTGAAAAATCTGATTCCAATTGCCAAGGAACTGCTACTCATTTCTGCTTTCACGAAAAATATAGAAATCACGTTTCCATCCTCTGATTTCTCCACAGACCTGCTGTCGTCCTTATATGGACGCTTCAAGAGCAGACTGCCATAACTTGTGAACCACCGTTACAACCATAACACCTGAGCCAGCGAAAATACGCAGTAGTACGCTACCCTCCCCACTTACCCAGCTACGATTGAAGGCTCTGCTTTAGACGTTGCCGCCCTGCACTACCTGTACTGATCAATTTGCCACCTTATCCCAGCCTAAATTCCAACTACGCTGAACGCAGCAAATTTCAAGCTCCTAGGATTTCCCCTTTCCACATCAATTCTTCCAGCTTAGCATTTTACTTTGAGTCGCAGTAAAACAGGCAATCTTTATGTCAGTGCCTCCACTCATCCAGAAATTCAACCATTCCCTAATCTCCTTCTTTCACAAAATTGGTTGCCCTATTCGTCGGCCACAGCTAACTCCAGGGCAAAATCGTCTCGGTCCTGTAAACGAGACAGGTGTTAAAAAGACTTAATCCAAGAGTGAAACAAGAAAGAGACGAGGGACAAGACAGGGTACTATGTGGAGATTGCTGCCCACTTACAATGGCGTTCCTCGCAAAATATTGTCCAAATTGTAGCCAATAAACCTGCAGGTCACGAATTTCAATTCCATCAGTTTATGAATCTCCAACTTCGAGACAATTCCATAAAAAGGCTTGCAAAGGAGATAACTTCATGAAAGAGATGGAGTGCAAAACCCTTACCTCGTCCTCATCTTGTGTTTCAACTTCAATGTCTGACTTCGGGTAGCCGACACACAGAAGTCCATAGCCCTGAAGTCCAAGGTACCCACTGTCATCAGCAATCTGCCGTGCACAAGAGGAACTAGAATTCCTCAAAGTAAGCTCATAATCATCTGCGATTTCTCTGATACCTTAATTCTATATTGCGAATCCACGCTGAAAGTCCAAAGCTTCAATTATCTTTACCTTAGTGAGATTTTTACTATAGCCTAAAACCCAAATCATTGAACATTGAGATAAATATTGGGAGGCGAAGAATGGAAACAAGAATGAGCGACGAAGAAATTTGCATGAAGAGTACTTTAGAGTTTGTTACCTAAGCCTCCAAATTTTATGCGCAGGATATGGAGATGAAGTGTGAGGGAATGGGTATGAAGTTTAGAGTTCAATGTGTTCATTGAAATCTACTGTGACTACACTAGTGACCTTGCATACATCAAGGCCAAAAAATGCAATTACTCAGAGGAAAACAAACCTTCTCCTTCAATTCTGCAGAAATACCGAGAGCTTGTGGTTGGAATAACTCGCCAGATTTTACGCGGACGGCACATGCTGTGCAACATCCTGCACACGGGGTAAGTAGCCCATGACAGCTTCAGCAAGCGACAATTTGCGGTAAAAATTCAGAGTTGGAACTCTTATGGTCGGATTATCTCTTATGCTTGAGCTCTTGATTATCTCTTATAGACTTATACCATGAGTATTTCAATTTTAGCATGAAATTGGTGCTGAGCACCACTTCAAATTATGGAGGTCTTCTCTGCACCTATGCCACAACTCCTACAACCTCCCGGTCATCCAGCTACAACTTCAAGATTCAAAGACATCAGGTGGTTATGTTCGCACCGTGTCTACACGAAAATGGCAAGTTTATTTGTTGCTCCTCTCCAGTCTGAAGAATGTACTGATCCTGCAACAGTAAAAATGGTAAATTAGGAGATGATTCCTCTGCATTTCAAGGCAAGTATCTTCAACTTAATCTAATCTAACCCCTAATTGCCCAAATGGTCAAACTAGTCGCTTCCATAGAAGTAGCAACAAACCATAGGGGATGCTTCAAACTAACAAACTGAATTATTAGGAAGAAGACATCAAACTCTAGATTTTCGAACAATAGAAAATATATTTTGCGAGCTACTATAATCAAATATTAGCTTCCAGTGTGGACCTTCTATTCTAAGCATGATCACCTAAGGAGCTACGTTGCTAGATGAGAAGTTCTCATATATCAGTTAGACGCTGCAGCCTCAAAGAAATTTCTAAATTAAAATGAGAATTCAACCCCAACCCTCAAACTTCTCAAACCTCAAATTCTGAAAATGCTGTCCTGCAAGTAACGCAGCCGCAAGCTAGAAACAGAACAATCACTGTCAACTCCATCACCCCTCATCTCATCTCAAGAGCCGCAAACAACCTCTCCCACCCACAATTGCTAACCTAATCCCACACAAGGCTAACCTCCGGGACAAAGAAGCTGTGCGTGACGCCCTTCTGCCGGTCCTTCACCGTCACCTTGTGCACCGGAACCTCGTACCACTCGTCCTCCCCGTCCACCCTCGGCACTTCAACCGCAACCACGTCCTGAGTAACAACAGATTGAGCATTCCCAGGCCCCGCAGCGCGCACCACCACCGACTGAGCTGCCTGCCCCCTGACTGAGAATGCAACGCTGGACGGCTTCAGCAGCCATGGCGTCGTCGTGGCAAACGCAGCCGCCATTGAGAGCTTCTCAAATTGGAATACAGGAGAGCTTCCCTTCAAATCCTCCGAGGTCTCCAATGCTTCACAAATATTACAAACAAGAATACCAGAGAAGTCACTCGTCTCATTCACGGCTACGAAACAAGCATGGCATGGAAAATCATCGCGGCTGAACCCACAACCACCAAAACCTCTCCCCGCCACGAGGCAATATTGAGGGCTTACCTGGTGATAATCAACAAGGTACTCCGCGAAAACGCTCTAATTCACACAGACAAAAGGTTAAAATTCAGAAGAAAACACGCAAGATTTCGGAGACGCAAACTGTAGAGCAAAGATTTCGCAGCAAAAATTGAAGAAACCGCCCGTCGACAGATAAAACGATAAGTAACGGACCCTCATCGTCAGCATCCAGTGCACCTCCCGTTTGCCATTCTTTGGGAGGAGATGCTGAGGTGGCGTGGGAAAGTGGATTGGGTTTGTCCACCTAGATTTTTTTTCGTTTCTGAGCCAATAGAGTTCTTCCGTGTGTCCAGACTCGAATAAATAAGGCAGGAGGTCCATAAAGTGACCATGTACCAGCTGATACGCAATTTGGGGGAGATTAACCCCAAAATGACCCTGGAAATTCCTGAGCTTCTAGGAATTTGTTCTAAATTGAAATAAAAGCCAACATTTTGATAAGTTGTATCAATTTTTTTGAATTGTAACCGTATAAAATCAAACTAGACATGTTAGACATCACATTAGAAAAGAAAACACAACAATATCTCTTACGGATTGAGAGATTATAATGTTTGATCATGAGGGTGTTAAAACTGTGAAAGTGATTTGAAGTCTTTCAATCTTCTTTTTACATGTCAAATCTAAAAAGTTGGTCACCAAAAAAATATGAGGTTAAAGGGCCTAACATGCATAACCCCAATCAATTTATGACTTCTCAAAATCTACCCTACAATTTTTTTGGATGAATTTCTAATGTGATTTTTTCTCAAAGATCTAGTGTATTTGAGGCTTATTCCCAAGAGCCCTCAACACTACAAAAGTCAAGATTGCAATGGACACCCGTGCACAAAATCTTGAATAGAAAAATCATAATCAATCATTTTCAAGATCAGATTTTTGAACCTAACATTAAACTTCAAAAACAATTTATCAAAAATATAAATTACAAAAAATAGTAGTTTGGTAAGGTTTTATTTAACTTCAAAAATTGGTCAAGGACACATTCTGTCCTCAGGGTCCTTTTGGGGTTAAGTTCTTGAAATGGTTATTGGAAAATTTCTTTGGAAAGATAAATGGAATTGGCATCTAATTCAAGTCGTTTCATATGTTTTGAACCTTTGTGGATTTAGTTATAAATTTGTGGAGTTGGAATCATGGAAGGTAGTATAAGCATTCACCTCATGATATGTTTGCTGTTGGTATATTGATGAACGCAAGTGGTTTGTAGAAAAAAGCAATTTGTGTCTTTGTGTTAGAGAACGCTTTTAGAGCCTAGTTGCTTTTATAGAGTGCCCTCCTAACTTATCCTACATGCGGGTCGCCATCAATCTTTTTTCTTTTCTATTGGGATCACTCCAAAAATTTAGTCGGGATTTCTCTTATAGTGAATTTTGTAGAATAGTTTGTTATTTAGGTAGGTGCAATAGAAATTTTGGCAATCTACAACAAATTTTCATGAAAATTGCTATAAAATATGGTTGAATAATCACATTAATAATTTCCTTAAATTTCATGAGAGCTTGTTGCTACACCATAATATTTGTAGAAATTTGAGCAATATTTGGTGCCAAAAGAATGGCTAGTCATTGTTGTATAATAGATAATTCAAAATGACTAATGTTTAGAATTTGAGAAAATCCAAAAATTTAGTGCTTGAATTTTGTGAAAATTATATATGTAAATAGAGATGCTATAAATAAACAATATTTCATACAAAAAACAAAGAATTTACTAATGGTCTCGAAGAACAAAAAAATTTAATAGAAATGATGGAAGTTGTAGAATACATTAGATGGGATTCAATTTGTCTATACATCCGTGTTTTTTTTTTAGTTCTTGGACTGTAAGAACTTAGCTATAGCAACACTCTAACGTGGCAGAGTGACTACCATGTCATATAGTAATAATAATAATAATTTTTAATTTATAAAAAAAATATTCTTTAATCTATCTAGTAGTGGCTAGTTCTCAACATGGGGAACATGCCTGAAACAATCCTCCAATGTTGCCCCCCGAAAACATCTAATGTATGAAAAATACTATGTAGAATATTGTCAAACATGCCAAGCCTGTGAAGGAAAATATTGAAAAAGTTGAAATGACTTTATGTTGAAACCATTGAATATCTCACCTCAAATATTGAATGCCTAAGGCTCTCCAAACCAATTAATTTTTTTGACACTTTGATGACAAATATGTAACAAGTGCAATATTCAAATAATGACCAAGGATTCATTATACCTATAGTCTATAGAAAAAATGTTGAAAAACATCCTTCATTCTATGAAAAGAAAATTGAATTTCAAATTTAGGTTTATTATATTTAAAATATTTTACAACATCTATATAGAGATCATTTGACAATTAATTAACTCCTTAAAGACTAGGAGTTAAAATTTTGAGCAACGGATGAACGCAAACACATTCCAAATATACACTTTCTTTTTCATCCATCAATAGTAAAAGCAACATCTTCTTTTATGCCTTCATATTATTTTTTTCTAAGTTTGTTCTTTTCAACTCTAGTTACTATTCGGAACAATTGCATTCAAGAATAGTCATTTTTTGAGGTACTTTTAGAGTACTTTACGCCACTTTAGAAGTAGCAAAAATTGATGAAGTAGCTCAAATAATGAACCAATGTACAAGTTATTCAAATATTTTTTGGTTTCCTAAAGATATGTGTG
The DNA here is from genome assembly GCA_951230915.1 of Antitrichia curtipendula. Lineage (NCBI taxonomy): Eukaryota > Viridiplantae > Streptophyta > Bryopsida > Hypnales > Leucodontaceae > Antitrichia > Antitrichia curtipendula. Next base: position 8,480,491 of record OX579639.1, on the reverse strand, counting down.
TTACATATTTGTAGTTATGGTTTTAAAAAGAATGTGTTGGTTTCTTTACAAATTTTACATTTGGACTACAGACTTTCATTGTTTCAAATCAACTTTTGAAAGACTTCTACATCTCCAAATTGGATGGAAAGAATGAAAGATAAGCATTGGAGATGAAATGAGAATATTCATGATGTTGTAGAAAAAAATTATACTTTTGAATAATTCACAAAGGCATCCTACTACAAAGGCATCCAATTGATTGGCCAAGTTTGTAGTGTGTGACTGCAAAAATAAAATTGCAACTCTACAAGATCATTCTCTACTTTTTTAAGTCTAAAGCAAATAAATATACAAATACACTATAAGAATTGAGTGCCTCTTAATTTCTTGAAGTACTTCGAAAAGAGCCAAGATTGCTCTAGGCATTGACACAAACTGCAACTATTGCAATTTAGATGTTGAAAAATCTCCTTTTTATAGGTTTTATTCTTGCCTGCAAGCTCAAGAAGTATGACACTATGCTCAATCCATTATACATCATCTATGCGGAGTGTAGCCAGTATTACCCTCTTTTGATAGATTGGATTTTTCCCAATGCTTATTTGGATCTTCAACTTCTCAGTGCTTCCAAGAATTCAAGATTATTTGGACCTTACTACGTGGCTTCGTCATTTGGATTATTTGAATTTCTCACAATAGCAAGGTCTTTGCTCAAAACTCTTGGACTTTGGAGTTCACACCTTGAGCTGTTGGGGATGCTCTTCTTGACTAGACCGTGCTGCTCAACTTGAGGCTAATTGTCGCCCATTAGATAGGGATAATATTTGGGCCAAGTTTGATTGTATTTGGCTTAAGTCCCCAATTCTTGCTAGTAGGATTGATAGTACAATTTGTTGGAACAAGAGGGGTCCTCCTTCCTATTTTTTCTTTTAGTTTCTAGTTCCAATCCTTTTTCTTTGTGTTCTTTTTTCTTCGTTGTCCAACCTTTGTGGCTTGGTTGTTTTGTATTTTTTTTAATGCGATGATTGGTTCAATTGTTCAAAAAAAAAACCCTTCAAAAAGTGGTACAAAATTGAGTACTTTAGCTTGCTTGCTTCCTACACAGTTGTGACAAGACATATTAACCCCTAAAGTCCCATTGTCCCCTCGGGGGACAAAATGGATTTCGGGCAGGCTCCTACAGTCTCCATATTTTTTCTGATTTTCTGATTTTTTTTTTTGTGAAGATAGAGAATCACATTAGCTTTCCGAAAATGTAATTTTTATTTCAATCGGTGCCCGGGAGCAGAAGTTATGGCACAAAACCCCCAAATTTTAGTCCGGCGGGCAGAAAAAAGTCCTCAAAAAAACTTTAAATTTAAAAAAAAATTATTTTGTTTTATATAGATTTTATTTTTATTTACATGGGAAACTTTGATTCATTCCATTTGGATTTGTTATGCAAAAGTTATGGTCAATCTTATTTTTTGGGCAATTAGAGCATCTTTTTGAAAAAATAACTTTTAGGATTCATTTCTGAACTCAATTTTAACAATTTTAAACAAAAAAAAGTTTCAAAAGGTCAATATTTCTTGCTAGAACAATCTCACCATTGAGATTAGTATATTTCAATTCTATCTTAGAGCTATTAATGATTTAATTTTTCCTTCAATCTTGATCCTATTTCTACTTAACAAATTTTTAATGAGTGAAAACTAAGTGTTTCTTTAAATTTTTTTTTTTTTCTAGATTCTCAACTCAATTATTCATCATATAAAATTAGAAATTCAAAATCATTAGAGCAAAAATTTGAAGTTGAAAAGGTTCAAAGCCCCAAAATGTAGTTGAGTAAGGTGCAAAAAAACTAGATTCCTTCACTTTAAATGCAAATATCTTACAATCTACATGGTCAAAATTTCTGAAATTTCTTCTACACATTCTTATACTAGTCTAGTACAAGATCCTACGGTTAAATATGAAAAAAAATTAATTTTTTTTTTGCTCTTTGCTCTAGAAATGGCAGTTTTGAGTGAATTTTGATGGAAAAATGGCCTTGGGATCTTCAAGGGTTAAGTGAAATGAGTTTGAAAATGGAGTTCATTAAACACACTAGCTTTATCCATATTTAAGCACATCCAAAATTAAATTTTATTCTACTTTAAATCATTGCACCATTCATCATATGTATTATTTTTATTGTCTTTATACATGTTATATATCCATTATTATCGTCACATAAACCTTTTGAAAGAGTTTACTGCCCTCATCATTTATAAGGCAATGAGATTTAGAACTCAAGGGGATGATACAATAGCTACAATCACAATTTCAAGTAACAATAATGGAATGACTTAGTTGCCAAATAAGAACTTCAATTCAAAAGACTAGTACGAATCCACCATGAGCTGAAATGTTATTGTGTTGAACGGATGTTAAAGCTAACACAAACTATGTTGAAATTAACACATAATTGACACAAAACCATTTCAGCCCATGATGGATATGTATTATTTACTTAAAAATTGTTGACTGAGGCCTCAATGTTTTGACCATTGAAGGAAGATATTATGACCATTTTAGATGAGGAAAACCACCATTATGGATGTAAGGATTACTTTCACTAAGGAAGTCCTGAAATTGAAATTCCACCTCAAAGTTTGTAAGGTCCATGTCACCCTCAACCAATCACAAGACGACATGTGACACAAAATCACATATTAATTTATGTCACCTAGAAAAGTCAAGCGCCCGCGCTGCAGTGAATTCCAATCGAAACAGTCGTCGTCCCTCGAATCCGTAGGTTTAGGGTTTCAGTGAGCTCCTTCAACCGAGAGAGCAAGCTGCACTACTGACACCGATCGAGCAAGCTTTGTTACATGCAATGGTGGTGATCGAGCGAGCTCCTGTGTCGACAGGTCACAATAGTTTAGCAGAAGTCGAAATCTAGCGAGAAGAAAATCCTTTGTGCTTCTCAAGAGGGCTTGATGATGTGAATTGAGTGTGTAAGGAGCGGAAGCGATGGGGAGTAGAGGAGGCATGGGGTGTGTGGCTGCTGTGTTCGCGCTGCTGCTCTTCTCGGCTGCAATTGAGGTAATGTTCATGTTTTTGCATTAGCTTCTTCGTTCCGGCACTTAGCTTTGTTGATGGGACGTATTTAGCCGTGGTTGTATCTAATCGCGTATTGGAGGTACGATCGCTTCTAGAGACTTGGTAGGTTGCCAGAAGTTTTTTTGCAATTTCAGGAATTTGAGTCTGTGTGGATACGGACCAAGTTTTTTTAAGCTTCTTACGCAAGGGCGCCATTGGAGGGGCAATTTACATTAAACTCAGAGGTGGCCTGATAGGGTCAATTTCACCTTTGGAGTAAGAAAGCTAGAGAATTTGAATTCAGCCTGAGCCTGGAGAAAATTAAGTTATCACATTTTTGTTAGCAATGCTATGAAATAGTCAGCCTTTTTTAGTGATTTTGACGAGCGTAGGAACGTTTGCAATCTAGTAACTTTGGTGAATAGTAGGGTAGGCGTGTTGTGCGAATGAATATCATTGAACAGCTATTTTTTCTCTCAACGGTTTTTACTGTTCTTGCTGTGGCCGTCCTCTGCATTAATTGGTAGATGGTATTAGAAGAGAGTATATGCATTGCAAATCTGAATGTGTACTTGAAACTGAATTGAAGACTCTTCTTCTAGATTTATGGCAGTTTGTGGTGCTTTTTCGTTGTCATTTTGAGCTTAAAATTCTAAGCATGTTTGTGCCAGGTCAGAGCAGTGGAAAAGACGGTAAACAACAAAGCATGGCAGGAAAGGTCAAAAAGCGCTCCGTCGGTGTTGTCTCTGTTCAACTTGAAGAGAAATAGCAAATTTGTTAGCGAGAAAGTCCTATCGCATGGTGAGTTGATGGAGCTACGTGGGTTGCATTTATCCTTCTCCTGATTTAAGGGAGGCAACCCATTTCTGACCATTTAAGCTAATACACATATCTGCAGGGTGGGTTCTCCCACGTGTACAAATAGAATTCAGGAGGTTTCCATAATTTTTCAAATTTTTATTTCTCAAAACATAATTACTACGAATTTTTTAGCTGAAGATTGCAAAATCCAACAAGCGATTGCAAAATCCAACAAGGGCTGGTTGCAATATTTAGAGTTTTGTAGCCAATCATAATGCAATGCGCCACAACTGTGCCGGGAATTGCCGGGAACTATGCCATAATTTATCACTGCACAGAAAGAGAACAGTTTACATTGACAGTCAGAATGGGGGGCTGATCAGGAATGGGTTGCCTCCCTTACACCGCGATGTTCTTGCAGTGGAAACTTAAAAGCATGACATCTGTTTTTTGTTTCTTGCAATGATTGCGCAATAGTCAACACTGATATGAGGCGATTCAAGATATGCGTGATTTGACATTCCATAGGATGAATTCCAACCATGTTGATTGTTGATAAGCCTACATCTCGGGATGCCTAATCAAATGCAAGACGTCTAATGATATCTAATGTGTCTGCTGGATTAGTGAATGACGACTGGGAAGTGTCCAAAAAGGTCAGCATTGAAGCCAAAGCGAATTACACCCAGGCAGGTACTGGTGCACAGTATTACTTTAATCGAGACTTTGATTTCCTGTCTTGTCTTTGAGGAGCTCTGTCTGGTATTTTTCTGGAGAGTTGAATATAGCCTTACGCACGGGTTTTTTAGTGTATCTAAGCAACATGGTGTGCAGGATATTTGGGACATTACTTGAAACTGGAAGAAATCGATGCAGTTCACATTCCTATCCCCATCAACCTCATCTTTATAGGCTTCAATGGCGAGGGAAATCAAGGTATTGTAATTCTGAACCATATTCAATTGTTGCCGCATTAAATGATAAAGAGAGCAGTCAAAGGCGTTGCCTGCTCTGATGGGAATGCACATAAATGATTATAAGCTGGAAAATCTCCTGAATTTGATGAGTCATCAACATACCTTTGAGGCTGGAAATCAGAGTTCGAGTGGTATTCAGTTGCTTTCTGTTAAATTCGGTTGACTTGCAACACAGACCATTTCTATGGAAGTGCATATTTACCAGTCCCATTCTGCACACCTTATGATGTTGTTTCTTGAGAATGACAAATGTTAACATCTTTTTGCCTGTCTAATTGAGTAATTTGTTGTATATCACGAAGCTTCTTCTGCACCTGTGACTGAAGTAATCATCTCATTGTCACAGATATCAAGCTGGGACAAGCAGAATTGGAGCGATGGTTTACGAACATCGACCATTTGATTGAACATACTCGTGTGCCACAGCTCGGAGAGTCCTTGACTCCCTTCTATCGCTTGAAGGGAGATGGAACTCAGAGACACCATCTTCCCCTTGTTAGTAATACTCACTACAAGTAAGCCCCCTATCGTTCCAGATTGTTTTGAAGAAGGGTCCCAAGCAATCGAGTATCTGAAAGTATGATGACAGCCCCAAATTGTACTATTCAATAATTCGTGTTTTTTTGTGTTCTTGTTTATGTGACAGTTACTCAGTACATTCTATTGAAATGGATGATGGAGTGACCCAAGTCTTTGAGAGGGCAATTGTAGCTCTATCCCGAAGGGAAGATCCATCTGACACGAAGTATGCCCTTCTCTCCCTTTTCCCATAGTTTATTCCCTTGAATATTATATCCATGTTTATAGGAGTGGAATCAGCTCCTTGTTGACAGTCGTATGATTGGTAGCTTCATCGCTCAGAGTGCCTGAGGTTGTGGATGTACTGAAGTTGTTGGTCCTTTTTATCTTATAGTCAGTGACGAATTGTAATGAATTTGTGTTTGTGAATTCCGCTGTTCCACACCTACAGGCCTGACACGGAGGTGATGTGGCAAGTGGATATGGACAGCATGTCCCATATTTTCTCCAGCTTCGTAAACTTCCTTCAGCTGGAGGATGCATATAACATCATAGTCCTAAACCCACGAAGAAATGTATCACGTGCAAACTATGGTTACAGGTTTGCTTATTTATATTCCTTGTTGATGATTATGGTGCATTCTAACTCTATGTGTGTTTGCAGAAATGAAATGGACATGCTATGTCTGCAAACACACATAATTTGCCCTATACTATTGAGCATAAGTTTATCTTGCTTTGTATCCAATTGTCTAGTTTTGGAAAGTTGTTTGTTTCTGTGCTTTGGGATCCTTCGCAAGGATAAGAAATATTTCACGATAACAATAAATGTGGATCCGAGCTCATACTCTTCAATCAAAGGCATTGTGGCAGGACGATAAGAGGCAATTATAGTCAGCACTTTAAGATGCTTATGGCGTCTAATCCAATAGTGATTGTTATGTTGTGTTGGGAGCAGACGAGGGTTATCTGAAGAGGAACTTCGTTACTTGGAAAATGTGAGAACCTGTGTCCATTTCTTGTTCTATAACTATGCGTTTTCTCATTGAGTTTATAATTCGTTACCTTGCGAATGCTGACTGGGAAATACATGCGCAGGATGGAGAAACCAAGAAAAAAGTTTTCGAGTCTAAGGGACTTCGTGTCTCTAATCCTCTAGGTTGGCATCCTCAGACTGTGCCAGTTAATAATGGTGTCTTTCGAGATGATATTAATTAATAATAGTGTTTTTTGAGGTATTTCAAAGAGTTCTCTTTTCCACTTTTTCTTGCACTTGGGTATAATCCCCTTTTGAGTGGATGTGCAGAGAAGGATAGGTATCAGAAGCCTTTATATGCGCGACATCCTATGTTGAAGTTTGCATGGACCACAGCTGGCTATAAGGATACGGTATGTTCCAATCTTGCACCTGGCTTTTGTTTCTTGACTCTACCTTTTAGGAACTGAAGAAAAGATACTTATCCAGTGAATTTTAATCATGCTGATTTACTGCTGGGCCTGCACTTATGCCTGAAGAACGTGTACTCTTATCCGATAGTTCAGACCGAACTCATATTGGGTGCTCGATTATTCGTAGTCAAGTTTTAGTTCTGTTCATCAATCACAATTGGGAGTTTAGGGGCATGGGAAGTGTATGAGTCTGGTTCATTGAATTCTCAATGTCAAAGCAAATATGAGAGCTCAAGTTCATAATTATGTTGCATTTGAGATTACTTTTTGCTTTTTGATCTCACAAAGTTTGCAGAGACTTCCAGGGGCATTGGGTAGAAGCATACAACGGTGCTTTAGGTGAAGTGGAAAAGGATTTGTATGGCAAGGCAGCCGTGGATACTTTGATTCACAGCGCTCAACAGGTGTGTATTTGAGTTGCGTTCAGTTGCCTTCCTTACATTTAGTCAATGTTTGCCGCATTATTTTCTGTGAATCTTGTCTATCTATCTCAGGATGCGGCTACCCTTGGCATGGTCTTTGCTACGTCGTTGGTATGGAAGAGATTCTGGCCGCAGAGGTCAAGTTTAGGGAACGTTGAGCACTTGCAGATGGTCTAAGATTTAAGTCTTGTTTGTTTTTAGCTTTTCTTCTAAACCTATTATTGCTAGTGCTTCTGTGAACGACATATTGTTGCTGTGGACGACTATACTTATTTCTTGTTCCTAGTGGCAAAAGTTACTATTTCATGAAACAACTTTTTTGTGAATGTTTAGATACTGGCTGGACGAAGTGGAGAAGGAAATAGTCTCGTTAGAGCACTCAAGGAAGGGAAACCAACGAACTTGCAAGCGGACTGTCTGGTGAATACTTGGGTGGGCAAGGAAAGGTATACATTCTAGGGATTGCATCCATGGTTCGCTGTTGTGTGTAATCTCAATGACTAGAGTTTTAGCGTTTGCAGTTTACCGATATACCTTTGGTAGATATAATTCTTTGGAACCATGAGATGCAATCCCATGAGAGAATGAGCTAGTGTTTGTAGATGTTATGAACTGTTAATAGCCTTAATCTACATCTGCACCCTCTTGGTAACAGGTGGGCTTTTATAGACCTCACAGCAGCTCCCTTCACTTGGGGTCCAACTGTCGGAGGCGAAGGAGTTCGTGTTGAACGCAGCTTGCCATCCGTTGATGACAGTTTTGGGCCTCACTCTCTGACGACTAGTGGTACCTGTTCAAAGCATTCCAGTTCTCTTCACTAATTTTTCTATGAAGTGGTTCGCAGTTTCATATTTGAGTTTCTATTACTCAGAATTCTCAATCTTTCAGTTTCTGGAAACAAAATAATGCTTTTGCGTTTTTCAGGGGCGTCTGAACAAGAGGTACAAGAAGAGTTGCAGAACATGGTTCAAGATCGCTTCGCCATGTTTGAAGAAAAAGAGGTAAAATAGGTCCTCTGGCATTCTATTATCGAGAATTGAACTTCATCGATGCTCCTGGTCGCTCCCTCATGGGCTCCGTGTGTATTATAAATTAATGTGGTATTATACACTAATGGACATTGCTGATGGTTGTGTTTCAGGATCCCCAGCAGCATGCTGTTGATATGCTTTTGGCTGAAGTGGATGTTTATGAGATGTTTTACTTTAAGCATTGCCAGGGTCGAAATGTCCACATCCCCTTATGCGAAGGTATTGTCTTTCATCCATAACCTGACCTCTTATACTAGAAAGGTGCTATACAGTTTATTTCAATTACTACAAGTTACATATCAACAGCTTGCTGTTTATATGCTTTTGGCTTTACATACGGAGTAAGTTAATATTTGGTGTAGTCGCTAAAATTTTGATTTCTATTGGAATTATTTATTTAAATTGAGTTTTAATTTGTGCATGTAATGCGGAGTCGTAATTCATAGGATGAATTGTAGACTAAATTGAGAGTCTCATGCATAGACTTGTTTCCTGCTTGTAGAGCTTCGTGAAAGGATGAATGATGTAAAATCAGAGTTGGGAAGTTACAGTGAAGAACTACCCCAGGAATCTCAGCGGGTCAAAGCATCTGATGCTTTGAAGCGGATAGAAGAATGGAACTTGTTCTCAGCCCCTGTAATAGTATGTATTTGGAAGCTCAATATTTCATTCCTCCTGAGATATCATCTCATTCTTTATTTTATTTGTGCCTGGTTTTCGTAGTTCTTTTTACAAGTTGAGAATGCTGTACACTCACAAGTCTTCGTGTGTATTATAGATGACCTCATAATTTGGCTATCTAGATGGACACTTTCTACCCCAAATAATCTGTTTCCTATTTGAGGAAATTGTTCAGAATTTAACGTTGCTGAATTCCTTGGTAAACGGCAGAGGCCTGAAGCCTTTTCGCTTTCACGAGACACCTTTTTGGCACACCTTGCTTCAACTTTGTCGGGATCCATGAAGCACCTCATCACGCCATCAACAGCGGATGGTGCATTTCATTACTATGAGAAGATTGTGTTCCAGATATATGTCATCACACAAGAGGTTGATTCTCTATTCCTGTTTTTCGTTAGATTGCTCTTCAGCAGTGATTGAGGTTAAATATAACTGGGTCATTTTAACTGTTATGGGTTTGTGCCGTTGAGCAACGACAAACATGTTCCTGCGAGACTGTGGAGTTGTGAGAGGCTCCTTATAACATTTTTTCTTGGAGTATTGAGTTTAAATTTTTTTATGGAATGAGTTGAAGCTCTGTGTTTTCAGTGAGCGACAGTGATACTCTTCAATTCTCCATTCTTGCAGTTGTACAGTGTTTCTTGCTGTGTAGCTGTCATTTTTAGTTACCTGGCGGGTATGGAGAGTATGAGACTGTATCTTGAACTAATAAATTCCTTGTTTGCTGCAGAGGTTGAAGAATGCAGTCTTGCTGCCAGTGGATGTCAACGCGCTGGTAGAGTCTTTAAAAGAGCTGATTGTATCTCCTCAGAGGGTTGCATTCAGTGTGAAGAAGTAAGTGCCTTACTCTATGCTGAAGGGGAACTTCGTGACTCTTACAGTTCAATCATGTATTCACTTGCGTAGACCACTTTTAGAATTTTCTTCACCCCTTCTGAGCCTGGTCTTTGTCACCTGGTTATAAAGTGGATCTGGAGCTTATATGTTTGCGGAGTGAGGCTTTCTCTAACTGGCTGCTTTTTTTAAGCTTCATTTACATGTTTACATACAAGGTCTTTGTATTTATGATTTTTTGGTTGTTTTGTGATCGTGTGATTACAGAGTTGTGCTTTCAGAGGATCCTGCTCTAGCCATGGCTTTTTCTGTTGCCCGACGTGCTGCCGCAGTCCCAGTGCTGTTAGTGAATGGAACATATCGAGCTTCAAATCGTGTCTATCTTGATTCGCTTCTTCTTCAGGAACAATTGCAACGGCTGAGTGGCTCTGGATCCATCTCAGGTGAGAATCCGTACGAGTGAAAATCGATCTTGATGAGGTGTTGGTGATCTTAACCCCTAAAGCACTAAACTCTGCATTTTTTGGCAACATATCAATTTTGGGCAGCTCACTACAAATGGAGTTTTTGTTTATTTTCTTTGAAATTTTCACACAATATGTGCCCGAGGAGTAGCTTGAAGTCCCAACACTTTTCATAACTTTTGACTGCATGGTTAAAAAATTATGGTATGATATGTTGTTTCCATTGCTTGGCGGGCAGCCCGGGCAACAAAAAAAACTTCTTGAAAATTCACTTTTCCTTTAAATTAAAATTTGAAATCGGTTCTCTAGATCTTTATATACATGGAAAGCTTTGAATAATTCCATTTGGATTAATGAGATAAAAGTTATGGGGGTTTAAGTTTGCGGGTAGTTTGCGGATAGTTGTGGAATCTCTACTCTAAGATAAACTTGAAGCCCTTTATTTAATTCAATTTTAAATATTTTTGAAAAAAAATAGTAACATTACATGTAGACTGTTTACTACAACATTACAACCATTGGAATTGGGATTTTTCAATTTCATGAATAAATGGTTAGCAATTTAGTGTTTTGAATCATTTTCTACTTTTTTCTACTTACTATTTTTTCCTATATGTTGCACAATTCCAAATGATCTGAAAATTTTCAAGCATGTTGCCAGCTTGCCTTCAAAAATGAATCCAAAGAGTGACCACCATTTCGGACATTTTTCATACACATGTGACCATCTGAAGTGCAGCTGCCCGGTTTTTGCAGGGCCAAAAAAAGTTTTTTTTCCAATTCAAATGTTAATATCTTGCAATCTACATGGTGGAAATTCCTGAAAATTTTTCCACATGTTCTCAAACTAGTTTACTACAAGATCCTATGGTTACATGTGTTCAAAAAAGTTCTTTTTAAGAAAATTTGGTACTTGTCCTAGAAATGGCAGTTTTGGAGCGTTTTGGTAAAAACATAGTCAAAAACCTTTAGGGGTTAATGCATTGTTTACACATTGTTTCAGAAGCGTTGGAACGCTTTGCCCCAGCAGTGTTGCAGCACGATTTGGATCATGTTTGCTCTTCTGATAACTGTGGTTCCGTCATATTCAGGAGTCACTCTTTAGTCTAATTATTAGTGAAACTAATGCAGCTTGTTTTGAAGAGCAAGTATTCCCTATTCCCTAGTTTGGATGTTTTTTGGTTATTACCATATGTTTTCACCTTGTTCAAAATTTCAAGAGTTCATCCTTTGAGTGTATGAGTGAATGTATATCATGGCACCTGGAATATACGGAGGGCGAGATCGTCATTAAGTGGCGATCAGGAAGGTCAAAACGTTAATCTGCAAGTGACTTTCTTGTTAAGCAGTTTATTACTCAACGAGTTGAACATTTTTTTGGATACTGATTTTGCTATCTTGCAGACCTCAATGTGCAGGGAAGGGCTTCCTTAGAAGTACCAATTTTTTGGTTTGTGCGATCAGGTGAAGAGCCGCTGTTCATAGACAAACATTATGTGGCAAAGGCCTTGCCAGACATGGTTTTTGTTGTGCAATCTAGTCAACAAAAATGGGAGAGTCACTTGCAGTGCAACAGCAAAGTTATCCATTGGGACCTCAGGTGAAGCTATACGCTCGCAAATCCATTGGATTCAACAAGCTATCCATTGCTTGTGTCCATGAATCCTGTTATTTCTTTACTTGGAAGGCTTATAGATTTTTGTCATTGTTGCAGTCGACCAGTAAAGGCAGCTGTGGCAGCTGTGGCAGAGCACCTTGCAGGGTTGGTTGAGACGCAGCTTACTTATAGTCATGCTCATCAGAATACTGCCCAGGTCTGTTTCGCTATGACTCATTGCGAAAGTATCTACCTTGAAAAAGTTGTTTTTATGCAAATAACAGTGTCTTTCTCTTAAATATATTATGCAAAAGAGCAGTTCGTGACACTACTCCATGGAAATACGCAGTTATTATCAGATGCTGATTTCTTGTGTATTGTTCCACGCTGAAGCTACGTATCTTCTCACAAAGTAATAGGTTTTCACCTTGAATCCTTGTGGTGTCAGTGTCAAGTATGTCATTTTGATTGACTCTATTTTCCAGTCTTTCTCAATGTGGTTTTTGCGTGGAGGTAGGATTGGACGTGGGTTGCAGGGTCGCATATCCTATCCTGCACAAGCAAAGGGTACGAAGTATCAAGTTTCCAAACTGATGCTGTTGCTCGAAGCTACATGGTTACTGCGCTGGATGAGTCCATCCAGACAATAAATGCAGGAATCAGCCTTCTAAGCAAAGAAGGAACTTGTATCCATCACAGTTGGCTTTAATTTTCTCTCATGTTCACTTCCAATTCATTATCTGACGACGATTAGAGGGGTTGGACAATAGTTTCAGCATGTTTTCGAGATAGGAGTGTGTTAGCTTGTTGCTCTGCATGATGAGGGTCACGGTGTATGGTCAGATTTTCTGGAGGTATGATGAACATCTAAGTGTTTGAGCGACCTTTTATTGCCTTGACCATAATTTCCTAGATGAGAAAACTTTTGGAGTAGTGAAGGCACGCCAAGCGAAACTTTTGAGACATTATACTACTGTTGTCCACCTATGGAAACGAGTAAGTCTTCCTTCATCTTCTTTTATCTTATAATTTTCAAATGATGCGATTTGCCTTGAAAATTGACTTGTTTTTCTTACTGCAACTCATTCCTGTGATACTCTTCCATTTCAGGATGTAGAGCTTTGCTGCCTAGCTGTTGTTGTGTCGTACCAAGAAGTATCAGAACAGAAAGGACTAAAGTTGAAAATGTCTTGCTTCATTGTGCACAGATAGCAAGTTTGGCTGAAACGATGCGGTATGGTGAAGTGGTGAAGCTGTTGGGTTATCTTGAGCGAGATGCGAAAGAGTGAGTCCTGAACTTTTATCGTGGCTTCTTTCTTTGTTAAATGGGCCAGGCTTATCTCATGTAGTATATGGTGGTTCATCTGTGTCAAATCTACTTTATTTGAAAAAATTTAGACTCACCTTATTCTCTTCAAGCTTTTGTGGTCTCATGTTCGTTGTGGGCTTGTACTTTTTGTAGCTTCTACATGGAGGCTAACGAGACCGTTGCTGCTATGCACCCCATCCGGTGCTTAAAAGAGAGGAAAATCGATGTGAATTTTGACACTACCAAGGTGCTGGCTGGGGGGGTTGTACTAGTTGTTGTGCTTTGGTTGTTAATGCGGAGGAGAAGGCCAAAGCCAAAAATCAATTAGAGACATGACACTAGTATCACCTTGTGTCATTGCTTCCATTGCGCACATAGACCCATGGTCCTGTGACCCCAGCATATCCCGTGTCTGCGGCCCCTTGGGCCGTATGTACATTCAGTCTTTGTCACTAACAAGGGCCATAATTGTCTTCAAATTTTTATAATGCTTGAAGCCTGAGCTCAATTGATTTGCATTTTGTTTACCAGTGTGCTTCGCCCCTCCGATCATGCTCGTGTATTTGGCACTTCGATGGCAGGGTTCAGGGTTCAGCTTGACCAATGAGAGTGCCCATTTTCTTGACTTGGTCCTTTGTGTAAAGCGGACCTTAGTGGGTGTCCACAATCGAAGTTTTGAAAGTTTTGAATGACAGGAATGGAGCAATTAAGAGGAGTAATTAACCCTTAAACGACGGGCTCGTAACTGTGGAAATCATCTATTTTGTCATCGTATGAATTGCTGGATTAAAATAATGCAAAAGTACTCATTGGAAGACAAACTATTGTAGATGATCTTTCCTTTTCCCACAAAAGTTGGTGGATGAATAGTTGCACTTCTGTCCTATACAAGAGATTCTCTTGTCATTCATCAGCTGCAAAACATCAGCCTTGATGTTTATGGGTTAAGAGGAGTAATTAAGTGATCACAATAGGACCACAATCAAAGTTTGGACCTTGTTCTTTTGCTCCTTTGTGTAAAGTGGACCTTAGTGGCCACAACCTAAGTCTTGAATGATCTAGGAATGGAGTGATTTAGTGATCAAAATAGAACCTTGTTCGTTTGGGTGTAAACCATTACACAAAGTGATTGTATGGTCATGATGGTTTGAGAGTTTTAGGAAAATCTTGTGATGACAAATAATAAATGATGTAATGAATGTGTATGACAAAAAATGACTAATGTTCCTAAAATGTGGTCAACCTTGATTTTGCTCATACATAGAGGATATATGCAAGTTGACTTATTTTGCACAAACTAAGGAATGTGCACCCAAAATAGCCATCTAAAAATGCATAAAGTAGTGATTTAATATTTGAAACCTTAATCCATAAGTGCTTGAGTTAAAGATGGTAAAATTAGTTCTTTAAAATCACAATATAATTTTTTGTAAGTCTTCTTGAATATCTATTTTATTGATTAATGAAGAACAATCTTTCTTTCCATTTATACTATCCCCTTAAATAACACCAACTAGTGACTTTGACTCTTTGAAAATCAAAGCTACAAAAATATAAAATAATTCATCCTTCTTCCCAAAGTCAAATATGAACATGAATACAAGTATATGCACTTAAGTATATTTTGCTGGAACCTATGCGTTGGAATTTGTTGTTGTTGATGCTCACTATGCTATTCAATTGCGCAAGTATATGTGGGGCTCTATCCTTAAAGGACCAACTAGCAAAAAATTTGCAACATAGTGTTTTTGGATACTATGTTGTAAATGGAGATTTACATTTTTGGACCCAAACTTTTATAAAAGGTGTGGATGAGGAGTATCTTTTATATGCATTAAATTTCATTACATTTGAATATACAAGAACAATTTTATTTTCCAATAAGGGCACTATGGGCAAGGACATTTATAGTGCATTCTAAAATTTTGAAATCAATCCATGAGGGGGGGGCATGAGAGGGTAGGTTTGAACAACAATTCGCAGCTAGGTTCCAAAATGGGTTTCTGTTCACAAGCCAAAAGATCAATGAATGTGGTACTTGCTACAAATTGGAATGGTTGGCAGTTGGACAAGTGAAGGTGCTATAGCCATAGGATATGAATAAGGTAAATGCCAATTGCAAACTACATGCAAATTTCCAAATTACATAGTCTAAACCAAACATGATGGAAAACCCCGTCAATGGTCCCAAACTAGCATCATCCGTAAAATAACGTACTATGATAACAAGGCCGCCACTATTCTTTCAAATTTCATAAGAGCACTTTCAAAAGATTTCTCACAACAACCACATTTGATTCAAGAGACGCATACATGCACGAGCAAGAGGCACATATCAAGTACAACGATAGATGCTTCTTTACTAAAAAAATTAAAATTTGAGGATATCAAAAAGGCAAGTGAATTCCCAACGTTAAATATAGTTGTAGCATCTAGTGAGGGTCATGTACCCTCTCTACAAGCGTTGAAGGTTGTGGTCCTCATGTAGGTGACTCATTTGCAATTTCTACTTGTGGTGAAGGGACTCTAAAGTGGCCACGAGATCCTAAAGCAATCACATTTTGCCATCATTTCTACCAACAAGCAATACATGCCAAAAACTCTAATTCATTCAGACATTTATAGCTTCATCAAGGAAGAGGTGTGGCCAAATCATGCTTTTCATATTTTACGGCAAGGTGTAGGAGGGACAAACAACATGTTGAGACTTCCAAGCTTTGTCACAGAAAAATGGATATACATTCGCTCCTCCGTTGTTGTAGTACATTCATGACAATCCAAGCATTTTTTTTCATTATCCCCTTGAGAATATTATTGATGATTTTTCTTGAAACTACCTCAATGAAAAATAATTGGATGAAGTGCACTTTTGAAAGCACTCATCATCATCTACTCATCATCTAGCCAATGGGTAATTGAGCTTTTAGAGACTTCCAACAAGAGGTCATTTAAATAATAACCAAACAAACTGAGAAACTTCTGCAAAAAAAATTTAAGTTAGTACTTTTAAATTACTTTTTGTGTCATTTTTGTCAACATTTTCACATTTTATTTCATTCACCTAATTGTGAACATAATTAGTGCATGATAATGAACCAAGGCTTGCCAGAAAATTTTCTTTCTGATTGAGGATATTGATTAAATATTTTAATCCGTGCACAAGACATTGCACACCATTGATTTTTCTTCACCATCTCCTGGTACAAATGCTCACCTGTGACAGTTGATCAAATTGGACGATTGTGTTGATCATTCCAATGCTTAGGTGCGTCGGTTCCAAGGCAAATTTAAGATTACAAACTTCAGTGCTACATACGCAACGCTTCGGGAACCAGCACTGTCTTACATTACACAGATGGTTTGAATTTGGATGGACCACTTTCTGATACCAAGACCATCTTTCTGGACACTCAGCAGAGAGATGTCCCTCTGCAGATTCTCAAGCTCTTCCTCATATCTGCACAAGAGTGTTGCAAACTGTTTATATCACCTTAATTTGATGTTTCGACCTTTAATTTGATGTTTCCATGCAATAGCTAATTTAGACATCAAGAACATGCTGTAGATTAGGGTCTTGATGGAGGAGCCTTTGAAGGACCTGTTATGCCGATTCTTTTGTGCGTCAGTATCAGCAATGAAGGGAAGCCTTTGGTCACTAGAAGAACCTCGTGTTTTTCTTGACACATTTTTTGTGACAACCACTTGTTTTTATGTTGTATTTGATGTTACCACTAACACCTTACGATGTGTCTAACGTCAATGTTGACATAAAAACAGGCGGATGTCACCAAAAATGTGTCATGAAAAACACAGGTTTCTTCTAGTGGGTATTCAGCATTCACAAGAGTCCACTTGATCTTCAGACCATTAATATTAAGTGTTTGCTTTTCCTCGTTGTCTAGCTTGTGGATTTGGCACTTATTAGGACATTAGTATAAACAATAGCATGGTTAGTACAAAATTCTAGTGAACAACCATTCGTGAAACACCAAAATGAATTCTACACGGCCATGACCCGCACATTCCTTGCGAGACACGTTTGCTTGAGTTTTCTTTTGCCAGGAGAAACCACTTTGCTTTTTACACATTAAATATGCAAAGTTATTGGCATTTGGTCATGACCTGAGAGTGCTTGGATGTAGGCACTTGGCTTGGTTCTCAGGGTTGTCTTTTGACACTTTTTTAGCCACCTCATTCTTTCTCTTCACAAGGTATATTGGTATCCTTCCAAAGCCTTGTTGTGCACTAAAAGACTTTTCCTTCTTTGGACGGTGAGAATTGTTGGACTCTGCCTTTCAAAACTGAAATTTCGATTCTGAGTTATTTTCAAATTGCCAAACACATGGCTGATATTCACAGATATTATACAATTGCAGATGTTATAACAACATGAAAAAATAAACATCATTCACAAACAAAAGGAAATCAACTTACTTGCACTAATCACCGTAACCACGTAACCGCATTCTCTGTGATATAATTAGTGTTGCTTCTTAGTCCGAATTTCTGCATGCATCGGATATTTATAAAATTAGTGATTTCAATATATTTATTAGCGGTTTTATTAAAACCGTCAATGATCATATCTTCTCTCCATCTCTATAGCAATCACTCTCTTCAACTAATAGTGCTTTATTTGCGATTAAGAAAACTTATTCCCCCTACAACATTATATTTCCCCATAGTACTTAGATATGCCGAAGAGTCAATTATTAGGTGATTGTTAACTCTGGAAGAGATTCATACATCAACTTGAAGAGTCAATCAACACATCTTTCTAAAACTTTATAAAAAAGTAGAGCAATTAAATGAAAAATGATAGTTTACATAAGTAATATTGCATGTACAAGCCCAAAGTCAACGCATACTTACTAGTAAAAGCACTACTTTGACATATCGACTTGATTTACTGAGGGGCTGAAGCTGAAGCTGACGTTCCATGGAGTGCTTCAGGAGGAACTTGCTCGGCCGAGGTTACGCAGAGCCTGGAAGGTACCCGAAGTGGAAGGTACCCGAAGGTGACCGCCTCTTGTAAATGCAAATTGTTATTCATTTTCCATAGCAAATTCTGAAGCATCATTAGCTTCTGTAGTCTCCAATGAGTCCTCAATTTCCTTCCATATGTCAATTTGCATCCTACTCTTGCTTCAATTCTCATGTCCCACTGCCTCAAGAAACACACAATCAAATCATTGTCGAGCAGTGACCACGCTGCCATTCAAAATCACTGTTGAGCACACCGCCATTCAAAATATTGGCACGCCTCTCAATTTCAGTACCTACCGACAAGTCTATTTCGATTTTCACTGACATTCTATTACAATAATAATCTTTCAGTATCCTATCAATACGGGGTGAAGCTTCACAGTCTCAATCCCATGCTAAACTCTTAGCGCTATACCCAAAGAAGCTAATGCAAATCTCTGCAATGTTAGGTAGGGACGCTTGAATTCAACAGCACCACTTCATCAAATGCTCAGCTTCATCAAATGCTCAGCTGGTGTACATTCATCTCCTTAACCAATACACGCCTATTGTTGCAGAAGCATTATGGAGAATATCGATCACTAAAACTTTAACGCTTCATAACTATTGCATACGTTATCCAAATAACGCATTCTCTGTTGCGTCGGAATCCCCCTTTATTCGCCAGCAATAGCATATAAAATATTAATGCTCAAATATCAGGAACTATGCTCAAAAGCAAAAGTGATGCTACCTACCTCACATCGAAGCGACATCCAAAAAGCGCAAACACATGAACCAGACTCTCCACACTCGCCCGAGTTTTTTCTTATCCATCTCAACCGATGACATAAATGCAAAAAGCGTGAACATTCAAGAACTGGCTCCGCATCGGCGCATTGTCAGGAGCTCGAGGTGGCCTCCTCGACTTCTCCTTCGGCGGAGGCTTGATCACATTGTACACGCTCTCCTTCGACTCCCAAGAAATGATATCCTTCAAATAAAATTCCGTCCGATCACTTCAATAAGTCCGCTTCAAAATGCCGCATGCACATGCCGTTTCACCTCGAGGAAGGCTGCCATGAATGTCCCGCTTTCTGCAAGTAACCATAGCTCATGATTCTCCATTCTGCAGTTCGTACGGAAGGTCCATATATATATTCAAAGTCTCCCAAGATGAACATGTGCAATTTTGGCACCAGAGAATTAGAGTTAGCCTTCTTCTTTGTCTGTGGAATGCTACTTCAACAGATTATCCCAGAGTGTTTTTCCACAGACTGTAAATTTGGCAAATGGATCAATGGAAACTTCGCACTCTGGCGCTCACGCAGATCGCCGCAGAACACGCAAGGAAAAAAGCATGAGTGCCTTAACCTACTGGATGCCATAACCTACACTGAATAGTGAAATTAGGTTGCCCCTCACTAATTTCTCGACATTCCACACTATTTAAATATTTATTGTTTCTATACAAGAAAATACTACTTTTGAATTAGTTTTTTAATGTAGTTGGAACTCATGAACCTCCATGTATATAAATGGAAGTACTTGTAGAGATATTTTTGACTTTGATGGCTTATACAATAACTTTTGGGGGTAAGGCAACCTAATTGTAAAGGCAACCTAATTTCACTATTTAGTGTAGTTCCTAGGAACTGATCTGCTTCTTCGTCTTTCGTCTGACAGGGGTCTGACGCAGTGCTTTGTGGCTCCTTGGATGAATGAATGCCGTCCGTTGAGGACAGATTTTCGTTATGTTCGTTCCTCCCTAATTGCACTGCCGTGGGGAACGAATGGGCTCTTGGCATGTGTTCATTGTTTCGACATGTAGAAGGCTCTCATTGAGTGGTGTATACAACATGGAAAATTCTCAGAATACATTAATCCTTGAGAGGCCTTGGGAGGAAGATAGATGTAGATTTTCAGATTTTTGGGCAAAATCAATTGTGGCATGAGAAAATTTTAGACATCAAATCTTTGTTTTTTGCAATTTTTTCTTTACTCCCATCCCTACATGAACTCATTGCACTATCAAGGACACAATAAGTCAATGTAACACATGAATAAAAATGTACAATATCTATCAATCAATGAATCCCACAACTATCTAAAAAGACCAAAACTATGAGTGTGCAATACTTATCAACTTTTTCAAAACTCCATAGTTATCCAAGAAGTCCAAGATTAGGAGTGTACCATACAATAGGTCTTTTTCTTTGGATATTACAATGCTAGTTTGCACCAAGAAAAAAAATTGGGCTAAAAAATTGGCAACAAACCATGAGGTTTTTTGCCAAAAAAATTCAAATAAAAAAAGTCTTGGATGAATTGCCAAATTGTGGATGAAAATAAAATTATGGACATGCAATAAGTGCTACTATGATATTTTCTATCCAATATGTGGATAATACTAAAATTTGAAGTACCACTATAACTTACATTTAATATCACCACTTTGTCACTTTATAAAAAATGAAAAAAAACACTTGGTGTACATTACTTAATATTGATGTTTTCCAAAACCTCACAACTATTCAAGAAGATAAGAGTATGTAACAAAAAGAACTCAAAGGTATTTTCTTAATTCAAAGGTGTAATACAAAGCTTAACAAGAATACTCCAAGACTTTTGGTGACAAGATTGAGGTTTTCCCCATCTTGCCTTCAATATAGTCCCATATATATTATCATTACAATTTGATGTTTCTATAAAGAAATATAGGAGTCTCTAGGAGGCTTTAACCCTTAAAGGATGTGTCTTCCTATGACTAAGGTGGGCACCTAAATGCTTCAATTTTTGGACCAATACTTGCATTCTTTGTTTCTACTATGAACAATTAATGAAGTCATCTATTAGACACTTTTGGTCTTAATCACCCTTCAATGATTAAGAAGAAATCACATATTTAATCTAGAAGAGTCACTTAAAGGTATTAAGTAGGCACACCAATATTATAAAAGAACACTATGATACTAGGTGGATATATTTATCATTGAAAGAAAGTTTGACTCCTACAAAGTGATTTGCTAGTCACATTGTGGAAGAATAGACAATAATTATTTTTTCAACATTTTTGGATGTAATTCATCCATTTCTTATAGTTCCAATAGTAATTTCTTAAAAACATTCAATAATGCATCCATTGGATGCTGACTCTTAGAATTATTAATTATAAAATGTGTGATTAATCCCTAAAGGACCATTGTTCCTTAGAGGACATTTTTATAATTTTTCAAAAAAAAAGTTCCACATGGTTTAGAGTTTTTGCTAGAACAATCTCACCATTGGGATTAGTGCATTTTTCAATTCCATCTTAGAAATACTAATAATTTAGCTTTTCCTTCTATCTTGTATCTACTTCTACTTTAAAAAAAATTTAAAATAAAAATTAAGTTTTTTTGAATTTTTTTCTTCTTGTACTCCCAATTCCCCACCATAAAGATTTAAAACTCAAAACTTTATAGTGCAAAAAATTTAAGTTAAGAAGGTTCAAAATCAAATAATCTAGTCCCGCAATGTACAAATACAAATATCATGCAATCTATATGGTCAAAAAATTTGAAATTTATTCCACACATTTTCATACTAGTTAGGTGTAAGATCCTATGGTTAGATGTGGAAAAAAAAATCAATTTTTAATTTTTTTTTGTTACTCTTTGCAATAGAAATGGAAGTATTGAGTGCTTTTTAGCAAAAAAAAAAAAAGGCCTTTGTCCTTTAGGGATTAAAGAAGGTTGAGATAATTATTACCAATTTCAAAAATATTTTTTAATCTAGCTTATTGAAAATTTAAAGAAAAAAATGAGATTGTTTAGCCAAAATATATGGATTTATTTTTTAATTTTTTATCTATTATAAAAATTTATATTGTATCTATCAAAATAATAAACATCATGTTTAATGTAACATAACTAATACACTCAACCAAATTTGTAGAATCAATATAAAAAAATGTTAAAATATAAATATATAAATTAAAAATTGGTTGATTGTTTAGGTGGTATAATATAGATGATATCATATTTGCTTACATTCATTACTTTCAGCAAGGATTCTATATTTATTGCAATCTAAGAAACACGCTACATACCAAAAAACAACCCGATTAATTATTATATTTTTGTCTATAAAACCTTAGTAAATATTGACATGTATATGTGCTTATTGATATGTACTGATATAAATTATTCAATCATACAGCCTCTTCTGTCACAAATAAAAGATTCAACAAGTTCTATTACATGTATTTAAGATGCAACATATAGAAGTTATACAACCAATAGTTCAGTACACATATTAAATTCCTAAATGACCAAGCAATGATGCTATCATGTAAGCCTAGAAATGTGAGCCTACTAGCTTTGAGCCCAGGTGTAAGTAGGT
The DNA here is from genome assembly GCA_951230915.1 of Antitrichia curtipendula. Taxonomy (NCBI): domain Eukaryota; kingdom Viridiplantae; phylum Streptophyta; class Bryopsida; order Hypnales; family Leucodontaceae; genus Antitrichia; species Antitrichia curtipendula. The sequence continues at coordinate 8,458,011 of OX579639.1, read as the reverse complement.
ACTCTATAACTGTTGAAGATGACTATAACATATATACTTATAATATAACCATGGAAGGTGCTTATAACATAGGTACCTATAACATACACCTATAATATAAATATCCTATAATTATGGAAGGTGTCTATAATATAGGTATCTATAATATAGGAGCCTAGGCTTAATAGGTTCAAGATCCTAGACTCACATATTAACAACTGTGAATGACCAAGGGGTGCTTTTTGGGTTCTAATAAGTTTTAAGTAGGCAATTTCAATTTCAATTTTTTAATCCTACAATTAGAATTTTCAATTTTGTGGTTGAAATTTTGCACATAGATGCATACTATTGAAGAAGGATAATGACCTATTCGGAAACTATCCTATTATTTAGTATAATAAGTTCGTTCCAAGGGAGATGGTCAAGTAGGAAATCCATGCTAAATGGACTAACATCTAAAATAGATAACACAATTCCAAAATAGGAAACCATGACCCAATTTGAAAAATTAGTAGACACTCAAACTACAACGACATTGCACTTCCAACTAAGAATGTAGTCCAAGGTTGACAACTTGATAATACAATCATACAATCACATCTACAAGACACCAATTTGCTTAAATTAAAAATTTCATTTAATTGGATTGGTGAGCATATCACTGTTATACATTTCACAGTTTAGATTTGTTACAAACTTGATTCTCACCAGCTTTCCACTGATTAACACTTTAAACTTTTACTTCATCCACCAAACTAATATAATCTCCAACTAGATTCTCCATCTCACACACTAACATCACAATCTATCACTCTTTTATTTTCAACTTTCAACTCCCACTTATCATTTCCATCACACACATGCACATCTCATCACAAACAAAATAAAACAAAACACAGTCAACTTGGACTGGACGGTTACTGAATTGGAAGAGACATCCTATCTACCCTCAACTACCCAATTGGAACTTCAAATCTAACCACCTCAAAAACATTCAACATCCCATTTTACAAGACATTAAAAACTATCAACTCAAACTAACAACTAATCTACTTACCCCTTTACCCACTGACACATTCCAACTTGGACTAAAAACTAGGTAGAGTCATTCCCTATCCAACTTGAAAATTAGCAAGGAAACAAAACCCAACTTGGATTGAAACAGATTAACAAAATGACCCAAATTGGATACTCAATTAACCAGAAATTTGTCAAGAATAAACCAAACACACATAAAATCACACAAAAATTAACAAATCCCAAAGCCTATTTAGTTATCTACACATACTAACATTGTCTTGAATGCAAGATGAATTTCATGGAATTTGGATTAATGGTACAAAGTTATGTCCAATTTAGTCTTTTTATATTTTAAGCTTGCTTTTTTTGAATTTTTTTCTATTCTCTTTTTAATTTTCAACTAAATTTCAAAGCAAGTTCTTAACTTGCAAAAGTTGTGATTCACATACATTTTTATAATTAGAAAAATTTCAAATCAAGATGAATTGTATTATTTGAAAAGCAATGTAGAAAAAACTTCTCCACTCAAATTTTCAAAATAAATATATATCTTACTATTTATTAGTGAAGTATTACACTTCAAAAGTTCAATACAAATTTATTTTAGTGAATTGGTTCTATGATGTTATGGTTGAATATTAATCAAAATAAAATATTATTTTTAGCTATCTGAGTTGAGAAAAAAAAATATACATTACCTCATAATTCTACAGCTGCTCAGTCAAACTGGATACAAATTGATGTGTTACAAAGCTAATAAATATGACCCACACTCTTCTAAATTTTTTTTTTAAGAAAAATCTTTTTTGACTTTACAATGGATTGTCCAAAAAACACAAGAGTCGAATATAGGCTTCCTACAACAATTATTTAAGGATTAATTTAATTTGTATGCACCACAATACTAATATTAATTGTACTAATTTGGAATTTATTAGTTACATTAATAGACATTCATAGTATTATAGACTAAATCAATGTTATATAATCTACATTAGCAATAGGTCCAAAATTTATCTTATAATAATGTATTGAATTTTATGAATTTCTTAAATCCTCAAATTGAAGAAGAAATGAGTTGGCAAGCTTCAATGGCAAGCTTCATTTCGTTGGAAATACAGTACTCCGTCGAAATTTTGGGATAATTCTATTGATCTTCATTGTGATGACAATTCAAACAGGAGTATCAGTAAAGATTGACAAATATGAAATCAAGAAATCACACACACAAATTCTATCACAAAAAAGCTTCGACGTTCAAGAAACAATGGGAGTCTTACAAGACAAGCGCAAACTCAAAGAACACAATGAGATACAGTCATGGCTAAAAGTGAGCTTCGTAAATTGTCAGTCTTCAAAGAGTGCACATATTGTAAAAGATGCACCTGACAGAATCCCTAAGCGGCAGAAACCTACATTCGAGCTGAGAATAGATATTTAGAAGAAGCCGATGAAACAGAGCAGAAGCATAGCAATGCTGGACAGCATCACCTGCATCACAGTACCCCAGACAAAGTCCACTAAATAAAGTTGGTCAAGATTCGACAAGATCCACCCTACATGCATCATGTAAAATGCCAACGAGAGCATTTCACATCAGCACGAAGTTAATGATCCAAAAAGGTTCGGCGTGATGCTTCTCGAGTATAATCCGTCAAAGATACCTTCTATCACAACTTGGCAATGCAAGCTCACTTCATTCCTATGCGAACAAGTCAACCACACACTAGAGCTGCGCAAAGAATTGACTCATCCTGCACCTCTCAGAGTGTCGGTAACGCTGCTCAAGCGGGGCTCTTATTCACATCTTCGATTTTCTGATCACTTGGAACCTGAATCTTAGGTGGACTCAGTGGAGTATGCGGGCTTGGGGTTCTTGGTCTGGAGATCGATCGATGCATGATGGTCTCGCCGCCCTTATCCTCCGGAAATCTCACCACAACAACAGGGCAATCACAGTGATGGAGGCAGTAATCACTGACACTCCCAAGACGACCCTTTCGAGAGCGTTTAGAAGCACCAAATCCTGCAAGGCACCCAAAATACAACACCAGTTGATCAGACCTTGCGCGGGAAAGTTCACAAAATTCTGCATCGTCGCTCACCGTATTTAATAAACCAACGGTGTAACAAATTCTAGTAGAATGGTGTCGCAATCACCAGAAGGACCTGACAAAGTAGCAGAAAGACCCCGACATATGATCGCACCAATCGGAAAGAAACGACGACATAGTTTCACTGATAATCGCTAATTATATTCTTATATGGTTTACATAATAATTCAAAACAGAATGGTCACATGCTTGGCAATAACACTAAAAATTAGTAGTGCTGATCTCAACAAAACAGATCAACAATATGCCCTACCTCGACTGCCCATGATCACTGCATTCACTCCAAGGCGCTCCACCTCCAAGCAGATTCGCTCCTTCATGTCATGGTCTTTTACAATGTGAATCTTGTAAGGTATTTTGGCGTCCGACAGTGGCTTGGAAAGGTCAGCGCTTTTCGTGGAGGTGAAGGCGTCAAAATCGTCTTCCATTTTCTGCTGAGCCTCCTTATCATCGGCTTCAAGAACTTGGTCTGAAGCGCCCCAGTCAGCTCCAAATAGAACACTTGTGGGACGCACGTGAAGGATGACTACAAAGTCGCCAGCACGAAGGTAGTTTTCCACTGCCCATTTCACCGCAAAAGCACTCTCGTCACTCAAATCCACAGCAATTGCGATCTTTCGATCGCTTCCTTGTGCAGCTGAAAGTGGCATGCTTCCCCTGCAATGTTATCCGTGACAGAATTAGATAAATCCAAGGGATACGTAAAGAGTATTTATCTGTGAACTTTGAATTTTTAAAACGGATCGCAAAAGGCAAGCGAGATTCTGCATCGGAAAGCACGTGAAATGGCGAAATCACATGCGACCCGCATTTAGAACCTCGCGAATGTGTGCCCCTAACTCTTGGGCAAAGAGAATATACAGGAACATAAGCAAAGCACAAATTGGTCGAAAACATACAGGTGTACGTATAACCTCCTAGGGTTTACAAGACAGATGAAGAGGTTCAACGGATAGCCGTTTAACAAGTATTTATATCCGAGTGAACAAGGCTCGGCGTTGAGGATATGGCGGGACTCCAAGACTATTTCAGGAATTTTTTTATTTGTAGTGGCAATTCTTGCAATGTATTGTAGAATAGGAAATTCAGAACTTCGCATGAACAACTTTCATCGGTTTAGACAATCATCCTATATGTCAAAAGTCAACCGAGTTCAGAATCACCACGTTCCTCAAAAGAAAAAAATCCCAGCAACTTACCATATACACTCCTCAAACAAACAGGCCAATCGTAACTTGCATGAGTAACATGCAAGCACACTCTTCTAAATTTACAATAACAAGACCAAAGCATACTAAGAGTCAATTCGTTGCTACAAACCTACTCTCTACATTTAAGAATAGCCATCGTCAGACAGTTATCCTAACACCTCCAACTGACCATATGTAATACCACTTCCATAACCTACCCGAATACCGCTCCTTCACACACCCTTTCACAATCCTCTGCAACCGATACACAAGGCTTCACAAAAATCACAAACAGACAAATGCCAATACCAGCTCAAAACGCCAGCGAGAAAATAGTCTCATATCAATCGAGATCACAAACAAATCATGCCATTCGAAAACCATGCACGCATCGCACCTTTCATAATCTGAACTCACGCAAGCGGCCAACAATCAAAACCTGACACCGGTACGGTACCTTACCAGATAGCACCAAACACTCCACGGCACGCTAAGCCACCGGAAAGCGTTCAAATCGCACAAACAAAGGCCTCGGAAATCGGTAAAATTCCACAGAAACCAACGGTAACGAGACCGAAGTGAAAAAAACTCGCTCCTAAGTCACAAAACTCGCTCCAAAGATCGCGAGAAAGCTCTTGTCAACGGGGGAAACGTGTTAGCCGAGAGAGAGCGTGAAAGTAACGCAGAAAAAGTAGGCGCGGGTTGCAAAAACGACAGCCAGGGTACGGACGCAAAGGCCCTCAATAGGAACGGAGAGAGACATGACGGACGTGCAGTCACAACAGGCAGGCGAGGAGCGATGGCTTCCACACTCTTCTGAGTTGATCTACGAATGGGGAGAAAGAATCTAGGAAAAGTCAAGAAAAGTCAGGAAATCTATGGCATGGGAGGTAATCCATTCGAATCTGTGTGTCGTGGCAGATGATGACGAGGAAAGGGTACAGGTGGCAGGGCATATAGAAAGGGCATAAGGAGTCTTGCTAAGTTATGCCGTTATTTTAACCACACAAGTGCATTCAATTAGTGTCTTGAAGTAATATTGCACAACTTGCATAACTTGCACTAATATTGAAATTTTGCAAATTTGTAAGGTGTACAAAGGGTTGTGAGGCACACAAGGAATTTGGCATCAAGAGCAAAGGCATGTAGAGTGGAAGAGGAAGAAAATTCAACCAAACCACTTCACATAATGGAATTTGGTAGCAAAAACAAGGAGATGTGGAGTGGAGGTGGAAGAGGATTAAACAAAACTATTCATCTTCTTTCAATCTTTTATTTATTTACTATATAGACACTCATCTTGAGGGATACACCCAATTATATGGTACCTCCTTAAATACATTTGTTGCGATCTGGTTTTGGATGATGCAGACCATTATGGAAGTTCATAGTATCTTAGATAAAATCAATATTAAGACTTTGATTCTCTCTAAGCTGTTTAAAGTACAACTAACTTGGATTTGGTCTTCAAATAGCTAAAATATAAGCATCCAAAGTATCACCTTTTGGATCCAATTGCCTTATGACAAAATACCAATTTTTTTATAAAGAAGTTGTAGTTTAGGGTCTAAAAAAACCTAATCCAAGTTGTTTTATGATCTTTCAACACTTCAGTAAGTACTAATAATTGTCTCAAATAATTCTTCAATAATCAATGGTTGTTTTTAAGACCTTCTCCATTAAAATGAAACAAGTTTGAGTCTCATTTTAATGCATTCTATATTTAGTATATAATTAGTATTCATATTAGTGTCCCCCAAGGAGCCCCTGATCCTCTAAAGGTTGAAATAACCAAATGCAATGCCAATGATTTGAAATTTGTTGAACCTATGATAGAAGTAGCAATGTAAAATATTTTGGAAATTCTGCAATTGCTTCATTGGCTTCATATACCCAAAACCATCACAACAAATGTGTTGAAATTGAATTTGGATTTCCACACTAAATTTATCATTTTATTTCATAACTCAATAACATTATTCTATTTCTTTATAGGGAATTATTTTGCTTTTACCAATTCTTTTTGTTACAAAATTTTCCACGAGAAAATGAAGTCACTTATTTTTTTTCTAAAGTTTTAGGGAGGTACATAATTATATGAATTACAATATATATTAGAATAATTTATAATTTTGATTCCATCTGATTATCTGACGGTTAGCTTCTATAAATTGTAATGAATTCATTTATTTGAAGTTTGAATTCAATTTAATGTAGGAAAACCCCCAGAAGGGGGTTCCTTGAGGCTCCAATAGTTCAATAAATCCAAATGTGAACTTGTGAAATTTCTCTTGAACAATAAAAAAATACATGACCTTACAAGAAAGAATCCTTTTCGCCCCCCCTAAAGTCCCCTTGTCCTTGCGAGGGACAAAATAGATTTTGGGGATGCTCCTAGGGTCTCAATATTAGTTGTGCTTTGAAATTTCAATCAAGGCCACAGAGCAATAGTCATGGTACAATGAGCCTTTCTTCCAATTCGTCAATTTTAGGGATAAAAATTTCAAACAAAATTACAATATAATTTTTTTTAAATATATTGATTGAACATAATATTTTTATATACAAGGAAGCTTTGATTTATTCCATTTGCATTTGTTATGTCCAAGTTTTGACCAATCTTTTTTTTTGGGCACTTAGAGCTTGTTCTTTGGGAAAAAAAATCTAGGAGTTACTTTGGAGCTCAATTTCCACCATTCAAATTTTTTTTTAAATCACAAGGTTAGGATTTCTACATAAAACTAACTCACTGTTGATGTGTAATTCTATTTCATCTTTGAGCTATTAAGAATTGTGATTGACCTTCAATCCTGAACCTACTTGGCTACTTCTACGTAACAATATTTTTATGAGAGGAAATGAAGTGTATTGGTGCATATTCTCTTAACTACATTCTCAAATCAATTCTTTATGATATAAAGTTAAAAATTTAAAACCATTACAACAAAAATGATAATTTTTGATGGTTCAAAGCTCGAAGATGTAGCTGAGGAAGGTATAAGAATACTTGATTCCTTCACTTTAAACTCATGTATCTTGCAACCTACATGGTCAGAGTTTGGAAAACATATAATACACAATTTTATGCTACTATCCTGTAAGATCCTATGGTTAGATATACAAATATCTAAATATTATAATAATTTTTGCTCTTTGCCGTGGGAAAGCATGCTATGGCCTACCTACTTTGGCACATTCAATAAAAAAATGTAAATAAAATTTTTAACATTTTGGACTCTTGGTGAAGTAAGCTAACAAGATTCTACAGGTGGGCCAAATTTTTATATTGTTTACTTCGTCTTGAAGTTAATTTCTTAAGAATTTTGTTTGTTTTTATTTATCATATTATTTCACTCATTTTATTGATTAATTCTACAATATATCTTCTAGAAGGAATTAAATAATAAGAAAATTAGGCCCACTTGTAAAATCTTGTTAGTTTCTTCTTCCAACCAATTCAAATATAAAAATTTATACTTAAAATAAAAATAAAAATAAAAATAAAAAACTAAAATATATATATTAATGAATAAAACTAGATATTAAGTACAAATTGAAAAATGCGCTTGGACCCTAGAATACATTCGTAATGTCAATCATCACACCAAATTTATGCATGTAATTCTCCTCATTTATATACACTTAAAATAAATTAGTTCCTCAAATGTGACACTGTGACATCAAAAGTGGTAGGCCGTAGCATGCTTTCATCCTGCCATAGAACTGTCAATTTTTAGTGGTGTTTCATGGAAAAGAAGCCTTGGAATTTCAAGGCTTAATATTGGTTCATGGCACAGCATTATGGCATACTAGTAAGTGGACTTTGTAGTTTTATTGGCTCAAATATTTAATTTCTAAGTTATCCAAACAAATAATACATGAAAGAAGGCAACAAACATAGTAACGTCATTGACTGTCAATTCAATTTCACGTTCTTATTGTCCTTGGCTCTACAATGTACTCCGCAATCAAATACCTATAGGGCAAAGTATATTTAAATCCAAAATTTGTTAAAGTATACAACTGAATTTGAATTACACATTCAATACATATAACTTCACAAAAAGCATATTGATCCCTTGGTCTTTTGAAGACAAATTGTGATGTCATAAAGTTGCTTTATATATTGAAGTACTCTATTACAAAATGAGGGGCACATAAATTAGCCAATAAGTTCATTGCTCCTAACATGAAGACCCTAAAGGCCTAAATTGAACACTCCTATTACAAAGGCAAGTCGCAAAACACTAATTGAGGGGGCGTCATGCACCATGGTGGACCCACGAGGGAGTTAGTGATTTGAATACATGTTGCTCTCTTCTTTGGATTAGAATTCAAGAGTTCATGCAACTTCATTACAAAGTACATCAATCCCTCACAAGTCTTGAATAATTCCTTGTCAAAGTCAACTATACCATCAATATTCATCCATTCGGTCAAATTCTTGATAGATTACAAGTCTGATTGCTCCGTATATTTATATTGTTGTTGCATGATCAATATGCTCATATTGGAATGTTCAAATCCAAAAGCATAAAACAACTTCGGAACCATCCACCAACGAGCCACCCGGTATTGATCTCTCATGGACTCAGATGGCTTTCCATAATGTGAGGGCACATTTTTGTCAAAACGACTTGATATCCCCCAATTACAAATCTCAATGTTAATCATCTCGTTTGAAAAATCGGGAAAATGCAACATTATGTTCATGGGAGACAAGTCATTGTGTAGCACCTTCCACTTGTGCATAAGATGTGTCACATACACTAGAGCCCACGCCAACTTCACCTTGTGCCTTTGGAAAAGAATAAGTTTTATTTTATTCTCCTCAAGAAGTCCGGAAATCTTTTTCATTTCATGTCATTCAACAGTGGATACCACTTGCTGATCCAAATTCCTCAATTGATTCAAATGACTCCCATTCCACCACAAATTATATGCTTCATTCATCCCAGAATGAATGACAAAAAATTTAATGATGCTAGGATGATTTAAGGGGCAAGTTAGGGCCTCAGTGTATCGTTCTACTCTCTCTTGCTTTGGGTTTATCGCCTTGGACACTTTCCCGGCAAAAACAATGTAATTCGGGATTGTATCCATTTCTTCAATGCGCACTTTGTGTACCTTTGCATACCTGTGAGCGCAGTGAATTTTTTGGTTTTGACTACTTGTCTTTAGTAATGCAGAAAGGAGTCATTTACTACTTGTCTTAGGAATTAAACGGAAAAGGAATGATAAATGAACAAGTAGATGAGGGATTTTAAAAGCTGTGAATAAACTAGATCGGAAGAGTGACAAATTGTCTTAGCGTCGGTTGATATTCAAGGTCACTCACCTTTTCAGTAGCTTAAGATGAACAACTTGTCAACTTCTTCTCTCTCACTCTCTCGGTTATTTTTCTTGCCTCTTAAGTGTCATACTGTTCTTGTAAAATTGTGAACTCCTTCAATTCTGTAATACAAATCGTCTTTTTGAACTAATTGTCCAATACAATAGTGCTATAGTGAATTATTGTGATCCAGTGATTGGATCATTTGTTTGTGTATGACAAATTGTATTTGAAGTTGTGAAATAATCCAGTGATTAGATTGTTGAATTTTGCGATTGTAATTGTAACAAATTGACGAGTTAATTCCAAGTTCCTTCACTGTGTGTGTTTTGTGTATGTGGTTGTAATAAGTTGTGAGTACATAATTGTATGAGTGGATATTAGTCCAGTTAATTGTGTTTGCCATTGAGTTTTTTCATAGTGAATTCTTGAACTTGGTGAATGATGTTTGTATAGAACAAATTGTCAATTGAGCATTGTATTTGGATATTAGCTTTGGAACAATTTGTCAAACTAAGGAGTTGGAGCAGCCAGACGGAAGAATCATCTGCGAATTATAAGCATAAAACAAGCTCGGTGTTGGATTGTGAAGGACCAGCCGAGAACAATTTATTCGGTATGTAATTCTTAAACAAATTGTTTGTAGTCTGTTATTAGCATTATATTATTATTGGACTAGTTGTCTTTGAATTGCAATTGGAATGCAAAATTCTGAAATCATGTGATTATAAACCAATTGATTAATATAACTTGTTGAAAGGAATTTTGAGAGACAAATTGTCCATCTGAATATGGTCAAATTATTATTTATCAGGTCGTTGTAAGAACGGCTATAATGTAGAACGTTTTAAATCAATGAATGAAAAGAGGTAGGTGAATGCAAGAAACACTTGTACTATTTGTTGCGTTTTGGTGTTTTTCATGACCAATACTACGTGTACTACGAGTACTGTGAGTACTAGGAACGTCACAGCAGAGGAAATCTGAACCATTGATCTAATGTGGGATGCAATGCCTGGACGGCACGTGTTTGCATTTCATTCGTTCAAAAACTGAACTAACAATTTGACCGCCTCGTCATCGGCGTTCATAATGGCGGTGATGGTTGATGGATGAAGTTTTCATCATCCATCCACCCGTCGTCTCTCTCGTTTGGTTGGCGTGGATTCATGGCGCCCATTGCGCCAATTTTTTCAAACACTTTGCTTTTTTTTGTTGCACGGCAAGTGTACGTTGAAGAAAACTGTAGTCTAAGAGGCTGTTGAGGGCAGCACGGGAAGGAGGGCGCACTCCTGCGATTTGGGTGTTAGAAATGTGACGGGCAATTTCGGGTACTGCCAGACGATTTCGGAGGAGCTGAGCAACCGACGAAGTAGCGACCTGTGGAGGTGCGGCAAGGGCGGAGCTTGAAGCGTTAGGAGAATTCAGTTCTTGCGAGGCGATTGCACTTGCGTCACCGAGCTTGCGGTAAGCTGTGGAACTGCGGATTTGTTTTAACTTCTAGGGTTTAGGACCAGTATTTGCGGAAATGTTTGCAAGGGTGGCTTAGAGGATTAGAATCGAGGAATCCGAAGGCGGTAGTATGCAGGAGCAACGGATTCAAGTTCGGCGACTGATTTCTGAGTGAAGTGAACTAGAACATTGCCTCTTTTGTGAAAGGGATTGCTCTCTTTCTTGTTGTAGGAGGGCAAAACAGTGGTACTTTCAGCATTTCACGTACTTGCTTTCACGTCGTGACAGTTCGCCATGTTCTGTACGCTACTCAATGACCGTCATGTTGTCTAGGTCTGAAAACTGAGCTTCGGGTGTAAAATCGTCGGGTTTGACAGGGTTGTATAGGGCGACGGATGCATGCATCAAAGCAGTGGAGCGTCGTTCAGGCAGTGGCGGCCATTTCTCTTAGTGGAAACTACTTCCAGACCTTGAAAAGGTGAGCGCAGGCCACACCCTTCCAACTTTTGACTTCTACAGGGCGTCGTCCCTGATTAGAAGTGTGACAACTGTTGCTTTCTTTAAAATTGTCTAGCAGACACGTGATTTTTGTAACAGGAAATTCTCAGGACATTTGGAGTCATAGAAACATAGTCCCTGTTCCATGTGGATGTGCTGCTTATGATACCGGTGCACTTGAAAGAACTTACATGTCAATGCAGTTTAGTTAGGTTTTCATTTGTGTACAAGGCGTCATTATCCAATTTCATTGTTGTGGTCGAATTGTACATGGTTTAGGGTAAATGTATTGCAAACTTGCAGTTGGTTTTGGGTCAGAAATACACGGCAATGTCCTATACAAACCGTTTGTCAAGGATGTTTACAGATTAGTACTACCTCTGGCCTACATAGTTAGTCAGCAATACTTGCCAACTTCTTTTCAGCATGATGCTTCTGTTGGTTGCACTGTCTGCTTTCTTTGCCGCACACAACTAGTAATGCCGCCTCCTCACCCATTGGCATTCCGTGTGTTCAGATTTGAAGAGACTCAGGGATAGTACTTGGAGTCCTCAAGAAACGCTAGAGCACTGCTGTACACTACGTTCTCCTAAAACGTACTACATTTGCGGTACTTATTCTCGCAACTTGTACTGGCTACATGTCTGCTGTGTACTGTGTTGTTTCCATTTTGCTCTGCTAGGCTTCCGGATTGGGTTCGTTTTCCACATGCTAATTTGTATGCACTATTCCTATACCTAGCAGTTCTGTTCTTTACTGCGCAGTACTATTCATGCACTCAGCAATACCATTTGCACATACAATTAGTTATAGTACTGTTTCCTTGTGTAGGAGTTGTATTTCTTCTTTATAGCAGTACTACTGTTTACCTTAGCAGTCCCATTTGCTGAAAAGTATTACTCGCGGTACTCGAGCCTTCTCTATGAGTACTTGTTCGTTTCTTTAGGAGTTCGTTTGCTTTTCTGAGTAGTACTAATGTTTCTATTAGCAGTAGTACTGCAGTAGCAGTACTACTGTTGTCATTAGAAGTATTGTTTACTTAGGCTCATGTACTATTACAGTCTTCGGAAGTACTATTTACTACTGTGTAGTACTATGACTTGTACTAAAGTTGTACTACATTACCTCGTCCTCATTGTATAATATAATCTCCATGTCTGTAGGTTATCTTCCTGTTCCACATGGCAAAGATGAAGAGTACAATCCCAGAAAAAAGACGACCTCCTGCTCCTGTGGCAGTGCTTCTGCTGATGAGGCTGCTGCTGGAGATGACGAAGACATGGAGTTGCAAGAACGAACTTACGGAAGGAAGGGGAAGAAACGTGCAGCCCAGCAGCAAGTGCAGTCCACTGCAGACAGAGGTGGTTTAGACTCAGGAGGAACTGTTGGGGAAGATGGCAGCAAGAAGAAAAGGAGACCAACTAAACCAGCAGCCTCATCGTTGCGCGTCTCCAACAGCCCAAACAAGAAGAAGGCAGTATCTACCGTGAAGAGGACACAGAAGAAGAAGGCACAAGAATCATCGTATGATGAAGATGTTCAAGGACAGTCTAATAGCGGCGATGGCTCAGACAATGACAGCATGGAAGACATCTGTGTTACCACCCTGACAAGGGGAAAAAGATTGCTGCAGAAGCACGGCAATTCAGTGAGGAAGACTGCCGCAAGCAACTGTGTTTGCTGAACCAAGCATCCAAGCGACCTCCTACACCAATGTCAGAGGACATTTTTGCCACCTCCTGTGAATTGGATCAGGATGGTCTAAATCCGCATAGGCTTCGCATGGAGAAGGATGTACCGCTAGCAGATGTTGAAGCGCTATTTGGGTTGGAGAAAGGACGAAATGGCTTCCTCCTTGGTGAGAAGCTCACTGCCACTTTGTGGAAGGAGGTGGAGAAACTCTACTGCCAATGCTACCAAAAGCCCCACAGCAGCACTCACATTGGTAAGGAATTGGCTATGGGATGGACTTTGTCGAAGAAAGGGATGAAAATCAATTGGGTTGGTTTCGCTGCTGAGACTAACTTGGGGCAACGAAAATCATATGCTAGGCAAGTGAGGACGTGGCTCAGTCGCCTCGCACATGTGTTGGACGTACCATTTCCAGAGCTCGCAGCCAAGGAGGGCTTCACGAAGTACTTGGAGGTTGAAGACCCCAAGCAATCCACAGAGCAGCTGTTCCAGAGTGTGAATGACTATAGTAGCGGCGCACGTGATGGGAAGCCTTTTGGGCTACTGACACGTACTGGAAACCTCAGCACATCAACGTTGGGCACATATATCCTCTGCTCCTCTTGTCTTCTTTCCTTTATTTATGTTTAAATTCAGTCTCTTCAGCAATTGAAACTAACCACAATCACTGAGAATGATGACAAATACGTTATCCACGTCATTGGCTTTCTCTTCAAGTGTATTTTCAGTTTATATATTGGAGATTTTTTTATTCAGACTTTGCACTAGGGGGTTACATAGCTTTTGTGTTTTGAGGAACACTAGCGCGGAATTTGTTTACTTCTTTGGCATGCTCTTTGGTCAGTCCATGACAGTTTGGGTGCCATTGTTTCCAGGAAGGATGCTGTTAAAGGTCTCCTAGATGCTGTACATGAAGAACTGGAGAGGATGCAGGCCAATTCTGTGATGCTGAAAGAGAAAGCAGATGCAACGGCTGACCAGCATAGAGCGAGACTTCTGGGAATTTAGCAGCTGCAGGAAACTATGACGGAAATGGACGACAACAGTGGATCAGCAGTGCTACAGAAGGTAATGGATGGGCACGTGAAGAAGGTGAAGGCATTCAGCAATGCAAAGGAAGAACTCCAGAAACAAGTGGATGACGTTACTGCAAAGGTGGAAAGACTTCTCTCCCGGGAAGCAGCTCTTCAAGAGCATATGAATGACTTGATGCACGGAGGTGAAGGGCTAGTGCTGCACCCTCATCCACAGTTGAATGAGTTGGAGGGCAACTATATGGATGCGACCTCGGTCATTGTGCTTCACACCCTCCGTTGCTCTCTTTGTTTTTATAATTTTCTTCATCGGGATATCTTATTCTGCAGTTGTGAGCATGTTTACCACCCATGGTGTGCCGCACATTGGTTTAAGAGTCACAGCCAATGCGCCATGGGAGATTGTGGTCCGGTGCATCCCGGGTGGTCCAGCAGTTGGGGCTTCGAAGACGGAGCAGGAAACCATGGGCAGACTGTGGATGATCTTGCAATGGCAGCTCCACGACATTTGCATACACGAACTCCGGCTGCTCAAGCTCCGACAGGACTTCATGTCACTAGTTAGTAGTACTATAGTACTCTTGTAGTAGTACTCAGCTATTCACCTGCAATATTGTCAGCGTACTGCAAGAACTACTCCCAGTATAGCATGTCAGAACAGTTTTACTATCATGTACTATCATGTACTCTTCATGCTGTAGGCAGCCATTTTGATGACTGATACGTAGTAGTTCAATAACTGTTTGCCTGTGCTATGACATGAACAAGAATTTCTTACTATATTGGTGTATTATGCTGACATTTTGGTACTTCTCTGGAAATCAACAGGTCTGGCCTCCGTTGGGACTGGGGCACCTAGTGTATCCGCCTCAGACAGCATCCTCTCTAAGTGCATCAATCAAGGACAAGCGCATCCACTAGTCCATGTAGTGGTACAGACCGAAGGCCTCCATGATGTTGTCCCGTTGCAAAATAGTATTGGTGGTGAGGAGACGTCCAACCCTTTTGCGTCAAGGTGCTCCACGATGGCTGCAGGCATGCACCACTCTTGCACGAGTGCCACTCCGTCATCAGCATCTCCAGTACCTCTCCAGTGTCCCTCATCCACTCAGAAGTCAACAGCTGTGGTGGATTCGTTGGCACCTGCGGATACTCTACAGACTAACACATTGGACTTCTCTTCAGCAAAGGCTGATGACAATGAAACAACTCTATATGACACAGATGAAATTCTAAGGGAGTTGGACGCCCGCTCACTAGATTTCGTGGATAGCCCTAACAAAACTGCTGTTGAAGACATGGAGCCCTCTCCTGAAGTTCAGGTTTGAATCACTTGAATTGCCTCCTCCACTGAATCTACTTTTCGAAGAGTACTGTGCTTTACTGTCCATCCCTCTATGTATTTGTCGTCATTTCTATGCACTTGGCATACACATCTTGCATCTCAGTTACTGAAGCTGTCCAATGTTTTGCAACTGCTATACTTTTGGTGTCCTTTGAATTAATTGCTAATGGAGCTACTCTGAGTTTCCAGGACGGGCAGGAGACTTTGGAAGATCCGTGGGACATCACGACTCCCACAATCATTCGCGATGCACGAGGTGTGGGACGTCAGGATTCGAGTGTTGTGAAAGGTGTTGTGCTAGTGCCACCCTCAGTTGTGTTAGGCTACCACTTTGAACATCCTACACTTGCATTTCAGATTGTTGTACAAGGCAGTTGTCACACCCACTACGTAATTTGTAGTTTTCCATGTCCAACTCTTACGGACATGTGCCGTAAGACTAACTTGCACCTACTGGACTATGCCTTGTCAATTGGTTTGCAGTGAAAGTTCCCCCGCAACCTGCAGCAAAGGCAGTGAGCCCACCTGAAGGCAATACAAGGCAGTTGCGACTACAGCCGTCTGGAGCTGGCGCCGAAGCTCGAACTCCAAACATTCCCACAGTCCCGAATGATGCAGGAGCTTTACCTGAGAAGGAGGTGGGTAGAAAGTAGTACTAGGCAGGACCTACGAGTCGGCCACGAAGCATTGGGCGTCTGGTCCACATCGAGGGTTGCCTCATACACATGAGGAAGATGGTGGGCCTGAGAGGGGCTGTGTGGCCCAAGAAATTGGGCCCCTCTTTGAAAGATCTCAGGCCCTAAGTCACGGAAAGAGGGTGGCAGTCCAGGGGACTTCCCACAGTCCTGTACAGTTGCTCCGGTACAAGGAGCTCCATTATATATTGGTACTATCCACTTGTTAAACCGCATTTCAGTTGGATGTTTTGTCAGATGTGTGAATTGTTGTTATGAACAGGGTGAGCAGCTGTGGTCTTCATATGACATGGAAAGGGGTATGGAAAATGTTCCTATTCTATTGGACGAGGATGCTTCACCAGAAGCGTTGTCGTCATTGGATATGAGCTACAGTTATGTATGCACTCCTCTCTTGCATGAGTCCACAACTGCAGAAGCATTGGCTTCTGCATGTGATATGGACATGTTTTGCTTGTGCACAACAGACGTGACTCTCTCTGACAGTGTTGGAGACTCCTCTTCCATCTACAACAATGGAGGCACAGCCTATACAATGGCTGGTTGCCTACTTCCCCAATTTATAACGCAGGTAAACTTGTACATCAGACTACGTGAGGTCTTCTTTTCTTAATCCATTATTTACTATTTTAACAATGTCTTTATTTTTTCCCGAATAGCACAAGGTTGTTTGGGTAAAATGTAAACTTTCAAGCCTTGCATATTTCTGATGACGTTGTCCCCGCCTTCACAGTATCGGAGGTCTTTGTCTTTGAGCAACGGAGGGCTTATTCGTTGCCTCAGAAAAAGCTCGTGCTCTGAGTTCAAGAATGGCAATTGTACAGGCCATGTTCAGCGACAGTACATTCGGGAGTGCTATGAGCGTTGCCAATGTGCTCCATTTTGTACAAATAGAGTGGTGCAGAGTGGTTTACAGAAACAGTTACAGGTATTGTAACTCGGAGCCATCTGAAGTGTTTGCAATCCACCAAGTACTGGCACAATCATCTGAAAGTACTGCACAGCACTGCTCAGCAGTACTACTGTGTCCCTAGAAGTGGTTCTTGATTTTCAATTAATTTTAGGACTCATGCCTTCAACTGTTTTCCTCAGGTTTTTCACGTGAATGGGCTCAAGGGATGGGGCATTCGGACGTTAGAGAGGCTTCAACAAGGGTGCTTTGTCTTTGAATACGGAGGAGAAATTCTTACTAATGCTGAGTTGGTACGACGTAAGACGCCTCTCAAGTACTGTCTAGCTCTTGATGCGCACTGGCAGTTCGAAATGGTTCTTGAGGATGACTTGCTGCTTTCCATAGATGCATCAGCCATCACAAATGTTTCTCGGTGGCTGAATCACAGGTTAGGAACAAGTATCGTGCACCCTTCTTCTTTCCAGAATTTTCTTTTGGAAGTCTGCCTTCTCAATGAATCCCTAGAGATTTCAACTCACTCTTTGATGCAATGTGTGCAATCATGCGGCAGATGCGGGGATGCAAATTTGATGGATATTCCCGTGTGGATTGAGCAACGAATTCCAACTTTGTACCATGTAAGTACCCTCTGTGCACTTCTGTCATGTCGCTAGTGAATTGGGAATCCAAGGACAATAATTAATTTTTCTGGATGACTTCTTTGGGCTGACTAAGTACTTCTTCTCCAGGTAGCGTTCTTCACAACCAGAGAAGTGGCGGCGGGTGAGGAGCTCACATGGGATTATGGATGCCCGTTCTCTACTACAAAAAATGGTCGTCTGCCATTTCAATGCAATTGTGGCAGCACTTTGTGCAGAGGACAGTGATGGTCTGATGGAAGCCGGACCCCTACTGTATCTTGGATGTGCACAGGGAGCTCACTGTATTCTCCCAGTACTTCGCTGCAAGCTCCAGTAATAGTTGGTTACAGAGCAGCAGCCTCCTGTACTGTCCATTGTTCTCTTGTACTATGAACAGGAGTTGGTAAGTAGGGCAGACTCTGTATATTGAGTATGTGGCAAATCTCTAGTCTGTATGGTACATACCCTCTAGAGATATCATTATGTACATTGTTCAGTTCTTCGAGAGAGACTATCCATTTAATTGGTATTCCTTATTCAGATAAACAATTAGAAGTACACGACTTTTTATTTGTATGTAGTACATATTGTAATATGTGCATCCGTATGCCATGTATTGCTCAAGACAATGATAATTAATGTAAAGTTCAACGCATTTGTGAATTTAAATTTGCTTTACCTATAGCTGGTACAGTGCACGCATTTCTTGTAGTGTGTGGAAGGAAATAATTAGAATTGGTTTGTTCAACATATTTTTGTTGGAATGAAAGGATTTTGCCATTGAAAATGAAGAGGTTTTTCAGATGTTCCTTTCTTTGTAAGTGTTTGAGTTGGAGTACTTCAAACAGTTTACACATTGCTTTACTACTGTTCCAATGCAAGCCCGCTGAATGAAGTTCAAACGTATGGTGACAGCGACACTGCATATGACGGTAGTGCAAGGGTGTGCACAGAACAGGTGGCCCACTTTAGTGATGATGGCATACAGTGATGCATGTTCACCTTTGAAAGGCATGTTTAATATATACCAAAATGAAGAGCTATGTACATGTAGAAGTACAAGGAAGTGACAATTTGCCATCTGAATGTCTAAATGTCTGTTCCTAGTTCCTCTAGAGCTGTGCTAATAACGTCAACAGCCTCCTCTGAAAGGTTGTACACCGCGTCTCCACCTTTCACCCTATGCTGGCGTGGAACCATTTGGAATTTACACGCCAAAACAGCACTGCAATCTATGTATGCTAGCCTGGAGCGTTGCAAGTATACATAGTTGTTGGAGTCATTGCGTCCCCATTTTAGATAGTACGTGCCAGAAATAACATGGTCCCCAGCTTGAAAGTGCCTTCCCCAGACACAGTCAAAATCTTCTTCTACCACATGTTTTGCAGCTTGGCACTGCAGAATATAGAAGGGGACACCCTCATCATTATTGTCCGTCGCAGCAACTGCAAAATTGTCGCCCGATTGGACTAAGTCTGCCATGGAGTCACCATCGTACTCATACTCCCAACTGTCATCCTCCTCCTCATCGATCATGTGCAAGGCATTTCGTGACTGAATTTTTATGGCAGTCCAAGCCTTCACGTAGGCCTTCTTCTTGCAACGCACAAAGTCTTCCTCCAAGCAGGGACCATAGAAACAAGCGAAGTGCCTAACCAGCAACTTCGTCGGGTCACGCTCATCAGGTGCGAAAATGGAGTGGAACTTTGAAGAGCCAGGAATCGCGTCACATGCATCCGTAGTAGCATGGTCAACATCAATAGGTCCTATGTGATGGAAATATCAATAGGACCTGCATATTTGGCAATTCAATTAAGACAACAGTGATATATTTTAATAGAATTTGCAAACACAAGCAGGAGCGCATCACCAATTGCACACGTGGATCACAAAAGAGCTCTGTGCAGCCAAGAGAAGTATGGGGGATTTTAGAGGAGCAGACCGCATTCCACCATTGCGACTAGGAACTTGTCCAGCCATCGTTGCATCCAGAAATAAGACACAATCAGTTGCGTTTTGAAGCCGTCGGTGTGGGTTGGACAACTGCTCCGTCCGGAGTGCCCTTTTGATGACTGCTCCTGCCCCATCCCATTCACCTTTCCCATGCCCTGTACCGTAATAACTCCATAGCATCTTGCAACCTATTGTAAGTGACGGGTACTTGTAGAGAAGCATTTATCACAAAGTCAGTAGACATGTTCATCATATGTCACTGTGGAAAAAGGGGTGGGCAGACCTGACTCTGACCCTGTCTATGCAAGGCCACACCCATTGGTCTCATGTAATATAGGGCAGCTCAGTACGTGAGAGTCCGCATATGTACTAGCCACCACTAAGGAGTACTTACATGCAGAGGACAGTACAAAGAGTGGTGACGAGCACAGTAAAAGAAGCATCACCTGGCAACGAAGTACATAGCTTTGGAACCTTTAAACTGCGCAGCACATCCATCGCTGTATACATAATGAGTTTTTGGAGAATGGCCCCTAGATACCATCCACCGCTAATGCAGCATGAGGCAATGCTGGGCGAAGGAGCTATCATGAGTCTTGTCATCGGAGATGAAGAAATGCGTCTCTCTCCTCAACTCCAGAGCATCCTCTTCCCCATCATCCCCAGCATGAGGAGAGTAAGTAACTTGAACCAAAATTGAAATCTGGTCAGAGTGGTAATACATTGACTGTATTTCATTTTGAACCTCAAACGTGTAATTCTCAGAGAAATCAATGTGTGTTAGAATGGTCCCTCTTTGCAAGCAAGACTGCAGAAGCTTTGCCTAGTCACTTTGCCACTTAGCAATAAAATTATATCGAATGAAGTGCTGCACCGTTGGCGAGAAGAAGTCAAGGAACTCGTCAAAGGATGTCATCATTTCAACCTCTTTGATACGCTTCTTTGGCCGACCATCAGCTGACACTCCAACAACTTCGTATTGGAACTGCTTCCACTTAATCATTCGAGCAACATCAGTCACCCATTCACGAGGGCATACCTTGAAAAAACGCACACCACACTTACTATAAGTTCCCAGCAAGCACTTTGGATGGTTAAATCCTTCACCCTCAGATTTGGGACATAGCAAGTCTTCACACAAGGCTGTCACCCCTGCATAACGGTTGCTACCAACGTTGCAGACTCCCCCATTGTCAACGTTGCAGACTCCCCCATTGTCAACGTTGCAGACAATGCACTGACAATCACAGAGGAAAAGAACATGAGCACCTCCATGAGGGTCACGGAATGCATTCAAGGCCTCAAGGAGGAAAATAACTTGAACATGGTATCTGCAGCAGCACACATTTCTCTCCCTGCATTTGATGACGAAAAAAGGGCGCAGCTTGAAGAAAGATTGGCACTAGATGGAGCAATGTGGATGTGCATCAACAAAACGAACATACAGCTGCATCTGCATCATGTAGAATAATGTCAACCATAGTGAACAACAGTTTGCGTAGCCTGAAGATGGAGCTTTGCACTCGACGTACATAGTACTACTGAAGAGCAGTATAGGACCACTAGTACACAGTATAGGACAGTCGAGGGTGAATAGTAGTACTGCTCCTGACTCATAATACTTTGTAGAAGCTCATAGTACTGAATGGGACTCATGAAGTACTTCATAGTACTCAAGAGAATTACAGTGTACCAACCTATTTGCACAAGAAGCAAGCGCGGAGAGGACTGGACGTAGCTAACAGTGGCCATAGTACTCTTCTGTTGCTACTGTAGGCACGAAGATATTGGCCTGTGTCTTCAGGATACCTAAAGTACAGTTCAGTCCTTCTTAGGACTCTGAGGAGTTCGGAAGTCTAGACCACGCACTTCGACTTGCACATAGTATAAAGCGAGTGCCCTGAGCATTGAATGAAGTATAGAGGACGCGGACGTAGTACTCTATAGTGAAGCCCAATGCAGGAACAATCTGTCGTAGTTGTTGCCTCAATGCGTGAAGCAAACGAATAGTACTATGAAGCTACAGCCCAATGCAGAGGGCACTGATGAACTGTGCACTACCTACAGACACATACGTAGGACCTGAGAACAGGAAACACGAGGTACTATAAACAACAGCCAGAAAGGCATAGTACTCTTGGAGTATCATGCATGGCATGCCGCATTCATGGACTGCAGGGATGAAGTATTTTATAATACTGGAAGTACACAACTGCACACTAGAATGTATGCATTTTGTAGTCAGATGCACTGACGTGCCGAGCGAAGCCCGGCACAGTACTTGAATAGTACATTGCACCGATTTTCTGAACAGCACTATTTGAGACCAATGTGTACCCATGAAATCAATGCAAAAGGAGCATGACCTTGTAGCTCCCACAATATAATGAGAGTGGTAAGCAAATTGCAGTAAGGAATTAGTTGTATGCACTAAGAAGGTGAACAATACAGACGTCTACGAAGAGCTGACAATGAGGACTATGAAATTGTACAAGGCACTGTACACGACAAAAACGGTACTCGTTTGCAGGGTATGTGAGAATCAGATGTCAATGGAACTTTCAAAAGCTCTGAAATTATATGTAAATGGAACGGAATGCAACGAAGTGGAAGTGACAAACTGGATCACAAGTAGACGGGAACGACAATCCTTCAATGGAAGCTGCCAGAAACTATCTTACTATTGGACTTGTATGCTCCAAGAGAGGAAGGTGTGAATGTGGACGAACAAGGAGGTTATCCCTCCGAAATGGGCAAAAAGTACATTTCTGAGTCTGTATTGTCGTTCAGACTTTCCTTCGATGATAGGAGCGGAGTGACTGGAGAAGATAACCCACAGAGAACGTGCCCGTAAAGGAAGAACCCAAAACCCAAACGGAAACAATAAAGCTAGAAAGGAAGATCGGAATACACCTGCCCTTCAAGAAGCAAATGCGCAGCATGGGTATCGTAGAGATTACGTCCCAAGCGCTTTCGTTTGATGTCCCTTCGCCGCGGGCTCACTCTAGTTTGTTCAGTCCACCACAGCAGAATAGCGGCCTTCACTTCCTCAAAAATCCCGCCTTCCCTTTTCTTGCGCGCTGGAACTGGATAGCGATAGAAGGCCTCAATATTGATAGATCGGAGCCGCTCCATGGCGGCCAGCAAATTCTCCTTCCTCGTATCCAGTATGTTGTGGAAGTTCGATATGTCTGTGTCCAGTTTGGAGACTACTGCTTCCAGGATTGCACGCTTGCGTGTCAGCATACCGGACGAGTGTGGCACCTTCAATGCTCGCAAGTCGGCTCCAATGTTTTGCAAGATTTGTCGTTGTGCTCTGGCTTCTTCTGGACTCGAGTAGTACTCCGGCAGCAACGGGCGCACACGCGGATTCGTGAAGACCTTGTCCAAAACATCAACCCGCAAAGTAGGATCTCCAATTCTCACTAACAATCGATACAGGGAATTTGCAATGCGTTGAGAAGATCGCCAAACAGTACTTCGGTGCCTCATACTACCCCACTGAAGTCTGGCATTTCCATCTCGCACGTTCTCGTCTACTGCCCGCACTGCCTGAGTTGGCGCTGCCTCAGTGGCCGCTCTGTGTGCAGCACGGCGACGACTTTGTCGTTCTCTACATCCTTGACGTTGGTCTTTGATCGCAGCAGCTTTTGCTCTCCTCCGTGGACCTGCCCGGCCTACAGATCGACCAACATCCATGATCGGCGCATGAATTCTCAATTAGAATTCAAGAAAGACAACTTCAAATCCGGCCATGAGAGCGGTGACAATCCCGGAGGCCTCCTCGCGAGCAAAACGCAGCAATTCCATTCAAAATTCCAGGAACCCTAAGAGACAATCCGATCAGGCAGTGGCGGCGATTATGCATAGATCTGTGAATGACGGCATTGAATTGGCGATGACAGTGGTTCTCATTAAATTAGCGACTGTCAGTGTACTGTACACGTCGGCGATTTCCATCGGAAGTGGGCCCCCACCAGTATTATGCACTACTACTCACTACGCTCCAGTACTATGTTCTGCCACAGGCTACCATAATTTGTAGAAAATGCCAGTTTAGATTTTTGATTTTTCATAAATACTGAATGACTTTAAAAAATTAAGGAAAAAAATGGCCATTTCTCCTTAGTCATTGAAGAGGGCATCCGCACAATGACAAACTGAATTTGATTTCTCAATGTCTCCGAAATTACAGTGGAAGTCATGACACTTTAGGGCCTTCCACGCGGCACTAGAAGCAATATTTTCAAAATCCCTTCCCTGAGAAGTTGGAATTTTCTCATATAAATAAGCATGCCAAGTTACAACTTCAATGACTTCAAAAAAGGTACTCCATAGTACTAGAAACCTCCAAAAGTGAATTTGTGACATTTTTTTGAAATTCACTTTCTCCTCCACAATGAATTTTGGAAAAATCCAAAAAAATGCAGCGCGTTTGGCACATATACGCCCAACTTTGATATGAGTTTCAAGTTGTTTGCATCATTTCCCTAAAACTTATACCCCACAACAACTTTCGATTTGAAAATGTGACACAAAATAGTACAAGTGTTTCTTGCATTCACCCAGGTGAGTGTAGACAAATTGTCGTTGTAATTGATATGAATTGGATATGATAAAAATCAAATTGAAATTTTGATTGTGTAAGGAGTGAAATAATTAATTCTATGGATTTTTTGTAAATAAAAAATAAATCCATGTATGTGAAATTGTTAAGTGTTAAAAACAATTTGAATTGTGTAATTCAAGAATCTATTATTTGTGATTTATTAAGACTAATTGTCATAATTGATATGTGTATTAAGTTGTGATATTGTTGAAGATAGAGAAGGACCAGTGGTTTGCAGACAAATTGTTATTATAAATTGAATTAAATTGTAAATCTGAATTATGTGTGTTTATAATTGAGTGTATTCTGTGTGCAATTGATATGTGTGAGAATTAAATTGTTTGATCCTACAGTGAAGGATATCATCAAAGATTTTCGATTGAGTGTGATTATTAAGTTTGTTAAGAGATTTAAACTTCTCGATTGGAAATTCAACAAATTGTCTCTTGATCTCTAATCGTTATGACTGAAGTAATTAGACAAATTGTCAAAAACTGAGTTTGAAGAGTTGAACTAAACTAGTGATTAGTTCAAATACGGGTGTGAATTAAAGTGAACAGGTTGAGTCCTGATTTGGTAAATATGGAGCATGACTAATTGTCTTACCATTTAGGACAGAGTGTGTGAATTAGTTGTTGGGTGAAATTGAATTGGGACTACATGGTAGATATGAGTATAATTTAAATGAAGTAATTTTGTTCTTAGACACGACAATTAGTCTGAGGATCAACTTGAGTGGGTAAGACTAATAGTGAGTTCATGTGCTTTGGTTTGTTTCCTGTATTCGAAATGAATTGTGTACTTTGACGAATTGTTGTAACTGTACAGAGTATACTAAGCTTGGTAAATGCATTGCAATCATGCCCTGCATTAATTAGAGACAAATTGTTGTAGGACTGGGACTGGTTTCTACTCATCTAAACTAGTGATTAGGCTAGTAAATTGTGACTGGACAAATTGTCTTGGTAACGCAAATCACCAATAATTAAGGAACATGGACACAATTATATAAATATATTATACATTTATTATATTTGCATTTGTCTAGTAGTAGATCATGCGCATGACAAATTGTGGTCAAACCTAACAAATTGTTGGAACTCTCCCCTAGAACACTAGGCAGGACTGAGACGGCATTTCACATGTCCATAGCATTATTTAAAGGACTGACAACCAAATTATACAAATGGGTATAAGAGTGAATGTATGTTTCTTTTGTGTTTGTGAAATATCATAGTAAATCTCATTCCAATCTTGAATATAAGTGACCCTAGTCACAAAACATTAGACTATTTGACTATTCCCTAGATTTTGAACCCCTATATTAGTTCTCTGGGTATTTGCAAAAGTAGCAAAACTTAGACTACATTTTGGCGCCGCTGTCGGGGAAGGCTCCGGTTGTCAAGAGGCTTTAGCACAATACAAGATGAAACAAAAATTAGAGTTTGTATGTAATTTGAATTTGAAATAATGTTTGACAAATAAATTACATGGAGTATTTTCAATCTTACAATGACAAGCATTGTAATCACATACAATGTGCAAGATGTCAATCGTTATAATGTTCTTCAAGAAACTTATAATAATTTAAGAGTTGAAGTTGAAGGAAAGGAAATAGAACTTCAAGGATTGTATAGAGGTTTAGAATTTTATGTGAAGGCATTTACAAGTTGTAATGAGGAGAAAATTTGAATGCAAAAAGAGCTTGAAGAGTTAAAGAATGAACATAGAGATATCCTTAATGATCATCAAACTAGTGACATTATAACCGTTCAAAATGTAAGAAACAAGCTTGAAGAACCATGCAAAGAAGTTCAAAGTTTAAAAGATATGTTGAAATTGTTGAAAGATCAAAGTATTGAAAAAGAAAAGTGAAAATACAAAAAAGGTGAATAAATTGCAAGATGACTTCAAAGCTCATTCAAAGAATATGCAAGAGGATTATGAAGCAAAAATTAAATGAATGCAAAATAAATTATCCAATATGTCTATATTTAATAATGATATGGTTGAAAAAAATGAAGACTTGGATGATTTATTGTATATCAAAGAAGAGGAATTGAATAAACAAGAGGAATTGGATTTGAATCTAAAAAAAGAAAAAGATGTTTTTATTAGTGAAATAGAAAATTTAAAAATAAAGCATAAGGATGCCATTTGCAAAGTCTTATTTTTGAAAAATCAAAATATTTTAGATAAAATACTTATAAAGGAATTGATTCAAAAAAATGAACTAGTCACAGATAAATTGTCTAAAGCCATGAAAAAATATGGAAATATGAAATTTTTTATTTCATCTTTGAAATGTCAAATTTTTGAATGTAGAAAAATCAAATTCTCTTCTGAAAATCAAAAATCAAATATGATCAAAGAAATATCTAGTAAAAACATTTGCCTCAGCCAAAAAAACAAAATCCTCATCATTAATACAATTGTGTCAAAGGAAGACAATGAGACTTTCAATCAACGATTAAATATAGACTTGGATATGAAGTTATCTTTCAAACAAATTGGGAAATATCATTCCCAAGGTGATGTTGACTTTGCCTCAATTGCTAGAGCACCGCAAACAAAAATTTGTATTAATTCTATAGCCAAAGTGGAAAATTTGACAAAGAAAAATGTGTTTGATAGTAGAAAAAGTGAAGTAATGAAAAGAGAAAAAATATTCAATTATGGTGGCAATATGACATCAATCTTTCACCTTTTCAACATAATTAAAACCATATTGAGATTGAAAATTATTTGTAAGAATTTTCCAAAGGTAGATGGCATTAAGTTTAGAGATTATTGTACCTCAAATAACTTATATTTGAATGCATCAAAATCAAGTGTAAAAATTGACTCATGAATTGACTTAGTGACAAGTTCTCTTAATGGATCAATTTCAAATCAAAGTACAAATTTTAATATACTAAGAGGATTTATAAATATGCAAACTTATGATGATTCCATGCATCTTTTTCAAATCTACAATACAAAAAGAGCAATCATTTTATTCATTGAAAATTATATATTGAGAAGAACTTGGGACCCCGGTGGATTAAAATATATACAATATTATAGAATTTAAATAAATATACAATATGAACCACCAATGACATTGAAGTTTTAAAAAACAACAACTTAAAAAGCATATATATATATACTTTTGAAAACTTCCAAAGTAAAAAAGAATGAGGTTTATTTGTAGTATACATATTATATTTTCAATGAAAAAAAAACAAAAACATTAATCATAAAAATAATATTAAAATTGAAAGAAAAAAAAATCAAAAGATAATTGACGAGGACGTCAATTGCTAAAGAAGAGGGCTATGTAGTCACGTGAATTTTTCAATTGTCTATTCGCTTTTTCTAGTGTAAATAGGAGTAGCTAATAGATTGTCTTTCTACTGGACCATGATAAATCCGCTGATAATCGGTATAAAAGGACAATTTACAAGATTAGATATCAAATAGGCTAAATGAAAAGATTTGAAGTAGGGCAAGTAGATAGGAAGAAACTTAAATGAATAGACATGTCTTTCTATTACTCCCACTTGACTTTAAGTCTAGTTGATTTTCTCTTTTCTCTCTCTTATGTATCCATTGCAATTAGATTCATAGTTTTCTTGAGTCAACTTGTATATAGACATTATCAATAAAAATATTTTAAAAAAAACAATTTGTGTGTGTCTTGTTGGTGTATTGTAATTTGTGTCAATTTGCTAGTTCATAAGTGGTGAGCAGTGTAGCAAATTGTTAAGTAGTTTGCACATGTGGTACAATCAATTTATAGTATTGGTTTGCAGGTGGTGAGTCATCTTCTTATCAATTTGGTACACAGTAGTGTGCCGTAGTTTAGGAATTGCTCGTCAATTTGTTTTTATAGGAAGCAAACACTCTAGTTACATTAAATTTGTAAGGGATTATTTGTCAAGTCATTCTATAGTTGGTGTAATAGTGAAATTAAATTGTCTACATTTCAAATTAATACCATTCAAATTTGTGTAGCTTTAATTATGTATAGCTGAAGCCACAACTTGACACCTTTTGAGTCTTCCATGAGAGAAGAGATCCTAGGGGTTGAAGAATTGAATTATGTAAAAACTATACTACAGATACCAACAAATATTTAACACTTTGAAATATTTGAAAAGTTTTTAGGTTTCTAAATAGCCTTTTAGCTAATGAAGGTAGGTTAAAAGAAAATTATTAAAGCCAATTTTTTTGGTTTGCAAACAAACATTGGTTTATAGGCCATTTAAAAATGCTATATATGCTTTATATTGGTACTTGAATTGTATTGGGATTATAAAAAATACTTTTTAGGACCTACTTGTAAAACCTATTTCAATCTTTAGTTTATATAGATTGTTCTATTTTTTAATTTACAATTTTTTACTAAATGAATTTTAGCAATCAATTACTTAATAAATTGATAAAAATTCTATTTAGAATCATCCTATATACTTTTACAAAATAGTAGACTTTAATTTGATTGCAAGAAAGTGGGAAAAAGGGAGTACTTATATAACATATTTTTAGTTCAAACTGAGAATTTTGTATATAATATTTTAATTGTTAAAAAGCATTTATATTATATGGATAATTTCCAAATGTCCTTGGTACTAATATTATAGAATTTATATCGCATTTTTTGGCTCAAATTTGATATTTTTGTATATGAAATATTATAATTGTTATAAAGTATTTATATTATATAGACTTACAAATTTCTTTGATACTAATACTCTTGAATTTAAAGCGTACAAGCATATATTTGTTTTATTGTAAAGAAGGTCTTCAAGTTCTAAGTTTCAAGTTTAAAATATGACCTGCCAATTTATTTCAATGATTCATTATTATTAAAAATAAAAATGTCATAGTAATTATAATTTCATATTTTTAAACATTGCCCTATTTTTAAATTGAAATTTTGAACATTGCCCTATTTGATTTTTTATTGAAATTATAAATAAAAAGCATATAAAAAATAAAAAAATTACTTTGTGATGAATTTTAAAATATATTCACATTCTATGTTTAAGAGTTTACTAAGAATTATTGATTTGGATAATATTAAAACTAATACACTAAATCTTTAGGGCATTTTTGCAAAAAAAATAATTCAAAAAATTGATGGCAAATTGTTTTGGAAATTATGCCAAATATTTGGCTAAAAACACAAAAAAACATGAAAAAGTGGCAAAATATTTAGAAATTATGGCACATGAGAAAAAAATCAAATAATTGAAGGCTTCAAAAGTAAGAATAAAAAGTCAATGCACAAGTCTCAATTTGACATTTGACTATCTACCAACAAGAATTTTTTTGGTGACCATGTGAAGGAATTATTGCATTGAAATTATATGAGAATGAAAGGTGGAGAGGTCATTTTTATAATAAATTCATTGTTTGTCATGAATCCTCAAAGAATATGGGATAATTTGAAGATGAGAGCTTGACCACTCATTGTCAAAACTTTGTCCATAACTTTTAATTGGAGTTGAAATCTAACTCGATTTTTCACATTAACTAAGTTCAAAGTTTAAAAAAACACCCTATTCTACTATGCCTAAATGAAGTCTGAATGAAATTTTACTTTGAACACAATTTCTTACTTTTGACTTGACTATGAGCGGTTAAGCTCTTACTATTCCTAATTTACATACCTATCCCACATGGTTTGTTTACCTCCTACCACCCTATTTGTATAAATAGCTTGTCCTCTCAATTCTTTGCTCACAGGAAGCGGCTTTTAAAACTATGCAAGAGACTTATGCATGAAGTGAGTAGTTGTGGTAGGGTAGATGATCTAGATTAACCCCTAAAGTTTCTTGACCATGATCTCACCAAAAACACTCAAAAATTGTCATTTTTGATACAGGTACCAAATTTTTGAAAAATATCATTTTGGAAACATGTAATTGTAGGATCTTTTAGTACGTTAGATTGTAAAGATGTAGAAAAAAAAATTAGAAATTTCCACGGTATAGATTGCAAGATATTATGTTTGAAGTGACAAAACCCCTTCTTTTTTTCCCCTGTGAAAAACCGGGCAGCTGCACTTCACAAGGTCAAATTTGTATGAAAAAATGTCCCAAATGATAGTGCTTCTTTGGATTCATTCTTCAAGGCAATTTGACTACATGCTTGAAAATTTTCAGATCATTTGGAGTTGTATAACATATAGGAAAAAAATAATAAGTGGAAAGATGTAGAAAATTTAGTCAAAATACAAAATAGTTAACAGTTTATTTATGGAATTGAAAAATACCTTCCCAATGGTTGCAATGTTATAATAAAAAACTTTGTTTTATATTTTTATTTTTTCTCCAAAATAGTGAAAATTGAGTAAAATAAAGGACTTCAAAGTTTATTTTAGAATAGAGAATCTATAATCACCCGCAAACAAAAACACCTCATAACTTTTGATTCATTGATCAAAATGGAATGATTCAAAGCTTTCAATGTATATATAAATCTAAAAAAACAATTTCAAATTTCTATTTTTGAAAAAAGTGATTTTTTCAAATTTGTCCGGATTGCCCAAGTTGAGTAACAAACCACATATTAGGCCAAAACTTTTGACTCATATTTCCAAATGTCTTGAAATTTAGTGCACATGAAAGATATTCTTCGTCTACACCTTCGGTTAGAAAACACAGCTTGGTCCTTTAGGGGTTAAAGGTCAAAAACTATAATTATTTATTTGTCCAAAAAATCAAATTTATAAAAAATTCCTTTCCTATGTAACAAACCTTAAATTTTTAAATTAGTTAATTATTCACTTGAGCAATGGCAAAGCTATCCTAAAGGTACGATAATCATAGTATAAAGCTTTTACTCAAATAAAATCCTAGGACATATTGTAGTGCAATCCCCTACCAAAAGCTTTTGCTGGGGTCTTGTACAACACATGTAAACTAAAATAAACAATAATCTCATAAAATGTGTTATAGGACTTCGTATACAATTTCTCAAGACTTCAACAATCACCACAAACTTTTTTTTTAATTTATTTTTGGCACAAGCATGTTGAAGAACATGCTGCGAGGGTTTTCATCAGGAGGAAAGTCTGCCATCACAAACATTTTGAAAATATGTATTGTTTCAAGGAAAATGGCTTGACATTAGAAATATAATTTTGGCATAATATAAATTTGACAATGCAAGTATCCATTTCATCAACAAAACAATCACATTGATTTTAAAATTATGTCTATCAATCAATGGTGCCAAATATCGTAAGAGCATCTTCAACCTTGCACATTCAAATTGGCACGCTCAAAATTGGCACTCAAATTTCACATCTATATTTCAAGAGCCTTCCAACTTCTTGTTTATTCACCTAACATACCAAATGCATCTCAAATTTCAAATTGATACTCTATTTTTGTTTGTTACAGAAATTAACCAAATTTAGAATTGAAGAGTTTGGCACGGTAAGATTCGAGCTGCAAACGATGTTTTGCCTAAAGGTATTGAAGAGGAATCCAAATTATTTCTTCTTTATTTTAGTCGTATTTAAGGCAGGCATGCTCCCAGGCTTCTCAAATTCCTGCAACACTGGCAAAGACAATTCCATAAACCCTGAAAATCGAATAGGATGTTCCAGGCTTCTCAAATTCCTACAATACTGGCAAAGACAACTCCAGTTTTAAATCCTGAAAATCGAATAGAAAGTCCTTGTGTATGCTCCTCTAAAGGAATCAGGTGTGGAGATCGTGGAACAAAACAGAAAGAAGGCCTGCAGCATTGGCAAGACGTGAATTGCAGAAGCAAACGAACGACGTGCAACTCCTGGGGGAATAAATGAAAAACGAAGTGCAAATCTCGGGGTGGACGGGGTCGGGGAAATGAAAATGAAGTGCAACTTTTAGTACTGCACTTATGCATAAACCTAATTGAGACTCAAAACTGACAATACAACATCATTAGCCCCTTGCACTACCTGTTTCCTTATTTATTTGCAGCGAGAACAATCTACCGGTAAGTGCAATCACTTTGGTCTACCATGCAATAAGATGGTCTCTAAAAGGTAGGTGCACCCAATTGTGCCACAATGTACATATTCTCTTCACTTCAAAACCTAAATTTAAACCTATTACTCTTATTCATGAGGCACAGTCTCATACGATTATCCTAAATATAGGTCTGAAATAAACATTGTGGCACGAATACCTGCAAGGTTCGAGTGCACCAACCTTATAAATTGATATGAGGTAAACAAAATCTACCCGGAGGAGACGGTCTATCGCCACCTTCTTTGTCTTGCATTCAGCTAGTCCCATGGAAGGCCTGATATCCTTCAATCGCCAGGGTTTGTCTAATACAGAACATAACACCAGAGATTGCTCAATATGCGATAGACAACTCAGAGTAACACCAGCAATCAATACAAGTGCAAGTCATTATATGATCACAGACGCATGCTCAAGCATGTCGCCAACAACGAAAACCCACAGAAGCAATCAAATGATTCATAAACAAAGAATTCAACAATTTGTTGAAGATGCATAGCAAGCTAACCTCACGACCTTCGTCGCAAGATTATAAATAAACAATCTCTACTGGGGACGCTGATCCACTTTCACTTCAATCCCCTTCTTCCTTGCTCGATCTGCAAACGAGCTCGACGTCAAAGCGCACTCAACAATGCCTGCGCATTCTGCAGGAGGTAAGTCCTTAATAATCTCCAGCAACCTTTCCTCTTCTTCTATTGAAAGAACAGCAGATGGTGAAGCCGCTGCAGCATGCATTGCACTATGAGGAGACCGTAAAGTTCCCCGCGTCTGGCAAGCCAGCATGGTCTTGCAATGTTCCGCTTCATCCTCTCGAATGTTGTAAAACACATCATACAAATTCTCCACCTTCGGTCGCCTCGTATTAGGAATGCGGTCCGTTTGAAACTCGTCAAACAAGTAGAGGTCCCCCTCGGTATAGTATTTCACTGCAACTTCAGGAGCAGGGAGCTTCTTCAACTCCTCGCCATGTAACTTGATGAACTCGTCGTACGTGTGAAAAGCATGCTTCTCAACACACTCGGAGAAGTGGTAGGCCATCCGAGGACTGACAAGGTACATGATCACCGTCATGAAGTAGTACCCAACCGCAATATGCTGCGCTAAAAAGCGATCCACCCAGCGCTCGTCCCCACCCAAAGCCTCCATCGTCAAGAGGTGGTGAAGTTCATTCCAACTCTCTGCGAAGTGAACCTTGATGTAGTCCGCTCGCCGCCACCAACCAAAGCTTTCGTACATGTGGAGAACGGACACAAAGGCGAAGTAAGGAACGCGGGCAATCGTTTCCAAAACGTAGAAACGAGCATAATCCCTGTTCTTGTAGAAAACGTCTAGGACTTGGATCACTGCGTCGGTAGCAAGTCGGTTGAACGCCTTCTCCCCCTTGATCTGCCATTTCTCTAGGGTTTGGGAAATCTCTCCAGCATCGTCATCACTCACCCCGGTCTCCTCTGAATCCACAGCTTCTTCCTCCACTGCCCGTTCCTCCACCAAAGCTCCTCGAGTCAATTTCCGACTGCAACGGTGCCGAACCCCAGATTTTTGTAGCTCGGTGGAGAGATGAAACACTCTCCTACTCTCGCATAAACGCAAGGCTGCCCCTGCAACTTTCCTACCGCATTCGAAACGACTTCGTGGAACCTCGGCCGCGCGGAGGACTAACCCCTCGCCCCTCAGCAATCCACTTGCCAAGCTGCTTGCCATGGTTTCAAGAAAACGCTCTCATAATCTCCAATTTCCAAGTCTCGACTACGTTAAACCCAATTCCGAAAACGCGAGAGCACAAACACGCTTGGAAATATTGAGCTGCAACTGTGAAATAATCGCAAAGATTACAAACTCAAACCTCAACACGAGACCTTCAAATTGAGATTGGCTTTGAAAATACACAACCACCAAATTCACTGCAAGAAAAAAACCCGCACAAAGGAAGCACACTTGCTTCGAAAGATTGATCAAATGGTTAAGAAATTGCGCATAATGGACGACATTCTAAGCAAGAAAACAATCTACGACCTATTTATCCAACCGCTAAAAATCTAATGAAACCCAATTGTCACGCGAGACTGGAGAAATTCACGTGGAATTGTCTCGATCCGCCGCCTGGGACTGAATTGCGCAAACCCCACAACCAAAATATCCGAGGGAGCTTTTATCGTCATCGAAAGGCGAAACGGGTGGCCTGAAAAAGGTTCGACGTCGTTTCGCAGGAGAATTGAAGTCGGCTTCTTTTCCTCCAACCCTTGGCCTGCGGGCGTCGACGAAAAAGTTCCAGTCACTTTCTAGAGACTTTCCAAAGTGAGTTCATTTTTTAATAAACTTAAGTTAAGGTAAGGTGGGTACACCCAAAACCGCCACTTTTTGCTACTGAGCCTAAGGTAGTGTGCTGTAATTGTGACCCTTTAAGGGCTGATTCGCCTTTTCCATAGGTTTGTATGATTAAAAACATTTTTAGCTCATTTTTCAGAGAAAGTCAAATAGATGCCGAATGTAACACAAGTGGTTTCATATTTTTTGAAGCAATTTTGAATTAGTTATGAATTTTCAAAGATTTTTGTTGTAGGTACCTATTTGTGACCCTAGGTCTCCTAAAATCTGTCCCCTTGCAACTTCTAAAGTGATTTGAAGAAATCAAGATCAATGATTGGCTCTTGGAATAGAAAAATAATTTTTCCTTGATGCATTTAATAGCTAAAGTGGTCCATTGAAGGATCACCTGCAATCCATTCTACAACTAATTATAGGGTCGGTTTGAAGGAGAGGGTTGCAATTACAGCACACTACCTTAGTTACTACTATTAGACTGGTCAATTTTTCATATATTCTTGTTGGCAAGTGAAAGGAGGTTCCAACGCACCAGAGAACGTGGCATTTGGACACCGTATGCAAAAGTTATTAAGGGTCAAAGTTTGTTTCTGAAAGCGCTCCATCCAAATAGGTACATAACTGATTTTGGAAATGTACACATCCTGTAGATGGCACTTTAAGGTCAGGTGCCATTTGGGGGGTGCCTACCTTAAACCAGTCTATGACAAGCAAATCGACTGGTTTGCTTTATTGGGAACTTGGGATCAATGTTCACAGAGCTGGCTAAAATTCGCTCCATTGTTACTTAAAAATTTTAGTAGCTAAATGTGTATTGGAGAAAAAATCCTTGAAAAATTTAGATTTTAGCAAAGATTGCAACAACCAATAGAATTTGATAACTATCCTCCACATTAAAATTAAGCATCTGTTTAGTCATTTTTGTGTTATAGTACTTCCAATAATCCTTTACAACTTGCAAAATCCTTTCTTTTTGATATTTTTTTTAATACTACTCACTCTCAAGTTAGCCAAAGTTGTTGCCTATTTGTCTTGAAGGTAGCATATTGCACTAAAATCCATAAACTAGTTCTAGGATCATTGGTTGGGATTGTTGAATTTTTTTTAGAAATTTCGCATAAAGACAAATATGAGAAACGGAGAGAGCAATTGGAACTTTAATTTTTTTGGCAAAGTATGAATTTTTTATGAATTTTTGAAGCGTATTGGCCAATTGGCCCAAATTAAAGAGTTCCTAGACTACCCCCAAATCAACAAAAATTGTATCCACAAGGTCATTTTACTCATCTAAAGTAGTGGCACTGTGTTTCCTAAGGTGATCACAACATCAAGGTCTAAAAACGTCATTTCATATATGAATTTACACTCAAAAAGGAGATGTTTCTACTACAGTCACTAACTAATCACTATATCACCATCATCCAAGACATTGATTGTAGTCACTTACTCAACCTAGTATAGCCTTTAAATTATTATTTTTAATTGCACTTTTAAATACATCTTCACATTATTTTAAAGTTTGGACTATATTGGAATAGAGAAGATTAAGGAATTGAAAGATTTATCTTATTTACTCTAATGAAGTAACTGTTATAGTATACTTGTCTTTTGAATGCATGGCACATAGGCATAGTGAAGAAGAGGTTATAAGTGATTTAAATGCAATTAAACTCAATTTAAATATTTTTTTAAATTTCCACCACTACCCTACCCCACACAATTTGTAATTTCAGATTTGTATGGAATATGCAATTGATATGGGATATTGTTGTATTGTTGTATCCGTCTTTTGTATTTGTACCCGTATATGCCTTCTATGTTTGTATTTGTATTCCAGATTGACGGCTTGGATCAATAGCATTATGACAAAAGGGAGGGGGTCATTTTTCAAAAGAATTGATATGATGGTGGGGATTTTCTAATTTGGGGGGGGGGGGGAACTAGGGGTTGGGCCACATCTTTTCACCATATAGTCTTTTGAGTGAGGGACATGTGCATTTTCAATTAATGCAGCCCTCCCTCCATTCACTCAAAAGGTCCCCCCCTTTAAAATTTTAAATTAGTATTTTTTAGTTAGCCCGCTATCCCTCCTTTTTATTTTTTTATCTTTTGTATTTTTAATTTAAAAAAATTTAATTGACATGCCACCTCCCACCCCTTCCAGTTTGTAGTTCCCAGGGAGTTGGGTACTTGCAAACAATTTGGGATATATAGTAGATTTGTATTCATATTTGTATTCAGTATTCAGTATCCATATTTGAATCCATATCCATATCTAGTACCATCGACAAAGATGGCATCTAATGGCAATTTTTTTTTCAAATCAATGGTAGATGAAGGGAAGGGGGAATTTTGTAAATTATTATTGATGATTATCATTTTTTTAGCAAAGGGGGGGGGGGGGGGGGGATAATGGACAGGTTCCTCTAAACACAGGAGATAGTCATATCTACAATTTATAACATTATATTGTAACCTCACCTAGAATTGCCTTGCTTGCATTAGTTTCAAATGAAGCTTCAAAGTTATTCCATAAGTTATATTGTAGTTGCCTTTCTATTCCTAATGATGTTGATCAATGCACATATTCATTCCATTCAAAAATAGGAATCAAAATTTCATATGAAACATTTGATAATTAGTTATATTACAATAATAAGTAGAAGATTACTAAAGATTGGATGGAGGTTTTGAAGTAAACAATTGAAAATTGAAAATAGAAAAAGAATAGTTTATTAATAATGAAAATAAATATGGTAAAAGAGGCTAAATTTAATAGAGACATAAGAGCCAATTTCTTTTATGAAAACTTAGAAATTAAGGAGTTGAAATTCAAGAAGATTAATAGATGGCATTGAAATGCTAATTGGCTATTGCAAATTGTTATAAGCCCTCAAATCAATCTTAAGCAACTCACATGAATATTTTTCATAGTGTAACAAATTAATCAACGGGATTCTTAAACAACTCAAACCTATAATTAAGGCATATGGCTTAGAAATCAAAGGGTTCATGGACAATTTTTTTTTAATTTAGTAGTTCAACTTTAACCCCTGAAGGACCGTGACTATGTTTTCACCCAAAACACTCCAAAATTGTCATTTCTAGTATAAGCACCAAATTTTAGAAAAAACATTTTTTGACACATATAACCCTAGGTTCTTGTAGTACACTAGTTTGAGAAGATCTGTAAAAAAATTCAGAAATTTTCACTATACAAACTGCAAGATATTAGCATTTGAAGTGATAAAACCCCTTTTTTTGCCTTGCAAAAAATCGGGCAGCTGCACTTCACAAGGTCACATTTGTAAGAAAGAATGTCTCAAATGGTGGTGCTTCTTTGGAATCATTCTTCAAGGCAAGTTGGCTACATGCTTGAAAATTTTGAGATCATTTGGAATTGTACAACATATAGGAAAAAAATATTAAGCAAAAAGAAGCAGAGAATGATTCAAAATATAAAATTGTTAAGAATGTAGTTATGGAATTGAAAAATGCCAATCCCAATGGTTGCAGTGTTGTGATAAACAATCTACATCTTATAATTTTATTTTTTTCAAAAAATAGTGAAAATTTAGTAAAATAAAAGACTTCAAAGTTTATTTTAAAAAGAGAATCCATAACTACCAGCAAACAAAAATTCCTCGTAACTTTTGACTCATTGATCAAAATGGAATGTTTCAAAGTTTTTCACATATATATAAATTTAGAAAATCAATTTCGAGTTTTTGTTTTTGAAAAAAGTGATTTTTCAAAATCTGCCCAGACTACCCATCCAGGGAAAAAATTAATATATTAGGCCATAACTTTTGACTCACATTTTCAAATGTCATGAAATTTAGTGCATGAGAAAGATATTCTTTGTCCCCACTTTGACTAATATTTCAGCCTAAAATATGCAAATTTCTAGTCACACATACTTACCCAAAATTTATATGTTGCCAAAAAATGCTTGTTGGTCTTGTAGGAGTTAGTGAAAATACTTGTTGCCATATCATCCATTTTAGGGATGAGTTATATAAAATAATATAAGGGAAGAATTTTTGTAAGATCCCTAGTAGAGGAAGTTTTACATAATCCTAACCTACAATAGAAATGATCCTAATTTATAGAAATTTTGCAATATACCGCAACTACCTAGTGAATAAGAAAGTGGTACTAGAATTTTCAAGGTAAGGTAGTGTGCTCTAAAAGCGCCCATCTTCTTGAAACCGCCTCTATTTTTGGGTGAAGAATGGAGATGTGGTGATCCTTAAATGGACCAGTTTAGCAATTGAATGCATTGAGGAAAAACTATTTTTCTATTGCAAGAGCCAATCATTGTCTTTGATTTCTGCACATCTCTTTACAAGTTGCAAGTGGACAGATTTTGGAAGACCTATGGTCACAAATAGGTGCCTATGTCCTGAATCTTTAAAAATTCATAAGTAATTCAAAAATGCTTGGATAAAAACAAAAACACTTGTGTTAGGTACCACATCTATTTTTCTTTCTCTGAAAAATGATCTAAAAATAATTTTGTCCACGAAAACCTATGAAAAAGGCGGACCAGCCCTTAAATGGTCGTTTTAAGAGCATACTACCTTAGTAATGTTTGAGGGTCTCCTATTGCACAAATGTAGATAGGACCCTGCAGTGTTGGAGAATAATGTTATGTAAAAGGTCAATCTTTTTAATGTCTCTAATCTTTTCAATTGCATTGGAAGGCCGTTTTAGGTTTGTTCCCCATTCAGAACCAACCATTGTTGGCCATAAACAAAAATAATAATTTAAATTTAAAAATTTAAATGATTTTTTTATTAAAATATTTTAATTAATTTTTAATTTAAAAATTAATTAAATATTATCATCTGACATAATAGTAGTTCTTCCATGTCAGACTGCTAATTTGGTATAAATCCCACATTTCCAATATTTGGGAAACTGGCAACCCTTTATAACTCCAAAATCTCAAATAATGCATTAGTTGCTTAACAATTTCATGTATTTTAGATTAAAAAAATAAAAGAGAATACCTATGAATTTTGAAGAGCCTCTTTGGCATTCCTCACATCCCCATGTAATTTATGTGAATCCACCAAAGAATTGATGAGCTGAGAATTCTAAAGTTTTCTTATTACATACAACTATGAAGACCTAACCCCTTCATCACCATGGCCAAGATCTCTTAAAGATAATGTAAAAATTTAACCTGGCTACATTACTATTGGTTCATTTTGCATTTCTCAACTTTAGATATCCAATTTATGATTTCCAATTCAAAATTTTCAAATTTCATCATTAATGATAAATACTAACTTCCAATAATTTTTGTAGGGTTGAAAAATGGTAATAATTGCTCAATGGCATAAAACATTGCCAATAATTTTGCAATGCAATACTAGGAAGGATTCTGCGATGGAATGTGAGGTTCTAAAGATTTCCCTTGTAACTAAGCATTGAGGAATTATCATTCATCCATCGATAAAATGTATGTTATGCATTACGTCGGGGAATTAAAGGCCCTCTTTATTGGGAATTTAAGGGGAAAAATCCTCCTTGTCAAGCTCCACCCTCATTGTAGATTTTTGAGTAGATTTTTCTTTCTTTCTAGAACTCCCTCTATGGAGGCATTGCCCTAACTTAAAGAAAACCAATCTATAACAATTAGAAGACCTATTAGAAACACTTGGAAAATGACCCATTAACCCCTAAATGCCTCAAGGGGACATTTTGGAATTAATGCGAACTTTGGTAGCTTGTTTCTTCTTCATACAATGTCTATTTTGGGAAAAATTGCACACACTAGTCTAATTTGTCTGGCTAAAATTTCATATCAATCCAAGAAGTTATGAGTGATTGAGAAGCATTTTAGTAGAAGGAGGTTCAACCTCAGATGCAATTTCAAAGCCATTTTGCAAACACAATGAGTCAATTGAATGATATTTTCTTTCACCAATGTGTTTGTATGCTGATTTTGAATCACTTTATAGTTTAATTTTTTTTCCATTTGAGTAGGTTTAGTAATCAAATTTCACCTTCCAAAGTATTGCTAAGAAAATTTCAGCATCCTTTTTCAACATTAAAACATTATAATCTTGCAATCTATGTGACCAAATGACTCCAAATTTGATTTCCTTCATCTACAACATGCACACTATAAAATTATACAATTGAGATTTTTATACTTTTGTGATAATTAGATCTATTACACTTCAAAATCCATGATGTTTTTGAACCCAAAAAGGCCTCGGGCTATTAGGGCTTGATAACAACTTTTTCCAATGCATGAGATCTAGATGATAAAAGTTGATAAATATGATTCACAAATCACATTCATATGCTTAGAGATGCGACTATACTAACCAATATTCATCAAAAACATTTGAAATCTAAAATCTAAAATTATATATAAAATTCATTATGGAATTAATATTTATCGTTCATACAAAATTTTCTCCTTTAAGCTTAAAATGTTAATTAAATATTTTTTACATTGAATTTTTAACTTTATATTCCAATTATTTATTTGAGTCAATTTTTGAACTTAAAATGTTATCTTTTAGTTCAAGAGGTGTGAACTAATCTTCAATCTAAGAAGAAAACAACCCAATCAAGAAAAGATTG
This sequence comes from Antitrichia curtipendula, assembly GCA_951230915.1. Taxonomy (NCBI): domain Eukaryota; kingdom Viridiplantae; phylum Streptophyta; class Bryopsida; order Hypnales; family Leucodontaceae; genus Antitrichia; species Antitrichia curtipendula. The sequence continues at coordinate 8,416,625 of OX579639.1, read as the reverse complement.
CATGAAATCTTACCTTTTTGTCATTCCAAGGAAAATACATGTTGAATTAGAATGCAAATGCAATTTAAAATAAGAAGTGTATTAGAGACCAAATGAAATTTGACATTTCATGACTTGTAGGACAATTGTATTTTCATAATAGTCTTAATTTTGTATGACTAAATTAAAAAAAATAAAAGCTTCCTTTGTTTATTTAATGCATAAAAACATGCTTTCAACCATTTTTGTTGTAATTGTACTCTAATTCTTTAGGGTTTAGTAAATTTGCATTTGAATACTCCCTTTATAATTAAGTATTATACAATTAACTCCTAAATGCATGAGGCACCAAATTTAGGAATTGATAATACTTTGAAATTACATAAAACCTAACCAAGTTTATATTTTTAGTAGTTTATATTTTTGATAAGTTATTTTTGAAGTCTAGTTTTAACATCATAGTGTTGAGGGCTCTTGGAAATGAGCTTCAAATACACTAGATTTGGGAGAAAAAATCACATTAGAAATTCATTTATAGAAATTGTAGAATAAATTTCGAGAAGCCATAAATTGATTGGAATTATGCATGTTGGACTCGTATCCTCATATTTTTTTGGTGACCAACTTTTTAGATTTGACATGTAAAAAGAGGATTGAAAGACTTGAAATCACTTTTGCAGTTTAAACACCCTCATGATTAAACATTATAATCTTTCAATCTACAAGTGGGATTGTTGTGTTCTAGTCTAAATTTGCTTACAATTCAAAAAAAATATCAACAACTTAGCACAATTTTGTCTTTTTATTCAATTTAGATCAAATTCCTAGAGCCTCAGAAAAGGTCTTGGGCAGTTGGGCATTTAGGGGTTAAAATAAAACATTCTTCACATCTGCGTTGTACTGATTTAAAAAACTCCTCGATGACCACCTAAGCATGGCCACATCGGAAAATTAGGTCACCTCCACTAGAAACCGTGCCAAGTGGATATAACCCCGCCATGTCTCAACGGTCCTCTCCATTCAAATTTCTCCCGCCGGGTCCAAGTGGTCCAACCCGTCCGCTCTCCCCATTCCCATCATTGCATTCAAATTTGAAGCTTCAGGATGGGGTGTAGACGCCGTGCCATATGCAATTCCATTTGTGCCAGTGTTATAACTTATCTACCCTTGCAGAATCACAATCTATTGTTACCAGCTCCTTTCACTGGCAAGCAGTATGTTGGAGCTTCAGCAATTGTGAGCGATCGACTGTTTGGAGAGAGGAAGTGCACTTTAGGGTTTGGTGGCGATGGCGGATTGGGAGAGTAGTCCCGACTATGGAAGGTCGGATCCTCGTGCAAGGAGGACTGCGAAGTCAAGTGCTCAGCAATCGAAAGCTGAGCTGCTGCAAGCTATTGCCGCGCGTCGACAGGCTCAGCTTCTTCGCTGCTCAAAGGCTCCCTCTCCGCCTGCAGGTTCGTCATTTCGTTTCGTGAAGCAGAGGTTTGCTGTCGCGCGGGTGGATCTTTTGCTGTGTTACTGGAAAGCAGAGAATTCTCTTTAGAACTTTTCAATTGTGTTTTGTGTTGCCTTGAACTGCGTTTTCTTGTACTCTGTTCTTCAGCTGCAAGTAAATCGACGAATGGTGGACATAATTTAGAGAAAGGTCGAATTCGTGCTGATTAAGATACCAGAGAGCGAGAGCATTCTGTCTTCCTGTAGCTTAGAGGTGTTGTCATTTATGTGAAGGTGGTTGAAGGTAACGTCTTCTGTGTCATTAATTCTGATGGAAGGCTACTTGCTTGGAGGATGACGTTTCTCCCAAATCTTCTTGCTAGAGTGCCTTATCACATTATAATGCCTGGTTCATTCCTCTTTCAATTCACAAATGGCCTGCGGTGATGCTGGAAATTGGGTCTACTGTTGTTAGTAGTAATTGATGCGGGTAGGTTCAATAGTTGTCGTAGAACAAATTTCTTTGACTGAGAGGTAATTATGCAGATGGAGGATCAAATGAGAGAGGCGGGATCTTACATGCTGTTGCTAGAATGGCCTCAACGGAGGTCCTTCCGGATTCCTCAGAAGCTAGCGGGATGAGTGGCGACGACGAAGAAGACTACGAATCGAATGATAGTACCTCACCATCAGGTATGTTTGACGGAGGCTTCTGATTTCGCCATTCAATTTGAGGAATACTTTGTCTGGATTTGTTCTTCTCATCTCTGGAAGCATCGAATTTGAGGTGTGCTCGACAACTATCCCTATATATCTCTGTGCTGAAAGCAGAACAGAAACCAGGGCTTTATCGCAATGAAGAAAATCTTCCATTCTCTCTGCAGGTTCAAGTCATCCAAAGATCCGAACGGACGGACGGAGAAGGTCATCTAGTCGAAAATCTGTTCCAAGACAAAATGGAGATGAGTTTCATGGGGAGTCTGTTGTAAAAAACGCCTCTCGTGGGTCTTCAACGGTAGAAGACCTAAGCTTGGTTCTGGATCAGATTAGTTTGAAAGACAAGAATGGAACTCTTTCTAGTGATGGATCAAGGTTTCGAGAGAATCAGTTTGAGAGAAATCCGAAGGACTTAATTCTCAATATAAGAAAACGGTTGGTAAAGAAGTCAACCGTCGTCGATGTGGAAAGTGACTCCGAAAGCGAGAGTTTTGTAAGTCTAGATCCTACAGTTCCTTCGTCGTCTGCGGATTATACCTCTGCAGACGATGGCGATGTGGATTCACCTATTGTTTCGAAGGTCAAGTCCAAAACAAAGCAAGTTGCCGCAATGTCAATGCCATTTCCAGTGTCCAACACCGAAATTTCTCGCTCATCAGACGCTGACTATGAAAATGATTTCGCTCCAGAAACCACAAACAAGGCCAGAGGTATTGCTATTTTATTAAGCTCCCTACAATTTTACACAGTGTGTATGACTTCTTACCGAACATAATTTGATATCTTCTGTGAATATTCTAGTTCTGTAATCGAATTGTTTGACGAAATTGTAGTGAGTCAAATCCATCCTGAGGTTCAGGAGATAAGCGTATTCTTTGAGTTTCTCAGTGTACGTAATGAGAATCTGAAGTTCATCTTTAACTTGCCGTCTAAACTGTGCATGAATTTGGACAGAGTTCTTGCCTACAGTATTGGGCTCTCGAGCAAATACAGCACCTGCTGTTGATCCTACCACTGTGGTAGACAATTCAGAGATAGTGGAGGACATGGCGTTTGTTGAAGGAAGACATCGATTCACTCTCCGAGCCAAAACTGCAAATATGTTATATCCACATCAACGAGTAGGACTAGAGTGGTTCTGGAGTCTGCACACGAAAGGAATGGGTGGTATCCTGGGTGATGACATGGGCCTTGGTAAAACCATGCAGGTATATCTCACTAAAATCTGCATTCTCATGTTCATTAGCAGAAATCGGTGAACTTCATAATCTTCAACTTCATCTTAGGGGGAATGTCATCACTCTGTAAGGATAAGGACTATGTAGCATGGTTATCATGTGTAAGAATTACGAGTCTACAGGTGTTTTTTTTACTTGTCTCTGGAAGTCTCATTGTGCTTGATCCCTGCAGGTTGCCTCGTTCTTGGCCGGGCTTTTCTGCACTAAGAATATAAAGTGTGCCCTAATTGTTGCCCCGAAAACGCTCATTGCTCACTGGGTTAAAGAACTCAAGGTCGTTGGACTTTCGCGCAAAACACAAGAGTGAGTTCAACCCTCTGTCTGAGAGCAGAGTTCCAATTTTTTTACCCTGGATGTTGACGTTGCATGGATTAGGGCACTTGTTGCGTTCAATGTGTGCATCCCCCAAATCTCCTGTCTGATCTCATTTTCGATATTGTCGTTACTGCAGCTATTCGGGTACATCTGTCAAAGCACGTGAGTATGCTCTTCAACACGTCCTACAAATGGGGGGAGTATTGCTCACGACGTATGACATGGTCCGCTGCAACTTCAAGGCTCTTAGAGGAGATTTTGACGGAAGAGATGGCTATGGAGATACAAGCGATGATATTGTTACATGGGATTACATAATTCTTGATGAGGTTTCTCATTCCTACTTTCCTGAGGGACAAATTTAGAAATGGCATTTAGGAACAGGAAGGATTTTGCCACATTTTAGTTATCTCTGAGTTCTGATTCTTCTGAGACTATTTAAGTTGCAGGAATTATTTCCGAACAAACTGTGTACAAATCACCCTCAACCCGAAGTTCTGTTGCTCCTGATGATAATCAGAATTATCCAAGAAGAACGATTTATGTCGATTTGAAATACTAGTATCTGTTAAACCTCTTGTACTTCTGTTGATGTAGTGTCGCCTTCAGCGTGACACTAATTTCTGTTCTCTCGCAAATTGTGTTGTAACAGGGGCATCTCGTCAAAAATCCTAACACTCAACGTGCTAAAAGTCTGCGAGAGATCCCTGCTGCCCATCGCATTGTTATCAGTGGCACTCCTATTCAGAATCATCTTCAAGTATGGTCCTCTTACGGCACTAGTTCTAGAGACTTATGATGTTTTCCGGTAGTGTTATTTCGATATTTTTCAGAGATGCACAGAGGTCATTATATTCAGATATTGCATCGCATTGTGTTTCACTAACTCGAAACTGTTGCTTGGCGTAGGAAATGTGGGCACTTTTTGATTTCTGCTGTCCCAACCTTCTTGGAGATCGAAAAGAGTACGTGCCTTCTTTCTTGGACTTGTTTCTGTCATCCTGAATACCATGGTAGTTTAGGAGGTAGAGGAAATTTTCACATTTGTAGAGAATTGACTTGTTGTTTTTATGCTTGTAAATGCATCCAGGTTCAAGGAAAAGTACGAGCGTCAAATCCTTGCTGGGACTGACAAAAATGCTTCTGATCGGCAAAAACGAATTGGATTAGCAGTTGCTGAGGTGGGATATCCCAATCTTGCAGTACCCTTGAGAACATTAAATATCGGTCTCCTTCCTCTTCTTTGGCTAACTTATTCCCATAAATTAACTGTATGTTTTATTCGGAGAGGTTACGATGCTGTCATATTCTAGTTGCTTCCTATATTTTTAGAATGCTTGTTCAAGAGTATTCAATTTTTCCGACTGCAGGAACTAAGGCAAAAGTTCGCTCCGTACTTCCTGAGACGTCTGAAAAGCGAAGTTTTTCCGGACTCCGAGAACAAAGAGGAACGAAAGTTATCAAGGAAGAATGACCTAATTGTCTGGCTGCCCCTTTCCGAACGTCAGGTGAATTCTCTCGTAAACATTAGGAAATCAGAGTGGAATCGGAGCATTGAAAGTTCAATTTTTTTGCTTCATTTGAAGTTGAACTGAGCGTTTTTTCAGTGGCCCTTACCCTGCTCCTTTTGTTACATTGCAAAAGCTAACTTGTGCCGTAATTTGTACTGAATGTTTGCAACTCTCGTGCAGGAGAAATTATACCGGGCTTTCTTGAACAGTAATGCAGCTGAGGAAACAGTGTCTACTGGGAGACAAGTCCTCTCTGCTTTGACAGTGAGTGACATCACCTTTTTATACCTTCACTGACGTCTACGTATACTTTACTTAAGCTTGTCATCGTGAATGACATGCCATTTTGACGGTGTGACCTTGCTCGGTTCAGGTTATGAAGAAGATATGTGATCACCCATCATTACTCACAAAGCGAGCTGCAAATGAAATCGCAGAAGGGATGGAAGGATACTTGGATACCGAAGATATCCAAGCTGCTGAAGCCATGACTCGTTCACTTGCTGGCATGGTTGAGGAGGATGATAATAAGGGGGCTCGTTCTTGCAAAATCGATTTCCTGATGGCCCTACTTGTAATGCCCTTTATTATATCTTCCAGCATTTCAATTTCTGTCTCCTTCTTGAAACTGCTCTTTGGAATGAGAGTAAGAGACCTTCGTTGAAGGTGCTAACCTCGAGGATCTTTCTGCGCAGGGTAATCTTGTTGCTGAAGGTCACCGTACACTCATATTTGCTCAAACTCGAAAGATGCTCAACATGATTCAGGTCCAACCGTCAGTTTTGGTTTTATCTCTTCCTTAATCTTGGCTGGTAACTTTCGTGTATTTCAGCGCACATGTAACGCTTCTCTGGTTATGCAGATAATAACCTTAATGTCTGTTCGTGTATGCTTTTGATACTCATTACTGCGCAACACTTGGGAAATGATTTCATTTGACAGGATGAGATTCTTGATAGAGGATGGATCTTTCGACGCATTGACGGCACCATCAAGGCGGCTGAGCGTGAACAATGTGTTCAAGTGAGTACGTCTTACCAATATCAACGACACGAGTCTGGGATATCAGGCATGCTGAGGGGCATCGTGCCTTTGGGAAATCTTTAGTAGCTTATTAAAATTTGACTGGTCGGTTGACTTGTATTGCTCTTCCAAGACTGTTCCTCAAAGATTAATGCTTGTATCGACTTGTAACAGGAATTCCAGTGTGATGAAGAGATACCACTTTTCTTGTTGACGTCTCAAGTTGGCGGTTTAGGACTTACCCTTACTGGAGCTGACAGGGTGGTAATTGTTGACCCTGCTTGGAATCCTAGGTAACAATCTACTCCTCGATTTCTGAGATATGACTGTATGCGAATGTCTGCTCCTTCTCTTGCTCAGGTTATGCACGTCTTCTATGACATGTCGATCACCTAGCTAACTGACGCTCTCTGCATCGAATCAGTACCGATAATCAGAGCGTGGATCGCGCATACCGCATTGGTCAGAAGAACGACGTGGTTGTTTATCGCCTCATGACATGTGGAACTATTGAAGAAAAAATATACCGCAAGCAAGTAAGAAATTCCATTTCTCATAGTATCTCGATTTTTCTGTTCATTGTCATAAGAGGGTATGAATTTTTCTTTCTTTTTATCAGTAATTTCGCTTTCCAATTAACCTGATTCGACGATTAGTAGGAATTGCCGCACTCACCTTTATCTTGATTTTTCTTTCCTTTCAGGTTTTCAAGGGTGGTCTTATGAAAGTGGCAACTGAGAAGAAGAATCAAATGCGATATTTCTCGCAAGGGGCAAGTGATGGCAGCCTTACTAAAATAATTATGTCTTGCAGCAACTCCTTATACACAAGAAATGTAACTTTCAGCACTTTATTTTAATATGACGATATTCGTATGTGGCGCCTTGGTGCAGGAACTGGGAGAAATGTTTAAAGTACCAGAAACAGGTTTTAGAGTGTCACAGACCCAGCGGCAGCTTCACAAAGAGCATTTTAGTCAGCGCAGGATGTAAGTCTGCGTCGTCTACTTATCGCTCAATGGAAAGTCCTGAATTTTCCATCGGCTATTTTTGTTCTAGAAGTTCTTATTCCACGAGATCGGTTTTGCTTGTAACAGAAATACAGAGCTACAAGGGCATATCGAGTTTCTTGAGGGTCTCGGCATTGCTGGTGTTAGCCACCATGACTTGCTATTTACTAAAGAAGCAGAGCCATTGCCCCCTCCTGGACTTGAAGATGATGACTTGAAGGCCTCATGGGAACCAAGGTGAGTAATTCATCTCGTCTCTTGGAGTCAACAATTTAGTAACACAAGTTTGTGCCCATCACTAAGCTGACTAATGTGACGAACTATCTTCTAATCAGGAATCCATTATATGCGGGGCAGCGATACAAAGCAGCTTCAAAGCCTGAAAGCTATACCTGGGAAACCTCACCATCCATAGGGTATTAACCTTTCCCTGGTTAACATAGCTATTCAGAAATTTCTGTTTCCAATCCATCGTGCGTATCAGAAAAGTCTTATCCTGATTTCTAGATTTTCTAAAAGACGTGTGCCCTGGTTGCACCAGGCAAGGGGTTTTGGCAAGTGTGACTGCTGGTTTGCAAAACCGAAATGTGGCCAATGATAGTTGGCTCAAGGTGCAATTCTTAAGGAGCAAACTGGAACGACTTTATAGAACTCTTGATGATAAGGTGGGTCCAATGCGGGAATTTCCTGTGCTTCAGTGCATCCGCTCGAGTTGCATTTTGTCCCTGAAATTTCGAACCTGAAAATCGCCATTTATCCCTGACAATCACCTCACCTTGCAGGCATTACTTTCAAGGCTGCCAGATCACGGAGCTTCCCTTGAGACGAAAATTGACGAGACTGAGAATGAGCTGAAACAGGCAGAGATGATTGCAGGTAGCAAGGAGAATATAGGCGTGCAATTGTCTTCTCGACCAGCTGTCCCAATTGCTGTTGTCGATCTGTCTGCAGAAAAAATTCGAACAGCTTCAGACAGACTCGAGGGCCAACGACCGAAACCACTTGGCTTTAATAACAGCATACCTGTTCCGTCATTGCCCGGCAAGAAGACTACCGTGATCCTGAGTCCAGGTCCAGCTCTCAAGGTACCCAGCGTTCCGAAAGCGCAACCGCTTGTTGAGCTGCCAAATTGGAGCTTACTCAGTGACTCACCGGCTTCAAGCAGAGGCTCACCAGCACCGACAAGCGGAGTGAATATTGATGATATGGCGGAAGCATTGGGCTCACTCAAACTGCGTCTGCATTAGGTACACTTCGCAGTGGGAAACAATTCATGTGATTCTCAGATGCCAATTTGTAATCTGTACCATAGACAATCCATTTCAGAAGGACGCATTCTTCAATGCTTAGCTTAATCTGCATTTCCCATGCATTCCTTGACCGTCTGCCGAGCGGAGAAGATAAGAGTCACATTGGCGTTAGTTATGTAAATCTTATTGGCGTGTGTGGCTATAGAGATGCGCATGCAGGCGTGGAGCATTGCAGTTAGGAAATAAAGCAAAGCAAACCTTCGTGTGATCAGTGGTGTGGTCAACTCATATACACGTTTTATTATTGGCAAACGCTTTTATTTTGCAGCTCATAGTACCCGACATTTCATCCGCTTCTGAAGACTCGTGCATTTCGAATCCCTGTGAGTAGTATCAAGGCACGAATGAGAATTTTTGCATAACGAAAATGAAACTACCGAAACGTCTACTGAAGAATCAAATAGAAAGAACTGTTAAAAAGGTGTCCTCACCAGTCCTTTGACGCTATGTTTCTCTGAAGTGCATGGAGTAGATGAGGGAGCTAACTGTCATGGATACTCGAGTATGCTATTGGACCAAACACACAACTGCTCACTTTCAAAATTCATCACAATTTGATTTTCGCTGGAAAGCACGGTTCCAGTATCGGTGTAGTCAAGGCATTGGTCATTGGTCAGTATACCCTACGTGAAGGTCAGATTTAGACATGTGTTAAGTATTTTTTGGATTATCTGAATGTTTGAAATATGACAATTGACATGTCCAAAATGGTGCACGGACTTTTTATGAACATTGTGTATATTTTTGAATAATTTTGAAATCTATGGCACGCCTTCAACTCAACTTGATAGACTTCCTAAAGTATTTAGCACAAGTATTCCTCATTGGGGTGACATCACTAAATTGTTGATTATGGATGAATTTCAATCCAACTAGTGTGTTTTGTGTTGTTGCCATAGTCAAAATAAAAGGAAAAGTAATGTTCTAATTTTCTAATTCATAAAAACTTTAAAATTTCAGAACTTTCACATTGGTAGGTTCTTATGACATGAAACAAAGCCGATGCATCCCTCCTTACCGAGGGCTTTCCGATAGTACCAAGTATGCCACTGAGGGGACTCACAGTCTGAAAGATCTCATTGTAAGAAAGAAACAAAACAAAACAAACAACCTATTCCAGTGGATGGACTAGTGTGCTGTTGTGATGTTGCCACAACCAAAATGTAAGTAATAGTAACTTTCCGGGGGTTTTCAAATAAAAAATCCCTCCAAAATCAATGACATTCAAATCGTACTTCCAAACGTCACAAAACAAAGCCTGTGCACTATCCTCCTTGAGGACTTTTCAATGCTACCAAGCATGCGACCGGGGGACACACGGTTCAGAAGATCTCACCATAACAAACAACCTAACTTAATGGATGGATTCCATGTGTACACATTTTTTAATATCTCTTAAGCATTGTCCCAAATAAAGAAATAAAAAGTTGCCATAAAGGACAGTTGATTTGACCCCACTCCCCAGGCAAAACTGAAATTTCATACCATTTCTAAGTATTAAAGCTTGAGGTTCATTTTTCAACCGTATTTTTCAAAACTAATCAAAACATTATCACGGCTGGCATTGACATTCCTCAAACCTTTACATAATAAATTCTTAACAATTCTCATCATGTATAAGTGTTACTCAAGAGTTTCTTTCCATGTATAAATCTCATTTTGTTTTAACCTCTTAAAATGCCGTTGTCTCCTTGGAGGACAAAATGGATTTTGGGTGGGCTCCTATAGTTTCAATTTTTAAATCCTAAAGTCCCAATATCTCTATGGAAGAAGAAGTGAATTCCAAATAGGTTCCTAAAGTCTCAATTCTTGTTGTGATTTTTTGAAACTTTTCTTGAAAGATAAAAAAAAACATTAGTTTTCTTGGAATATAATTTTTATTTCAATTGGTGGGTACTATAGGAAAAAATATATACCACCTTAAGCCAAAAATCAAATGAAGCTGGACAAGCAATACAAAAAAAATCACAAAAGATCAAAACATACTTTTTTAAATTGTGTTTTTCATAGAAAATGATTTTGTCATCATGGAAAGATTTGATTCATTTTATTTGGACCAGTGATGAAAAAATTATGGACACTCTTATTTTTGAGGTAGTCAAAATATTGTCATGTGTGGTGTGTGAGGATGGTTCACTTGCGCAATAATCTCAGACAAGATCAATCAAATAGTCATCTAAGTGAGATTCAATAGATGATCTATTTGATTGACATCAATTAGATGATTTATTTGACTGACTCACTAAAAGACTATAAACAAGATCAATCAAATAGTCATATAAGTGGGCCCAAGCCGAAGAGACTCCTTTTGTTTTATCATTGTTGGCTTGTGATTGTATTGATTTGTAGTCGTCGAGGGTGTCCAATACCAAGATCTCGAGTATAAAGGCATGGAGATTTTATATATTGTAGGGGGCGTGTAGATTATTTGAGGCCTACAATTAGAGAGTCTTGCTATCAAGGCACCATTGTATTGTACTAAAGGAAAGCTAGAGGAGTGTGATCTTGTTATTTCCAATGTTGCAATAGTATTTTGCAATGAGGGACATTATTATGAGATGGTAAATGAGGGGGCATCAATTTATTTATCTTTTCCTTGTTTTTTACCAAGTTCTAGAGTAGTGGATGTTTATTTCACACTACTTGGCAGTGGGAGAAGGGAGTGTGGCTTGATTGAACAACTAATGTATAGGATGCAATAATGTCAACCTGAATTGATTGCAAGGTGCTAGGTACCATCTATAGTGATAGTATTTGTAGTATTCATAAGGCATAGGAGTTTCATCATTAGCTTTAGTTTTGTCCAAATCAAAGTTGTAGCAACCCTGTAGAATAAAATGAATATTTTTTACTACAAGACATTGATTGTTTTTTTAGTTGAATGGGACATTTGTAACTGGTGAAAATTTGTAGACTCATTGTCGTTGTAAGTAAGTTATTCTTAGAAATGTAGTCATAAAGGACAATGGGATTGTTTCTCATCCGACAACCTAGTTAGAACTTCATCTACGTAATTGTTGATGTGGTATTCCCTACCACATGAGGTCGGATATTCATTTGTATTGTCATGCAATTAGATTGCTACTAATGCGATTCATATATAAAAGTCATATTGGGCAACTAGGTAGCCACTATTGCAACTCATGCAAAGTTGTATATAACAAACTTTTATTTGTTGTATAAAAAGCTAACTAATGTCTATTTTGGGTTCAAGTCTGCCAACCTTTTTACACGATTCCAATGTGAATGGTGTTATTCTATTGTAGCAATTAGAATTATAGTCACTTTTTAGTTTCTTTCATTTTTTACTTTCAAAATACTATTTGTTTAGTAGTAATCCACTTGTAATGATTGAGTTGCAATAGTTGAAACAAGAAAACAATTATTCCACCAAGGTTGTAAGGCCAATGCCCTTTTATGTGAATGATTTTGACATCGGTTGTTTTGATTGTGGAGGCATTGGTCATCAACAACAAGATTGTAAGAAATCCAAAGTGGATCCATCCAAGTTGGGCGGTTTTTGTTTGAAATGTGGATTGAACTCAGATAAGGGCTATGGAGAGGCTAGTTCTTGAAAACTATATCCAAAATTGAAGCCCAAGGTTGCGAATGGTGCTTAAGACCCGAATTCCAAAGACATCAAGGCTACAATCTAGGGGAGAGACAAAGTCGTGGAAGGTGAGATTCACAAAGTTGGAGGCAAAGATGGCGGCTATGAAAGCTACAATTGAGACTAGAGATGCAACTACTACCAAGAGAACACCAAATTACTATGGAGAGAAAAGAGACTTTACATTGTGTGGTGTAATAAAGTTGGTGATGACAATGCTATTAGGTTCTTTTATTTGCATTGACTCAAGAGAAGGTTGTTGAAGTTGTAGAGTCTTCATAGGGGGCCAATTTTGAATTGGATATATCCTCATCGTAGTAATACAAATTGTTAAGCTAGACTTTTAGAGTCATTTATGTTTAAAGAGGTGGTGCTAACTTCATCTATGGTGCCACTGAGGAAGAGGGAGTCCTTCAACACTAGAAGACCAATTCAGAGGTCTATAACAAATGTTGTATGTATAGGTGTACTTTTTGAAGTGGCCACAATGGTGTATCAAGCTCCATTATTTCTTGCAGTGGTACAATCTAAATTTGATGCAGTATGCCACAATGTGTGGAGAGGAGATATCTCTATCAATGCATACTTTGAAGACTATTCTTGAACACGAGGTTGTGATTGGTGTGAGCATTTTACTCCCCCCTAAGATAAAACGAGCACAATCAAGTTCTTGGGTTTTTGTTGTAAAACTCTTATGGTGGGTATCTAAGCATGGTCCATTGTGCGTTCCAAGCAATGGAAAAATGTTGATAAATAGTGACTCTATGTACTTCAAATTGCAACAGAACAAAACTCAAACTTCAAGAATTTAGCATTTTCGACCATTCTAGTTCAACCAAGACAAAACTCCAGTCTCTTGATATAAGGTTGCCTAAAATCACATGTTAGATAGCTTAGGTCATAAATCATGCTGTGAAATTTTCAAAATGGTCAAAATCATCAGTTTGGAGATTTATAGTGGAAGTTAGGTCCGAATGAAGTTTTGACTTGAAATTGTTTTTTTAAACTTCATCCTGGAACAATTTCTATTGACTTTAGGATTCAACTTAACTTTTAATTTGGAATATGAGTTTGAATTTAATCCTAATGTCTAAGCTCTAAGTTTGACATGGATTGGATGGATATCACCACTTTCATCCAATTATGAGTCCAAACATCATCTTTTGTTATCTTCCTTAATTTAACTCTATTTTCTAAATGTAATTAGATTTAAAAACTACTAAGTGACTTCTAAATGATGATAAGCTTAATTTTTTCCTTAATTATCTTCGAAAGATTTCAATTGGCTATCTACTTAAAACTTAAGGCTCTAGATTTCTTCTATTAACTTATTAATTTTAGGATTTTAATATTTTTTCTTGGTATATAATAGTATTACCTATCTATATTGATGTTTAAGACATTTAAAGTTTGGATGTTCCTATTTGAAGATTATAGACAGATGAAGTTTAACTGTTAATTGGTGCTAATCCACTCATTTCTATTAATTCTTACAACTCTAATTTGACTCTTCTTTTGAGTTACAACCTCTAATTTTAATTTAAAATCTAAATTTTATCTTTTACCTACTGTGGATGATTTTTTTCTAGATATCACCCATTTTCTGTTGCCATACTTCATTTATGCATATTTTTTTTTGTTATCTATTTTCTAAGTTTAAAATGTTTTTAGAAAGCTCTTAAGATGTTCTATACTAATTTGAATCTAAAATTGTGATTTAAATGATCCTATAGATTTGAATTGAGCATGTAAATCCTATCTTGTAGTTGGAATTTAAAACAAAAGGAATTAATTGGGAAATGGCTTAATCAAATACTATCTTGGAGTTTTCTTCTTCAAAAAGATGCTCAAAATCACCTTGGACCTTCCATTGTTCTCTATCTTTGTTGAAATTTGTTTAGAACTTGTTTTCTCTTTTTTGCTCATCAATTAATAAAGAGTTTACAATAAGAAGTATGACTTTAATTCACCACTAAAACTTCTTCTTTTTAATTGTTCTTTTTCTTTCTTTCCTTTCTTTCTTTTTCTTTTGTTGTAATATTTACAAAGTCAATGAATTGAATAAACCCAATAATTCTCCCTAGTTGACTAAAAAATAACAGTATTTTTAGGTCAATTATTTCTCTAAAGGTATTCTAATGGCTTACACACGTCAATGATCCTTCTTTAGTTTTTTTTAATCTATGAGTCAATGATTGAAGCAAATTATAATGTTTTGCAAGTCAATGCTAATCTATGATTTGCAACTTCTAAATTCTATTTCTCTAATCCTATCCTTCCTTTATATCTATGTATCCACAATTTCTCCCTTCATAGCCAACTATTCTCTTAGTTAACAATTTCTTTCTCTCCTCACTCCGACTTCATCCTTCCTAATTTTGAGTGTGGTTTTGAATTGTCAAGTTTCCTTGATTGTATTTGTAGTTCTAAGCTTGGTCCTTATTTCTAATCATGGATTACTATAATGCTACAACAAAGGATACATGATCAAGGCCTTGCTCTATTTAGAGTTTCAATAAAAAGATTAAAAATTTGACGTCTATATAATCAAGGCTTTATTATAGCAAGGTTTTTCCTAGCAATAACTTTAAAATGATAATAAAATAAAAGCCTCTCGAGACTTTAGTTTATAATAGCCAAGTTCAAAAATTTTGCCATGTTTTTGAAAACAAGAAAAATGCTAGACCAAATTTGAAAGGGACAAGCTACTAGGGGTTAATACAAGCATCCAAAACATAAAAAAAGAATTACAATTGTTAAAACCATGCAATCTACAATCTCTAGGAAAATTTTCAAGAAATAATTTCTACCCAAAATGTGTATGAAATCTTGAACAAAGCACTATAGAGCCCTTACAAGCGGCATCACCACGATACAAGAAGGACTTGTACGATCATTTATTTATCCACCCTCGGTAAATATACAAGCACAACTAGTTTTTTACAATTTTGGATAATTTTGTCTTATGGGTGCCTAACATTGTTTCAATGTGCTTCCAAAAAATGGATCTTTTCTAATATCTAAATATACACAAACTTACATGAAAATTATCCCATATTGCAATAATTACCTTAACTAGTTAAAACTAACAAGGCCACTGTGGTTTTTGAGTGGAAGTGGTGAAAGTATAAATTTAAAAATTTAAAGTGATAGGAAAATTCATGCCATTTCTAAAAACATAAAATAAGAAATTATCCGACCTTGCTAGCAAAAGTTGTGGAAGGATAAAGGTTAGCCTTTAAGAAACTACCTGAACTTCATCCACCTTTTAGGGTGCCTTCCCTATTTCAATTGTCTCTATATTTTAGAACCTAATCCTAAATTAGTTACTTACATCTAAATTCTCAGTTTGGACTTGCACGGATGATTTTATACTAACCTCATCCATTCCTTACCCTAAACTTCATATGTATGTTTCTCTCTCAATTTAACTCCAATTTTTATTTATCTTATCTTTTTGGAAACCTTTGAACCTAATATAAGAGCTTTGGAAAAAAAAATCTAATTTTTACACTATGAAGTGGATTTGTAAATCGACTAAGAGTAAAATGTGCTAATTCAAAGAAATTAAACAGAAGTTAACAACTTACCTCGGTGTGGGCCTCATTTATGAGGTGGTCAAATATTCCCTTAAATTCTCCGTCGTTTGTCATATTTTTGTAGTGTCTTGTAATTTTGCTCATCGCTTAAATGTGTGCAATTAATACAAGTTTAGAAGGTTAACCCCTAAAGGACCAAATACCATTTTTTGACAACATAGCAATCTTGGGCAGCTCACTATTAACAGGATTATTTTAAATTTTCACACAAGATGCACCCAAGGAGTAGCTTTAAGGCCCAAAAAATTTCATTACTTTTTATTACTTGGATAAAAATTTATTGCATGATATGTCATTTTCATTAGGCAACAGACAGCCCGGGCAGCCCAAAAAACTTCTTTAAAAATCATTTTAAAAGTAAATAAATTTTGAAATTAGTCCTTTAGATTTATATATATGCAAGAAGCTTTGAATCATTCCATTTCAATCAACAAGTCAAAAGTTATGAGGAGTCTTAGTTTGAAGGTAGTTAAAATCTCTACTCTAAAATAAACTTTGAAGTCCTTTATTTAACTCAATTTTCAATATTTTTGGAGAAAAATATAAACATTGGGTGTAGATTGTTTATTACAACATTACCATTGTTGGGATTGGCATTTTTCAATTCCATCACTAAATTCTTAACAATTTAGTGTTGTGAATCATTCTCTACCTCTTTCTACTTATTATTTTTTTCCTACATGTTTTACAATTTCAAATGATCTGAAATTTTTCAAGAATGTAGCCAACTTGCCTTGAAGAATGAATCCAAAGAGTAATCACCATTTGGGGCATTATTTCATACAAATGTGACCTTGTGAAGTGCAGCTGCCCGGGGGGACAAAAAAAGGATTTTTGTCACTTCAAACGATATTATCTTGCAATCCACACGGTGGAAATTTTTGAAATTTTTTCCACAACTTTTCAAACTAATGTACTACAAGATCCTATGGTTATATTTTTTCAAAATAGTTTTTTTTCCAAAAATTTGGTACTTGCATTAGAAATGGCAGTTTTGGAGCAGTTTTTGTGAAAACATAGTCTCTCACCTTTAGGGGTTAACTTCAACTTTTTTTTCTTTTCCCTTTGCTACTATTCCATTTTAATTATTGAGACTCTAATGGTTGACCTTTGGTGGAAGAGTATCTTAATGCTTCAATTTTCAAAATAATAATTGACTCAATCTCCATTCCAAGTCAATTATTAGTCTATCTCTATTCTAAATTTCTAACGGCTTACAATACTTCCAAGAGATTACCTCCTAATCTTCACCCATTGCTAACCTTCCAACTTCAAATTGCTTCTTCCTATTTCTAAATCCTACTTCAAGCATCAATAAACAACTCTTCAACTTTCTTTCTTTGTTTATTTTTAAGTGTTTTTTGCAATTTCAATTTATGTTTGAGAGAGGCAACCTTATAATCAAGCCTTTTGTTTTGTATACTATCCTACTTCTTCACTTTCTTTTCTACTTCTAAGAGACAAATTCTACATCTAATTTTTTTTTTCTTTTGTCGAGGTTGAAATTTAGAATTCCATCGAACAAGTTCAGTGCTTTAATAGTTCATGCTTCCAAATACACCAGACCAACTTCCAAATACACTAGATCGGCTTCCAAATACACATGACTAGCTTGATTCACGCCCCCTCCCCCTTCAACTATTGACGTGGCAGCCTCCAATTGATTGGGACCTCTTTTTGATTGATGCATGTTTACAAGGCTTATTTGATTGTTGGCTGCTTGTTCGTTCAAATTTTTCTTTTGTTTTCTTTGGCATTTGGGCCTCCCAACTGATTTGGGTTGGTTTTTTTTAATATTAATTCTAATATTTAATTTTTTGCACTTTTGAATACCAAGCAAAATTACTTCCTTGGGATTTGGTGACTAATCTTTTGGGTTCTATATCTATTGCTACTTGGGGATTTTTTTCATTTGACATTTAAATGCTAAACTTGGATTTTCCAAACTAGCATTTTAGAAACTAAACTTGATGAAATTATTAAACATGGTACTTCATGCAAATTTTTCAAACACTTAAAATCAAATTTTCGCTATGTTTTTGATAAAACTCTAAATTCTATCAAATCTCAAATCTCTCAAAGCCAAAGCTTTGCTGTAGTTGACAAACTTACAATTGCACTACAAAAATTCCAACAAGGTTAACTCAAATATTAGCCAAAATCACAAATGAACATGTTAGTGCACTTGGTAGTACAAAATAAAAATACAAAATAAATTAGTATAACCATGTGATAGTATAAAATTGAAGAAAATACACAAGTTAATACAAACAATTCAAAATTATACACTAAAGGCTCTCCAAAGCGGCATAGACAAGGTACGAAGGGGGATTGCTTTAGAATTACTACAAAACATAAACAAATCCCAAATTTTCAACAAAACTCAAGAACTTGCACAAAACGTCAACAAGTTAGTAGACAACCTAAAACAAGGTCCAAAACAAGTTAATAAGATTTGAAGGGACCCCTAAGTCCTTTAAAGCTTGTAAAAATGAAACAAAATGGAGCTAAAAATGCTCCAAAAACACACGTTCACAACTACGGCCCAAAAATGGCCAAAAAGTTCAACTAAATGGACTAACATGTTAACAAGCCAAAAAATGGCTAGAAGAGGTAACAAGGGGTGTTTTGAAAGGAAAAGGAATGCCCTTATATATTCTTCCATAGACATCCATTTCCTCTACTTTCCTAGTGGTAATCTTATCAACCAAGATTTTCAACATAATCTTCAAATTTTTAGTTTTTACACTGACTCAACTCTATCTTTTGAAAATTAACTCCAAATCACAAACGGATTGTACCATTGGCTTCAAAAGGCCATTTTTAATCTAAGAACATCCCCCAACCCTTTTTCCGTACTCAAAAACGCAACAAAAACCAAAAAAGAGAAAAATCCAACTTTTGACTTTATGTAAAAAGTAATTGATCTAAGTTCTTTAGTGGTTTTAAGGAAGTAAGAAAAGACATTGGAATGAGATAAAACCTCTTTGATCTCATTTCAATTTTGTATGCCCTCAGAACGGTAGTTAACTCCACGAACTTTCTTCAATTTTATCGGTTTTGAAGAATCTTATTGTTTAGGATACATCTAGTTATTGGAATGTCTTGAAACTTGTTGGAGCATCTTATCAATGTAAAAGAAAATGTTTAATTTTTAGTAAGATTCTACTGCATCCCAGATAATTCCTACAAAATTTTCATCGTGAATTTTGATGATTGACCATCCAAAAGAATATCTTCTGATGATCAAGAAGTTCATAAATGTTTTGTGGAACCTTTCGTGAATTCCACAAAAGATGTTCAAGATTACATTCTTACTTTGCACATTTGAATTTCCGCTATCTCCTTTAAATTTTGCTGAACAAGAAATCTTCCATATGGAAGGGAATCTTGGCAAATCAATTGCATCATTGGACTTTTGGCATGGATTTCACCTAGAATCAATATGCTTGAATTCTAGATGCCTTCCACTGGTCCATCTTGAGTTTTCTTCACATGTAGGCTAACAATTGGGGTTTCTACTATTTTGCCAATATAATGGAGAAATTGAAACCTCTTTATGGAATTTGATCTAAGAATCTCACTGAAATTTTTTTGGACCAATTTAGCGAGTATGTGTTACATGCACAATAGATTAGATAATTTGGACAATTTCTATTCAACATGCTCACTATGCGGAATTTGGCTGTAACCGACAGGGTTGATACGGTATTCTGGCAACTTGGCATCCCGCTAGACGTCCACTGGACGTAGCGCTGACCTTGGGACGTCATTTCACATATCGTATTTTTATATTCTCCCGTCTTGTGGATGGTTAGACGGGACATTGGGCAATCGAGCTGTCGGGTGGAAGGGGGTCAGGTGGACGTGGTTGGACGGATGGGAGGACCAAAATGAAAATTCTTTTTGAAGAAACATAATAATTTGAACAAAAGAAATATGCCCCCCCCACCCCCCACCCCCACCCCCACGAAAAAAAAGTTGAGGTGTCCCAAAAAAAACATTTTTCATATAATAATAACAATATTAAGAACACATTCTTTAACTTGCATGTACTAAATGACAACAATGTCAATCATACACCCAAAAATTTATAATAATAAATCTACATGACTTGCCACAAAAGAATAGTCTTCGATTAAAACTTACATTCTTTTAATTAATCCCTAAAAGATCAAGTTCGTTTTTGTATGAATATTACTCCAAACGATGTTATTTATTGGAAAGAGAAATAAACTTTATACATATTTATTTTTTGCAAATGTAATGTTTAGATCTTCCACTAGAGTACTAGAGCTATAGAAGAATGTATGGAAGAAATGATTGAAACTTAACTTATCGTCTACCCGTTGGCCTGTTGGTCCGTCCGTCCTCGTGGACCCGTCAATTCGTCGGCCTGTCAGCCCGTCCAATGAACGGTGACCATTGCGCCTATTGCACACACTACGTTTGAACGTCCAAACATCTTATTTTTGAATGTGATTTGCCCCGAGGCCTTCAAATTCGTCAACTCTGGTAACTAAGGAACAACACTCTATTTAGGATCAAATGCTCTATTAGCATGTGACGTGTTTACTTTGATTTTAAACTCTTTTTTGAACTTTTTGTATATAAAATTACATTCAAAATTGTAAAAATAAAATAAAATAAAATATTGAGTTTCAAGTAACAAAATGGGGATTCACAATTTGTCTCTAGGTTAGTATAAAAGTTAGTACAAGAAGTTCAAAAGTCCAAAAGTAATTAAAAAGTCCAAAGAAGTCCAAGACTACAACATGTCTAAGCTTTTTTGCCATGAAGGAAGGTGGATGAAGGAGGTCAAGCTTAGAGTCCCCAATGGAGGGAAACATGCTAGGAACAAGGATATAATAGATGGGAACGCAGATGAACCCATTTTTCGAAGCTTGACCAAAGTCTTAGCCTATTTATCATTTACATAGTCCTTCTAAATTCTATAGAAAGTAGAGGATTTTTTTTTTTCCAAATATTTTTTGTGATCTTGTGAAGCATCAATATATCTTTCAGTTTTTTGTTTGGATTTCCAAGTTTCAAAATTATGTGGTAGAAAATGTACTCAAAAATTTATATTGTGCATTGTAAAATTTTAGACATTGCTGCATTGAAAGATTTTTTTGAAGACATGAATAAAATCATATTGAATATATAGTAGATATTTAATTTCAAAATCTACAATGAAAAAATTTGCCATAACCAATGGTCAAAGGCATCTGAAATTGTTGATCACAATGAAAATAAAACTTCCACTGCAAATGCTTATAGCTTTCAATCCCTATAGTCAAGTGTTACAAAATTTTTACCAATTCTTTTCAGCAAGTCTACTACAAGGCTACTAGTTATTAAATTTCAAAAAATATATATTGTTGAAAATTTTGATGAACGCAATAGTAGAGACAATTTTGGGTGCTTTTTCATCCAAAAAATGGCCTTGGTTCTTTAGAGGTTAAGTTAAGTTCAAAAAATGAGCATTTTTTTTAATTGTTTTAATTGTTTGGCTATTTTTTTTAAATCAAATATAAAAGCATTCATTTTTTGGCATTTCCTATCATTCTTTTTTTGTTCATAACTTTTAGAGATAAATTTTTGTTAGCCTAAATTTTTACAAATATTATATTTTGAATGCTTTACACACTATCTATATATTCTTTCATTTAAAAATATATATTTAAAAAGTCATATTACTCATTGAAATAGGTTATTTTGAAACAAAAATGGTAGGGTTTCTTGCAACAACCTGTATATCAATATTCATGTGACACGTATGGGCACACAATATATACATATAAGTATAATACATACAAATCAAATCCTATTTGTATTCATATATACCAGGTAAAGGGGTTGTATAAGTCAAATATAATATCATGTATTTGTATAGGGATTGTATGAATTGTATATAATATTGTGTAGCTATATAAAAGTCATATATGTCATGAATAATATTTTTACTTGTATAGGAGTGGTACAAGTAATAAACAATGTTACATTCTTTTAAACATGATATTGTATTTTTGAACAAAAGTTGTATAAACCATATACAAACCATATAAAAGCCTCTGAGAATGTATCCAACATTCAAATGAGTGTCCAACTTTTACAAAATTTCAAATCAAAAGTGTAACAACTTTTATAAAGGTAATACAAATTTCTATAAATCCACCAAATTTTAACCCCTAAACGTCCAAACTGCCTTTTTTGGCAACATAGCGATTTTGGGCAGCTCATTGCGTATGAAGTGTTTATTGTTTTTTGCTGAAATTTTCACACAATATGAGGACGAGGTTTGTCTTTAAGGCCCAACAATTTTCATAATTTTTGACTTCATTGTTCAAAACTTATTGCATGATCTGTAATTTTCAATGCTCGATGGGCAGCCCAAAAAAAATCTAAAAAATCTAAAAAAAAACTTTTTTCAAAAATAAAAATTTGAAATTGGCTCTTTAGATTTATATATACTTGGAAAGCTTTGAATCATTCCATTTTGATTTATGAGTTGAAGGTTATGAGGTGCTCTAGTTTGCGGGTAGTTATAGATTCCCTACTCAAAAATAAACTTTGGAGTCCTTAATTTAACTCAATTTTTAATATTTTTTGAAAAAAAGAAGAAACATATAATGTAAATTGTTTATTAATATATTACCACTGTTGGGATTAGAATTTTTCAATTTTATAATTAAATCTTAACAATTTAGTGTTTTGAATCATTCTCTACTTCTTTCTACTTGCTATACTTTTTCTATATGTTGTACAATTTCAAATGATCTAAAATTTTTTAAGCATGTAGCTAACTTGCCTTGAAGAATGAATCCAAAGAAGTACAATCATTTTGGAGATTTTTTCATACAAATGTGACCTTGTGAAGTGCAGCTGCCCGTATTTTAACAGGGCTAAGAAAATGAGTTTTGTCGCTTCAAACGTTAAAATCTTGCAATCTACACGGTGAAAAATTCTGAAATTTTTTCCACATATTTCCAAACTAGTTTACTACAAGATCCTACGGTTACTTGGTCCAAAAATGTTTTTTTATCTAAAATTTGGTGCTTGTATCAGAAATGGCAGTTTTGGACTGTTTTTGGTGAAAACATAGTCTCCGACGTTTAGGGGTTAATTTCAATTCTGTTATTTTTTTTGCTTTTATAGCTTATTAAAATTTCTTTTCTCAAATTTTGCAGTAATACAACTCTCTTTTACTTTTAAGGAATTTTCTATCTCTTAAAAGCTCTAATTGCTTTGTGTTACAACTTTTTAGAAAGTAGATTCTTTTATATATATTATTCAAATTTTAACTCCAAATCTTTTATACTATGTTATCTATGATTTGCTAAAATTGAAACTCTAAAATCTAACAACAATTCTACACTACTTTACTTCCAAGCTCATATCTTTCAATTCTTAACTCTAAGGTAAGAGTTCTATAATTTTTGAAAGATAACAAATCAATATATAATCATTACAAATCTTAAAATTAGATTCTTCTCAACCTAACTACTATGGTCATTTAAAAATTATGCCTTTAAATTCTTTAGTAGTTGGTCCTCCCTCAATTATAAAGCATAATTTTCATGTACAAACTTCAAATAAAGTGAGCCACATCTTTCTAGAATTAAAATAAGAAGAATATCATCCTTCCAAATTTTCATTCTAAAATTTATCATATAAAGTTTATTAAACTCTTCAAATACACGACAAACTAAAAAAAAACTATATCATGAATGAAGTGGAAGGTTGTCTTTTATCTAAGGGTTGTTGTTATGTGATCCTAGAAGCATGAGTTCATAAGCCTACAACACTACACACCTATATTATAGGTGTTTATATTATAAAAAACTTTCATGATTATAGTGTAATTATGCTACAGATGCCTATATTATAGGTGTTTATATTATAAACACCTTCAATAGTTGTAGGACATCTACTTATATATGCTCAAAGCTCATATACTGCATTTTCATGCTCACACACGAGCATCGTTGTCTCTTATCCTAAGCAATTAGATTTCAACCCCATAATATGCTATATGGACTAGATTTCATCCATTTGCCTTTTTTTTCTCCCCATAACTAAATCTATATCTCCTAAGTGGAACTACAATCCTTCAATATCTAAAACAAAAGTAAAATAAGTTTTCACCTTAGGTTTAATAATTTATCCAAAATAAAATAAATCATGGAATTATCTTAAGAGTAGTAAAAAATTAGAAAATCGAACCCTATAATCAATGAATGGAGGCAATAATAACCCCAAAGAAGCAAAATTAGCTGCTAAGTTGCACTTGATTGATTAAGTTTCTACAGCTCGATCTGATCTGGATTCAAGCCTCATTGGAATCATCAAGCAACATAGTCATTTTGTTGTTTGGCATTGCTAATAAGATAATGCATGAAAGTTGTACATCCAACTCACTATGTTTCTCTGAGCTATGACAAGATGTAAGATATTTGAGATAAATTAATATGGTTTATAATATAACTAAACTATGGTTTTCACCATGATCTTCGAGCCTTTTTTTCTATTCATTTTTTACATGAACTCAATTAAATCCAATCAAAATAACAATAACAAATATTTTTACATAACCAAACAATTTTCATTGACGCGGCATGGTCCATTGTGAATCTAGAGCTATTAGGTTGTAGCATATGTTTGTATTTTGGCCACTGTTAGGCCCTGTGTTGCATTGAGGGTTGAATATTATCTTACTAACCACACAATGGAATTCTTTGTAAGGTGTATTCACATCTTGTTATATTAGTGTTGATTGGAGGTGAATTTCAATTTATTCACATGTTTATATGTAAGAGTGACAATGCCAAGGCATTCACAAAGTCTTTGTTGTATTATTAGTGTTGTTTACTTACGCTTGTCACATGTTGGCACAATATGATCTTGGCACACTGTGTTTATGCATGACAACATCTTCATGAGAAAATAGTTTGTAGAATTCTTTTGTAAATTCAATTTTCATAATTTTTCAAAAAAGAAAGTTCCTCAAGATTTAGTTCATTGTTTCAAAAAAAATCCTAGACCATCAATTCAAATCTTCAACATAAAATTTTTAAATTCAATATTAATAGCGCAAAAAATTTAAGCTAAGAAGATTCAAAATCTCATAATCTAGTCACACAAGGTGCAAAAAGTCCCATTTCCTTCACTTTGAATGCAAATATCTTGTGCAATGGAAATGAAAAGTTTGAGTGTTTTTTTAAGTAGAAAAGGCCTCCAAGCCTCAAGTATTAAGATTCAACATATCCTCCACCAATTATTATTGTTATTGAAATATTACTCTATTTTACCAATTTTTCCTTAATTGAGTTTACACCATTTTTAAGGTGACATGAATAATTTCCTTTGAGGATAAATTAGTGCACGGGTAGTAGATATTCTTTTGGTAGTAGGTATTTTTTTTGTTACGCTACCGTACATTTAAATCAGTTTTGGCACCTTATTGCCAGTTTGGTAGCCTGATTTGGATTTCTTGACTTTTGACACTTTGCTTTTTCTAATTATTAGACACTTCTAATTTTGGATTGATTTTTTTTATTCATGCTTAAATGTAAATGTGTTCCTTTTTCTAAAAAAATTCAAGAATAATTTTTGGATATTCATTATTATAGCAACAATGAAATTTTTTCAGATTTTCAAAAATAGGTGAAGAATTAAAAAAAAAATTAGGGCCGCTTCACACTATGGCACAAGAATGAGAGTCCGTCAATTTCAACCAATGAAATTTCAGAAATCCTAGAATTTGAACTCTCAACCCTTTACACTAGGAGGCATAGTCCAAAGTTCGTTGACCTCAAAACTAACAATATGTCAAAAAATTGCCTACATGGCGATGGACTCTTGACATGAGTTTGGATCGAGCAAAAATCCGAATTCAAACTCTGGTTGAGAGGCTGTTGAATTTTGAAGAAAAAATAAATAAAATAAAAAAAAATCTGAGAAGATCTCAATCATGAGATCTGAACGGGTTGTTTTTGCAAGGCAACAAATAGGATGCGCCTTCTTCTTCTTCTTCTTCTTCTTTCTCTCTCTCGTGCATCTTAATAGAAATCGCTTAAATTTTTTGCAACTCTTTGTTGTTTATTAGCTCTCTCATTTTTTCGCAAGTAGAGAAGATGGACAATTTCTCTCAAAATCCTTTCTTTTGTAGCCAATCGCCTTTGATGGCTTCGAAATTTTTTTTTACTCCAATTTCTTATGAAACATTTCAATTGTTTTCAATTGAAGTTAGAGAGAAGAGAGTAGAAGAGAGTCAAGAGACAAATGTTGCAAGGATAGAAGAGAGGGTTGTCGAGGGAGGCGATTGTGAAATTACAGGATCTTCCCAAAAGAGAGTTTCTCATAAGCAAAAGGTTGTTCTGAAGAAAAAAGAGCTTCGAAAAATAAGGAAGCAATAAAAATTGAAGGGAAAGTCAAACGAGAAGAGGCACATTGAATGTGAGAGGACTTCGAGGTATTTCAATTGATTGCATTGAAGGGGGAGATGGAGCCTCAATTCATTAGAAATGGCAAAAAAATAAGGTATGAGTTTTCTACCTTAATTTACATTTTGCCTTTGCCTTACCCTTCACTGTGCGCCTGTGCTTGGCCCCCAAGCCCTCTTTCCTCCCATTGTATACGCAAATATTGTGTCACCGATGGGGTTTGAAACCTAGTCTCCACCATCACAATGCAAGAGAATTTGCACGATATAAAATTATGAACAAACTCTCCACCTACTTCCTCTCTTTGATGAATGCTACCTTCTTTTTTTGTTTATATCCTACATAGTCCTTATTTCACAGTAAGAGCATGTACTGTAATTGTTCTTCCAATGCCGTTTTTGACTACTCATATTTTTTGAATCTTTTGTATGTAGGAATTGATACTTGGATGAGGCTTCATGCTTGAATGTTTGTCATGCTATCTAAATTCATTCGCACTGTTGTAGCATGCCATAAGAAATTCAAGACCATTTTTTATTCTTACAAAGAAGACAAAATGGCCAATGGCATTTTTGACAATAACCGGAAAGAGAGCAAATTCTACTGTAATGCTCTAGATGAATGGTATCACCAAGATGGGCAAATCATGAAGCATATTTTGGCTACAACCACAAATAATGTACAAAGTCAGATCAATTCAACCTCAGATGTGGAGAGTGTATCAACTTCAACAACCATTTCTACACCACCATCAAAAGTTAAACAAAACTTTCATAGTAAATTGTTATCTTTGAAAAAATGACAGAAACTAACACATGTTTGATGAAAAACTTTGAGAGAACAAATTGAGTTGCTAGAAAGAGTAGACTACCAATTTGATTGTTTGATCAATAAGCTCTAGAGTATGCTACTCCTCATTTAAGCTACAATCATCATCATTGTCATTGTACGTACAATTTTCAAATTGAATGTCTGAATTTCTAGCCAAATGACTTTTGCTCGGGGGCTCCAGTACGCGGTAGAAGTAGAAATATAGGTACGAACAAATGTAGGGGTCCAAAAAAACATTGGAGCAAAAAATTATAATTTGCTTGATTATACTATAGGATGTATAAAATATCAATAGATGTCTTCAAAATACTATAGGGTGCTAAATAATGGGTCCCATTAGAAAATCAAGTAGATTTAGGATACCCCCCAAAATATTCATTTTATGTGACAAAAGTCTTAAATAGGTCTGCTTAATGAGCTGGCCTGTTTGCTAATGTGATAAATTTTGAGACGTTATGAGCTGGCCTGTTTGCTAATGTGATAAATTCTGAGACATTATGAGCTGGCTTCTTTGACAGAGTGATTAATTTTTGGATGTTGGAGATGCCTTTTATTTCAGATGTCATTAGACGTCGGATGGATTTTGGCAACGTCCCCAAAATCGATGGTCGCTGTCTATCGCTAGGGTTTGGCGGACATTGTGTTTCGGGAGCTTTGGACTTTGGCTTCCTCCTTTTGATTTTTTCATGGCTAGACGATTAGGGTTTAGGGTTGCTGTCTATCGCTAAGGTTTGGCGGACGTTGTGTTTCGCGAGCTCTGGACTTTGGCTTTCTCCTTTTGATTTCCTCATGGCTAGATGATTAGGGTTTAGGGTTTCTTGAGTTCCTTGGTTACGATTTCTTGAGTTCCTTGTTTACGGTTTAGGTGTTTGGCTTTCTGCTGTGGTTCTGGTATTCCAGATGGCTCTCAATTTCAAAATAAAGTTGTTTACAGTTGTAGATGAAAGTGCGCGGCCAGAGCTTTTGAGTCCATTTTTCTGCCAAACCGGAGACACTTATGTTGAGTTGCGGGTACGTCTGGAGAAGGGTGCATGTGTAGACTGGCCGTTCTAATTTTGGGACTTTGATGAGCAATGTCGCATCCGTTCCAAATTTGAAGCGATGAATCCAGTCAGTGAGCGAGTGTACGTGATTCCGGAGGAGGAGATGACAGGAAGACTTCGTAAGCAGAGCTACCTTCACAATGTTGGGGAAACATGGAGCAATGACTTTGTGGCACCCGACGATTTGGAGTTCCCCAACATTGAAGGGCAGGAGTTTGAAGATGGTGTCTCTCCAACTATACAAGAGGCAGAAGCGACGGTAGGGCTGAGGGTACGTGAAGTGGCTGCAGAGGAAGAGGTCGAAGAGGACGAGCAATTTTTGCAGTCAAAACTTATTTCGAATGAAAGCATGGAAACGTACAAGTGCGGTGCCGTGAAGCTGGCGAGGGAACTAGCATCCATGGATTTTGTAGATCACATATGGAGGCTCAAAACTTACGATCAACATGGAGTGGCAGTAGTGAAGGTTCATTGCGGGGAGTGTAACAAGGAAGTAGGTGGTACTGGTGGTGACCACAACAAATCGGTTATTCAGAACTTGTTCGCGAATTTCAAGAAGTCTCATTTGCATTCTACATTGCATATCAAGTAGTGGTGCAAAAGGAAGGAGATTCTCTATTGTGATCATCCAAAGAAGGAGGGAAACAAGGGTAAGCTGCTAATCTACACTCCAACTGATCATAGGCGACTTGTGGACGAAGGTGTGAGCATTCTCCAAAGTGTCAATGATTCTGTCTCTGCAGATGATCCTCTGTTTGTACTGGTAGAGGATGCGGGGGTTTCGGAATTCAAATCGTTTTGGTACAAAGTGCGCTGCAAGATTGACGGAGAAATCATGCAGCTCTGTCCAGCAAAACAGAATTTGAGGCTGAACTTAGAGAATCACCTTCACGGGCTGATTCATACAAAAGGCGCTGAAGACATAGCTGCGGCATCAAACTCAAAGACAAGGTCGACTGCACTCAACATTGGAAAACGAGGTAGGCCCACAACAAGGTCGAGATCCAACATCGGGACGCAGCCCGATCTGCACAGTTGGTTTAGCGGTTCAGCCAATACAGATTCTACAACAGTCGAAGAAACTCAATCAGGTATGAATTCAGATTCAATTCTTGCATTACTATGTTGGGGTTTTAGGGAGAAGATAGTTGAATATGCTAGTAAGGTGTATAGAGTGGATGCTCTACTAAATGATCCAAAACCAGTTGCAATATGGGTAGCAGAGCCTAGTACTGCTGCTGATTTTGTATATAAAAAAGAAAAGGTTGTTGTCATGGGCTGCTTCTGCCATGTAGCTTGCAAAAGGCTGTCGGTTACAAGAGAGCCATTTGCCAATTTGATGTGCTCTAATTGTGCAGAAATTGTGCATGCCACTGATTTTCGATTGAGAGTCTTTTGTGAAGGTCGTGCGCTTGTAAAGCGAGGCTTCAGGAATACTCAAGGGGGGAGAAGGGTCGATTACTTGCAGTCTCAGGAGTTAGCTGCACATTCTAGGCAGTTGGCTAAAAAACTTCGTGAGGAAAAAGCAATGCATTGGGTGGTGAAGTCTAGGGTTGCCCAACTAAAGGTACGGCAGTATGTTCTAAAGCTAAGTGCAGTTGAGAGCTTCAACAGAAAGGATGTGTTGTCCTTTTGTAACAATATTCTCGCGGCTCACAGAACCAACGCTTTTGGGGGAAAGCCAGCTTTATGGGACTTCCTCAGGGATGTCGCTACAAATTTGAATCAAGTGAGGCAGGGTTACAAATTCTCCAAAAATACTAAATCGTTTGCCCAGGCAATGAAGATATATGGAAGCCGCCGTATATGTGATCTGTTTGCTTTGAATTTTGGGGGCCCTCTTATGATAGTATTAAGCGGGAAAATTCTAAAGGGGTCCAGTTTATTGCCGGGGAGCATTCTTCTTTGTTTGCTGCTGTGGCTGAGATTTATGAGGAGGCCAAATCGGCTCATGGAATTTCAGGACTTGTTCCAGCCATTCTAGCCGAAGAAGAGACAAAGGTGAGGTCACGTATTTCTTGGGAGGCACGGTCTAATGGGTTGGTCGGGTTTTGTGGCCAAAAGGAGGGTCATCTATGTGTGTCAACGTTCAGGCCGCAGGTGGGCAGTGGTGAAGCTGGATATGGGGCCATCGTTGATTCTTTCCGGTTAAATCAAAAAGGTAGTTTTGCTCGGGTTATCATGGTTAATCCATTGCATGCTAAGCTACCAAGATTGGTTCTTGTGGTCTCCTGTACGTGCAATTGTTTTGATTCCACATGGGTTAGAAATCTGTGGAAGAGTATTGATTTGCTTTGGCAAGAAAGCTGTGGGACATCTGTTGGTCCAGTTATTGGGTATGCTTCAGATGGAGACTCCAAAAGAAGACAATTGATGGTAAAAGACTACACCAGCAAGGAAGGGTTGAGGTACAAGATTGGTTGGGAGGGTTGGTCTTTATCCTGTGAATGGTTGGGGGAAAATAAAATACAGGGATTGCATGATCAGGACTTCATTTATAATGGCAAGAAATTGATTAACCCTCTTGATAGTGCTGTGAAGAGTTTGCAATTAGGGGCTGATGTGTGTTACTTAGACCATCTTGGTCAGGTTTACCAAAAATTTGCTATAGATCAGCACGGTTTGTGCAAAGAAGATGTGCAGCGAATTGATCGGCAAAACTGGGCAAGTGCACAACGCATTTGTGCCAAAAAAGCTAGGACTTGCTTACATGATCTACGAAGTGGTAAAGATGCACATCAAAAAAGAACACTTGGGACTGAATTGTATTTGGCTATATGTGCTGATTACATAGACATTTTCCTTTCCATTTCATTGAGTTTGAGGGAGAGGGTTGTGCTGGCTAGCAAAGTGTCATTTTTCTTCCGTATTTGGAAGTTATGGTTCAAGTATGGGGACCACGGTGTAGGAGGAAATACTAAGACTCCAACACTACAAGAATGTTTTGTGAGTAATCAGTGCTACCTTGACGTTCAACTCTCCTGTCATTTTGTGGTTTTGCTCATAAGGTATTTCAGAGATGCATTCTCGCACTTGCCGGTGCCATTTCACTTCACAGGATCTGATTCGTGTGAGATCTTTTTTAGCAAGGTGGGTGGGATGCAGGGCATGGAGCGTGCTTACGATTTCCAAGAACTGGTGGGGTGTGCTAATACTGTGAACCAGCTTGCTGCGATCGAGTATGGACAGAATGGCTTGCAGTTTGACCGTGCGCACAACAAGCAGCGCAACATTTGGGCAGAGCTGCACCCGCTGGAACTTGGAAAAGCACCTGCTGATTTGTTAGATTATAGCAGCCTCGGTACTGATGCAGACTTTGTGACAGCACTAAAGGAAGGCTTAAAGGCAGCCCAAACACAGCTGAAAACGTTGAATATGGCCCTTTCTACTTATGCAAAGTCTAAATGCTGGTTCTTGCAACCGTGGTTGGTCGAGAGCGCAGATCCCAAGCATTGGGCATATGTTCCACCTACCAAATTGGTTCCAGGGGAAGATGGGGATGCGGAGGTTTTGAGGGATTCCATCGGGAATGTGCTCATGGAGGGTGAAAGTGTTGACGGTGAAGACGAAGACAACAACATTGAAGTAAGTGGAGGTGGCACAAGTGTTGCCGATGGCGATGATCTACGTGTTGCTGAGGAGGAATGCAGAGACGCAATTTCCCAGATGCTAGATGCCGCGGAGCCAAACCAGCCAGAGGAAGGTAATTGTAGCACACCCAAATCTAGGTTCTTGCCAGTCGTTGAGTACATGGTCAGGCCATCCACAAGTCCACTTTGGTAGCCGACTTGAATGGAAATCCATTCCTTTCTAAAGACCGCCTAACTCGTATAAAAAACAGCGTCTACTTCAACAATGCGGAGGAGTACTTGTTAGCTGCGAATTCATCAACAACCTCTTTTATTGGGTTAGGAAGTGATTGCGGTGTGTTGTTTGTCCAATCTTCCTGTTTAAACAAATCTTCTACAGTGAGGGCTGCACAGAAAAGAAACCGGGGATGTGCTTAGGCAAGTTGTCCAACTGCTGTCTCTGCTGGCGTGGACGTTGGTATGTGGTGGCTGGGCCAAGTTCAAAAAATGCGTAGGAGAGTTGGAAATAAGTGGGGTTTGGGCAGGAATCCAGTCAACCTCATGTCCAAGGATGCAGTAGGTAAGAAGGTAAGTTCTGCCCTTTCAATGCAGATTATGTTGAATTGGTTCAAAACAACGTCGGGGAGGAACAAATTCAAATATGACGTCACTGACACCCAATGGATAGACATTGATAGCGTGATTTGCACTATTGCACTTTCATTCAATTGTAGAAGTAATGTTTACACTCTAGAAGAAAATGATAGGAATGTACTCGATGAGTTTGTTTCCAAAAATCAGTGAGCGTTGCAGCTGACTCCGGGATCCATGCTCATTAGATTCAGATGGAAGGTCAGGTATGCACAACGCCAGGATTTATTTTTTGATAGGCTTCAATTCTGTGAACATTTTGTGTAATTTATTTTGCATGTTTCCTATCAGTCTATAAAGTTTTTTTTGTTGGCATTATCTAGTTATTGCAGACCGTACAATGTGCTACAGGTTTGTGCACTTTTTGAACCCATGGTCTGCCCTGAATACTCTCATTTTTTGGCACAATTTTATTGGTTCTTCAAATTTTAATGTATTGTGGACTTTATCTTGTTTTTTCTCTTCTTGTATTTTGGGGTGGTGGTTTGGGGTCCCCTGATTTTGGGTCTGGGACTTCAATCTGCCACGTCTTGTTGTGATTGGATCGATGGTAGATGTAGGGTTTAAGGATCTCTTTTGCGATTCTGTATCTTGTGAAATTGGGTTGTTGTGACTGATTGGAGTTAGGGTATCGGGTCGCAATCATTTTTTCCACATTAGTCGCATCAGAAAATGAGGGTTTAGGATTAGTTTGCAAATTTGACATTTTGAGTTGATTTCTGTGATTCCCAAGCAGATTTGCTGTGACAAGCAACTCTGACGCATCGATGGAGGAGGTTTTCTGGAGTTTATTGCATCGGGAGGGTGCCAAAGGAATCAACTTCACGGCATTTTGTCTTAGTTTGCTCAGGATTTTGCTATTTCTTGGGTTCTTTGTAATTTTTTGGGAGCACTCCTGGAGAATTTGGCAGGTCACGTGGGTGCTGCTCTTTTGCGCTACAGGAATCTCCTAAAACCGCTCTGTCCAACATGAATTGAAAGCGCACCTTCAACCCTCATTTTCCTTCATTTTTGTTCTATCCTAAATCCTGCCTATGCGTTGTTATAAATCCTGATTTCCAGATGCTGAGTTCCCACTCAGACGCTCCTTTTGTGCTCGTTTTCTCAGCTACTTCTGCAGTGAGAGGTGCGATGGAGGAAATCGCTGCTGTTGGACCGAGGATTCAAGTTCTGGCGCTGCAATTAGCGCGCTATGTGGTGGGGGATTCTGTTCACTCCGCAGTGACCCAAGTGAACCGCAGGTACCCTGAACCTGCTTCTGCCTCTCACGTTTTTGAATTTTAGCATCGTTTTGCATTGTGGTCTTTTAATGTGGATGCGCAAACAGTGCAAAAATTTGTGCACTTTGGTCCAACAGATCTCCAATTTGTGTTTTACATAGTCTAGGATTTTTGCAGCACGTCAGGGCAGCGGGTATCCATGGAGAACGTCAACTTTGGAGCTATCATGCGCGACTGCATGTTTCAATTTGTTGGCCACTTGCCCGAGGATGATTGGGAGTGTGCATTCATAGACGAGGAAGCATCATTGGCAGTCCTCCCAAGTCTCGCTGCTGTTTGCAAGGATTGGCGCGACAATATGTATGGACTTACAGAGTTTGCAGCCATGCTCATTGCCTTTGCTGATTTCAAGCAGTTGAAGCCGCGTGGACTCTCTCAACGTGGCTCACAATCGCGGAAGAAGGAGATGACATTTGTGGTATCAAAGTACCAGACTGCTCTCTCTCTCCTCTCTCATTCTTGGGCGTTGCAGGTGGAGATTTCTTAGCGTCTCCGCACGGCAGCACTTGCAAATTTCACGGTCTCGGAATTGCAAGACCTGCGCTCGAAGCTGCACGAGGGTTGGGGTGCGACCGAAATCCAGGTGGATGCAGGCTACAAGTTGCAGCCCTCTTCCCGGACTTGGATTATGCCCTCCCAACGTTCCACCTGATTCTACTTGTTTCTGGATTCTAAGGTAGTTTTCTACACCCCTAAACTGTGCACCCTAGTCTTTTTTTTGCATTTTCTCTGATTTTCTTGTCATGTGGCTCGTTTCTACATCTATATTATGCTCTTCTTATCTCCCTCTTGTTTGATTAATTGCTTTCTCTGTTGCAGCGCAGGTGCTGGAACTTGTATCAGGAGGAAACATGTGGGCCTCAATTTTGGAATTTTTTGCGGAGGAAGGGTTTTGTGCAAGTTATGGCTGTGCACCTTTTGTTTTTGAGTGTTAGAATTTAGGCCATTTACAAGTTCTCACTGTCGCCATAACTTTCCCCAAACTGTGCTTGCACACTTGGGTTGCAGGACTCGTTGTGTTTATGAACACATTTGATACATTTGATTTCCCATTGTTGTGCATTTGTGATATTTGTTGTATGTTTGTTTCACTTTCAGCCTTTGAATCCTTAGTCTGCAATTTAGCACTCATTGTTTGTATTTAGTAAAGGAATTTCGTTTGTGTTTGGAATCTGTATGTGAGCGTATAAAGAATGTATGCAATGCAAAAGGAATGTGTATGTGATCTTTAGGAAAGTCTTTCAGCCTAAATGTGTTTGTGAACTCTAAATTCAATCCAAAATTCACTAACACTGAATAGGAAGTAGTAGAAAAAAAATGGGAAATAAAAAGGTAGTAAGTAGGGGGATGAATAGGAAGTACTAAAAAAAAATGGGTGTCCAAAAAAATGTAGTAGGTTTTTTTTTCATTATAAAATAGCATACCATAAATTCATGGCAATTGGGAATTTAAACTAATGTATGCCCTCCTTTTAATATCCTGCATTAGAAAATTATATAATGATAGAGTGCGAAATAATCTCTCCAAAAAAAATAATACCCCCCTATAAATTATCCAGTGTTCACAGCTATGTTCTTATTTTTTTCAAGGACTGCACCCCTCGAGGACTTTTGTAAAGAGTCTCGACTAGCAATAGATGAACTTGAGTTGAATCATCCAACATGTTCTTCATTTTTTCTTGTCGTTGTGTCCTTGTTTCTTTACATGTAGGATTTTCCTCATTCTTGATTTCTTCTTCTTCTTCCGATTCTATGAATGGAGTTTCTTCACCTTTCAGATTTTTTTGGGAGTTCCCTCATTTCTTGCAATGATGATTCCAAAGAGTAAAACATATAAGTTTCTTGCGAGGTTTCTTGCAAATTTTCTACTAACATATTGGCTTCAACTTGCAGCTCTTTTTCTGCTTTTCTAGCCCAATCCATAGAGACTTCATCATTCTCTAGAATGCACAAATTGTAAAGATATAAAGATCTTGTAACAATGTTAGGCAAATTTCGAAGTGGCATGTAGGCTCTTTTCAATAATATGCACCATCTTCCTTTCAGAATTCCAAATGCTCTTTCCATAACCATATGGGTGCTCGATTGGATAAAATTCCAATGTTTTTTTTTCCCTAGGTAATCCTTTTTTTCTTCTTTGAATGGTGAATAAAACCAAGGTCTCATTGGATATGAAGCATCACCAATGAATTTGTAAGGTAAAAATGCACCTCTCATAGTCTTCTTCCCTATTTTTGATTTCAAAAATAAGGCCCAATTATGAATCCATTGAGCCCATCTAAAATCATAGTCCCATAATTTGCAATCGGCATCTATAACTCCTTGTAGTAAACATGAATAATATCCCTTTTGGCAATAGTATGCAATAGGGTCATGAGATGGTGTTGTAATAGGGATGTGGCTACCATCTATTGCTTTTAGAATAATTGGAATACCATCAAAGCCCTTTACCATTTCTTTCATCCAAGCAAGATTTGGTTTTTAAAAATCAATGGTCTCAAATGAATCCTAATAGCTTCACAACAATCCTTCACAATGATAGAAGTTGTACTCAATCCTACGCCAAATAAATCACCAATCATTTGCAATGAATTACCTGTAGCTAATCGAGAAAGAATTATTCTCCACACTAATACTTATACTTTCTCTGAGATGTGTACCCTTCTTCTTCAAAGCAAGCCCTAAAAGAGTGCATAGATATTGAAATGTAGATTGACCCACCCTCATCCGCTTTCAAATATCACCATTTGAAAATGACCCCATAAGTGTATGTTAAAAAAACCCTCCATATCTTGAAATTTGTCAACATTTCCTTTGAAAATTCATCCTACATCCTTGGACAATAAAAATTGCCATCATCATCATTTGGGCATTTTGTTCAAAAATTGCAAGTTTTTGCAATGTCCAAATGTCCACAATGACATACTTTATGACCATGAAAACTGAAAGTAGAACAAGAATGCGTTCATTTTTAGAATCCATGGTTAAAAAAGGTGAGACTAAAATTTCAGAAATTGGATGGATTATTCATATGAAAAAGGTGGATAAAAGCCAAACAAATTGTACAGGTTTGGATTTTGGGCTTGGCCTTTGGAAGCTTCACACTATGGCCATCCAAGTTGAGAGTCCGTGGGAGTTCATTACCTAGGACTTGGCCTTTGGGCTTCACATTTGGAGGCTTCACACTATGGCTGGCCGAAGGCTCCAAATCCTATCATTTATTGTCCATTTTTTTGAACTCTCACCATAAGTTTGGCCGCTCAATCCCACGGCCTCTCGACTTGGTCGGCCATAGTGACCTCCACGTGCGGTAATAACGAGAAGTCTACACCCAGGCTTGCACCAAGAGCTGCCCACCCTGCTCACTAACAGCTAATGCGAGCAAATGCGAGCTAATTTGCAGGGACCGAACCCTTGGACTTTCGCCCCCGCATTTGAAAACCTCGAGCGGCACCGTAGCACGAGGAAACGTAGGAGCCCTTACGACTCGCATGTGTGCAGCGCTTGCCAATCCGCCCCTGCCAGACATCCACCCTCCTCGGGTCGCCACTCTGACAATGGCCGCGATCAGCGGCGATCCCCTGCCGAAATTACTTCCTGTAGCACCCCCCCAGAATTCTCTCGCAACATTCACGGCGACGCGGAGTCCCAACCGAAAATCAATTAAGGAAGGAATGCGAGGCTCCCAGGCGACGCGGAGTCCCAACCGTAAATCAATTAAGGAAGGAATGCGAGGCTCCCGGGCGCCGCTCGAAAGCCGTTCCCGC
The DNA here is from genome assembly GCA_951230915.1 of Antitrichia curtipendula. Classification (NCBI taxonomy): domain Eukaryota; kingdom Viridiplantae; phylum Streptophyta; class Bryopsida; order Hypnales; family Leucodontaceae; genus Antitrichia; species Antitrichia curtipendula. The sequence continues at coordinate 8,379,295 of OX579639.1, read as the reverse complement.
ACTTGGTGGCGGCTGCGGCGCTCAAACTGGCGCCTGTCCTCCCGCAATCAGTCGCATCAGCGCTCTCTGTCGCGGTGGGGAAGGCACTGCTACTTACAGAGAGACTCGTCCAGTTGGGATCAACAACCAGCTTCACCGCCCCTTGAATCCGGACTTCGGAAAAGTAACGCGCTACAGAGAGGTCGAATTGCAATCGCTATATCAGCTCTTTGACTCTTGGGAGCAGATGAAGTAGCTCCTTGTTCGCTCTCTGGGTTGAACCCAGTTCTTGGATTTCTGGATCCTCACATCATTGCGTCAGATGTCGCAGATTTGTAACAGCTAGGTCTGTTCTTGGTCGGTGCAGGAGAGAGATTGGAGGAGGAAAAGGAGGTTCGTTAACGCGTTGTACAGACAGGGCGGAGCTGCATTGTTTGGAATTGAGAGATTTGGATTGAGTGGCAATTTGAGTGCATTGTTTGGTGATTGGATTGGGGAGGAGGAGGACGAGGAGGAGGAGGTGCTGGTGGAGAGGTTGCTGGTGGATTGGCATAGGGAGGGTGGGATTCAGTTGGTTGTATGGCAGGGTCTCAGTTGGAGAGGAGTGCGTCGAGTGTGCGAGAAAGCATGGCGGCATTTCAACGGACAGCGTCTTCCGTGAAGTTGGATCTGTCCGACTCCACGCCCATTTTGTCGCGCGCGATCTCTATGAGTCCGGAAGCGAAGCTCAAAAACTCTCCGACAATGTCGATCAAGGATACGCCGCTGCTAAGTCCCAGCCCTGCTATTCGGAATCGCAACATCTTGATTGGGATGTTGTCCGCACTTCTCATTCTCGCGGTATCTTGGAATTCGTTCGCACCTGATGACATTCCCGCGTATGAAGCTGCTGCACTAGGGAGCACGAAATGGTCCCACGGCGGCAGAGCAATCCCTTACCATGAAGTTATGCAGAAGGGCTTCAACGGAGGGCAGAAGTTCCTTGTGTCAGATCCGACCATCGATCTGAAGTACCACGGTGGCCCACTGCTGACGGGCACCCCCTTGAAAGTGCATGTGATTTTTTATGGCACCTGGTCGGTGCCGCAGAAGAGCATTATCACCGATCTCATCAAATCGTTTACAACTCCGAAGGCGAGCAAGGGCTACCCTACTGTTGCAGGGTGGTGGGCGATCACGAAGAATTTCAAGGACGCGAAGAAGACCTCAGTGGCACAGAATGTTGTCCTGGGGAAGGTGGTTGCAGACGCGAAGTACAGCTTGAAGAAGAATCTGAAGGAGTCGGACATCGAGTTGCTGGTGACGAAGAATTTGAAGACCATTGATCCTAAGGTTGTTGATCCGACCGCAGTGTACTTGGTGCTGACATCAGCGGACGTTGCCGTGCAAGGGTTCTGCAGCTCCCAGTGCGGCACCCACAGTTACACACGCTCTCTGGCAACCCAACACAAGGCGTTGCCCTTCGTGTGGGTAGGAAACCCTGCCAAGACGTGCCCGGGAACCTGCGCTTGGCCCTTCGCCAAGGCACCTTATGGCGCCGGACCGAACACTCCCCCGCTTAAAGCACCGAACGGTGATGTCGGCGTGGACGGCATGTGCATCACGATCTCGAGCATGATTTCTGGCGCAGCAACGAACACTCTCGGAAACGGATTCTACCAAGGGAGCATTTACGACGGCTCTGAAGCTGTGGCCGTTTGTGCTGGGATTTATGGCGAGGATGCTTACCCTGGTTACGCCGGCAAGCTCCTTACGAGCAGGACCGGGGCGAGTTACAACGTGAACGGTGTCGGGGGGCGCAAGTACCTCATCCCCTACAGCTTCAACCTTGCCACCAAGAAGTGCGCTCTGCAGGCCTAGAGCTTAATTTATTTATGTCCATTTTGTGACAGCCATGGTTGACATCTGAGCTGCTGACTCCGGTCTCTCGAAAGAAGAGACCAGTCCATAGTCGCCGATGCAACGCTAGTAGTGTTGATTGAATTACAGAATCAAATTCTTGAGTCGTCCTGGACAACCATGGTCCGACTCAGTTTTGTAGCCCTTTTTTCTTGGAATAAACAAGCGCTAGCATTTCGGAAATATCCCGAAATTGATTGAGTGATTTAATGACCTGTCAGTGTTGAATGAACGTCTGTCTTTTCGTTTTTGTTGTGACTGAGATTTGTAGGTGATTAGCATTGATCTCTTTGGTTTGTCCGTTCATTCGGTGACGCGTCGATGCTTCATCTTCCACATCATGGCGAACAAGTGAAGAGGAAATGAAACGTTAACAACTTACACCATTGGCGACTCAAGAATTTCATTATCTTATATATTTCATATTTCTTGACGTTTCTACTTTGGATTTTGTCCATTACATACACTTCTGATGTTCTGTTTCATGTGAATCGTGATCTGACTGTCTGTATCTCATTTTACCTTTTCGCTCCTCAACGGCAATGGCGTTTATTTGAAAGAGGAATTTCGTGCTGTGATTGTGTCTGGATTGCTTGGTCGGAGGTTCTGAATGGTTTTGAATAACTGCTTTGGCTGATATTCTTGGAGTGCTTCAAGGTTTCTGAAGAATTTGGTTTCAGTTGAAGAGCGGTGACCGGCGGAATGAGTGGCTTCAAGAGTCTCGGTCGATGGACTCCGTGCCGAAACTTGGTAAGGTTTCCAAGCTTGGTTGTCAGGAAGGTGAAAGCGCGTGGATTGAATGCTGACTGGAGGATTATGAGAAGCATCTGTAATATGCAATTGAATTCAATGCTCAGTGTTTGTTGAGCTAAGTACTCTGCAGTTGAATATGCGAGGATTTGCATACGAGCGGTCTACCAGCAACGTGGGATGTGATGACGGAAAGCATGAAGCTCCTGTGGAGGTGACGAGTTCTACAAGTCAGGAGGTTCAGAAGAGGACGACGCGCGAAGAAACCGTGGCGGACAGTTGTGATGACTCTGGCGAGATCCCTACCCCGAGTTTAATGAAAGCGAAAACAACGAAAGACTTCTTCACTAGTTCTCGAGAACAGCGGTTGCGTGAGAAAGTATATATCACTTCTTGATCCTTCACTTGTTTTTCATAACGTGAATTATTATTCCATTCCAATTGGACTTGTTTGAATTTGTAAAATTTGCTAAAAATTTGTGAAGGCCGCAATCTCGAAGCTCCGTGTCATTCAATTCCTTGCAGGCGAAAGACGTCGACGTGCTGAAGCTTCAAGAAACCTTTCGGAAGGGCGCATCTACTGCCGACCTGGATTCGGGATAAGAGAATCCATAAAGTAATTCAGCTTGAGTGAACCTCGATTTCTCTGATCGTGCTCCGTTGCATTTCTTCGGAATCGTAATATTTTAACCGAAGATGGAATATTATGCTAAGATCATCTGTATGCAGTACAACAATCGTACTTGTAAATACAACGAATTTTTGTGAACTTCTTCTTGAGTAAGTTCTCTCGCTAAACAATTCTGTAAGCTCGCCGAATATTCGAATTGAAGACCTGACCTATTATCAAGCAGGGAGTCAAGACCTTCGACGTTGAGCTCTACTGTTGTGCAGATTGATATGTAAAACCAGACGGTAATGATCATACAAATTCTACAACGATTCTCTCCCTTATCTTGAACGTTATGAAAGCCTGAAGGCAAACAAGAGGAGATAGCCCTAGACCGCCAGAACGTTATGAGATCCTGCATTTTCGAAAAGCACGGAAGAGCCACGTCCAAATAATTGCAAAACTGGCGTACGCTAATCCATTTTCTACAGTAACTGAATAGTTATCTGCTCTCTGAGCCGCAGGTGTTGACCCACTGCACTGACAGCATCTGACAATTGCGGCCATACTGTCACCGTGTTGAGCAAAATCGCTTCAACACTTTGTCACACGCTTGAGCAAAAGCGCAAGGTATTTCTGTGCAAGGGCACAGTTGTGGTTGCGGAGCGCCGCAGCATCGCGGCCCTCGGTTACCGCACGTGTTCCCATCTGCGAGCACTTGGCTTATCCAATCTGCTATATGCCCGGCGAGTAAGAAGCCGAACTGATCATTGAGCATTACAGCAGACCATAGAGCATTAGAGATCGCCATTTGATCATCAGCAGAACCTCTGAGTGAGTGGCCCGAGGTAATGAGGTTAAGTTGAAGTGACGCCTGTGGTATGCTGGTACTGGAGTGAAATTCGTACAAGTAAATATATTTTGAGATTTTGGAATGCTCCTTGCTTTTTTTTCCTCTGTCACGTGACTTCAGCACTGTTTGGAAAGATTTTCGAGATTCTGAATGGCTACAGTATGTCTGTAGTGTGCATGCTGATGCCGTTTTCATTGCACAGTTTTTCTTACATTTACTGAATAGTGAGTGAAGGGTGAAAGTTATCAACCGATTGTAATTTATAGAAAGTTTTTTTGGTTATGTTTTGATCTTGTTTTTGGAGTCGCGTTTAGCTTTTCCAGTCGGTGTCGCGGTATGGATTGAGTGGGTGGAGGTTGCGATGAGTTGTGGTGGAGGAATGACATCGGTGTGAAACGGTAGAGCGAGGATTGTATAGCAACTCAGTTTGTTCGTTGCGTCCAGAGGAAGGGGAGTTAGGTGTGGCGGTGGCGAGCAGACTTGGTGTGCAGATTCAATCGGTTGCCGATCTGTTGAGGATGAGATGCAGAAGACAGGGGAAGCAAATTTTTTAGGTCCGTCTTTTGGATGATGGGCGAGTTTCACACTTGCTTAACACTCCTCGAAGCGCGTTAGGGTTTGCTGTCGAGTTCGAGTCGCTTTGCGCGTGCGAATATCAATTTCTTGCTCCGAACAGACGGCAACATGGCTGCCGTGAGGTGGAGAAGGTTTAGTGATGTAGCTTCCGGGATTTCAAATTGTCGGCAATGCTTCGGGCTAGCTGGCCTGGGAATGAAATTTAGCAAGCCTTTTGAATCGCCTTCTACTTCCGTCATTCCACACTGCGATCACGAATTTATTCGTTCTTTCAGCGCGTTATTGCCAGTTGCTGTTCCTTTCGTAGGAAGCGACTACAATTCCAAAGTCGATAACATTGCGATTGGAAAAGGGAAGATTCAAGGAGCCAGGTTTCATGAGGGAGGGTTACGGAGTCAGAAACGTGGAACCAAGGGTTTGCAAGCCCACGCTATATGCGCGAGCTGCAGCACTCCATTAGCTGCCTCAGTGTCGTCGATCTATCCTCTGTCTGATTCTGTGCTCACTTGCTCCAATTGTGGAGGTACCGAATCGCTTATGATCATTGAGTCTGAGGGGACAGGAAATGACAAGTGGACAGGAAATACTTCCAAGGGCTCCATCTCTGCACTGTCAGTCGTAGAAAATGCGCAATTGCGTGAAACCGTACAACGTATTTCTCGATGGCAAGCTTCCCGCAAGCAGGGGCAGGGTGGTGTGCCTCGCCATTGGCAGCAAGGTGCAGGCTCCCCTCCTCCTCCAGTGGCTGTACAAGCGGCTGCTAGTCCTCCATATCCTCCCAGCACCAACCTTGTCCGGGCGCACAATGGAACTGGAGGCTCTAATGGCGGATTTAGTTCCAGAGATGCCTGGGGCGGCTCTTCTCTCGGCAAAGACCTTCCCACGCCCCGCGAAATTTGTCGAGCTTTGGACAAGTTCGTTGTGGGGCAAGAACGGGCCAAGAAGGTATGTGCGCAATTCACTTCCTTATCTGCCTTGTGTATTTAATGCAACCATCGAGCGTCTACTGTGGCAAACAGCACGTATTTTTCATTCAGAATGTTTGATCACATCTCGCAGAACCCTAGTTTACTTGGTGCTCTAGAAAGGTTGTGACTGCTTCTTCCCCATCTCATTATTATTTTCACTTCTTTTGGTTGTCGTGGTATACTGCAATATTTAGTTGATTTCTATGTTTTCTTTTAGGTCGCTTTTCTAGCTTGACAATTTTTGTAACCTTTAAAATTGCTTTTGTCTTGACAAGTGTTGTCATCATCGCGCATACAGTAAGTGAGAGGGCGATGCGTTGTTATGTAACGGGAGGCGTCGTTCGAGGCGTGTCATTATTATTTGCAATGTCGTATGTATGCAATACCCTAAATTGATTGTGACAAAACCTATGCTGTTTCCTGACAGCGGATGGATGTTTGAAATGGTACCATTAATTGTAGTGACCTTCGTAGATCATCTTTGAGACATTCGGTGGAGAGTGAGGAAATTCATTTAGATTTGCCTACACAACAGCTAACTTCTGGTTCCCTGCAGATATTGTCCGTGGCGGTCTATAACCATTACAAACGCATCTACTGTGAATCTGTACAGAAAGGCAATTTGAAACCTGCAATTGAGGGGTATTTCCTACACCATACTCGCCTTCTATTTTCATGCGCTACCTTACTTCTCTCATTTGCTATGATTATGTTGCTAGAAGCTGGTTAGCATTCTACTTGAAGTATCATCTTCAAATGTATTCAAGAAATCAATAAGTTTTCGGATTTGTTAAACTGCTTGTTGTCTTTCTGTTCCGTTTTTAGCTTGTAGTGGTAGACATGCTGAACACCTGACTTGCTCACGGTGAGAATAATGCTGGTTGCAGACGTTACTGAGATGATTGAAGTATTATTGTAGAATTGCTATGTGCCGAATGTCTAAATTCCTGAAGTTCACTTGCAGGTTCAGTGCATGTGACGCTGAAGGTGAAGAAAATGATGTTGTAGAATTGGAGAAGAGCAATGTTCTTCTCATGGGTCCTACTGGATCTGGTGCGTTTGGTGTTATCTTCTTGGCAATTGACTTTGTGTCGTAACTGCCAGTGTAAACCTTATTACCATCCAAGTTCAAATCCAGAAGCAAAGTATTGTCTGCCAGACCTTTTTGGTGATTTAATTTCACTTATCCAGTACGAATGTGGATACAGTATCACAACCCCAAGTGACATATTTACATGGCGCTTTTCTGACAGGAAAAACTCTGCTTGCCAAAACATTGGCGAGGTTTGTAAATGTTCCCTTTGTCATTGCCGATGCTACAACCCTTACTCAGGTGACCTAATTAACTAACCGAGTTTGAATATTTTGGCTGAAGGAATTGAACATACGGTAGATCTGTTCGTAGGCCACTGTCTAAGGTGGAAGATTAGTTTGAATTAATCTTTAGCTAAGCATCTTTCTTATTGTCATTGACACTTTTGGTTATGCAGGCAGGATACGTAGGAGAGGATGTTGAGTCCATTCTTTATAAATTATTGATGGTACGTCTTTTATCATCTTAAAATTCACTTCCATCCATTCGTTCTCCAACTGCTTGATTTTTCTTTAATTGTTTTTGAGCTGAATGGTATTTGTTATCTAGGCTCTTCGTTTAAGTATCCGAAGAGTGTATCGGCTTAAGTATTAGTTGGTGGGCTTGATATGCAACCACAGGCTGCGGAGTTCAATGTTCCTGCTGCCCAGCAGGGTATCGTTTACATTGATGAAGTGGATAAGATTACGAAGAAGGTACTTGTTTGCTCTGCATGCTAGTCCTTGATTGATGGAGGTGATCAATTGGTTTTAGACCACATAGATATTGTGAGGAGGGTCAGGTGTTGCCTTACTCAGGTGATTGAGAGATTCATTGATTCATAATTTTGAATTTGACAAACTTTTGAATTAACTTGGCTGCCTTGTTCTGCAACTTCTACTCACCCACTTATGTTTGTGGCTCTGCATAAAATTTGACTGACAGTTCGTGAATGGTTTAGGCAGAGAGTATGAACATGAGCCGAGATGTGTCTGGCGAAGGCGTCCAGCAGGCACTTCTGAAGATGCTGGAAGGGACTGTAAGTATTCTCTTTGGACTATAATATGACCTGATATTCTGCGAAGTTATCATTTAGAAGCACAGAGCAGTTACCAGGCACCTCACTCACAGTTTGGACATTCGAGACAGTGAAAACTAATTTGGACTATGCATGTGTGGTCTGCGTTTTTCTCTTTGCAGGTGATGATCTAGTATATACTGAGATGTCTGATCTACTTTATAATGCTTTAGGATCAATTGTCTACTTTGAGAAAGTATAATTAAGTACAAAATTTCAGTTCTTATTAATTCAGCGCGTTATGATGCAGGTTGTGAATGTCCCCGAGAAAGGGGCCAGGAAACATCCAAGGGGGGACCATATCCAGGTGCCTGGTGTTCTTAGTTTGGTTTTACTCTTAAAAGTTGTCTCTCATTATCATCTTCTTTGGTTGAAATTTTACTCGAGGGGAAATCGATATTGTTGGTTTTAGTCCCCGTTTGTGTCACTTGATTTTATACCATGGTATGGCGGGCCACTCATGTGAGCAGTAAAAGCTGTGCAGATTGATACCAAGGACATTCTTTTCATATGCGGAGGTGCTTTTATTGAGCTTGAGAAGACTATTGCGGAAAGGTAAACTGTCATCTACAAACTTTATATTTCAGGAAGAGCATCTAATCGCTGATGTGTGCCTCGAAGTTTTATGATCTATCACAGCGGTTTGATGATTGACATCACTAGGGACACGTCAGCTGTGAACTGGATTCTAATCTATGACTGTTATTGCAGGAAGCAAGACTCTTCAATTGGCTTTGGAGCACCTGTACGAGCCAATATGAGGGGAAACAAGCTCATCGATGCTGCGATTACCTCGACGTTGCTAGAAACGGTACATGACACTCAATGTAGTGTGCCTTCCAGATTGTTCTTCATAAGGATAAATTCATTTATTCAGTATTTTTGAATTCCAGTTTATTGCTGCCTTGGTGTAAGTTTATTTTCAAGTAAGATTTGAAATTCCGTCTCTGAGTATTCTTCTTAGATGAATAGTGGTTGTGATTATGTTATACAGGTGGAGAGCAGCGATTTGATTTCCTATGGGTTGATTCCTGAGTTTATTGGAAGATTTCCAGTTCTTGTTAGTCTTTCTGCTCTTAATGAAGACCAACTTGTTCAGGTAATTGTTTTTTTAGAAATGGTTTCAAGCTTCATAAATCTTTCAGGAGGTCATTCTTTCAGTAGACTCTTGGACGATATGAGCTTTGAATACGCCTTCGCTATATCTCAACTTATTAAATTTGATGGTTTGTATCATGGATTTATTCAATATGGAAACTGCATTTACTGCCTTTGATGATTCTTTTATTTTGTGACAGGTTCTCACAGAGCCCCGTAACGCTCTTGGGAAACAGTATAAGAAGATGTTCGCCATGAATGATGTAAGCAATTGGTGCATTGGTATTCTTTTGATTTTGAAGTTTAGGAGCAAGTGCTGGGGTATGGTTAAGGAAAGGTGAATTAGCTAATTCTATTTAGGAGATTTCCTTGAAGTTGCTTCATTTTTTTTAAATGACGTCAGATCTAACGGTTTGGTCTGTTCCTCGTTGTCAGGTAAAACTGCATTACACTGAAGGAGCTTTGCGGAAGATTGCCCAGAAGGCAATGGTTAAAAGCACTGGTGCTCGTGGGCTACGATCCATTATGGAGACTCTCCTTACTGAAGCTATGTACCAGGTTTGTCTTCCATACGATAGAGTACTCTCCTTTTCTGCTACAATTCCGGAGTGAAAAAATGCAACGGTCTAACAAAGCTTTCCCAGCCGGAAAGGGAGGGCGGTTCAAATCGTTGCACCTACATGTCATTTCTTCGAAGCTATTTGCAAGGTATAACAGTTTAAATTGAACATTATACAACGTACTGCTTTTTCTCAAATGTGAGTCCAATGGATAAGTAAGATGGATTACTTAAAGTAATGACGGGAAATGTTGAAACGGATAATGAGAGCAAAAGATGAAGATGATTCGCTGTAGCAGCAGCATGACATCGTGTGATAAACTTAAGCATCAATATCATTATTCAGAAAATATGGATGGCTCTATTTTTTTCTTCCCTGCAGTATATAGAACTAATTATTAATTTTGAGTGTTGCCAGGTACCAGATGTTTCCTTGAAAAGGCATGAGCAGGTAGATGCTGTCGTACTGGATGAAGACGCTGTGGGCGCTCCTGACGGAAGTGGAGATGGTGCGAAGATATTGCGTGGCGAGGGCGCATTGGATTTCTTTTTAGGAAATCAGAAAAGACAAAGCAAGGTAAGGAGCGTCGCAGGCTTTGATGGCCGGCGTGCCTTCATGACTGTAAGCCTCTGGAACGACAACAATTACGCTTTGGACCCAATGCTGCTCCTTGATGCAACTTTTATGAAAAGTGTTCTTTGTGTTGATTTTCTACACGTAATGATTCCTCAATGTTCCGAACTTTCGAACCGTTGCAACTATATAAAAGTCTGATTGGGAGGTTAAGAGAGATCTTTTGGGCACTAGTAAGAGCCCAATCTTTTGAGATCAAATTTATATGACTGAATTTCTTATGGGATTTCAAAAGTAGGATGTTGTTTACCACTGACAGTGGACAACTCCATTTTTAAACAAAGAGTGGCCAGGTCTTGCTTACATCACTTGCTAATGAGTCCAACATAGCGTATGAGTAGATGCGTTGCCATTAGTAACTGGGTCGGCATAGAATACGGGATTAGGTCCTATCAGTTTCAGTATGTTTAACTAAAACTACTGGCGCCTGATGCGAGTTTCGATGTAACCAAGAACAATCATCGTGACTACAGAAGAGTCTCATTTTGTTTATTTGTCATTGGTTAACGCAGATTTTTCTGTCAATGATTGCAGCAGGGTGAAACGCAAACAACCCCACAACAAGACGACATTGAGACGGAACAAGAAGTGCTTGCCAGGGCGGTAAATTTGTAAACTAGCAATGAGGAGGTGTCAAAGCTAGATTGCAGAAAATCGCGATTGCAGAATCGCGTTCCGAAACTCTGGGGGGGCTGGCTACTACTTTGGAGAAAGACGAATCATGGTGTGCCCAGTTTTGGTAAGAAAGTTGCAAATCACGATTCTTAGGTTCGAGTGGAGATTAATTCTATTTGTGCCTGTTTCCAAAGTAGTATCATGTCTACTCATTTTGGATAGCTCTAACTGCTATTGCTAATTCTCGCAATTGAGTAGCGTCCTGACCATATGTTCAATTAGAAACCCTATAAGTTAGTCATGGGTTCTGTTGTACAGATTCCGTTTTGCTAGAGGTAGCAAAGTGATAATGACGAATAATGACGTTCGGTTTGATATGATTTGCGGGTTCCTCTCAGTTGATGAGGAGAATGTATCTTTTCGTGAAAATTAATAAATGGATAGTATATTAAGGTAGTTGCACTTGTGCTACGCACTCGTGTCTCGGTCGTGACAAACCAAACGGATTATATGAAATTTGCAACCATGCCATACGGACTTCATTATCTATTCATAAATATAGGCATTTATTACTCAAAGTCATCCAATTTCTTGTCTTTTTACCTTTGTTTTCATTGGCATAGTCTAAAAATATGTGTATTTGAAAAGTTAATGAAATATTTAATCCCTCATAAAGTAATTGCACTCTTTCAAACTTCAAATTCATATGGTTTGTCTTTACATGTTCCAAAGTAGTTGTAGTGTGAAGGTGAAATAGTAAAATCAATAATTTAACTAGATTTTACTATTTCATCTGCACACTACAATTGTTTTTGTCCATTTAAGCATGATGGTATTTATTCATATTAAACCTCACATTGATTTCTTCATAGATCATATTTTTGTTACTTAATGGGGTGTTTTTTTTTATATGAAAAATTTGCATATAGAAGTTTCCTACGTATCTAAGCAATTAAATTAAAAAAATTCATCACCAATATTTTTCAATTGATTATCATGTAAAATCATGAATTTAAAATGAAGCAAACCACCCAAAATGGAGTTTTGCTTTTTGAAAATTCAAATTTAGTATGCTTGATTGGAATTGCGCAAGAATTTACATATCATTGATTAAAGGATGTTGTACATGAAAGAATTTAGCCTTCACTACCTTAAATCCTAAAAAGAGTTGAAAATTCATTTGCACTATAGGTGCCATATGACATCCCACATGCAATAAAAACCCCTCAACAATAGGATCCAAATAGATCCAAATAGGCACTCATGCCAAATAAAAACCCTAAATGATAGGGCCCAAGAAGGTGCTCTTTCTTTTCAGTTCCAACACTGATTTGTCCCATTGGTGAGGACCTAGAAAATCAATGTCAACACACAACTTTCATAATGCACTAATTCAAAATAGAGTGACTATAGTAAATTAGTGTCACACACACTACTATTAAAACAAATTAATGTACTTGTATTTGTCCTTGTAAGCCATGCATCACAAATTTACCATAGTCATACTATTTGTAAACTAAAAAACTAAAAAAATTAGTGTAGGAAGAAATTCACTGTATTGTAACAACTTCCTCAAAAATAAACTTTTATAGGAACAGTCGTTTTGTACCCTCAGCAGTAACAGAAATCGGTGTATTGGACCAATGAAAATGATACTGGAATCAATTCTTCCCTCCTTCAAGGAAACGGGACATCTACACTGACACTAGCTAAGGTAGGCACCCCCAAAATGGCACCTGACCTTAAAGCGCCATCTACAGGTTGTGTACATTTTCAAAATCAGTTATGTACCTATTTGGATGGAGCGCTTTCAGAAACAAACTTTGACCCTTAATAACTTTTGCATACGGTGTCCAAATGCCACGTTCTCTGGTGCGTTGGAACCTCCTTTCACTTGCCAACAAGGATATATGAAAATTTGGCCAGTCTAATAGTAATAACTAGGCTCAATAGCAAAAAGTGGCGGTTTTGGGTGTACCCACCTTATACCTGATTGGTATGGAATCTGTATCAAACTGTCGGACACGTTCGAAGGTACCCCACCACCGTGCCCGAAGTCCGTGCCCGAGGCCTCTGTTGCCGGACCCCAGATCCCCTATTGCCGTGCCTGAGGCTGTAAAGGCTCTGAAACGTATGATACATGTATTCTGAGTTGGGGCATGAGACCGTAGAATTCATGCTCCTGAAGTATTTGATTCATGCTTCTGACGCACTGGATTCATGCTCCTGAAACATTTGATTCATGCCCCAATCAGAGATTTCAAGCCGCAAAATGCGCATCCTAGGGTGGTAACGCGCTTGAGCTGCTTCGACTCCGAACAAACTTGGAGAGCGTTTCCTGCGCCGCGAGAGTGTCGGAGTGATCCGCGCCCAACATGACAGTGCGAATACTGATACAAGTGCGAATGAGCTCCTCTCCCACGTCGTAGCGCCCGCCTCGCATCAACAGCTTCGCGCGCGCTTCCAGCAGGAGTGCTTTCAGAAGCGTCAAGTCTTGCCACACGTACTCGTCAACCTAAACAAGAGCAAAAAAATCAAAACGGTTCACGACATTGCACCTGATCAAGGAGAACATCAAAAAATGCGAAAATTTAGAGGGAATGAGCTTTGCGAGAGGTATCCAAGTTTTGGTACCCGATGTGGGACGTCAGCGTCACGTTTCCAGCAGAGAGATCGATCCCAGCGGTCTTGAATCTGCGCAACATACGATTTCTCTACGTCTTCCAGCATCCCGAGGCAGAGTCGCAGAGCTTCCAGCGCGGCGGTGCAGCGCGAGAACGAGTGGAAGGCGCGAATGGCGAGCGGCAGCACGAGTCGGCGCGTGAAGTCCAGGAGATCGGGCACTTGCAGCTCCACCACGGAGGGGTCGCTGCCGTAGCGGCACACGAGATACGCCGCGGCCCAGAAGTGCTCGTAGTGGTGCACGATGTTCCCGCGATTGCGCATCACGCGCACAAACGCGCGCGCCGCGAGCACACCGCCGCGCTTCTGGCAGTACACCTGGATGAGGTCCGGGAAGTAGAGGCCGTCGCAATCGGATCGCACCGCGGCGCGCGCGACGCCGAGTCGCGTCAAGAGGTCGAAGGCATCACTCTCCGTGCGCGCGTTCGTGGTGGACCGCGGGTAGCACGAGCTCAACATGGACGTCCCGCTTGTTCGGCAATCCTTCTCCAGCTTCTTGGCTACGAGCACGAGGAGCGCGAGCGGACACGGCGTAGGTGCAAACCATCCGCCTGCATACGCCATGCGCACGGCCAAGCTTTTGGCGCCCATGAGGTTGAAACACAAATCCAAGAGCTTCACCAGAAAAGGATTGCTCCGCAACACCACGTCGTCTCTTTCAATCGCAGGCGTGACGCGCTTCGTATCAGTGGTGCCCATCTTGGCGAGAATCTCAGAAGGTTTCATGTTAAACTCATTGATAAGCCGGCCAACGATGGCGAGTCCAAACGGCAGGCGCCGGAGCTTGTCCTCGAATTCCTTGAATTTGTCAATCTGTTGCACCGAGAACGAGCGCTCCGACCGCTTCCCGTCGCGCATGAGCGTGAGCGCTTCGAAACTGGAGAGATACGGAAGCTCCAGGCATGCCAGGCGCAAAACGCGAGGGAGTCGTGTGGTGATGACGACGTGCGAGGCACTTCCCGCTCGCGGCAGAAGCTCCGAGAGCTCGCGCGCGTCGAAAGTGTCCAAGTTGTCGATGATGAGAAGGTATGGGACGTCTTTCTGAAGTTCGTAACGGATCTTCTGGACGGCTTCGCTCTCCATGTCCTCGAACGCCCGCGGCTTTCCGGGTTGCGAAGTCTCCGTGCCCACGCTCACGCCCAAGATGGTCGACAAATTGAGGTAATTTTGACGCAGGTAGCGCGCCTCCCCGCCTACCCAGAGCACCATCTGATACTTCTGCGAGTGGCGGAAGGCGTACTCCAAGGCGAGCTCGGATTTGCCAATGCCTGGGATTCCTGTAACTGTACACGCGGGCGAGTACTTCGTACGGTCGCTCTCGCCACGCCGGTCAGCCGAGTTGCGATCCTTCTCACGCGACGTGCGTCGCGTGCGCCGTGACGCATCCTTCAAACCCGAACCCGTTTGCACATTCCAGGCGAGCTCCTCGTAATTCTCATTGTCGTAGTTCGACGGTCGCGACGAGTCCATGTCCTCGGTCTCGGCTTTAATGGACGCATCGCTCCGCCGTGACGAGACAGTCGATTCGCCGGGTTTAGCGATTGAGTGCCCAGATGGTTCGGTGAACAACAACTGAACACAAAAAATCAACAAATTGGCATAAATTTCCAAATGCCATAAGTGTTGTGCACAAATAGCTCTTCCTTCAACTCCTATGAAAGAACCCGAGATGTCCAATTTTAGCCTCATGTTCTTCTGGAGTCAGTTTGAGTAGATAAATTTGTGGATCTTTTTTTGTTCAATTTGCTGTATATTTTGACCAACACGTGCGATGCTCTTCACTGATTTTGGTGACATAAAATATGAACTCATCTGAATTATGTTTTTCGCAGTATGGTCAATTGTACTAGCCCTTTTTAAACCTGGAATCCTTCGTCCTTTAGGGGTTAATACTAGGACAGGTCTAAGGCCGGGATTACCAGACGATGCTCCCTGCACTACTATGGTGGCAGTCTTACCCAAAATTGGCAACGTGAGTCTTGTATCTAGATCTTTGAATACCTTGGAAATACGCCATTGTCAGCAATCATACGGAAGTGGTATTCGGATTACCAGCTTACATTCAAGTTTCGCACAAATTTTTTCCACTTTAACGAAAAACTTGCAGATTCAATAATGGAACTTTCCTTACCTTCTCAATGAGCTTTAATTCCTTCTCGCGTCCAGCGAAATACGGATTCCGCGGCCACGGGAGCTCCTCATTCAGCATCCTCCTCGCCTTCTCTATATCAGGGACGCTTCTTCGTCCTAATTTGGATCCCACCAACGCGACCATGCGCTGAATGCTATCTCTCCAATTGCGTTTATACGCCTCAATCCTAAACGCCTCCACCGTGAGCAACCCTTTGACCGCCTCCGCCCACCCTTTCTCCTCTCCCATGTACACTTTCCACAGTTCCCCTCCCTCCTCTTCCCAAATCTCGCCCTGCTTCTCCACAATGTCACGCACCAGGCAGTCCGCGGGCGCCAAATCGAAGAACACGGGTACCAGGTTCCCCCTGTCGAGGAAAATCGTGAGCTCTTCAATAGTGTAAGGATTCCGAAACGATTTCCGCGCGACGAGCACCACGCCGAACGCCGCGGCGTGCATGATCGCGCGCGCAATGTCGTGGCTGCGCTGGTCGGCGTACAATGCTCTGTCAGCGGAGAAGCAGGCCACGCCGTGTGACTCCAGCTCCGCTTGCAGCCATTTCGCGTAACGGAGCAACAGGGGATCCTTCCCGAACAACCCAATGTATACCTCGCAGCTGCGCGGGTGCTTGAAAGATCCTGGTGAAAGCGAAATCAGGGGCGGCGAGGACGACCCAATGTTCACATTCCCAGAATGGCACCCGCGAAGCGAAGGATTGGCCACTGGTGTGAAGAGACTCGTGCTGGCGAAGCTGCTTGAAGTCTCCGGCGTGAAGAAGGAGCTCGCGGACGCGGCCTCGTGATCTGAGTCGGAAATCAGCACGTTGTACTGTAGCGGCGACGCCGCGGATGAGGGTAGTGCAAACGGAGGCGGGGATCCAAGCACGGACCCAAACTCACCTGAATCAATAGCGCAATGGCGCGCGCTGCTTTTGCGTTCTGGCGTGCTGGTCGCCGTCGTGAGGATGCTGCCCGTGGCGATTGGGAAATCGGAATCCTCGGGGTTGAAATTGATGTCTTCAGTGGAGGATGCGCGTGACGGAGGGTGGGGCACGGAAAGAGTGAAAGAGTCCGCCACTGAGGGCGGCAAGCCGCAGAAAGACGACGAGGGCTCATCGAGTGCGGGTGTGGGGTGCTCGAAGGAGGAGTACACTGGCGAATTCGCGGAGATGGAGCTCGGGCGCACGCGGAACACGGCGGGTGAGGACAGGTCGTCCAGCGCGAAGCTGCGTTTGTCGGGCGCGATGGCGGAGGGGGGAAGAAGCTCATCGTCGCGCTCGAACGCAGGGGCCGATGAAGCGCTCAGACGCCGAGGCTCGCTGCCAGAATGGGAACCACGTCGCGACGAAGACGGGGCGCTGCGGGAGCTGCTGCTGGCGCCCGTGAGAGACGTCAGGAACAAATCCAAACCCGCTTGGAATCTCGCGGTAGCAGATTCAGGGGTGACTGGCGTGGCAGCTGCGGCGCTTGGAGTTGTCTGATTTTCATCGCTGGAGATGCGCGGCAGGGGTTGGGATGGTGGTGGCGATGCATCCTTCTGGTCCTCATCCATAGAACCCGCGGCTCAAGCGCCCGGACCACCATGCACCAGGGATTCTCTCCTTGAATCACGTCCTGTCAACGATCCCACAACGAAGAATGGCGCCCCGGAACCTCAACCATCCCTAGTGCCTGTGCTAGGCTAAACCCCACGCGCGCTGTGAATTCTTCCGGGCTCGGTTACGTCCATCCTACCCTGTAAAATTCAACGTCCAGTGGGCTACATTGACAACGAAAACGCCAACCCTCTAGATAAACCTCACCAAGTCCTGTTGCATTCCTCCCGCAATATCTGGGTTGAATCTCGCCACCTGCATATCCCACACTGTTCTTCTCTACCGAATGCAGCACCTTTCTACCCTGCAAGCCAAGATTCCAACCCTGCAATCTGTGACTTCAAAGCTAATACAGCGGCCGTCAGCATTCTTCTTCTCACCAGCCTTTTCGCCGTGTCTGGAATCAAATCTCCACGGCGCTCCAGAAGTCGTCGACGGCTCCCAAGAATTCGCCGACAAGTGAAGAGAAGATCTATCAACGGGGGTTCTAGAGGAACTGTAACCTCCGTGCGCACAGAAGAGTCGTTGACGACGAGATATATATAGAGAGAGAGAGCGTAGGCCGAGTCAGGTCAGAATCCTAGAGACGCCTTGTCAACGCCGGAACTATAACACAACTACAGCGTCGAGATACTCCAAATTGGCCACGCTTTTGCTGAATTCTCGGACTCTGGGCTATCCATTTCGGGAAACTATACCCAATGACTACAGTACACGCTTGCAGCATTCAAGGTAACTTTGGAATCCTCAATGACTGGTAGCATTCAAAGTAATCCCCAATAACGTCGGCAGCAGGCTTTCGAGACAAAGCTGATCACATGCGCTCAATAACATTCTTCTACTTCTTTTCACCTCTGAAAGATCAGAAGATCTCAATTAAGCGGCTTCGCTCTTTCCCGCATCACGAGTTGAAGAAGTGACTGTCGAATCCCCTGAAGTAGACAGGATGCTGTAATTCCGGCGTTCAATGCCAGGAGTGGGAGGATTCGGAGGAAGGTCGGAATGCCTCAAAGGAAACTACTGATTTCGATGATTTCCAGAAAAGGAAATAGAGATATTATACTATTATAATGATATTATAGTACTAATAATACTAATACAAAGAGATACACTCAAGTGGGCCGCCCACTTGCAGCTGTTACTGCGGCACTCCTGGTCCCTCCCGTGCACTTTCTGAAGTGTTGACGAGCCAGCAGTCGTCCGCCTGCCTGGAAATGAGATCACCGCCAACAAAATTGCAACGACAGTAGTACTACCCACGGCCATGCCCATTTCGCCATTCTCACTTATTCCTTGCAAACCTAAGTCAAGTCAAGGAATTCTCACGGTTCACGTGATTGTAGCATAATTGGACCAAAGTACTGTTCCGTGCAATTAATTCCTTCCAATAATGCTGTCGAGTTGATGTTACATGCTGGATGTTAAAAGGATCTACAATTGCATTCATTAACATCCTAATGAAAATTACATATTTAACCGATGAAAATGGAGAAATAGACAGACACAAAAGCTCAAGTGCAACCATCTCTAACAACGACGATGACACATAGCAAATTCTCTAACCCGTTGAAATGATATCATATCTTTGTAGGAGAAAATCACTCGGTCCATGCTCATGTCTGATTGAAAATCTGACAGATTTTGCAATCCAGCGTTGGGACTCGAGAGGGTAGGTACCAAAATTTAGCCGATATTCTCAGGGATTATGGTATATAGCAATATCACCTTGGACACCACAAAGGGCAAGGTCTGAAATTCAAGATAATAGCATTCCTCAAAAGCTAACATCATTCAGAAGTACACTCGGACCTCTCCCATGTGACGATCTCCAAAATGACATTCTGGAATATCATGCACACTATCATGCATTCTAGCACACTTGTCACACATCCAAATTATGTCTTTGAGAGTCACTTCTTTGAGACCCCAGGCAGCCAGATCAAGAGGTCAGGGCCTGGGAATACATTAATCTCCAATAAGATCATTTACTACATGGCTCACAAGTGAGATAAGCATACAAATGAGACACATCTACGTGCTCAAATCATTAGTGGAATGTCCACAAGAAGGTAAATCTAAAGACTGGCAACCGAAGTGGAAATTTGATTGGTCGTACTTACAGGACACCACGAGTAGAGCTTGCGAGTTGGATTCTACCAGCTAGATCATCCACACTAACGTTCCCGAGCTCTCCACCGTGTCTGGTTCGCACCGTCAGAGTTCCGGATTCCACTTCCTTGGGACCCACGACAGCCATGACCGGGATCTTCTGCGTCTCGGCGTTACGAATCAGCTTCCCAAGCCGCTCACCGAAAATCACTTCAGCTCTGATTTCCCTCGCTTTCAACTTGGCAACCACCTTCTTGCAGTAATCGACCTGCAAGTCAAAAGTCTGCACGTCAGATCATCCCGCGAATTTTGTATCCTTGACCAAAAGAAGAAAAAAATATAAATGGACAATATCTGCATCCAACTTCAACCCACGACAGAAAGTGGCAGAGTGATGAGAGACCGAATTTATCGACTTAAGAACCAAGGGCCCCAAAGTCGTCATTGCCATATGAACAGGAGTCCAAGCAAATCATTAAGGAAGCTACAAGGAAAGTATCAATAGAAACAAATAATCATGTCCTCAATTTTTAATTGATAGAAGTAAGTTTTGGAAGTTACCATATCACCTATTAACTTACAAAGTGGATTCTCTAATTACATGAAAGATACTTACTAGGGGGTTAACCCTAAACTAAAAATAGAATACCCGTTTTATGATATAATAGCTGATTATAATAACTTTCAACAAATTTCTTTTGATCAAAAACTGAAATGTCAAATAATTAGGCAATCAAAGCGTTGCAAAGTGAAAAATAGCTCACCTCGTGGTCCGTCACTGGCAACAATCGAACCTGGACTGGAGCAAGCCACAAGGGAAAGTCGCCAGCGTAATTTTCAACCAATATACCAAAAAATCTCTCAATGGAACCTAAGATAGCTCTGTGAATCATAATCGGCTGCTTCCTTGAGGTGTCGGAGTCCACATACACCATATTAAACCTCTCAGGCAAATTGAAATCCACCTGAATGGTCGAGCACTGCCATTTCCGGCCAATAGCATCCTCTATTTTCACGTCGATTTTAGGGCCATAGAAAGCACCACCTCCTTCATCAATGCCATACTCCCAACCCTTGTCCTCCAGGGCATCTTTCAAAGCCGACGTCGCTTGATCCCAAATTTCATCGCTACCAACAGCTTTCTCGGGCCTTGTTGATAAATTAATCTCAAATTTCGAAAAGCCAAATTGTTTGAGAACGGTCTCTGTTAAATCAAGGACTCCTCGGATCTCACCCCTAATTTGATCAGGGAGACAGAAGATGTGTCCATCGTCCTAACCACCGCAACAAGAATGTCAAACTTCATAACAGCGCAAGTAAGATAACATAATCCACTCACACGATGCAAATGCTCCCGATCACAAAACTACTGATCAATGCCTTTGAGTAAGAAGGAAAGACTACATGTCAAGTTTTGCATCCAACCTTCAAATAATGATGAAGAGCATAAATAGGAACAAAGAGTCGAAAATACCTGCGTGAAACCTCGAACACGGAACAAGCCATGCAATGCACCAGACCGCTCATACCGATAAACAGTGCCGAGTTCTGCAACCCTCATGGGCAACTCTCGATATGATCGAAGTGCATCCTTATAGATTTGAATATGGAACGGACAGTTCATAGGCCTAATTTGATACAGCTCCTCCTCTATTTGCATCTGATCGAACATGTTTTCCTTGTAGAAGTCGTAATGACCACTTGTTTTCCACAAATCAAGCTTAGCAATATGAGGAGTGTAGAGGAGCTCGTATCCATTTGCAAAGTGCATTTTCTTCCAGTATTCTTCGATAACGTTACGCACCATAGCTCCCTTAGGATGCCAGAAGACAAGACCGCCTCCTGCATCTTCCTGCAACAGAAGCATTAACATCAAAAATTTGCCAATGTAACAGTCTCAACTTCTCTCTCAATCACATCCCATACAAGCTTTAAGACAATTCAAACAATGCCAATGTAACAGTCTCAACTGCTCTCCCAATCACATCCCATACAAGCTTTAAGACAATTCAAACAATCAGAGCTCTCAAGGTTCCAAGATATCTGGCTGCCATTACTTGGATAGAGAACAAATTAAGGTCTTGTCCAAGACGCCGATGATCGCGGCGTCTCGCCTCCTCCTTTTGAATTTGGTAGGCCTTCAGTTGCTCCTCTGACTCCCATGCTGTTCCATATATCCTCTGCAGCATCTGCCTCTTCTCATCACCTCTCCAATATGCTCCTGCTACGAACTCCAACTCAATGGCTCGTCTGTTCAGTTGACCTGTCCTCTCCAGATGGGGCCCAGCGCAGAGATCCCACCAATCTTCCCCTGCAGAGAGTGCAGAATGCAAAAAATTAAGAAAAGTATCCTCTCTAGGGGAATTATTAGAACTTCAAAACGCCTAAAATGAGGAGCAGAACATGCGTAGCAGTAAGTTAACCCCCAAGTGCCTAAATGGTCAAAGGTGTCCACTACCATTCCTAGAAGTAGAAAAAAAATCATTTCAAGAAAGGTAACAAAATGTACCAACAGAAAGAAGAAATCATGTCCAACATTTTTGAACCATAGAAATATGCTTTGAAAGTTACAACTATTAAATCCCAAAGTGAATTTTCTCTTAATAGATTAGTCATTCGGGATTAATGAAACCCAGCATATCTATTTGAACGTCGTCTCGTGAACAGTATAAGGGATCACCTACTTTCAAACCGAGACAATCTTAGTGCTGGATAGATCAGAAAACGAACCAATTTTGTAGATTGTAATCGGCTCTGACTTGATACCCTCCAATATCTCCAGTTTGTAAGGCTCATTTATGGCCTTGATACGGGCCTCGGCTTCCTCCCTTGACACCTCTTCTCGTGTAAGTGATAAATTGCGGCTAATAATGCGGTCCTACAGAGGTATACTCCACAATTTGTCAGCTTCAATGGCCAGCACAAGACAAATACAAGAAAATAGGTAGCAAGTCCATAGTCGAAATGACACATGTAGTATAATAACGAACCCACCATTTCTTTCTTGATTTTCTTTAAATCTTTCTCGGTAAATGGTTCTTTCATATCGAAGTCGTAGTAGAAGCCCTTCTCAATACATGGACCAATTGTAACCTGGGCCTCTGGAAATAGCTTCTGAACAGCCATTGCCAGAACATGTGCACTCTGGAAAACCCAACAACAACAGGCAGACACACCATCACTCAAAAATCCAACCATAAGAGAATATGAGCGATTCTGAACCCCAGATGTTCCCCTCATCAGAACAAGTGAATCCTGCTGCTAACTGACACATAAGACAAACTTTCACAATTTGTGCCATGTACCGATAATTGCATAGTGCAAGTGCAGAGGTGCCACTGTTATTGAGAATAATATTAACGCCATTGAAAAGAAGAGTGGTTGAAAGGAATAGTTGCCCTGTCATGAAACAACTGGAATAACGATTTTGAAGAAATGATTTCAAGCACATTCCTCCTCTACTGACAATTATACACAGATAAATCAATACAACAAAATAATATATTGGATCCCTGTACATAGAAGACATGCCATTCACTTTCGAATGGCTTAGCAATTCACAAATGTGTTAAATGATTTGAAGCTTCCTCCAACTATCTATGAATGAGTCTTATAATTTTTAAAAGAAGCATGCTTCAAGAATCATGTATATCTTGTAATATTAAACTAAAATTTGAGACAGAAACATTGAGTCCCTTCTGGCTCCTAAGATGCATAAAGTATCATTAAAAACTTTCAAAAGTTCAAGGATCAATTCAGAAGTACAAAAAGGTTGGAGAAAAGGTTACCGTGTGGCGGATTCTCAAAAGATTCTCTGAAGACTCGTTTGTAGGCAGAACAACGGGCTTCTTCTCTTCCTCCACTTCGACCTCAACATCGGACTCTGATTTAATAACGGTCTCTTGATCAGCTGCGAGAGACGCCATTGTCATCATCCGCTCACTACCTCCTTGTTGGTTCCACAAGGGCATCCGCCCAAGGAGAGACACCATGGCTACATGTTGAAACAGTCGGGAGTTGGAGCTGGCAAGCGACATGTATCCTAACAAAACGTTCCGATTCCGCCTTGCCGCACATAATGCACTCGAATGCGAGGAGACTCGCCTGAATATGAATTCCACCAGTCAACACAACACGATCTAAAACAACCCCTCCACATCACACCATAAAATAAAATTCATGACTCCACTTCCTACCATCACCTTACTTCAAAGAAATCCAAAGAAAAAGAAATCCAAAGAAATTCTCAGAATTTCCTAGTTGATAATCCCAAAGTCAACACTGATTTTTGCACACTCCACGAAAACAGAATTAAACCCTAAATTCGAAAAACTTGCGCTCTTAACCCCTAAATAACAAGCTCTCAAAAATCACCGATTCAATTCATCACAATGTGAAAAACAGAACATAGAAGAAGTCGTAACTTTATCACTATATTCAGTGAAGAACATTCCACGTGCCGGTCAAAAAATACACCTAATTGAACCCCAAAAAATCCCTGAATGACGTACTCAAAACTGGTAACCAAAAACGGGGTCAAATTCGGCCTCTCAGGCTCCACAAACACTAAACCCTGGCACCAACAGAAGCTCAAAATTTCGGAGAGATTACTTCCAGTGACGAAATCGAATTCGAGCCTGACAAAAATCCCGTCATTGCAACCCCTAAAATTCCAAATTACTCGAAGCTCAGAAATGCAAGAAGAATCAAGAAAATCCCCCAATTCCCATGAAAATCCTCAAAAGTTGTGTCAAATGAAGGAGCTACGAGAGCAATCGAAACGAAAACTCACCTGGAGAAGAGCGGGGAGAATCTGGCAGCAGGGGCGTAGAGGGAGGAACTAAGCGAGCGGAGCTTGGGGAGCGCCATGCGAGGGACTATCGCAGTCGCGGTCCCCATATCTCCTGCCTACTGTGACAGATTTCAATGCTTTCAGCAGCAAATTTCAAGCTGTTGTCAGCAATAGAGGAAAACTAAGTGCAGAGTGGAGGAGAAACAGTGATTGTTTTTGCGATGGCGCCAGCATGGTCACTGAGAAATCACCGCTTGAAAGGGATTTGTTTTCCAAGAGCAAAGATTGCCGATACTTGGCTCCCAGGAAAAGCCCTCAGTTGGCTTCTTTCGTGTTCACACGTGCTCATTCTTTTTTAGACGCTGTTCACACGGGGTTGTGACTTTGGAGGGGTTTAGTCCTGCCCGGATGATAGGTTGAGGGACTGTCATGTTTCATCTGTTCGTGAACTGGGGGAGGCCAAAGTCATGCTATTTTGAATTAGTGTAGATTGAAATATTATTTTATTTAACCAATTTCTACTATAAAAGAAATTTAGTACTGACACTAATCCCCTCACTAATTGGATAAAGTACGTTTGCGCCTTTGAAAAAGACTAGTAAAAAATTATTCTTCAAGTATTAAGATTGTACAAATGTTTGGTTTTTTCACCTTGAAAGTTTATGAGGATATTCTTTAATAAGTTCACTTTAAAAAATCTAACAATTGAATTTGCAAATAATTAGAGAAAATAATGAAATCTTTGCTTTGTTTTAAAAACAATCCTTTTTTTAGAGAGTTTTAGCCTTTTAATATGAAGAAGCTTTAGGATACAAACTTGAAAGTATGCAATCCTATCATCAAGGCAATTTGCCAATAATTATTAAATTCTTGGATGAATAGGTGTATTCTTTGTTTCTACAATTTTTGTAAAAATCATTCATTAGACACTTTTAGTCCTTGGTGTCTTAGCTACACTAATCCTTGAAGATATGTACAACTCAAATTTGGCTACAACATGGGATTATTGTATATTTGAAATAGATGGTACAAATTGAAGTACACAATAGTGGCAAAAATTTGTCTTCATATTATGTTGGATCCAATGACACCCAACACTCATAACTCCTATTTGTGTGAGTGAGAACAAAATGATCATGTCACATTACCAAAATGGTGCCGTATTTGAGCATGATAAGGTTTAGATGTTAAAATGAAAGATGGTAATTATTGAATTAGCAAACCAATGATGTATGTCCTACTGTATTTTTGTTCATAATTCATATTCTATGAGTCAAAGTTTGAACTAACCAAGCCAAATAATGCAAAAGGGGCAAAAACCAACCCCTGCTAACTCAAAAGAAATGGTCCTGTTGAGAAATAAGCTTCAGAGATTTTTTTTGGTGAAGTTCATTGTCAGAGGGATAAGACAGAGAGATATTACTCCAAAAGCTCCATGCATCACATAGTATCGCAATCCCATAGGGTTTGGGGGGGTAAAGATTTTGTGCACAGCCCCGCCTGAACCAGAATGCCAAAGAATAACATCCTTTGTCGTGATAGTTTAGACAACATGTTTTCACACAATCAGCTACATATTGAAGGACTGTATTTACAATATCAATGAGAACAAGCTTAAGGTTCTAAACTTAAGGAAAAAGTTCGCACCTAAGCTAAACATCAGTTCATATCTGGTGCGCTTCTGCCCTGAAGTAGGGTACCTCTGCAGAAATCACATTGCACAAGAGCACCGGTAGCCTGTAAAGATCTAGAGCAAATCAATCGATTCTGGAATAGTATTGACATCAATCCTATCACAAGAATTATGAAAGCAGAAATATATGACAAGGCCAGAACATCTCACCTGGTACAACCCTGTCATTGTACCCCCAGCAAAAACATTACAGCTTAAAATTGCCTTTGATTTCAACAGAGCATAAGGATTTGTATTACTATAAAACAGGGATATGAACAAGCAGTTGGACCCATTACTGTGCATATTGATGCAGGTGGCCATGACCAACAAACTGGTCGACTTGTCCACCTTCCATTGCAAAACCCATATGCATGACATTGTTGAGGTCCATGGCCCAGTGCTGATGCAGCTCCTTTGCCAAGCCAGTATTCACTCCTTGCAAATGCAGTATGCTAGCATCTGATGGATTCTCAGGGGCAGCAGAAAAGAGTTCAGCACTCATGCTGGTGTTCGTTGCAGGTGCATTACTAGAAAAATACTGGATCCTCTTCTTCTTTGTAACGCGTTGTGACTTTGAAGACTTGGACCTCTCCGGGGATGTCAAAGATTGTCGAAGCTTCTGCAGTCGATACAACAACTGAGCTTCACTAACCTCCGCCGGGGTTTCGAAATCCTTCCTCCCCAAGCTCTTGTCGCTGGAATTGTACCGTCGTTTCGAAGCGGATTTGGTCTTGGGAGTGGAGTGTTGTCGATGGTGAGGCTCAGGGATGCCGAGTGACTCCCTGAAGCTCCGGAGGCGCTCCAGTGCATCGTCTGTGTGCTCATGATCGTTCACTACTTCCTCCTCGACGTCTTCTTGCTGCTCGAGCACGTCTCGACGTAACCTAGCCAATCTCATGGCAATTTGAGCATCGTCGTCTGACTCGTACGTTGCCCTGCTCTTCTTGCTCTGTCGCTTCTGAGTCTTGGGCTGCTGCATTCTGGAAACGTCAACGCTCTTCACACCACTCTGGTCGTGCACAACTGGTGCTATCGAGTTGACCCTGTCAGTTGGAAGAGAAAGCAACAAAGGATCAGCAACAAAGGATCAAATGTACTGTACATAAACTCATATCATTACGAGAAAGCTCAAGCTCTTACTATCGCCTGCACAATAGCACCATGAGCGTTAACCCCTAAAGTACCCAGACTTCAAGGTCTTTTAAATGACCACTTTGATAGATTATCTTGTGAAAATAATACTCCGTAGATTTCAGACATGTCCAGAATTTATATCAGTGAAGAACAGTACATGTGATGTCAGAAAATAAATAATATAGAACGAAAGAAAGTTGCCATAGGATCCATTCGAAAATGTTAAAAAACATGAAAGGCCCGATTTGGGCTTCTTGGTCCTAAAAGGGTTAAGATACACAAAGCAAACAAAAGTGAAAAGTAAAACCAGAAACATTGAAATGTTCAAGTCAATAGAAATCTATATACACTACGCTTCAGTGAGAAGCCATCCCCACACCGCTGTCGGTGACCCAACGACACCGCATTCTAGGGTTTCCCTAAGTGGAAGAAACAGGTATTGCCTGCAACACAACAGTTACTGAAGAGGAAAATAACAAATATCACTCAAAGCTCCTCACAAGGACTTAAGAGTCACTGAACGAAG
This sequence comes from Antitrichia curtipendula, assembly GCA_951230915.1. Lineage (NCBI taxonomy): Eukaryota > Viridiplantae > Streptophyta > Bryopsida > Hypnales > Leucodontaceae > Antitrichia > Antitrichia curtipendula. The sequence goes on along the minus strand of OX579639.1, from coordinate 8,351,961 downwards.
GAGGTAAACGCAATCAGCTGAAGAAATCGAGACAATAATGTCGAGAAAACCTACCTCCTCGCACATTTGGAGTCATGAATCCACTCTGAATTTTTGTTCTTGATAGCTTTTAGAACACTCAACTACGCAATAGCTCATAAGGACCACTACAATGCATTGCGCAAGTCAGCTTAAAACCCTCAAATGGCGACGCTAAGCCAGGGATGCACCAATCTAAAGATCAACGATTCCGAGAGCAGCCGAAATTTGCATGAAATCTCACGAGACGATGGAAAACACACATCTAAAAAGCAGAAAAGCGATATGAACTGAATTGACTGCTGCAACCGCAGCGAATTGGCAGGAAAAAGCCGACTCTACTCACGCAGCTCGGCCCAGAAACTAAACTGCAGCTACAAAAGAACTGTTATCGAACAGAATGCCCTTCAGTTTCCTGTTCACAAGTTCAATTCTGTGGTACTAAATATTAACTTTCGGAGGCCGTAAAAAGTCCATGGCCGTAAGTTGTAGTTGCTTATAGCAAAGTAAACCCTAATTAGAACATAAGCACAGCATCAGGGAAATCTTACAAGTTCGGAAGCCCCGGTTTGCTTGGCGACAGGATTTTCAACGTGCCAGGTTTGTTGCTGTTGTGCCCACTCTCCACGTAGCGCAGCATATCATCGAAGTCCAGATTTCCAAGTGGCGCGTCTGTCATCTTGTTCTCCCGGGTCGCAACGACGATCAGCTCATGTCGCAAGAAGGGCGCAATTCGGCAATCTCCGCAAGAGCTTGACCTAAACAAAGGAAGCAAACAACGAGGGTGCTTCAAACGAATTTCCTTAGAGGGCACACGAACTTGTTTGGGGCAGATCCATTAAATTTATTCTGCTGCCCGTTTCCAGCAAGTGTTTTAGGGCTACTATCACCTCGCTGTTTGTGTAGACCATCGATACCTTAGAGCATCCCCACTCCAACATGGGGAAGCAACACTTCAAATGGTCTGAACCATTGATCTTGGAAGATTTTCTAAGATCAATGGTTCAGACCATTTGAAGTGTTGCTTCCCCGTGTTGGAGTGGGGATGCTCTTAACCCTTAAAACGACGGGCTCATAACCGTGGAAATCATCTGTTTTGTCACCGTGTGAATTGTTGGATTAAAATAATGTAAAAGCACTCGTTGGAAGACAAACTACTGTAGATGATCTTCCCTTTTCGCACAAAATTGGGAGGATGAATAGTTGCACTTTTGTCCTACAAGGATAGATTCTTTGTCATTCATCGGCTAGAAAACGTCCTCGGCGGCGTGTATGGGTTAATCCTTACAAATTGGCCTATTGTTTTTGACACAATACAGTATGCCCCACATCCCAATATGGTAGAACCACCCATATTTGACCACTTAAGTGATTATGTACATGTTCTGGAGTAGTGTAAGGCAACGTAAAAAAAATTGTCATGTAGGAAGATAGAAATCATGGGGATTGTAATTTTTTTGGTAATTTTATGCCAAGAATTGGAATTACTATGAATATTAGAAGCCAAAAGTTGGCCTCAACCTCTACCCAATGTATAGAGTCTTCCAATTCTGATCATTCAAGAACTATTTTCCTGCTCATTGCTCACTACTTCAAGACATGTGTCATGACCTTATTAGTCGCAACCTTAAAAAGAAGAAAAAAACCATTCCAAACTTTGGTTTGAAATCTATTCCAAGCTTGGTTGGAAATAGCTACACTCTACAGGTTGGGTATGGATCCTTGATTGGAAATGGGTGGTTCTACCATAATGTCACCATTAATGAAAAGGACTTTGTCTTGCCAAGTGCTACAAGACAAAATTGTAGATATTGTAGTGGGATATTATTGCAACCCTCTTCTTCAAACCGTCCCTACAAAAAGCTTTGTAATGGACCGTGAATGGTTTTGAAATGGATATATGGTGGACGTTGAATCAACTGTCAATAATGTCAGAGTAGTTAAAGATTTGTAAGATATTGGTTCAGACTTCTCCAATGGATGGAATAAGAGCTACAGTAAATTCATTTTGAAGTAAGTAGACACGTATGCATTGAATGAATGAAAATGATAATTGTTAGGTGAATTGCTTTTTTACATATGCAAAAAAATCTAAAATAATGATTAACTACAACACAGGACAAACAAAGGAAAATAAAGTCCATTTTTAAGACAGTGGACCAACGCATATTAGCAAATAACATGACAGCTTTGAGAACTTCATGAATCCACAATCACATTAAAGAATCTTTATACCACATGAAACAATCAATTACATAGTCTCTATTTATGCTAGAAATTGAAATCCAATAATTGATGAACCTCATTTTAAATCAAAGAATTGCAGTGTTTTTATTGTACAATAATGTTTCAAATTTGGAGAATTCCTTTGTATTTTGAGGATCATACATTACAACAGTACAAGTATTGAGAATTGCACAAAAATTTGGATGCTTTCACAGGTTCCTTTCTAAATTTGAACCTCAAACCTCTCACATGTGAATCGTTGGCTTAGGGCAGGTTGTTAAATTAGATCCATTGAAGTTATAGCATAGTTAACAACTAGTTGTAGAAAGGCAAGGTCTAATCTTTCAATCGACTACTGCAAAGACCAGCAATGGACAACTTCCACAAAAACTTAAACAAAGACTTTGATGACCATGACGAGACCAATATCAACAAATATCAAAGACCTCGTAGTTGACAGACAAGTCAAGACAACTTCAACAAAACAAACTTTAGTGTCAAAGAAGAGACATACGACAAAGATATTCTCACATTCCTGATTGCTTTGGCTAGGCTATCCAAGCACAGGGAGACTAGGAAATATAAACTTCTTCCTACTACACTACAAGGGATGTTTTTAAATTCCCCCCTCCCCAATCCCCCATGTAACTTCACCGGGTAGGGGATTTTGAAATTTTTGATTGCTTGCGGATGAAATAATGACTAGTGAATGATAAAAAATTTAATGAAATACATTTTGTATGGATGAAATTCTTTGGGATGAATGACAAAGTTATGAATGAATTCTTTTGGGAGTGGATGAAATCATGTTAGTTGAATAGCAAGTTTTTGGCTGAATTTTTTGGATGGATGAAATTAGGATATATGGTGGCAAATATTTGGATAAATTAATTGCCAGATGGACAAAAATCATCAAATTTCATATCTCCCAAAAGGCTTAATACAACTTATTTCTTCAAATACCTTTTTAATGCTATCTAGCAAATTAAACACCTCCAATTGACTGCAAACAAAGCATAAGTTAGAATATATTCAAACTTACAAAAAAACAAAAAGACTCTAATTCAAGCTTTAGGAATCCTACTGACAAGCTTTTGATGATCACATTCAAAATGAATGCTTCAATTGGGCCACAAAAAAAATCAATATTTGTCTCAATACATCCACTAAAGTGGTTTGAGAATGCAGAACTTATATTTTGCATGACCACTCCTGTCATATAAATTTGAATTGCATACAATGGTATCCAAATGGATAGTCCTATGATCTCCAAATGAAAGATAGGCAAATGAAAGGTAGGCAAATGAAAAGTAGTGTAAAACTTGAAGAGCAAATCACAAAAATTCAAAACACACAATAGTTTCATCTCAAATAGAGAAGTGTGTTAGTAATGGACTTTGGTATGCGTTACTTTTTATATAAAAGCCTTGCACTTTCATGCACAAGATGTTGTGCAACCTTCAAAGATCCACCCACCTTCTATATATACAAATCTACCGGAACCATTGCATTGCATTGTATTGAGGACTAATTTCATCAATGCATACATTCGTTGATAATTTGTGAGGAACTACAACCTTGTTAAAAAGAGAAGAAAAAATGTTGTCTACACTACATAGGCACACTAGATATACATTGATTATATATAGATTGTTTGTTTTGTTTTGTTTGTTTTATTTGTTATTGTGAGATCTCCAGAACCGTGTATCCTCATGTCGCTATTTTGGTACGATTGGAAAGCTCTCTACAAGGAGGGATGCAAGGGCTTTGTTTCATGGTGTTTGAACCTATGATGTGAAAGATAATGAATCTCACAATTTTTATATGAATTTAGAAACTTAGAAACTTACTTTTATTTCATTTTGGTTGTGGCAATGGTACAAGACACACTAGTTTATACCTTAAATTAGGTTGTTTGGTTGTTTGTTACATTGAGATCTCCAAGTCCGTACATCTCCTATCACATTTGTAGTACCATCAGAAAGCCCTCAACAAGGAGGAGTGCATGGGCTTTGTTTCGTAGTATTTGGACCTACCATGTAAAAGATATTGATTTTTGAAGTTTTTATTATATGAAAAGTAAAAAAATTGCTTTCATTTTTATTTTGACTGTAGCAACAATACATGGTACACTAATCTATACTTTAAGTTAGAATGATTGTTTTGTTTTGTTTGTTTGTTATAGTGAGATTTTTGGAATTGCGCATCCTTTGGTCACGTTCCTAATACCATAAAAAAAACCTCTCTACAAGGAGGGGTGCACAAGCTTTGTTTTGTGGCGAGGGTGGCTTGTATGTAAGCAGTGAGCGGTGAGCAAAGAGCGGTGAGCAGAAAATTCAGCAATGGGGAGCATAAATTATTTGAATATTTATAGAATATTAGAGTATTCTTAATATATTCTAATTATTTTAGGGTGATTTTTAATTTTTAATTTAAATAAGACTCTTTTGGGTCCTAAAATCGTGGGACTCACGGATTATCATAGGGCCATACCTCCTCACCGGGACATTGACTGGTCAATGATACCATTAAAAGAGAGGAAGAGGAACTACTCATGCCCATACCTTGCCATGCGTATTCTAGAATCAAAGCACATTACCAAAAACTATGAAGGACCTCCTTTAAAGTGTCCACGTAGTGGCCTCGTGCCACCTAGAAAAAAACATAAGAAGGGGGAATAGATTGATGTTTAGATTTAGTGCTCGATATTGATGTAACACTGATGCTTGCAAAAAAATAAACAAATAATTTTATTGAAATTGAATAAATATGTGGATACTAGAGATACAATAGTTGATTGAGATACTAAAATTTAAAGGAAAAGTACCCTCTCGTGTACATTTCTAAACATAGTTCATATTGAAAAGGGCCAATGGTCATGTTCAAGTATCCTCTCGGAAACGATTTAGTACATTTCAAAAAATATTTTGTAATGAAATGGGCGACTGGACATGGTCAAGGTTTCAGGTCAAAAACGAGATCGTACACTCCTAAAAATACTTCGTACTAAAATGGAGGTGAACAAGGTTAAATACACCCTTGGAACTGAGAGGGTATGCAACTACCATTTTGTTGAAGATAATAGTCTATAATATGCCATTGGGGTGTGCCAATATTCCACTTTCAAGAACTAGCTTCACCTCGTTGAAGCTGAAGGAAGGTGCATGAATAAAAAAGTGAATGTCGGCTTGAAGTTTACAAATTTAAAAAAATATAAAGTAGATGTGCTTACAGTAGGAGAAGAGATTCCGTCCACGAAATTCACTCATAGTCTTCTTGAAGGCTTCACACGTATAGTTGGGGAAGACACTCACATGTATCGTATACATTGATACATCGGGGGGAACACCCGAGTAGAGGGTGATGATGCACCCAAAACTAGGATGTGGAACCATACGAACAGAACAAATAGAAGCTGTAATGCATGCCACAGATCCCATTGACTTTCTTTTATTCATATTGGGCTTAGTAGAAGAGCGCTTCAAAGTCTTTCCATTCCTCTTAACATGATATTTATTGGCAAAGACGGGCACGGAAATTGAGCTGAGGTCCAAAGGTGGCCTAGCAATTGAAAAGAGGCGCCTTAGAGATATTTGTTGCTTTTGGGGAAGTTGAAACCCGGCAAGTTGCAAAGCCTCAATTTCAATGCGGTTTAGATTAGTGCCGATTACAACAGGCCAAACATCCGAAATTGGGGGCTTGTCCTGCTCCATTGAGTATCAAATGACCAAGAGACATTTGGTACCTTTTACACATCGATCGATGTCATTGTTGCAAAAGTAGAAATCTGTATGCTCTGTGACTTTCTTATGTTTGCTTTCATAAGTAATAGTATAGGTGGGTGCGGGAGTTCTCTTTCCTTGTGTCACAATCTTCTTTGTGCATTTCTTCTTGGTTTGCGCCCTTTGTGCCCAACAAGACTTGGCCGAGTTGGCCGGCAATCGAGCAATATGCCACTTGGTCAGAATGGCATGGGTCTCTTCTAGTGCTATTACAGGGAAAATTCCAACCCTACTTACCAGAGTTGCATCTACAATTAGAGGCAATAGCTATGGTGATGCAACCACGTCACTGGGAACACCATCGTCTTCGTCGATGATGGGCGGAGGATTTGTAGAAGGGCCACGCCACCTAAATAGATATCGAGGATGTGAAAAATTCATTCTATCTGGTCGATGTGATTCATTGTCGGCACCTAGTCGTAACTTGGCCTTACGCTTGTGTGTGCCAAAAACCTCCTCGCCTTGCATATGCAAATCGCGCGTACAAAATTCGTCTGCACCTGGCAATCCCATCATGGGATCATCTAGAACACGTAGATTGTTAGTCTTCCTAGCTTTTCATTTGGCAATACGGAGTTTCAACTCTTCTTTGGTAGGACCCGTCCCCCCAATGTTACCCTTCAAAAATTGGTAGTAGTTAACCACTTGAAGGAAAGCCCGGATGTAATCATCTATTGTTGCAACGTACAAGTCTCCATCGTTATTACCCGAGGCTTGCTTCCACTTGTTATGGATAGATTCCGCAAGATTACAAGATGGCATTCCCGTGAGTTCATCCTTGAACATGCTCTGTATACGATCATTATATTTAGTACGAGGCTTGTGATCACAATAATTGAAATGAAATAATTACAGAATGATGCAGTACCTGAGTCATAAATCCACCCCATTGTCGATAACGAAAGTGCCGAAACGCTAACCAAAGGTCAAGATGTAAGCTGAAACAGCTCCAAACGATGCCCACCGAGCTCGAATAGTTTGAAATAATTTCTCAGTCTCTTCCATTGTGTTGGCCTTCCTATACTGTTGACATAACGCCTTGTGTTGATCACGTAAAGGTCTTTCGGCGATGTATTTGTCTATGTGTTTCACCCTCGATTGAGTCCAATGAAACAAGCATGTACGCTCCTTGTCCACCATCGCTTCATCCTTGTTTCCGCTACCATACAAAATTTGCACAACATTCCAATTAGCATGAGCACTAACGGCCATAAAACCTTTGAACTATGGCAAAGGAAGCCCATGTCAAGCCATCACAGCATTAAGGTTCTTCTAGAACACCATCTGCGCTTTGGTATCTTCAAGTTGCATGTCACAACATGCAATACTCATGACCCGATAGTAGGTGGTGTCATACACATGACATGCCATGGTCGTCCACTGTTTCACACGTTTAACGTGATCAAACATCATCCAAGCATTTTTCAAGTCACCACTTGGCTGCATGCGTTCCATCAAATCAACATCTGAACCCGGTCCAACTTTTGACATTTTGAAGACAAATACTTTCTCTGAGTCCTCACCTTGACCTGGGAACATGTTTTTTTGCACAAAAGCCTAAGTACTTACTCCCCTTAGCTTTGTTATGCTATCTAATACACCATATCTCTTTAGATATCAAAACAAAACCACCTTGTTTTGGATGCTTGGAGATCCCATATCCTTGCACTTATCTAACATCGGAACTAATTCCTCAAAACTTAGAAGTTTTTTAGGATCGTTCTCTTCTCGCAACAAGAATTCTCCCACAAGATCTTTACTGGCTTCTAAAACTATGGAACTTTTAGTGGCAAGAGGAGTTCTCTGAACTTGCTCACCAATCAATGAATTGATCCGCTCCTTAACCTCACAATAATCCCCAATTTTAATGGGATGGTTGTAACTCCCTAAATGAATATATGCACGTGTGATATTATGCTTACTTGAAACATAATAAACTATAGCCGGACATTCCGCAAGACAGGAAGGAGGCATGCGACACATTTTTGCAAACTAACGTGGAGCCCACGGGTGGTACCTGACCTGGAATGAATGAATGAAAAGTAATTCCATCAAATTCTGTCACATTAAACGGTGCCGTTCAATGGTCTTGCTGTAGGTATCCACAGTTAGGGTTGTTGCATCAAAGATGGCCGACACATTTAGAAATCTAAAAGTGTAGTCCGTTATCATTGATGATATTTGCTGTGATGGTCTTTGTCCGTACGTGCCCATCGTATCTTTTATCCATGCCATATATGAACTTTGCTTGACTAGATGATGCTAATGGTTGTGCAAGAGGAAGCTCAAATATGACATCGCCATTGAATTGATGGAGAAGATACTCTACTTTCTCATGACGGATCCTATCATAGTCTAACAGTTTCGAAAGGTTCTTGCAACCGGGACGGGAACGCAACTGCCTCAAGAAAGAAAGAACACTAAGTACAACACAGCCCGTAGTTTGATTTGGAAGGTAAGACACTGGAGTACGAGATGTTGGAAGACAAGATGTCGGAGTGTTGTTTCTAGGTGGGCACAACATGGGAGTGGTATTCCGAGGAAGGCAGGACGTTGGGGTAAAAGACTTAGGTGGACAATTTGTTTGAGAGGAGGACTCATCATCCGATAAGAGGATTACTACGCTCCCCGTCCCAAGTTCTACTTTAACCCTAACTCCAATCGGAAGCGGAATGTGCATGCTACATGAAAATGACTGACGAGGAGTGAGAGTATGATTTGAGGCAGAGATTGTAGAATCTAGGAGTCCATACACTCTATACTGCCCTGGTTCAAGTTTCTAAACTCTCTGCGATTCCATGTCTACATTGCTTTGCATAGCAATAGTATGAGTAAGTTCTGAGGTTACCTCGTCGTAAATGTCCTCCTCAATGTAGATATTGTCCTACAAGAAAGAGAATCTAAGACTTAACAACAAAGAAATAACAGATGCGAGGCCGTCACTATCTAAACGACAAGTAAGAAGAACGCCAACACCATTGGCACGAAGGAAAATAAGACTGGGTGCTTGAGCTTGAGAAGAAGAAGCGATGATGAGGGAAGGAGAGAAATGAGAGATTGTGATCCAAAGAAAGGCAATGGCTCTAATATGTTTCAAACTCAACCTCCAAATACTGACTTTGCGTCAATTCTGACAGATTTGAGTTAAGAGAAAGTAGTTGTGCAAGATGGCACATGCATGAATATTTGGAGAATTTGAATTAAAGTTTGGAATGCAAGACATCTAACGGCACCTCTCCATATCTCTGAAACTTTGGATATTTTTTTCCAGACTGGTTGTAAAACAAGTAGGGGAGTTTTGTACATTGGTAAAGCAAATATAATTCTAGAATTTGAATGGTTCAGATTAACCAAGACATTGTTAGAGGAAGATACTGCAAAGACACACTTAACCCCTAAGTGCCTAAGCTCTTCCAAGTGTGATTTTGCTAAGAAAAAAGAGCATGGGTTTCTAATATTTTCCAATGAAGCAAATTATTTTTTATTTCAAAATCTAACCGTATAAATGTTTAGAGAGCTTGCTTATTAGTATGTCTATTAATTTTGAGCTTGAAATTGTATAGGACTTGTGAGATTATAACAAGAGAAAAGTAAATATTCTATTTTTAGTATGTTGCCCCACCCCACAATGTTTGAGAAAATTGCATGTAAATCTTTTTGGAGATAGGAGGTGACATGAACAACTTGAAATTGTATTAGCTAACAAAAATGCATGTTCAAAAAAACAAAATTCAAAAGAAGAAGCTACCAAACTCATTACACAATCTACCTTGCTATTGTTGAAATGCAATTTTTTTTAACACTTGGTTAGTAGAAATTGCAAATAACTCCAAATCAGCACTTTCATGTTTAAATTTTCAACGGTGATAATCAAGAAGACACTTTACTCTTTCAAATAGGACCATTTTCAAAGGAAATGGATAAGTAAAACTTTTTAGATTTCAAAACAAAGTAAAATTGCTCAAAGCCAGGAGCAATGTCCTAACTCTTTGTCTAAATAATGGGAGCCACCTCAAAAGGCACTAGGTACCTTCTAATCCAAGAAGGTTGTTCCCATGATTGTACCCACCGCTCCTGGCCCGCCATAAAAGGTGCTGCCATAAAATCCACAATTTAGTCAAATGACCATAACTTCTACAAAAATTAATATTTTTGCATGAAATTTGTTGGACCCATTAGATATACTTATGACGCACCTTTTCCAAGTAACTGAGATACTACCAAAAATAATTGAATCCACTATTCCTAAAGAGGCCTTGAAATCGCAGCAGCTCTCTTCTCACTCCAGGGACTCTTGAAAATCAAGTCGATCTTCAAAGTTTTATAACTTTTGCATATGAACTTGTTTTTTAGTGTTTATTTTTCCCCTTATACATATTGAAGCATAATTAAAAATTAAAAACTAAACTTTTGCCCTCACAAAATATAATAATTAAAAATAAAAATTTATGCCACCTTCCACAAACACCAATACACAACAAGAAAGTTCCAAACCAATTTCAATCCCTTATAACTTTTGCAAATGAACATAGATTTTAGTGATTCATGTGACTACTTCTAGGTATTGAAGAGTAGCAAATACAAAGATAGAAAATGGAGGAAAAATACCTTCAATTCAAAATTGGAAGGTGCACCACCTTCCAACAATCTCCAATATGGATGTGGTGCCCGAGACAACATGGGCAATAGGTTTGGCACCGTATGTGGCATTGGACACAAATTTTACGAAGATCACTCCACATTGGCATGTGAAAAAGTGCTTCATGTCGATTGTAACGTGAAGTACATCTACGAGATCGAAGATGATGTGATGCTAAAACCTTTGCGAGGCGGAGTTGAAAAGATTTATGGTTCAAACCTTTTATTCCCAACATCAAACATTGTTGGGAATGAAGTTTCCACATGTTCACCACCGTGGTGTCCAAGAGGAAGAAAAGAAGTCTATGCCACCACTTTTGAGTGCGAACTTGGCAAGAATATTGACCTCTCAATTGGTCGGCAACATCTACTCCTCGCATGAACGTAGTGTATTGAAAATGAATAGGTGATGTGTCAATCGGTTTCCGCAAATGTCCCACTCATCGTTGAACTACCGGACATTCTTGGTCGGCCTTATGGATTGGTGGTGCAACCATAGACATAAAAAGAACCAGTTTTTTGTCAACCCACACTATAGCACTAAGTTGCTTGGATATATGCATTCTCCATTCCAAATGCCCTTGAGTACATTTAGTGTAAAGGGATTTGGTAGCCAAAGCCTTGGAAAGACCATTGTGATTTACCCTAACCGTGCCCATTGCATAGGTGCCTTTATTCAAAAGGTCCATAAATAAAGGTACGGAAGAAAAGAAATTATCCATGATAACTATATGCCCTCTATTCTCTAATCCGGACAATAGTCCATGTACTACATTTGCTCCTTGCATAGCCTCACCCTTCTTGGAACCTTTAATCCCAAGAACTCCCTTGTTGGCTCCACAATAAACTTCAAATGTCCACACATCCCTCGCTTCTGAATCGGTAAGGCACCAAACTTTAATCCCCCATTTTTTTTTTTTTTTGGGCATATATTGGCGAATGGCAAAATATTTACCCTTGTATTGTATCATCATCTCATCAATTGTCACCTTGTCCCCCAAATTCCACATATCTTTGCACTGATCTCTAATCTCATCTAGAAGCCATCTCAATTTCATCAATTTGTCAAATTCTACATTTGATTGGTCCGTAGTTGCTCCATGATCATTATGCACATGTAAACACCATATAATGTGCTCATAACGGTCTTGGGTCATAATAGATGATATCACCGGGCACCACAAAAACTCACATGATTTCTTCCAATAGCATTGCACATTTGACTCAGTTTTGATTCCTATATATAAAGATATAGCAAAAGTGCCCTCAACTCCGGTGGATATAGCGCAAACCATGTCTCCCCGCCCTGTAACTTCTTAGGTGTACATCTTGACTGTGGATTTATCTCAGAGGCATACCTATTAGTCTTAGCACATATCTTGCGTAAAGTTTTTGGAGTTCAAAATTTATGGAACAAGCCATATAAAGTGGGCATTCTTTGCGAAGGGTTTGGTAATCCCGAGGTGGGACCACTAAATGAAACTGGTGCTGGATCAAACATAGAAAATGTCTTTTGCCATGACTCCTCATTGTAAACTTCCTTCAAGCCCGGTGATTTTTGCTTGCCCATTTTCTTCCCATTTACATTTCCACCCACAACTTCATTCTCTGTCCCACATATCAAATTTTCCACATACAAAACCAATAAATGACATGGTATTTCAAAAATTCTAATACCATGGTGTGACATGGTTTTTGACTTTGCAAAGACAAAATAATTATTTTTTTAGCCAAAGTGTATCATTTACACTAATATGAATAAATGGTGATTTCGATTTTGTAGTCTTGTAATTATTTTTCAATTCATCATGTCCTTTCAAGAAAATGATGTATGCACAAATGCGCTTTGAAACGGTTCAAGGTACTATAGTGGTTTTTTTATTTGTTAACAACATTATTAATAAGGAAGAAAAAGCATTAGATTTAGATTTTAAAAGATGATTTAATAGTGAATGAGTAGTGAATATGCAATTTATATGCAAAGAAAATCTATTAAAAGCATTTTGATATTTGTGAACATAACTCTTGACATTCTAAATATGTTGGTTGCAAATTTAAAATCCTTCCAACATTGGTCCTTTATTAGTAAAGTTTTCGACCAAGTTCTTAATTGTTTTTCACATATTTTATTATTTGTCTCTTAATATTTTATTGAAATTTGATTTTGACATTAATGAATTAATAAATAACAAATCTTTGTCACACTATGACTATGACTATGATAAGGTCTCAAATAAAAATAAATATATAAAAAAACAAAAAAACGTACTTGGAGACCCCAACACATGTCCTCTTCCTTTGGATTGACTGTGCCTTTCTTCCCTGCTCCATCCCTGGAGCACTCCCTGTCTCCAACCACCGCATCTTCCTTAGCCACCCCACCCTCTCCAGCCACCGCAACCACCCCATCACGCCCTTCCAACTGTCCTATCCTAGGACTTGTTGCCTTGACTGCCAAGTTCTTTCTCCTTGCATGCCACTGCTTGCTCCCACGCTTTGGATTCTCATTTGATTTCGTGTGATCTAACATAGTACTGTTGACAGAGCCCGTTGCAGTCTCCCTCCCGTTGCCCAACGATTTTTCACTGCCGCCCTTGGTTCCGCATCCGCTCCTGCCCGCAGAAATCATCGAATTCAAATTTTCCTCTGTTGCCACCCCCGCCTTGCCTGCCGCGTTTGTCTTTGCCTTCTTCTTCCTCATGTCAACATTGTCGCCTTCAAATGCTCTCCCTCCCACAATTGACTTCACTCCAGCGCCAAGTGATTGTTCTTGTTCTGTCTTTCTTCCTCTTGATTTATTTTGCTTGCTTTTTGCTTTGCTTGCTTCTTTTGTAACCACTGTACTCATGCATTTGGTTCTTGCTCGTGTAGTAGGTCGGAGCTTCCAAGCTTCCCATTCAGCAACTTGGTTTTCAAGGTCATTTTCTTCATCTGCAGGCCAGCAGTCATCACCGTCCCTGCTGCCCTCTTCATCCTCAGACTCGTCTTTCCTTGAAATGCTGTGCAATGGATCATTGGAGTGTTCTAGTTGGGTTTCAGTTTGTTCATGCCTCAAGATTTGTTCTGTAAAACCACTAGGAATGCATTTTGTAACCCCATTTCCAAATAGAACTTGATACATTCTAGCATTCGAATGCTCTTCTATGTAGACCTTCAACACTACACCTAGGACCCATTCTAAGTCTTCTTCTTCTTCTTCTTCTTCTTCTTTTGTTGATTGCTCTCTTTCATTCAAAACATAACTTGGAACCCTCAATGCTACTTCATGTTCTTCCATTGCCACTTCTCTCAATCTAGTTTCATGTAAACCACTTTGGAAGTACACGTCCTCTTGCACTTCTAGGCTTCTTTGTGGATCCATATGGGCTACTTTCCTCTTCTATTTAGGGGCGTTTGTTGGTGCAGCTGTGACCATCGCTGCTATTTTATTGCAGCTGCTTCTTTCGCTATTGTAGTTGGATTTGCTGCCTCTTCCACTGTTGATGGCAGCGTCGATGCTCTGTCCACCAGCAAACTGTCGTTGAAAACTGTCCTCCTCTGGTACTGTGGCTGCAGATCGACCCTCCTCTGGTACTACGACTATAGTTGTATCTCCACTACTCCAATGTGTCCTTTCTTCAGTAGAAGTTTCCTTCTTTCCCCAACACGCTTTCTTCCCTCCGACCAACCCTTCTTGTAAGTCACTTTTGCCTTACTTACCGTTTGTGATGTACTTCTCTTGAACCTCAGCTTGGTTGTCACCCTTGTTAAGCTTGTTGTCCTTGGCCACTGCAGATTGCCCCATTGGAGTGGTAACATGGTTGCATCCCTTCTCTCTAGTGCTATCAATATTGTCTCTTGTCATAACTCCTTCTGCTTCTCCATGATCTGGCCATACCAACTTCCTCAAGGTGTCTCTCACTATTTTTGAAAATCCATCCACATGTCTCTCTTTCCACTCCAAAATGTGTGCTACTTGTTGATAGTACCTTGCTCTCAAACCTCTATTTATAGTACTACCAATCTCTCTTCACTTCTTTGGCTTAGGAAGCTTAGAAAGATAGTGTGAATCTAGAGTTGCTAGGATAACTCTTTCTTGGTGTGCACTTGCACCTTGTTGCCTTGTCCAATCTCTAACTATGTCTATTGGTCCTCCACAATAGCAAAAAGAGGTTGAAGGGCTTGGAATTTCTTCCATTGTGAGAAGCTTGTATGCACTTGGAGACTTGTGAATTCAGATTTGAATTCCTACAACTTATAAATGTTATTTTTTGAAATTTTTGCTAGTAGCTGTCATTCTTTACAATGTATGTATATTTTATGCAATCTTTCATTGATTGTTAGTTCAAAATACTTTGCAACGTTGTATTGGCTTAAATTTTCTGAGGGATTCTGTGAGCTCAAATTGTTGTGGTTACCGTTATTTTCATATCTTGGTGTTGTGAAAGTTGTAGAGGTGGTTGTGTGTAATGAGTTGGCCGTTACCACCTGCCACAGTGGCTACAGTGTCCTTTTTTTGTCATTTAGGAGGTTGTACAAATGGACGGTTTTCAATGGGTTTAGTTTCTTGCTTTTATGATGCCAAACTAGGAACCGTTTGCACCAATGTTGGGCCCATCCTACCAAAATCCAGGCCCATTGCCTCCCCACTTTTTTTTTCCTTTGCCCACTTGAAGAATGGCACATTCTTATTGGTCTCCAAAGTTGCCCCCTCCTACTAATAAGACCTATACACCTTTGAAGCCTTGAAAATAATTCATATATTCACCTTTTTCACTTAAAAATTAAAATTTCCAATGGTTACCTTTCAGTACTGCCCGTAAAAAATTTCAGACCGGTCAAATGAATTTAACTGCCCGCACACAAACGAGCCAAAAATTTTGTGCGACCATATATGGTCGCCCAGAAAGTTAGGGGTTAAAGCAAATTACAATGATACCTCAAAGATATTAGAAATTTATTAACTAGGTTACTAGTATGATACTTCATGATAAGAGGCGGCCGAATTTATGGGAACCGTTGTTCCCATGTGAATGGTGTTTGAATGAATAGCAACCCTAATACCTGCTGGAGGGGTAGAACTTGAGGAAAGTGTTGCCACGTTTGTGTTATGTTTCAAATGAGGAGATAGGGTCGGACTAGTTTTTGAGTGTTACAGTAGAACAAATGTAAACAAAGCATAAGAAAGTGAAAGCAATTTTTTTTGACTCAAAAAGAGAGAGCATGCTCATGAATGCAACGAAAGAAGGATAAGAAGGCTACTGGGGTTGATCAAAGAGAACAGAAAGCTGATGCAAAGAAGCCCTAAAGCAAAATTGTCAGTTGAGGGGACAATCAGATACTCAGCTAGGTTCGTGTACATTGAATTATGGACGGATGGTCACACAATTTTGACACAAAGTGTGAACATGTTCCCCCTTGAGCAGGATTTTCCCATAAAAGGTGCTTGGATCAACATTGGATCAATTATGTGGAACTCCTCATTTACTTTTATAAGTTGGCATGTGTGTAACTGACATAATACAAGTTGCAAATGTCCAAAAAAATAACCGTGTATAGTGTAAAATTCTCATAGGATTTGAGGTGGATTTTAGCAGGCACGTTTATTGGAACACCCTATAATTATCAACAGAAGTAGGTGAGTTTTGAAAATTAAACTGACATGATGATCATTGTGGTACGTGACAAAAATAGTGTTTAAATGGCGTGTCATATATCTCATAAATAGTTTAGTTATTAATGAAACGTGACCACTGTATGAAGTAAACGACAACGGTTGACAAGCATATATCTATTAAAAATTTGTAGCCTTGTATTCGAATTGATGTAGCAACATTGTGTTGGTATTACCTTCTATTCAGTAGCCTCTTGTAAATGTGTTTTGTTAAGTGAAGTAGACGGGTTTTCAACTTCATTTGTACGCCTCGGTTGATGGAATTAGCATTTGATACAATTGGGAAAGCTACGAAGGATTCTCTAGTTCTACTAACTGAGAGGAAAAAGAAGCGAAGGAGGCGAGGCATTTTGTTTTCAAGTGGTAAACAGTTGCAGAGGGTTAGAATGGGAAGAAGAAAGGCAAACATTATCGATGTTGATATTTCTAATACTGCAAGGATGTTGTCGTATAACTTAAGACAACGTGATAGTGACGGTGAACATCATGACGTATTGGAAAATGAAGGAGTATCAATTGTAAGTCATTTTATAGAGCAATTCATTTTTATGTTTACGTTTAGGTTTGAAATGTCTTTGCTAGAGTTTAAGTAAGCTTGTAGTATTGACCTAGCTCGGTTCATCTTCATTGTTCCTTTACATAGATTTAATTATAAAACTTATATATGCGGAATAAGATAGACGGAGTGATGCAATATCAGAAGATGTGGAGGAATCTACTCCATCCTCAGCGGTATTGGCGTCATCTCTAGAAACAACGGCAACAATGATTTCAAGCCTAAAAGTAAGCATTTAACCCCAACATCTTTAATTCTTGATGGTTTTGTAATATGTATCAGAAGTGGATATTTTTTATGGGCGGTATTGCATACAACGGTTTGGTATTAGTTACATGTATGTCCAGTTAGACTTGTTCTATTGAAACAACGTTGTAGATAATTATGATGGCATATTTGGCATCCACCATCATCGGCCATTTTAGATTATATCTAAGACACGGTAAACCCGACGGCTAAACCAATACCCGATACCAATGACTTAGTTCAGGACTTCTCCAATATCTTTCGCCCAGATACCAAACCCAATATCCCACTTAGATATTCATATTCAACACCACATCATTTAGATAATGATACCCATGAAACCCACCTAATTGTATAGTTTACTATTTGTGTTAGTTATTAAGTTAGTAGTTGATTATCTTCTAGTGACTAAGCAATCCTCCTTGCGTTTGTTCTTGTATAGTGGTTACAACATATATTGGCTACTTTAAACAAGAACATAGGGAATTAAATGGGAAAAAAATGATCTCAAGAAGTTGTTCAAATATTGATGTTATTTCAAAATTAGTAGCTTTTTTATATCTATATGATTGACTCAAGGAGATTGAAGTTGTCCGTATAAAAATACTAGATTTTGGTTGTGGGAGGCCAACGAAAGTAAGTGTGCCCATGTATTATCAGGTGCTTCTTTAATGAAGTACAAGATACAAATGGGACCTGCGCTAGAAGCAAGCTGCTCAATAAAACCACCTTGTTTGTTTCTACGTGGTAGTTTCTTTTTTAATTTGGTCAGAATAAAGGTCTACCTCGAAAGGCATACAATAGACTTTTGAATTGTCGCCTTGATAACTTGTCAAGCCACTACAATGAAATAAAAGAATATATAGATTTTTATTTCAATCTCTTGGGCATTTCTTTGTATAAAAATTAGTTTTATTAGAATCACGGGGTCTAATTTGCAATAAAATCATGGCTCCAAGTTGTCCACATACAAATAATGCTAGAATACCAATTTTTAGTTCGTGTTTCCAAAATACATGATCTCCCATGCTCTTTGAATAGTACGCATTTGTGGGGCAATTAAAACTATTTCCGTTATATTTCAAAATGTTATTAAAATTAGTGCACATAAAAGATAGTCCTTGTTGCTATATTCTATTACTTTTTCAACCTAAAAGATGCAAATCTCAAATCACAGACATGTACAAGATTTGTAGATTTATGTTGCTAAATAACACATGCAAAATAAGAATGAATATGTACTTCAACAATCCAAACTTTTATTATGACCATATCAAATAAGAAGACAATTCCATTTACATTATTAATTAAATTTAAGTACCTAAATATATTAATCAAACAGACATAAGATACAATTTAAAACACGCATTTTTTTTTTCTAAAATATTTAACCTTCACATCAGTTGATAAACTACATAAAATTTTTAATAAGAAATCTAATAATCAAATTTTTATTTTTTGCTTGTCATTTTTGCATTATAAATGGCTACCTTTAATATTTATTGATAGAAAAGAGAATTTGGGACTAAATGGGTTAACTACCTTGATTCCAAACCACATTAATAGTCTTTTCAAATTTCATCTCATTAATCAAAACAAAATGATTCAAAACTTTGCATTTATATATAAGTTCAAACAACGAATTCCAATTATTATTTAATTAGCAAATGCCTATCGAGGATTTAAGTGCAAATTGGACGTCCTAATCTTGAGTTTCTCTTAGCCTGAACGAAGAATTAATAATACATCATCCACATTTCTCACATTTGAGGAGAGCGCACTGGGATGGACCATGGGGTGATTTATGAGGTGACGGTTTAGGGATCCAATTTATGAGGCTTTTCTTTTTTGAGTTTTTTGCCGCCTGCCTACAAGCTTGTTTTGCCAGGAATATCCATGCCATTTATTGAGATTATGACTAGAATAAAAATGGTTCTTCACAAATTCAACTTGAGCTTTGTAGACGTTCGCTTGAGCTCCCTCTCCGTACAAAATTGTCACCAGTGAACATCTTTTTGGAGACTCTTGAAGTATTGGCGGTGACCTACCATAGGTTCCTTACTATTAGCTGTTGCACCCTTGTGGCTCAAATCGCTCTAATACACTCTTGAATGTGCCTTCTGAAATTCCAGCTCATTGTCCTCAATCCTTCTAACTATCATACTCTCTTTTGTTTGTCAAGAACAAAACTCTACACACAATCCCAAAGCCCCCATGTGGTTTATAACCCTCGGGCGCCTTGTAGCTGTTACAGTGGAAACAATGTTCGTTGTTGTTGTCCAAACCGCCTCACCGCATGGGGGTTTTCTGAGCGTTTGACACATATTTGTTTTCTAAATTTCTGAATCGTTGTGGGATCTTCTGTGAATGTGGCAAGTTACAAGGGGAGGAAGAACCGTTGTTGATCTGGGCAACATGGCCAAATCGACTCTAGTGAAGGAGGTGAGTAGAAAACAGTTGAACTTCATGGTTATTGATCTGTTTTGCTAGCTTCCCTTGCACACATTGTTTAGTCAAGTAGAGGCTGGTGGTCATTACCACGTCGGTATGCAAGAAGCCTCGTTGACAAAGCCTCCCTCGGTGTGCAACGGAGTTGCATTGGAGCCATTGTTGATCAGAGAGGTTGGTCGGGACAGATCGGGCAGGTCGTGGGGGGTCGCCTTTTCTTCAATTCAGGGGGCTGCCTTTTGACCACGAGAGCCCAGCTCGAAGCACCTGCGGAAAGCTTCGTCGACAAAGGCTATTTGGAGGGGCGCCTTTTGCTCACTTGCGCCTAGCTCAAAGCACATGATTCCAGCTTCGTCGTGGCACCTGTCGTGATTCCAACTTCGTCGAAGCCTGTTATCGTGGTTCATGTAGCGCCGCACCCAAGAGAGATGGCACTCGATATGCAGGAAAGCCCCGTTGAAAGGCCTCCCTCGATGTGCAACGGAGTTGTATCAGAGCCATTGTCAATCAGAGAGGTTGGTCGGGACAAATTGGGCAGGTTGTGGGGGTTCGCCTTTTCTTCAACTTGGGGGGCCGCCTTTTGACCACGAGAGCCTCGCTCGAAGCACCTGTCTGATTTGGTTCTGTTGTGGATGGCTCTCAGGGTGGAATCCTTCTGGGACCATTGGCGTTGGGCATAAATGCGAATTCCTTGGCGAATATTTTTCCTAAGCAAAGTGTGGTCATTATAGATTGTTTCGTGCAAATGGGCTTGCTCTTTTTCTTCTTCATGGTGGTCTTATTGCTTCTGGTCAGAGAGTGGGGCATGACACTTCCTGGCTAGAATTCAGTTCCCTCCTTACTAGCACACTTCCTGTGGCTTATCAATCATTACCACCTGCCTCAGGTCGCATGGGATTGACTTCAAAGTTTTTGTCCCTGGCTCCAGGCATCCGCTTTGCATCCCCTGAATTGACTTCCTTACCAGTCAACCTTTCCCTTTATCCAAAACTCTGCTCCCGACGGCCATGAGACGTCGATGACAATTGAGGCTTTGCTGACGAAGGCTCATTAGTAGATCAATTAGTTTGTACCCTATGGTGGTCACACATTTCGTAAATACTTATTATAGGCGGATGTAGATTCTAAATTGTTGTGTGTCTGTAGTAGGGCATAACGGGAGGGGTAAGGTACACTGAAATTGGTGATATTGGCGATACTGCAGAATCGTCTCAATCGTCCACGGCAACAGAAACGACTCTACAGAACACATCATTGGTATCGTGAACCTTAAAATTCAACATGAGATTATTAGCGAGGACACTAGAAGAAAATGAGGGGTTCTACGACTGCAAAGAGCAACTGCTTTTTGAATTGTGTAACTAATTTGCGACAGGTGATAATCTAGAGGTCCGTAGTTGCAGTGGACAAGTCACATGGAAAATTAGAGTCGCAAAATGAAGTGAATCTATTTTTCAACTAGCAGCCACGTTTGAACTTCATCGACGGCCTATTCTGACATGGTCGCTTATGTGTACTCGCTGCCACGTGACGTCGGTCATTCAATCGATGAGTTGTGCGACTTGTTTGCGACTTATCTATGACTCCATTGCGACTTATTGGCAACTCATTTGCGACTTGTTTGTAACTTGTTTGTGACTTGTAGATTTGTAGATTTTAAAATTTTAATCTTAATGATTTGTAGATTTTGGATATTACAAATCTAAATTCTATTTTAGATTTCAGATATTTAGATTTAAAAGATTTCATTGGTTAAGGAAATTATGTAATTTAAAAATTCTTGGATTTTTACAGTTTGTAGAAACCTACAATTTGTAGAAATCTACGAACTGTAGAAATCTACACCTAATAGAAATCTTAAAATTCTACTAAGGGAGTTCATTACATAAGAATACAACAACTTACAAGTCTTATATGTCTAACCTAATGGTACTTTTGACAATTGATATGGGACAATTGCTATAAGACAAATAATTGGAAAACAAATTAGAAAACAAATTAGAAAACAACTACAAAATGACTACACAACAACAAAAAGAATTCTAGAAAATTCCAGTTGTTTTTTAGTCATTCTCTAGTTGCAATCTAGTCACAGAGAAACTCTGTAATAGTGTAGGGTTACAAGAGTGTAATAGAGTTGTCATTTACAAATTCTAGTTGTTTCTAGTTGCAATCTAGCTATTTTTTAGTCAAACTATAGTTGTTTTTTAGTTGCAGTCTAGTCGTTTTCTAGTCAAATTATAGTTGTTTCTAGTCGCAAACTAGTTGTTTTCTAGTCGTTTTCTAGTCGAATTGTGGTCAAATTTAAATAATATGCAATTGTGGTTTACCACAGTGGACTCCATGATGCGTAGAGTTGTCCACATCGACAACTGTGATGAAAATTGGATCTAGAATACCTCACAGTAATTCTAATTGCCAACTCTGTTACAATCTTGTAACCCTACACTTCATTCTACGACTACTTTGCGACTAAACAACCTAGTTGTCAAATTTGGTGCATATAGAGAGGATTACAGTTTTAGGATAGTTGTATAGGACACTAGTTGCATAGTAGTGGATTGTGTCGGGCTCATTTTTCTTCTAGTGGGATTAATTTTGCTTGTTGGCAATGAACCTTCGTAGACGAATCCTCATCCAAGAATAAATATCTGCTAGGTGTGGTCATGTATTTTATTTATGAATAAACGCTTCATGGACGAAGGCTCTTGTAATGCTACTAAACTAAGGGTGGTTTACTAGTATGACTTCAAACATTCATATATTAGTGAAAAGGTTTTGTGGACAAAGCTTCTTGTAATGCTACTAAACTAAGGGTTGTTTAATAGTATGATTTTAAACATTCATATGTGCTGAGAAGCCTTTGTGGATGAAGGCTCTTTTGATGGATAATTATGGTTCATTAAATAGTTGAACATTGATTTTTGGACTAATGGAATTAAGCTTTTGTGGACAAAGGCTCTTTTGAGGGGTAATTGAGGTTCATTAAATAGTTGAACAATGATTTTTTGACTATTGGATATAAGCCTTCGTGAACGAAGGTTGTTTTGATGAGTAATTGAGGTTCATTAAATAATTGAACATTGATTTCTAGACTATTGGATATTAGCCTTCGCAGACAAAGGTATTGTCTTAGGTGTGATACTAAGATTGTTTGTTTTTGAAAATGTTGAATTGAAAGTCTTAAATTTATGTGCATTTGTATTTAGATGAATGTGGAGCCTCTTGTTGAAGTCAACACAATTGATGATGACAAAGAAGTAACCGATAACCCACAAATTCAAGTTTGTTTTGTTCTCCAGTTATTCTTTTGATTTTCACATTTTTCTTTTTTCAATTGTTGAATCATTCACTATTTGCATTAAATCTTTGCATTCTGTAATGATTTTAAAGGTGTTATCAAATATTGTTAATTTTTATTTGTACATTTAAAATGTAGGAGGTTTCTTCATCCGATTCTGAGCATGATTCTCCAAAATGCCCAAGTGGTTTAGTCAACGCAGTTGAGGGAAAAAAAGCAAGAAGGCTTCATCAGAAATCAAATTTTGTAATTATTCTGGAAAGTATGCGTGTCACTAATGACCTTTTTTATGTTCCTCTTTGCAGGATGGTTGCATTGCCACGAGTTCGTCCCATTCAGGAGGTAGATGTATGTGCCCTTTAAAATCGATTTGAAGGGGGATACATTGATGGTGATCAATCATTTTATATATCTTTATTTGATGATTCTAAGAATACTTGTGATGTCTCTCCTAAGATCAAAGCAACTTGGGATTCTCATTGGCATTTGGTCAATGAAAAGTTTGAAGAGTTTCTGGGTTCAAATCTAGAATATGCAAGTTTCATTGGAAATTTTTTTTTGAGTGGGATGGAAACCACAGATTGAATGCTTTGTGGCGCTTTATTAGCAAAGTTCATCCTAATGACAAAACTTGGCATTACTCAATTGCAAGTATTGTTCTCAATCCAAAAGGTCATATCTCGATTCTGCTCAAATGCATGCACGACGTAAACTGGTATAAAATTTAATCCCTCCTTGTGTTCTTTTGTAGCAATTATTGTTCTTATGTTTACTTTATTCTAACTTTGAATTGACAACTTCCTTTGTTGAATACGTAGGTCGATGCAAAATAACCATGTCAAGATCAGTCTCCTTGCAAAATTGCATCGCATTCAATATTACAGAGGGCTTAAACTTGAAGATTTCAAAGACCTTCTGACTTCCACAGAATTCAAGATTTGTGCGAAAGTGTGAAAGTCTTGTACAGCTTGGTTTCCATTAACAATTGATGTATTTATTTATTTATTATATCGAGTATGTTCTCTCAACTTCTATCTTGAATAGTGTAGCAGTGGATTTTGTGCTGATATTTGTTCAAGGTATGATTGAGAATTTGATAAAATCAAATGTATATTTCATACCCCTAAATATTGTCTTTTGCAGCAAGACCTCGCTAGGATTGCTGATGAGGCTGCCATCAAATACGAAAGAATCACGCCCGTAAAAGAAAGAACCGTTGAAGGCGTTGTGACGATTATGAATGTTGCGGAAGCATCGATGGTGAAGTCAATAAAAAACAAGGATTTTCAAAAGTATCTTTCTGTTGAAAATCCGAAGCACGGCGAAGGATTCTTTGACGAGGTAATTCTTACTATTGTTCTTTTTTTCCTGATTTGCTTGCACAATTTTTGTTTGCTTGCACAATTCCTCCAAATTTTTTTAAAATATTTTTCACTAGGATTTTGTTTCTTGCAGATCAACTATCATTTTAGTCATTTTAAAACAACTGAAATGACAATCGAGAGGTTGCAAAAGGTTGCAACCGCTGCTGTTGAGCCACGATTCAAAGCAAGATGGCTTCATTACTAGAATTCTCCAACGCTTATCCAATCTGTCTACAGGTTTTCAAGTTCGCGTTTCAAAGACAACACATTTGACTTGTTCTTAAACCATGCATCATTTTGGACCCAAGTGAATCATCTTTCTTGTTGTGGCTTCTTTGTAATCCAAACGTTTCAATTTTTTTCTAATATTTTTTTGAACTATGCAGCTAGAAGATCAACTCATTGCTGAATTCGAAAAGCTCTATGAATCAAGCGCAATTACTGTTGCTTGAAACACCTCACCTGGGATTAGGCGTCCTTCAGACTATGTTGAGAAATGGCGTATGACTTTGTGGGAGAAAGCTTGCATGCTTTTTATCCATCCTAAAGTTAAGCCACCATTTTTGAAGGGATCAAGCATCGACTAGAAAAAACCTGTGTTTTTTCTGACGTCCAAAAACTGGACGTCAAATTTTTTGGACATCAAACATAACATTAGGATGATTTAATGGAAGTTGACCATCTCATCCAACGACTAATCTACAGGTTTTATTCATTCACATTCTTTTCTTTGTAGCTCTCTGAACATGTCAGGTTCATTGACTTTGGTGTTGTTTCATTTACATACATTTCAAATTTGTTTATATATTGATACAGTGTATTCTACTTTACTTAGGTATAGTGTCAGGGAATTGATGGCGAAGAATGCCCTGGGAGTACTTTCCTGCCCTGTTTTCCTATCTCCGTAGATTCAATCTTCTTCCAATATTTGTATTTTTACAGATATTCAGAAGAAGAATTTTTCTGTTCCTCTTCTGCAAGGTAGTAGATGGTACCTTGAGTGCAACTCCAATTTTGTGCCGGATGAGGAATTAGAGCTTTACAATAGTCTTTCTGGTTCTATGTCTATCCCTATTTCAACTAATCCAGAGGGCAAAGACATTGAAAAAGAGCAATCATCCCTAACACCAACTATTGTACAAGACGAAACTTCCAACAAGAAGAAATGCCTGACCAAGGCCCAGAAGGTGAAGTTCGGGACTAAAGAAGCTCAGAAGGCGGAGGCGGCTAAGAAGGCCGAGATTGATGAGGTTGTTGCTATCCCCCTCGCAACTAGGGCAGATGTCAATGATTTTGTGCTACCAAATCCTCTTGACATAACTCGAGATGATGAAATTGCTTGGAATTCATTATCAATCATAGAATCTTCTCAAGCTGCTGGATCCAGCCTTCTTAAAGTCACGCGTATGGAGGTTCACCAACGCAAGTAACATCAATTTCAACAATCTAAATCATCCGTTGCAGCACTGCATAATTTTACTTCAGAGTCATTAATTCAAAACTATTCTCTATTTTCCATTATGCAGTCTCTCACTCAACCCGGTGGTCCACCTCTGCCTTGGACTTCTCTTCATGAATTCATAGCAAAGGTATGATTTATATTGCATCACTCATGTCCGTTGATGTTTTAGTATAACATATCTCCAACTTTATTAATTCATATGCTTTCCAGGTTGGTGCAAATCGATCACGACAAGTCTCAAGTGAGAAATGCAAACACTTTGGATTGGATCTTATCATTGCAGACATTCCAGATAATTTATCTGTTCCAGGGATCTCTGTGTTAAATTTAGCTATTTCTTTGTGGAATGTTAGGCCGGAGAAGTACGTGGACACCATTTTTGATTTTGCTGAGAATTATCTCCATGACAATGCAGCATTGCTTCTGTTTCATGTTAACAATTGAGATTTGCAATTGGAGATTGATGACTATGCAATGACGTACAAATTCAAGTTACTAATTGATTGATGGACTTTGAACGAGCTCCCTCTAGATTTACCTCGAGATCCTTCTGCCACGGTAATTTTATCTAGTGGCTGTATAAAATTCCATATGCTTCTTTGAAATGTATCAATATTTTCAAATTTAGTGAATCTCATACTAATCGGAATTGTAATTTATTTCAGGGCATGCGATTCTATATCCAATTATTTGTACAAGACACTATTGATGTCTCCAGCTTCCGCATTAGCGCTTCCTTGGAGGAGCTGGACATATTGTTCAATCCAGTAAACACTTTAATTCAGCATTTGCGTGGAGAAACGCCATGGCGTGGCCCTCGAGAGAAGTCCGATGATTTGATGAAGTCAATGATTGAGTCGCTTACCTCCATTGG
Source organism: Antitrichia curtipendula (assembly GCA_951230915.1). Taxonomy (NCBI): domain Eukaryota; kingdom Viridiplantae; phylum Streptophyta; class Bryopsida; order Hypnales; family Leucodontaceae; genus Antitrichia; species Antitrichia curtipendula. Next base: position 8,325,393 of record OX579639.1, on the reverse strand, counting down.
CAACATTATTTTCGATTGGAATGCTTCTAAAGGTTCGCATTCACTCCATATTCATTTTGCCTTCAATTTGCAATTTTTTCTTTCATTAAGTATTAAAGCATCTTTTGTCATTGCCCTCTGTTTAGGAGAACCCGTTATTCGTGCTTGTTAGTCACTTGGCCGACACATAGTTGCGTTTGAAGAAGACTCAAAGATTTTTCAATCTCTCTTGGCACCACTCATTCCAAAATCACCCACCGTATTAATATTGGAGAAGCGGAAAGCCGTTCGATATATGCAAGGAGAAGCGGCTCAGAAGAAACAGAAGAACAACCGCATTCCTTTATGTGAGTAAGTTTCACTATTAACTTTATTATTTTATGTACACATTAATATGGACTTCATTTCAAGTTTTAGGAATTTCATTCATTTTATCTTACTTTGCAGAGTTCACCAGAATTCTCCTACATGTTCTATATTGAGGCCCTTTCCACCATCTACAGCGTCTTCATTTACTCTTCCAATTTACATTGAACAAGCAATGGCATTGATGTTGACGCTAAGCTCTCCACGATCTCAACGTGAAGTCCAGAATTATCACAAGAGTGTTTTGAAATACCTAGAAGTAGAAGCACAAGAAGAAATTGGTAGCAAGGATAGTTCTGATGACATGGACTAGTTATATTTTGTTTTATTTCAAAAATCGAGTTCATTTGTATTTTGTTTCATTAAATCCAAGTACAATTGAGCTCAACATCGTCTTCTTTCTTGTCTCTTACATCATCTTTCTGATTGTTACCTTCGTTATTTTTGCAATGTTTTTCAATTGTACTAAACAGATCATTACAATCTACATGTCATTGCTAAAATGATGATGCGTTTGGTTAAGGCTAACCTAAGACAACTATTTGTAGTCTTCATTGGTAAGGCATTCCTTTTAAACCGATACAATATCCTAAATTAACCTTCAAAGTAGGACAAAAATGGCAAAGACATGGTAGACAACAATTAAACGTATGCATGAACAAACTAATTTATATTTCATTCATGGATATAAATTTTATTATTGATAATTCTCCATGTCCATAGTCTATATTACTACCCCTTTTCTATGAATATAGGCTTCACAACTACAAATTCTCCACAGATATAGCGGCTATAACACTCTCAAATCCCCACGAATATAAGCTTTATTATTGCCAATGTCCATGGTTACCCAATTCGTTTTATGAAAAATATCTACAGATTTTCTTACCACTTACGGCTACTGTCCCACACACCCCTAATCATGAAATGTTCCAGAAATATTATAAATTCTCACAAGAATAAATGAAATTTTTATGAACTTTATTAAAAGTAAACCACGATAATAGGGACCCTTAAATTTTGTCAAGTCAACATACAGTGAGTATGCCTCAATATGACATGGCTTTCAAAATCTAATTTTCTTGCTGTGATTTATATCTAAAAGGTATGGATGTATTGATGATGACGTCATTTAAAAAAAAATGAAATCATGACATCAGCCCTAATTTCTATAATAAACCATGAAGAGAGAGTAAATGAAATTTTTATGAACTTTATTAAAAATAAACCACAATAATAGGGGCCCTTAAATTTTGTCAAGCCAACATACAGTGCGTATGCCTCAATATGACATGGCTTTCAAAGTCTGAATTTTTTGCTGTGATTTATATCTAAAAGGTATGGATATATTGATGATAACGTCATTTTTAAAAAAAATGATGTCATGACATCAACCCTAATTTCTATAATAAACCATGAAGAGAGAGTAAATGAAATTTTTATGAATTTTATTAAAAATAAACCACGATAATAGGGACCTTTAAATTTATCAAGTCTGCTCTCTTTTTCTGCTCACCGCTCTCCACTCTCCGCTCACCGCTCACATACGAGCTTTTCCCATTTTGTGGCGGTTGGACTTGCGAAGGGAAGGTTATTGAATTTTAAAATTTTATGAATTACTTTTATTTTGGTTGTAGCAACAACATAAGGCACACTAATCTATATCCATACCTTAAATTAGACTATTTGTTCGATTTATTTGTTTGTACATTGAAATCTCTTAGACCACATGTTTCTTAGTTGCATTCTTGGTACTATTGGAATGCTCTATGCAAGGAGAGGTGCATGGGATTTGTTTCAACTCATGGTGCAAGTTATGAATTTTTGAATTATTTTTTAATTGAAAAATAAAAAAACTACTTTTATTTCAACTATGGCAATAGCACAAGGTGCCGACTAATTGAAATTGTAATTAGAGTGATTTCATTTGACAAATTTATGATCATTTTGGGAAAAAATTTGGAGTCGTACATAATCACTACTCAAAATGCGACACCAACATGTGGGTCAAAATATAACACTAAGACATAGATATTGATGACATAAAATTTATATAATTAGAATATGAGAGCCTAATGTTAATTTTTGGTACACCTATATAAAAAATTTAAAAATTTCATAACTTATTTACATAGTGTCCAAATAATGCATGCTAAAGTAAATTAGAACCCTTAGACTTGCCAATAAAATTAGCAAAGAAAAAATTTGGTTTAACAATAATAATTATGCTCAATTGCTATAAGTGTAGATTATAGATATATCCTACTTTGGCAATGGAATTATTTACAATCCATTTTGTAATTGAATGAAGAAGATTGAACAAAATAGGGTTTGAAATTCAAAAGTGAAATCAAGAAAATCCTTGTTTACTTCCATGTTGAATTTCATGCTCTATTTCGCTCAATCTTCCTCTTTTGGTTATAAAATGGATTAATTAACCCCTAAAATCCCAGTGTCTCCTTAGGGGACAAAATGGATTGTGAGCAAGTTTATATGGTCTCAATATTTTTTGTGGTTTTCTGAAACATTTTGTGAAGATAGAAAAATACATTAGCTTTCTAGGAATATAACTTTTATTTCAATCAAAGCACAAGAACAAAAGTTATGGCACAATAAGTTCAAATTTTAGTTTGACGAGCTGGAAGAAAAAACCCACAAAAAATTAAATTTTCAAATTTTCATAATTCTTTCTTCCTTGATTGTATTTTTATCTATATAGAAAGCTTTTATTCATTCTATTTGTATTTTTTATGTGAATGTAATGGACAATCTTATTTTTTAGACAATAAGAGCATCTTCTTGAAAAGATAACTTATAGGATTCATTCATAAATTCAATTTTGATAACTTTTTTAAAAACAAAGTTTCACAAGGTTCAACCCTTAAGTCCCATTGGTCCTATGGGGGCCAAAATGCGATTTCAGATAGGCTCATACGGTCTCAATATTCATTGTAATTTTTGGATTTTTTTGTGAATATAGAAAAATACATAAGCTTTATGAGAATATAATTTTTATTTCAATTGGTGCTAGGGAGCAAAAGTTATGGCATAATAATTCAAAGACAGAGGTTGGTAGGCAACACACAAAAAATAAAAATAAAATAATTTTTATTTTTTTTATAATATTATATTTTTGTCTACATGTGAAGTTTTCATTCATTCTATTTGGACTAGTAATGAAAAAGCTATGAACAATCTTGTTTTTCAAGCAATCTAAGCATTTTCTTCAAAAAATAAACTTTCAGGATTCATTACATAATGCAATTTTTATAATTTTTCCCAAAAAACTGTTTGAAGGGGTTTAATATGCTTGCAAATATAATCTCATTGTTGGAATTATTATGTTTCAATCCCATCTTAGAGTTATTAACGATTTAATTTTTTCTTTCAATCATGTACCTACTTCTATTTAACAACTTTTTAAAGACTGAAAAATCAAATGAGTGTTTTTTTTAAATTTGTTCCCTAGACTTTCAATTCAATTCTTCAACATAAATTTTTTTTAGTTAGAATTTGTCGTGCTAATTTTTTCCACAAATGGCGATTAACCCCTAAAGGAAAAAACTGTGTGTTTTGGCAACATAGCGATTTTGGGCAGCTCGCTATGAATGGAGTTCTTAATATTTTTTTTTGAAAATTTCACAAAACATGTGCCCTAGGAGTAGCTTTAGGTTCCAACAATTTTCAAAACTTTTGACTACATTGTTAAAAAGTTATAACATGATATGTGATTTTCATTGCTCGGCAGGCAGCTTGGGCAGCTCAAAAAACTTCCTGAAAAATCACTTTAAATTTTTTTTAATTTAAATTGGTTCTTTAGGTTTATCTAAGAGTGGGAAGCTTTGAATCATTCCATTTGGATTAATGAGTCAAAAGTTATGAGGATTTTTAGTTTGCGAGTAGGTATGGTTTCCATGGACTCCATACCTATCCGCAAACTAAAAATCCTCATAACTTTTGACTCATTAATTCAAATGGAATGATTCAAAGCTTCCCACTCTTAAATAAACCTAAAGAACCAATTTCAAATTTTTATTTTTTTTAAAAGTGATTTTCAAAGAAGTTTTTTTTTCTGCCCGGGCTGTCCGCCGAGCATTGAAAATGACATACCATGCAATAACTTTTGAACCATGTAGTCAAAAGTCATGAAAATTGTTGGGCCTTAAAGATACTCCTTGGGCACTTCTTCTGTGAAAATTCGAGAGAAAATAAATAAAAATTTCATTCGTAGTGAGCTGCCCAAAATCGCTATGTTGTCAAAAAACAGTGTTTGGTCCTTTAGGGGTTAAATTCATCTGAATTTGCAAGGTAGCATTCATATTTTTTTTTGCTATCTTTAAATGCTAATATCTTCCAATTTGTACAGTTAAACTTCATTAGATTTTTACTACATAATTTTAGATAAATGAAGTATAAGATTTGGTAGTTCAATTTTTGAAAAAAATGTTTTTTGCTTTTTTGGACAAACGCAACAAAAATGGCAATTTTGAGTATTTTTTGACAAAAAGTGGCCTTGAGACTTCAAGGGTTAACTCCTAAACGACCATTGTATATTTACTAAAATTCAAACCCTTAATGAATTCATTCCAATCAAACTATCACCTAACAAAAGATCCACATAAATTGTATCGATCGGTAGTAGAGACAAGCTAGGAACTCAAGGGAAAGAGACACGTCCTTTGACCGTACTATTAAAAAGATTATAATAGTCAAACAAGAAAACCTTTAAATTTTGAAAGACAAGATTATGTTGTTGAGGTGCTCAGGAGTTAAGGTCCCTTAGAAGAACAATTTTATTGTTTAGATAAATGTGTTTCAATCTTAATCGTGCTTCTATTTAACAATTCTTTAACCCGTAAATGCTCAAGGCACTCAATTTGGGTGTTGACAATACTTTGAAATTAAATAAACCTAACCAAGTTGCTATTCTTAGTAGTTTATATAGTTTTTAATTCTTTCTGAAGTCTAGTTTTAGCATCAAAACACTATCAAAACACCAAATGTTACATTTGATGTTATTATTGACATAAAAACACAAGTTGTTTTATTAAACCTCCACTAATATCTGTCTCCTAAAATCATGAAAACGTCCTATAAAAACACAAGTTTTTAATAGCAAAAATCTGATTTAAAAAATGATTGATTATGATTTTTTTATTCAAGATTTTGTGCAAGGGTGTCCATTGCAATCTTGATTTTATGTAGTGTTGAAGGCTCTTGGAAATGAGTCTCAAATACACTAAACCTTGGAGAAAAATTCACATTAGAAATTAATTTAAAAAAATTCTAGAGTAGATTTTGAGAGGCCATAAATTGATTAGGGGTTTGCATGATAGGCCCTTTATCCTCATATTTTTTTGGTGACCAACTTTTTAGATTTGACATGAGAAAAAAAGGATTGAAAGACTTCAAATCACTTTTGTAGTTTTAACACCCTCATGTCAAACATTATAATCTTTAAATCCTCAAGTGATTTTGTTATGTTTTTTTTCCTATATGATCTCTAACAAAAGGTTGCTATTATGTGAGCATAAGGGTGTGAGCCCATGAGCCTAGAATACTATACATTTATATTATAGGTGCTTATGATACATGTATATAGGTATATATTATAGAAACCATATATGATTATAGGTTACAAATACCCATATTATAGGTGTTTATGATACATACACCTTCTATAAAGTGTGGTATCTATATTATAGATACCTACATTATAGGCTCAATGCTCACAAGCTTAAATTCTTGGACTCACATACTAGCACCGTTGATCTCTGACATGTTTAGTTTGAATTTATACGGTTACAATTTTTTGTAAATAATACAATTTATCAAAATATTGTTTTTTTGTTCAATTTAGAGCAAAATAATTCCTAAAAGCTCAAAAAAAGCCTTGGGTATTTAGGGGCTCATGTGTAAATGTTAAGTGTGTTTTTAAGAAAAAAAATATAGACTTGCAATTCAATTCTTTATAGAAAATTAGAAATTCAAAATTTATAGTACAAAATCTTTAAGCTAAGAAGATTCAAAGTCTCATATTCTAATTATATTGAAGTGGTTTTTTTGCACATCTAATCTTAGGATCTTACACCTTACTAGTATAAAAATGTGTTAAATGAATTCTAAAAAATTTGACGTCTCAAATTGCAAGATATATGTATTTGAACTGAAGAAAACAAGTTTTTTGGCACATTGCAGGACCAAATTATTTGACTTTGAAGCTTCTTAACATAAATTTCTTGGCACTATAGAGTCTTAAGGTTTAAATTTTCATGGAGGAAAATTGAGTTGAGAATCTAGGAAAAAAATTAAAAAACTTTATTTTTATTCAATAAAAAATTGTTAAGTAGAAATAGGTACAAGATAGAAGAAAAATCTAAATTATTAATGTCTCTGAGATGGAATTAAAATGAACTAATGTTAATGGATAGATTTTCTTAGATAGAAAACTAAAACATGCGGGACCTTATTTTTTGAAAAGTGTAAAAATTGCATTTAGAAGTAAATTTTATAAGTAATTTTTTCAAGAAGATGCTTAGATTGCCTCCAAAACAAGATTGCGTATAATTTTCACATCACTTATCCAAATGAAACGAACCAAAGCCTTCAATGTAGACTAAATAGAATTCATGAGAAAAAAATTAAAAATTAAATTTTTTGAAATATTTTTTTGCTACCTGGTCTCTCTTATATTGAGCTTATTTAGGCATGATTTTGTTTCTAAGCACCAATTGAAAAAAATAATTATACTCCCACAAAGATAATCAATTTTTCTATCTTCAAATTTTCTTTTAAGAAATCATGACAAAAATTGAAACAATAGGTGTCTACCCAAAATCCAATTTGGCCCCCGAAGGGATAATGGTGTTAAATTGACCTCTATAGTCATTGAATGGATTAAAAAAATATATTATTCACTATAAGAAAACATGGTTTTTTTTTATGTTGCAAAAAACATGAGACGGCGTCTTGTTTGATGCGGAAGTAATCGGCTTAGACGTCTCCTAAAATCCGTTTGAATTGACGGGCAAAAAACGTGCAAAAATCACAAAAAAAGGGTCGTTTCCAAGCTTGTGTTTTCCTGATGTCACACATGACAAGGTGAACAAAGGTCTGCAGAGGTCGACATGTGGAGGCCACGTAAGCGCCATGTCAACGCCACATGCTCGACCACTGCCACGTCATCTTTTTTTCCATCCATGCCATTGCTGATGTGGTCTTTGACGTGGAGGCGGGAAACTGTGACGTGGTCACTGACGTGGAGGCCACGTCAGCTCATTTTTGTGTCATTTGAATAATTTAATGGTGTTTTTTGAGATGTCAAATTAGACAATTTTTTGCAACGTCAAATTACACGTTTTTTCAAACATCAATTGCTACATACCCTACCTACAAGGCAATATCAATAAAAATTTAATATAAATTAAAAAAATGAAATGAACAAAAAAAAATTTTAATTCAACAAAAATTGAAGAAAACTTACCATCAACCATTAAGAGAATTTTTAATGGCCAAATGAAGGAATTACTTCATTAAAAGTTAATAAAAATGAAGGACAAAGACATTATATTTATATCCATTCTCTGCCCATGGAAAGACAAACAATATGGGATAAGTAGAATATGGTTATTTCACTTGTTTACATGTCGATGTTGTTTTTGACGTGTACATATTCTTCTAAACATAGAGATGTTTTTTTAAACATAGAGATGTTGTTTCAGACATCTCAACGTTTTTGTGGACATTTCACTTTGAATACAATTTTTTTTTTATATATCCCATATCAATTGTCTCTCTTCCACCTCCCCACTTGTATAAAGACTATCTATTTTCATCCATGGAACACATCCATTTTCATCCATCCATTTTTCTTTTTTTTATAAAGCATGCCACATCACTGCCTTTTTCCTAAATTTTTTATATGAGGTCAATATTTTTCCATTGACCTTAGTAATTTTTAGTAATTTATCCATAATGAAAATGGACTTCATTCTGACGTGGCAGTCTATGTTTGTTGAGATGTCACAGCAAAACATGAGCTTGTTTTTTTAAACATCGTTAAAAACATCTTTGTCTACGGTGACATCTACTTGTTTTCCAACTTAATCTCACATGTTTTTTGCAACATCAAATCAAATTCACTCTTTTGCACCCGTTCACTACTTAACGCGTGACATCTCAGCAAACATGGCATGTTTTGGTTCAACGACAACAAAAACAGGGTTTTCTTATAGTGATTTATTGCAAGATGTAATCATTCTCTTTGCTTCTTCCAAGCCTCCTAACTTAAGGTCAATACTCTCCAAATCAACTATTCACCCGAAAGCAACACTATACAATGGTGTTGTACATTTGATGCACCCAAATGTAGGCTGCTAGTATATATTGTTAGTTTTTTTAGTGTGGTGGTTTTAGATGTACTCACCTTTAGCTTGTCACTTACATTTGTGTTAGTTTTCTGGGACAAGGAAGAATGATCCCCTCATTGCCCCATCCAAGGAAAAATGTAAAAATTGCCCCTCACGTATTATATAAATTTTGTATGTCTTCACAGTTGCTAGCAATTACGGGGCCTTTGATTGCAAATTTGAATTCAGAATTTGCAAATTTTATCATGGGTGGGCCAGTAAAAAATTCCAGTGTTTTATCGGGGATAAAACACGGGGCAATAAGGAGGTCAATCCTCCCTAGCCGGGTTGTGGTAATAATTTGTCAAAAAATTTACTCTGGGAAAAACTGAAAGGGTAGAAGTGACTAGGCAATTGACTGGGCCCACCGACGACAGTCCAGTTCGTCCACCTGGACCCATCCACCTGGACCTACCGGTCTCGGCCAATTGCAAAACCACTTCCGGCAGGCTCTGCTGTATTAATGTATTTTCTAGGGTTTCCTTCTCGAACCACGTGCATGCAATCCACTGCACAATCGCAACACCCGACGCGATCCTCCGTTACCATCTTTTGCAATTGCAGATCCTCTGTAAGTTAACAATCAGTTAACTGAATGCGATTGCGTTCAATTTACTTCACCAGTTGGCCAAGCGAAATCGAGAGTGCTCCGCAAGTCATGTCCCTGATTCCGGCCTGGAATCGTGTGGACAGAGCTTTGATCGCTCTGGAGTTTTGGATGGTTCGCATCCCGTGTTTCGAATCACTAGGGCGATGCCAATTCGGGCGAGTATTGTGATCCAGGATCGGTAGTAGCATGAGTTTCGGAATTTTGGATTGAGTATTTTGGCGTGGGAGTCGTTAGGGTTTGGTTTGGAGCTTGGAATGGTATAGAGTTTCCACTTTGTCGAGACTTGACGTCTTACATTCCGGAGGTGATATCATTTGGGTCGAGTTTGATGCCATTTGCATCCCATTCACGATGGGAGTAGTGTGAGAGTTGGAATTTCTTGATTTTTTTAGTGTTTTAGTGTGAGAGAGGTTAGGGTTTGGGTGGGGTGGGGTGGGGAGGGGGTGGAATGGCAGCTGCTGCAGCGCGGAGGGTCGTGCAGAATCAGGCGTGGCCGTTACAGACATTGGTGAGTGCCATCCCGGCGGAGTTGATCGGGTCGGATTTGAAATTGAAGGTGCCAGTGGTGGCGAGGGTGCCTGTGGATTGGCAATTATTGCAAGATCGCAGGTGTTCGTATGGATCGACGCCATTGAAGGCGTGGAATTACACGGCTGTGAGGGGGTACTACATGCGCAACATCTCGCAGCTTGTCGCGACGGCCAATAACAAGAGAGCATTTCTCGTTGACACTCTGGCACTGGTAATTTCTGACTCTCCATTATTGTCCGGGAGGATGCTTTTTCTCTAGTTGCAAGGGACAATTTGATCACGATCATAACAGCTGGATCTGCATGTCCCGAGTGGACGTGGAATATCTGTCATGATGGATTTTAGGTTTGGCAGATGTGGTCAGGAAAAGTGTACTCTGTTGTTCCTTAATAACAGAACGTCATTTTCGAAATTTGGAATTGCACCCATAAAGTTGCCTTTGTCGAGGAGATATTGAAAACTGCATATCATGAATCTTAATCTAGCCATAATAATCAGTTTTTTTGGTGATTTTGCTCATCGGTCATCTCTACTCTCATGTGGTTGGTTTCGGCCTTATAGGGTCAATTTGCATCTTTGTTAGGCAGGATTTACTTCGGCAATTCTAGTTTCTTTGTTCCCCTAATTGATGACCTCTTTTCCGTAGATTGACATGAAGACCAGTGCTTGCATTAGGCATAGCATTGAAACTTTCCAATCCTGCATTGATACTGCAGGTTTGAGAGGGACCTGTCCCGGTTGGTGGACGGGCCTCTGCGGTTCCTTCTATATTCTGCACCGGTTTTCTGTTTTTATGGAATCAGAAAGAGGAGGATATCGCACACCTGACATGAGGTCAATGGATGCCTTCACAGGTTCGGAGGTTAGAAGCTCAGGGATTGACACCAAAGCAAGCTGAGGCGATCACTGCAGTTATCACGGAAGTGCTCAATGACAGCTTGGAAAATGTGGCTCAATCGTTTACTTCGAAAACGGAGATGACAAGAGTATGTCTAAATCCCAAATTCTGCCGAAAGCCCCTAATCCTGATGTGTTATAAAAACTGACCAAGGACTGATTAATGTGACGCAGTTCTTGTGCCATCTAACACTCCCGTTGGGCAGGTCCGATAAAATGTTAATTTTGTTTGACTTCAACCCTGAGTTTTGGGATTCGTCGGTTGTCCTGACTGCCATTACACCGGACACGTCAAGACCTCTCTGTGTTCAATTGCACTGGAAGGAAAATTAATGTGGCCCATAACAATTTTGTCCAAGGAATTTGTAAGCTGTCAAAGGTGGTCAAAAGTGTCACTTCAATCTGAAAACATATTTTGGTGCAATGTAATTAGTTGTTACAATAACTGCTTAGTATTGTCCTTCGGCAGTGTCATTCGTTTTCTGTCAGGAGTTTATGAGTTGTGTGCTCAGATTTCGAGTGGTCTTATCTTGCAGAGTGAGATGATGGCAGAAGCAGCACTGTCCAAGTTTAAGGGTGAAGTGCAAAGCTCACAGGTATTCTTTTAAAATACTTGGATCCATCTCTCGTCGGAAGTCCTTGCGTTTGCAATTTTCTGCCTTTTGTACCGACTACACCTCTCTGATGATGTTTGTCTGTGTGGATCTCAATCGTCATGTTTACAGGAGCATCACTTTGCAACGTTGCAGCGCGAAACTGAAAGACTTCGGACTGACATTGACAAAATGCGCAGTGAGCTTAGGTATAACTTTGCTCACTGTTTGTCAATATTTTCATTCCGAACTTACTAAGCATTTGTAGATTTGGAAACAGTCAATTCAAGTTGAGACAAATTTGTACGGACATTTTTTGGTCCTTATCTTGATTTTGTTTGGTCATCATTGCAGGTATGAGATTGACAAAGTAACAGCAGGTCAACGCTTGGACTTGAACCTAGAAAGAGGGTGAGTTTTATTACATCCTGGACTTCTTGTACTTGAGAATTTTCTTCTTCCATCTCTGTACCAACTGGCATTAGCATGCAATAATTGATTGTATCAGTGAGCTGATATCTTTAAGGTTAAAACTGCAACTTTGGAGGGGCAGATTGTGATAGGATACCTAATAGTAGAGTTGGATGTTGAAGTTTATATCAGCTTGTGAATGGCTGAATCCTTAAGATTCTGGGGGTTTTCCAGGCGCATCCGAGAGGAACTAGCCACACAGAGCAGTGAGACTTCAAATCTCACCAACAAACTGGACAGGGTGAGTTAGAGAAGAGCAGACATTTTCTCTTCCTTTATCTTTTTTTTTTTTTCTGAGTTGCTTTAATATGGATGGTTCCGCAGCTTTGTATTTTTGTGGACCGCAGTCATGTTTTGAATATTGAAGCTTCCACACTAATGTGCTCCATGTATGTTTTGATGAGCAGGAAATACATACTTTAAAAACACAACTTGAGGCGGCCAAATACGATGTTATTAAGTACTGCATTGGTACAGTTTTTCTCACTGTTGCCTTGCTTTGTTTGATGTTTGTTTCTTCAACCCTGAAGTCCTAGACCAACTTCTGAGATTTTATTTTGAAGTTATACCTTGTGTCTTTATGATATTTTTTTGGATACAGGCATAGTTACTTGCAGTGCTAATGGTGATTTTTTACAATAGCTTTCCATTGTGTGCAGGTACCATTGTCTCTGTTACGGCTGTTGGGCTTGGTCTCCTGCGCATTCTCATGTGAGTTTGAACAGAATATATCCGCATACATTCTGTTGGATAGGATTCACTGTAGTTAAAGTATTCATGAGTGGTGCATTGGACTTAGAGTATATGCTGAACTCAACCTCGTGCAACCTGACTTTTTCAGCTGAAGCTTCAACCTACGTTAGTATCGGACATCGATGTTGGAGGCGTGAGCAAGGGGAGATCCGGAGGGTGCCCCACTTGCCTGACCTTTGTAAATGTAGTTGCGTAAGGCTGTTCATGCTTTCTGCCGTAGATTGGAAACATCCATCAAAGATTCTAGGTAGCATTTTTTTCTGTCATTGCATTCAGGCCTCGTGGAGACAATTCATATCATCTGGTCACTCGTCTACAGGGCGCTACTGCCCTTTGACTTGCAATGTACGGTGAATCACAAGGAGAAAGAAACACATGGTGGACCATTGTGAGCTGAATCATCGGAGGCAGGTCAGAAAAAGTTGCCCACTTTTGATCTGCTCCAATTTTCATGGAAAATACAAGGTAACCCACATTTGAGTAGTTTTAGGTTTATGTTCGGGGGTTGAGTACATGAAGTCTCCTGATTTAAAGGAAGCTACTGCAATTCAGGCAATGTCGAAAGACATTCAAAACACGCACCTGTTATTTGCTCAATTGTAGATGCTATCGCTGCCTGATAGATTTGTGTATTGTGGTAACATGGTAGGTGGTGGGATTCATTGAACTCTCATCGTTCAAATGTGGACACCCAAGTACCCGCATTAAAATTTGTTGAGACGTTCCCATTCGTGGCATCCCGTTTCCCACTGTTGAGACGTTCCCATTCGTGACGTTCCCATTTGTGTGTTTCCTATGAAATTTACTGTTTCATTTTCGCCAAAAATAAATTAGAATTTCTTGAGACGTTTGGTTTCGAATTTGAATTTGTAACTGCTCATTAACTTATATGTTGACAAGGCGTTCAAGTCAATGCTCTAGGTTACACTCGAGTGCCATCCTTTCGGGGATTCAAGGGTGTCAAATGTGTTATGCAGGCATACGGCTATATTTAGAGAGTTCTATATAGATGTTAATTTATTCATAAATTCTAGAGAGGATGTTACAGTTATCAGGAAATAACATAATTGGCCGGTAGTGCAGGTGACGCTAATAAATTTCCGAAGTCACATTATTTGTACTGAATTTAAATTCGTGCTGCTGAAATGAAATATTTCAGTGATTGAGCAATTTCAACTCATTCTCACTCATTCTACCCTATTTGTGTTTTATTTCGTAGACTCACTAGAGCAGTGATATTTCATATGCAGTGATCCCATGATTATTTCAAGTTGCTAGAACCGTTGCTATATATATGCTAGAATTTCAAATTTAAAAAGTACTTTGATACGGGTATTCACATTTGTTGTAGCAGTAAGAAAACTTTGGGGAATTAAATTTGCTAAATTTAGTGTTGCAAAATAGTGTACATCGTCTGTACTGTGGGCACCGTGCACTGGCGGCTGTGCCATGATGCAAAATTGTTCATCACGAGGACGTTTCAAGTTTGCAAACTCATGATGAATGAGGCAGCCTAAGTTAGTGCAGATTTCTTGAAGAATGGTGCAGTACTGTACAACTGTAGTTCTTGGGCAAAGGATTACCAGGCTTCTACAATTTTTGGGGGTCAATCATAATTTGACAAAATTAGTGGCCTGAACCAAATTTTTGAGAAGTCCTATAGCAGAAATGATAACGTAAAAAGAAGGTTAAAAGCAATAGGCTTGATCGTTTGCACTAAGGTAGGAGGTCCATAAACCGCTCATCTAAGAGTTGAAGCTAACTTTTGGGGAGGTAGAACTTCTTAAAATATTTTTCAGTAAATTTTCCTTGAAAGACAAGAGAAATTGGCATCTAACCCAAGTTGTTTCATATTTTTTGAAGCTTTGTAGAGTTAGTTATGAATTTCTGAAGTTGCTGAAAAGTGCATTTTTGTGGGCTCTAAAACCGACCACCTCCTCAAATGCACACCACTTCTACATTGGAAAGTGCAAAATGTACCTCTAGAGCCCGATTGGTTTTAGAACCCGCTCCATTTTAGGACCTCCTCCCTTAGAATTGGGGAGGTTCAAACTAGAAAAGAAGCTCAATTGGTAGGCGTCAGGAATAGTGGGGAGAGAGAATTTTTAGTATCCTACTTTCAAATGAAGATGGATCAACAATAAAGTTTTGGGTTTTACAAAAATAATTAGTTAGGGGAAGAAAATTTTGAGCCTATTCATTGCAGTGGTGGGTTTTTTTGGCGATTTGGTGCAAAATTGCACCAAAAAATTTGACCTAGCACCAAGCCTATAGGAAATTTTCAGTAAAATTTTGGATGAAATCACGAAAAAAATTCAAGTTCAAGAAAAATCTTGGATGAAATCGCCACATTGTGAATGGAAATAGAATTATAGATATGTAGTATCACATTTTCTATCCAATATGTGGATGAATGTTGAAACTTGGAGCACCACCGTAACAATTACTATCGCCACTTCGTCACTTTGCCACTTTATAGAAAATGAAAAAAGAAACATTGATTCATTGGTCTTGGTTTCTTCTTTTCAATAGATTTTTTTCTTTGACCCTTTCTAGACCTTTTTCTTATGCCTCATAGGTTTGAGTCTCCCAAGTATTTAGTTTGTGTTCTTACGAGATCAATACATGTCTAGGCCAACATTTGCAAACATGAACCAAAACTTGGTCTTCACGTGTACAAAGGTATTAAATTTCTATAGCCACTTTGAAGTTTATATAACTAATTAATTATGAAACATCTAAAGCCTAATTCATTTTGAGTGCTAAAATCTAAGTGTTTAGATGGAAAGGTTTCTTTTTGGCCCTACCCTATCCTATGAAAAGATGTGAACAACGTGTTTTTGATTAATCCCCTGCACTTTTGATTCTAAAAAATTACATACCATCAATATGCTCCAAAAAAATGTCATTGATTTGCCAAAAATCCTATACCATTTATTTGCCAAAAATCAATGGCTGTCGCTTTGGAATACGGATATGGGATATAAAAGATGTATACGGATACATACTATATATTATGGATATAGATATGACAAGACAACAATATATCCTATATTGATTTCATCCGAAGTTGCAATCTGAAATTACAAATTAAGGGGGGGGATTTAAAAAAATTATGTCCTATCACTAGATGCCACATTTATAACAAGTACATTTAATTTGTGTGATAACCCCTAAAGGTCAGAGACTATGTTTTCACCAAAACCGCTCCAAAATTGCTATTTCTAATACAAGTACCAAATTTTTTTTAAAAAAACATTTTTGGAAGAATGTAACCAAAGGATCTTGTATTAAACTAGTTTGAGAAGTTGTGGAAAAAAATTCAGAAATTTCCACCATGTAGATTGCAAGATAATAGCGTCTGAATTGACAAAAATCCTTTTTTTGTCCCTACGGAAATCCGAGCAGCTGCACTTCACAAGGTCACACTTGTATGAAAAAATATCTAAAATGTTGGTTACTCTTTGCATTCATTCTTCAAGGCCAGTTGGATACATGCTTGAAAATTTTCAGACCGTTTGGAATTGTAAAACATACAGGAAAAAAATAGTAAGTAGAAAGAGGTAGAGAATGTTCAAAACACTAAATTGTTAAGAATTTAAATATGGAATTTAAATATGCCAATCCCAACAATCGTAATGTTTTAATAAACAATCTACACCCAATGTTTTCATTTTTTTTCAAAAGTATTGAAAATTGAGTTAAATAAAGGACTTCAAAGTTTATCTTAGAGTAGAAATTCCATAACTATCCTCAAACAAACCTCTTCATAACTTTCATCTCATTGATCAAATTAGAATGATTCAAAGCTTTCCATGTATATATAAATCTAAAGAACCAATTTCAAATTTTTATTTAAAAAAGAATTGATTTCTAAAGAAGTTTTTTCAGCTGCCCGGGTTGCCCGCTAACCAATGAAAATGACATATCATGTTATAACTTTTTAACCACGTAGTCAAAAGTTATGAAAATTGTTGGGCCTTAAAGCTACTCCTCAAGCACATCTTGTGTGAAAATTTCAAGGAAAAAAAATAAAAATTCCGGTTGTAGTGAGCTACCCAAAATCGCTATGTTGTCAAAAAACAATGTTTGGTCCTTTAGGGGTTAATGGAATTGTCACCTCTAAGTGACTATCCATTCACTATCCATTGAAAAGACATCCCAATACGGTCTACAATCTTTGAGTGCAGTTAAAGTGAGATTTGGGCACTACATGCTTTCTTTTTGAGAGATGCATGCTATTGTACATCATGTTAGTAACATACTTGCCAAATTTTATGATTCAAATAGAAAAAATGCACATGTGTCTCAAAGCTACTTACTTTGTTTGATTTTGGAGGCAATGTTTCTAATGAACAAAAAGAATCAATATTCTTGAAAATTGAGTACTTGTCCACTTTCTAAGTCAAAGTGATTTCGTACAAAAACTACCCAAAATTTTCAGTTTATCATTTTGTGACCAAATCCACTTATTCTTTGGGGATTAATCCTTACAAGTTCTAGTAGAGACTGTAAATATGATCTTGTATTTTATTCTTATAATATATTATATACTAAACTATGTCATGTTCAAATATGACACTGCTTATTATATATGTCAGATAGGTGTCCATTTTGCAACTTCTCAAACATGTAAGAGGTGCAATAATGATTTAAATTGGAGTGCCATATATCATAGGATCTATTTAAGCATGAAAACAATTTTTTTAAACTTTTGTATTGTTGTGTCAATTTATACACCTTGGATGTCAAATCTATTGTCAAATACATAAAGAAACACTATGCTACCAAATCCAAATCAAACTTCTAAAACCTTTAAGGTTTAAAACTCATAATTATCTAAAATCATTTATCTTTCTACAAACTTCAAAGCAATTGTGGAAGTCATATGTTATAAGGTAGAATAGCCCATCATAGTCAAGTGACCCATGTAGAGCACCTAAGGAATGATCCCATGATGGATTTTCTCAATTTATGAGATTTTGGGCCACAATCAATGTCTTACCTAACACTAAATGGAATAATTAGTAACCTCGTTAAAAACACCCAGCTATTTCAGTGTAAATCATTGTAAGAAGTGATTTTTTAAGGCCTTCCACGTCATAAAATACTGGAACTACTTCAGAAGAGTAAAGTGAGCATTATGGATGTAGTTGCATGTTGGTTTTGGAGCAGTCTACAAACTCTCTTGGGCAAAACACTTCAAAAAATCATAACAATTCATACTTTGTTGAAAAAATATAATTTTCAATTGCTTCTCACACTTGTTTGTATGTGAGGATAAAATTAAAAAATTTAGCCATGGCATGAGGACAAACTCGCAATTTTGACCATGATGGGCTCTTTTACCTTAACAAATTTAGATATTTCCCTATTCTCACAAAGTTACTTCGTGGAAAAGTTGTTGCATTTAGACAAAAAATAAAAAAATAAAAAAATAAAAAAAATTCTGTCACAGTGGTCCTTGCATAGGTTCCCAATCAATTGGAAATCACAAGTGAATTCACTTCATTGACTTCCTGTCAGTCAAATTCTACAGGAAAAGTGGGTGTGGGGCTGTGGTCATAATCGTCTCTGACAAAAATGGCCTTGGAAAGTTGAGAAAGGACAATTTTTTTTCCTCTTTTAAATTTACAAAAAACTTACAAAAAGAAGTCTAAGTCTTAAGTAAAAGTGGAGAAAGGGCCAGGCTAGACCACATTTTGGTCTTGTTGACTGGCCCAGCCCCAAAGTTTTATGTGCTAAAAAAGGCAGGAATGTGAAAATCGGAAAAAATATTTTGGAATTATCATGTGTTGATAAAAAAAATGCCAAGAAAAATACTGGGAAGTATCAATGGAAATAACTTTTTTCTTAAAAGGAGGGTATTACTATCTTTTGTTCAAGCACTTGTTAGGGGTGAATTTATACCTACTATAAAAAAGGTTGGAGATATTTCAATATAACTTGGTATTATAAACATTAAAGCATGAAAGATTTTTTTGTCTTTAAATCTTTAACTCCTAATTACTCCTTTTCCATATTCTACACTACAAATGGGTATTAACCCCTAAAGCCCTGAGGGTGTTTTCTGCCAAAAACCACTCAAAACTACCACTTTTGTTGTATTTACTTAAGGAAACCAATTTTTTTTGTTTTTTGGAAATTTAACCGTAGGATCTTGTACTTAACTTGTCTGAGATCATGTAGTAAAAATTTCATCAAATTTCACCGTACGGATTGGAAGATATTAGCATTCAAAGTTGAACATAAAGTTTTTTTCAAGAAGATGCTTAAATTGCCCGAAAAACTAAGATTGTCCATAACTTTTTCATCCCTAGTCCAAATAGAATGATTCAAAGCTTCACGTATAGTTAAAAACATAATCTTTTAGGAAAAAAATTCAAAAAATATATATTTTGACTTTTTTGTAACTTTTTTTGGGCTGCCCATCAATCTCCATTTCTTGCTTATTGTGCCATAACTTTTTCATCCAGCATCTGATTGAAACAAAAATTATATATCCACAAAACTCTCGCAAAGCTACAGAACCTCAAAAAATCTCAAAAAAATTCACTTCAAATTGAGACAATAGGAACCTATCCAGACCCAAATTGTCCTCCGAGGGGACAAGCAGGGCTTTAGGGTTAAGGGGACCAAAACATCAAAGGGATTTATTGTAGAAAACTATAGATGTTTGAAACATGATGTACAACCCCTAGACACTTCAGTAACTACTAATGTACAACAAACATAGATATTTATATAGAGTGTAATGTTGATTAATTAGTATGGGTCCCCTTAAAACTCCTATTCAATGTAGATGATGGACATAGTACTTCTTATTAATCTTTTGTTATGAAAGTAACTTCTCATTCATTCAAACTCCAAAATGACATTGAAATCTTTAAAACACAATCTTTTCATGATCAGTTTGATGGAATGGGATAACTAATATATTTGTACAAAGATTTAAGCAAAGATTCATAAAAATTTGAGAAACAATTGAGGCCTTGGAGAGTTGGAGTTGGAGCGTCTCTACTCAAACATAACCAAATTAAATAAGAGGTGGTCATTGGTTTCCCTCAAAATATTCTTCAAGCACTCCATCCTTCTATGTTAAAGATAGAAGAGGATTGCTATTATGTAAGCCCAACTTAGAAGACTGTACACTTGTATTATAGGTGTCTATATTATAGTAACTTTCTATAATTATAGTGTAACTAATTTAGATATACTTATATTATAGGTGTTTATGTTATAAGCACCTTCAATGGTTGTGGGATATCTACTTACACATATGCTCAAGGCTCACATGCTTGCATTTTCATGCTCACAGATTACCATCATTGAAGATAGACATGCCAAATTTAAGTTTAGTTGAGCTTTTTTTCCATTCCATTGATGATTTGTCAATTCACTATTTATGGAATTCATTTTGTAAGTAACAGTGAGAGACAAAAAATTAAATTGCTCACCAAATATGGATATAAAATTATGGAAAGTTGATTTGATCTTCTATGAGTAGCAATGCTCTTAAAGACTTAACCTCTAAGTTCTTTGACATCCACTTCTTTAGACAATGAACAAGTGTTTTGGGCCAATGTTTCATTTGAACACCTTCTCATTTGTTCACATAATTCTCAAATCACTAAAGGATTTCCTTCTTTTATAATCAATTTGATAGAAATGAAATATATAAATGTCTTCTATTTGTAGAAAGATATAAACAAAAAGTACACAAATCCAAGTTTTTTTTATAATTTTGTCATGTATGTAGATGGATCAACATACCACAAATTTATGAACACTTTGAATATGTATAAGTACAATATTGTGGTTGATTAAAAATGATTCCAATGTTAAAAAAATGAGGGAAAGATTTTTATGCCAAATTTATACAAAACAATAATGTATATGGTTGTCTAATTTAGCAAATTATATTTTACTTTCAATGGATCATAGGAGGGGAGATACCATAGGCCTATGTAGTGTTGTGTGCCAAAATGAAATTTTCTCATTAGACTAATTTTGAAATTTCCATGTCATTTGAAAAGGTTGGGAGGTTTGAAGATTAAAATCTTGAAGGTTTGGTGGAGATATATATACAATCCCATATTTTACTTTTTAGTATGAAATATATATGTACTAAGTATGGCAAGATATATAATGTTGCATTGAAAATTTAACAACTAACATCTTTCATTTGGAAGTATCTTAATATCCAAACCTTATCATGTTAAAATATGGTATGGTATATGGAGAATATATGTGACCATTTTGCAACTTCTCAATCATATAGGAGGTGCAATAATGATCTAATTTGGAAGTGACATGTGTCATTGGATCTGATTCAAAATGAATACAAATTTTTATATGTGTCAAATCATGCACTGTATATGTCAAATACACAAAAAAAAATATCATGTTGCAACCAAAATTGGACTTTTCAGACCTATAAAGATTAAACCAATTATAAGATGACAAACAATATCGTAAGTCTAAGGCTTCATGGTCAATACTTCTTTGCCAAATTTTTTTGTGGAAAAATTAAGTTCAACAAATGCTAATTTTTTTTTCCTGCCGCTATAATTTCTGCCACCATACAAATTTAAAGAAAAAAAATTCCCTAACATTTTGGAATCTTTTTCTAGAATTTTTTCCCGCCAACACCTATTTTTTCCACACAATTATGCCTACCGGTAATCTGACCCTCACGTAACTTAGTTACGTACGGTAAAACTTGAGCAAGACCCGAGGAACTAAAGTTAAGCCCGCGACCCCGGCGACGCGAGCGCGCTCGCACGGCCCCGACCCTCGCGACGACGGCGACGCCAACAACGACCCTCCCCTGACCGATCCCAACGCTCGTGAGCGTCCCCGCATCCTCGCCCGCCGAGCCGGAAGCTCCGTCGAGCTCCAATGGCGATGGAGGGACCCTCCTCCGTCTCGCATGATCCCTTTTATCGACGCAGCCGCTCAACGCACATGCCGAACATTCCACGTCGCAGAAGCATCTTCACCCCCTCTTTGCCAGCCCCACGAAACTTCAGCTTAGTCTCCACCCCCCAATTCTTCTTTTCTTGGCTTTCCACTGCTACTGTTCCGCTTCCCATGGACCGACTCTTCTGTCTGACAGCCGATCGACGGAATGGCGGATGAGGGCACGAACAAGACACACAGCCCGAATCCGCCGTTTGGGGTGCGGCGTAAGTAGCTTCTGAATTTCATTTTGCGTTTGGGGTCGGAGAGTGTGGTAGAATTCGTGGTCAGTTGCGATCGATCGAGTGGTCGCGATCTCGAGAATTGAGCGTGAATTCGCTGCTGATCGTTTGGGCTTGGTTTTTGAGAAATGGGGTTAGGTACGCGACGCGAGGGGCCTTCCTTCTTTTTCGGATTGCGTGGGGGGAAGTTTTTCCCATTCCGTGATCTTAGTTCGTGGTGGGAACCTTTGATGGAGAGTAGTCAGTGTGTGTGTGTTCTCGAATGAATTGCGTTTGGGATTTCTTGGCTTGGGTGGCTTGCGGGGTACGTTGAGTTAGTTGTTTGGTGAGAGATTTGGGGTTGTTGTGATTGACGAGCATTGTCATTTCAGCTTCGTTTTTAGAGCAGATTCTAAAAGTATCCATTCTTGTTGTGGAGAATTCAAGCTGATCCTCACTTCGAAACGTCTTTGGAAAAATGGTAGTTTCATTTGATTTTCTTGGCTGCGGCCGTTGTATTGGTAGCGACGCTGCTGCTGCTTGCGGTAATACGTATATATTTCAGTGCTTATCCGTAACGTTAGGTGCGAGATTTGGAGAAACCGATTTTAGTCGTGATTACCGACAGGAAAAATTTCGAGGATTTGAGATTTACAGTTGTAGTGTATTTCTTTTATTGTGTTGATTACTGAATTTCGAAGTGAATACATTGTTGAGGTGGGGGGATGGTGTGGTTTTGGTGTTTTATTTTAGCGCAAACATCTGAATTTTCCTGAAAGGGGTTTATGCTACAGTGAAAGATTTGGATTTTCTTGTAATGGGATTTAAGTGACAAGAAGGCTCAGGGATTTAAATACAAGAAGTCGGTTCATAGGGATTTTCATTGTATGAGAGCAGTCGACTCGAGTTGGGTAGCTAAATAGAGCCGGAATCACAAGGGATCCAGGTTGGGTGATTTTTTAGGGTTTTTCTCTGTTCGGTGATGACCATGAGGTCATCGTGGGTCGTGTTCGTTAGAATGGCGTGTATCAGGGCACCAAAATTGTGACATTCGAGTGCACAGCGCTCTAAAAACTAGGACTGGTAGAGATCTGAAGTTCCAGACGGGCTTCTGAAACAGTGCCAATGTTTTGAAATTTCGCCAATGTGCCGATTATGATGATCATGGATACTATTTCGCTTTTGTTGTGAAAAAAAGGCTTTTAATTTCCAATGTATGTCGTTTCGAGAATCTCGACCTTTGAGTGAGGATGATTGCAAAGGATACTCTCTTGAGATTCTCATTAGCTATGTTTTGTCTCGATGGATTTCTGATACTTGTGTGCTCACTGCTCTGTATTGCAGATCTTTTCAACTGTGTAAAATAGACTTGATTCCATGGATTGGAGTATCTTGCCACTGGATTTGGAAGTGGGGGGTATAACTAGGCTCTAGATGTTTGTTTCCTGCAACAATCTCGATCACTCTCAGCTTTTCAACCCTTGTTCCGACTCAAATCTTCAAGGTGTTTCCACATGTGTTGGTTCTTCCAGAATGTGATGTAGTAGAAGCCGAAGTAAGTTGTGACCGAACGAGCGATGCCAGAATGTACAATGAGTTCTCAATTAGCACCATTGATGCAAAGTTTTAGTAAAGCAGCGTGGATGGCGTTTTTCTGAGTGAGACCTCCAAAAGCTGTGCAATGGACGAATTGAATGGAGATTCCATTTCATACAGCAGAGAAGGGGAAAAGCAGGCTTCCCCAGTTCGTGAGAGCAGGCTTGCAGTACTACGAAGGACAGACTCTGTAGTGCAAGGTGGATACTCAAACTCAGGTCGAACTTCACCCACTCTTCTTCAACGCTCGAATTCCATGACTGCAGAGAAAGCGCAATGGTCCAATCCACAGCAGGGTTCTCCCACCACACGTGGTCGCCAGAATGGACCTTTCAGGTCACCTTCTAGTCCCAGAAGTGACCTCCTCTCGAGGCCTCAATCCCCACATCCTCGGTCGCCAAGGGCTTTACCCCCTGATACCTCGCTCCCGGAATCCATGCGAGGGAGTCCCAGGCTGAGATCGTTCTCCGGGAAACATGCATTCGAACACTTTACTAGAAGTGGCACGTTTTCAAAGAGAGGGCGTGCGCGGTTGCTGAAGAGAGGCGGGGCTTTGTTCTTCGTTGTCCTGTTTTTGTGGTTTGCACTGGACTGGATGTATCTCTCCAGCCTTCAACGGCCGGCGTTGCAGTCTCTCAAGAAATCGGATTCTGCACAAGCAGTTTATGTGAGTTTCGAATGTCCCTGCTACATTTGCACTGCTCATGTCCATTTCCAGATGATTGTGTTCCCTTTTTTGCATTTGAAATACAGTTATCTTAATTTTCTCCTTTTTATAAGGTTCGGTTTTACTGGCACACGTTCTAATGGTTAATCTGTGAGTGCCTGAATGTCCAATAGTGACCACTTCCATATCTATAGGAGTGGAAATGAATGATTTAGGAAGTTTCAAAGAAATTAGCGTAGATTGGCAATAGAAAGAAGAAACCATACCCGACATTTTTTTGAACCACAGGAAGATGTTTTGAATGTCACTATTATCAACTAGTAGCTCCCGAAATGGACTTTCTAGTCTTGGTCATTTTGGGTTACGGACGCAGTTTTTCAAAGCTCTTACTTGATATTTTATTTTGTAACTGCTGTTTATGACGCTTGAATGTCCATTTTGGAACTCATTGCATTCACCAAGGTCACGTCGTGGTGAGTTTTTGTTATAGATTTGCGATTTAGTGCGTTTGTTTCCGAGGAGGATTCACTATGTGTATGGCATTTGGATGTTCGGGAACGACTTCAGATTTTAAGTGTCAGGGTTTCATTCTGTTATGATGGCCTACAGGTACGTCAGGATGGTTTCATCAATCGAACTTCACCGGTCCTATATGATCGACTGCTTGCCTTGGCAGCACATGGTCTTGCTGAGGTAATATGATCTTTACTCAGGCGACAAGATTCCGTTCTTCTATATTTGGCATCGAAAACTCTAGTTAAATGGGGACATTATTTTTTTCCAGCTGTACCTGTATTCTTAGAATTAGAGTGGTCTTTTTTTCTATTGCTCTGGACTTGTTATGGTTGCGGTAATGTATCCATAGAATTTTGAAAACTTAAGATGATATTTGACTTTGTTGGGTGCATTTTGTGGCCGCAGAATGAGTTCAAGCCCGAGCCTGATGATTTGTGGGACGAGCCAACTCAGAATGCGACTACATGGCTTCCTTGTGCAGATCAAAGACTCCAGGATCACATTCGTGAGCGCCTTACTTGATTCATTAATTTTACTCAACTTGAGCTTGATAACTCTAGATTGTAGATCTCCTCAGCTTTAAAACCCTTACATGTCATAGACCTCCATATGAATTCGCCAGGAAGGCAATATTGTGCGGTAGCAACTTCAATATTAATTCAGAGACCATTAAGTGCCTTGCATAGAATCCCAGGAGCCAACACTGGAATGTATCATCACAGCGGTATCACTCAATTCATGATTGCGCCTGTGATTGCAGCTCCTCCATCACTCGAGGATTCAACCGGCTACGTCATGATCAAAGCGAATGGCGGCCTCAACCAGCAGCGTGTCGCGGTAGACCTCTTACTGTTTAGTATTTTTTTTTTTTTAATGGATTTTCTGAAATCAAACTTCCAAATTGCTTTGTGTAATACCACTTCTCAGTAACTGGTTTAACAGCGCATTGAAAATGATTTATTGACGACGCCTTCTTTGAGTTGAGCTTGCAGATCTGTAATGGTCTGGCGGTGGCACGTTTGATGAACGCCACTTTAGTTTTGCCTAAGTTTTTATTCAACAGCGTATGGAGAGATACAAGGTGCTATTTCTAACACATACCATTTGGATACTTCCTCTATGATGGTACAGGATTGATCATAGCTAGGGGTATAGCTAGTATTAACCCCTAATTGAGCAAGTGAATTTATGGTGCTCTCAGTTCATTCCTGCATTTCAAACCTGCCCTTAGAAGTTCAAGGTTTCATAGTTTTAAAATGACCACTTCGATTGATCATGTTGTGAAAAATATAATCTAGATGGGACCAAATTGTATTTTACTGGAAGGATAAACTCACTTGTTGGACAAAAAATATATAAAATTGGACGATTGAATGTTCCCTCGGGACCTATTCAAAAACTGCTAAGAGAGACATGAGGGGCCCAAGTCGGGCTTCTTGGTCCTTTAGAGGTTATCATTTTTCATTGATAACGTCAAGTCCTTGTGGGGAGGTGGTGCAGTCAGTTTGGAGATATATACCAGGAGAATTACTTTATAGACTATTTAAAAGAGGACGTGCGAATAGTGAAAGCACTCCCTATCGAGCTGCAATCGTTGGACCTCGAGGCAATTGAAGCCGTGGTAAGCTTTGCAGCAATTCCAGTCTTGTAAAACCGTTCTGATATTAGCCACCGTCTGTGGATTCTGAAGGGGTTTGCCAGGGTTGAACCTTGTATCATTGCTGACGTGAATTGTGTAGGTGACAGAACTTGATGTTCCGAAGGAAGCGAATGCCAGCTTTTACGTGAAGCACATTCTTCCTCTGTTGATAGAGAAAAAAGTGGTTCTTTTGGAAGGTTTTGGCAATCGATTGGCTTTCGATCCGATATCCTTTGATATACAGGTGCGCTCCTTTCCAAACTCTCATTGGTTATCTAGGGGCCCTTTAGATTGCATTGGTCAAAGCAACAAGCTTGAGATAACAAGAAATCCTACATCTTGGTTGGTTAAAGAAACCTTGTTTGTTTGTTTGTTTGTTTTGTTCAGTTTTAACTTCACACTGGTCCAAGTTATAAGATTGAGCATGAAGAGGTGATCCGTACATGGCCTCCATTTTGGCATGCTTAGAATAATTGAGATAAACAAGGTTTCAAGGTACCTGTGCAATCTGAAGTGCCCCGTAATCCCTCATGTCAAGTTGACAGCTGGTGCCCCGGTTTTACTTGTCGTATGGACTTTGTTTTCTCTAGTCCCATATTTAATGAACATCTTGGTTTTGCAGAGATTGAGATGCCGCTGCAACTTCCATGCACTCAGATTTGTCCCAAAGCTACAAAGAATGGGAAATTTAATTGTGAAAAGAATGCGAGACAAGCATCCTCGCTGGGGCCCTAAGGACGATGAATTTCATCCGGACAACATTCACTTCGCAGGTATTAATCCAGTGCTTGGCACTGATAAAGACTTGCTCTCCTTCTAGAGTTTTCGGAGGTTTGAGGTTACATTTTAGCACTGCAAATCCATCTAAAGGGTTGTGTCTTCGAACTGCCTCAGCTAAAAATATAAAGTCCTCTTTGGCAGCTGATACACGATTTTTTAATCTTTCAAAGTAAAAAATATAGAGGGTATAATTTTTTTTCTTTCTATTGGTACATTTTGATGACTTATTGGTGCATCCTGAATGAACATGCTCGAAGCATCCTTGTATGATTTATTGCAATTCCTATAGATATAGAAGCAGCCACTTTGGGCCATTTGGACTCTTAGTAGTTATGAGATGTGAATGATCGAGTAGAAAGTTGCTGTCGTGCTTGCAAAATCAAAGAGATGTATCTTCGTAAACTCGCTAGCATTAAGAGTTTTGCTCTTATTGCATATTTGTTTGCCCAAACTCAGGCACTAAGAGACATTGAGTACCATTTTCTGCAGGAGATGAGAGAATGCGAATAAAATTTGCCAAGATTATTCCCAAATATCTGGCTGTCCACATGCGGTTTGAGATGGACATGGCAGCTTATTCTTTATGTGAATTTGGAGGAGGTGAACTTGAGAGAGAAGAGCTTCGAGCCTATCGGGAAGTGCATTTTCCAATTCTTGCGAAGTTGGAACAGGAAGGGAAGTAAGCATTTTTCTGACCATGACCTATTTTTATTAAAAGCAGTCCTGTGAAACCATTTGTAGATTGTTTCTACATGTCTTTGAACTGCATTAAACTGCTTCGGGCGGGAAGATTAGAATTAAACTCTGATGCACTCTTCTCTGAGGGTGTAAATAACCGGACACAACTATTCAAGAAGACGGGGTTTAGCATAAATTTAGGAGTTGTAGCCGTCTAACTAACGCAATCCATACTCGACAATCAACATCGTAGTTATGAAAATATCAAAACGAGATAGGATTTGAGCACAACTGCAGAGGTGTCACCACAACAACACATGCCATTCTAGTCTATACAGTAAGACATGTGTATAGTTGAGTTTGTGATTGGGTCCTAAACCTCTGTGGTAGGTGGGATTGAATGGATGTTCTGAGCATTGTTTTTCAGTTTTAGCGATGTCCTTGTCGTAGTAGAGTACCAAGTTGCAGTACATTATGCCCCTTTCAGAAATTGTGAAGCGTAATAATCGATGAAACTATTGTGCAGGTGGGGGACTGCGGAACTCCTCAGGGACCGGGGTCATTGCCCTCTCATGCCAGAAGAGGGATTTTTAATGATAGCTGCGCTGGGGTTCAAGCGAGGAACCAGGATCTACTTGGCAGGAGCCCACATGTATGGTGGCGAAGCCAAGATGGCGGTTTTGAAGAATTTGTACCCCAACATTGTCACCAAAGAGGACATTCTGACGCCGGAGGAGATTGCACCTTTTCGCAACCATTCTTCCCAGGTGAGTTCATTCTCCTTCTGGCCATGTCTCTATGCAGGTATTGAATTCTCTAGTAAAAGAACCCTCAGAGTATTCTAAAAAATCTTGCTTTACAGTTGACAGGGCTTATGTTAGAAACTGCCTGAACTCCCAAGTTCACAAGCTAAAAATGGATATCTTACAATGGAAGCTAATAGGCAATCTAGTAATTTCCAGCACATATTTTAACTGTTCAATAATGTAGGGCATGTTTTTTTCCTTTTATTGGTATGTTTTGCTACCTTCCTAAACGATTTATTCAACTCCTTGAGATTTCGAATTGGCCACTTCCTAGGCATTTGGGCACTTCAGGGTTTGGCATTAGAATTAGTAGGGTTTAATGTGGCAAGGTTTTTCTACATCTTCCTCTGCAATTATGTGAGGGAGGAACGGTACAGTCGTTTTGAATATCTTCAAATGGAGAAGATATCTCCACAATGATAAGTCTCTGAGCTTGTGTGATCGTAATATCTGGAGAATTAGCGTGGCTTGTTGTAATTGCACTGAAAAAGGTAGGGTTCTCTACGTGAGTCTCTTTGGTTTTCTACTGGTTTTGTATTGTTTGTATGTCTTGGTTTCTAATGGTTTTTGTGTTCCGTTTTTCAATGCAGTTAGCAGTGCTGGACTACTTGGGTTGCGCATTGGCAGATGCATTTGCCATGACTGATTCGGGCAGCCAGCTCTCCTCCCTGGTTTCTGGCTACCGTATTTATCACGGCTCAGGACACTCCCCAACAATACGTCCCAACAAGAAACGGTTGGCCGCCATATTCGATAACAACGGTACCATTGAATGGAGCCATTTCGAGGACAAGGTGCGGAAGCTGGTGAAGGAGACGAAGAAGATTGCTGTTCGTCCCATCTCGCGGAGCATTTACAGGCATCCGAGGTGCTTGGAATGTATGTGTAAACGTGATGCAGTTTAAGTAGACAGACTCAATTGAGTGTTTTCACATTTTAATATTCTTGTGGGTGACACAAGAATTCAGTACCAGTTATCTGAAGGTGAGCTCAGCTGTCTTACCGTGATTAGGAGTAGGTTAGATGAAGTGATTGGACTTGGCTGCAGAGCTGAAGGTTTGAGTCCCTGGCCTACAGAGTCCACATATTAGTGTGCCTCCCCCTTTGAAACGAGATTAGTATTACAGTGCAACAAATAATAGAAAGCCGGGTGAGAGCAACTACGTTACGAGAACACTACATTGTTCCAAGCAACGCATAATGTTAAAAACTTCTTGGAGGAGATGTGTTATCTTCTGACCATTGTTCAATGTCTTGAATAGCTTTTATAGCTTTGTGCACGAGTCCTTCTCATGTGGAGACTCTATTTTCAGCGCTTGGAAAATTCATACAATGTTCACATTAGAGACTCTACATTATAGGCAAGAATTAGGTACTTGGTGTGATTGGATTTTAAAAGGGTTGAATTGTCTTTCCAAACTCTTATGGTATCTGTAACTTGAAACATACTCTCGTTGAGATCTAACATTGGCAGAGAGAATTAGGGAAAATTGCATCAAGATGTTAGCAACTGAAATGAGGTCGAGGAACCTTAAATTGTCATGGAAAACACTGAAACCTTAAACCTTGCTTTCTTTGCTGTGGCGAGGCCTTGAAGTAATGTTGCTCGCTGCTGTGAGATTCATGAACCTAACGTCGTCTAGGTCTGATTGCTCTGATACACTCCAAAGAAAATTAGGAATTATGCAGCAAAATAAGACGGTGGAACACAGCAGTTTGCATATTAGGGTTTGTTTTGGGGTGGGTGAGGGAGGCCCGCACAGGCGAGTTCTGCGAAGTAAGCAGCGTCACCGCCCGGCCAGCCTGTCGCCCCCTAAAAATTCAAGACGCACCCACAAGGGAATGCTGCGAGTGGCTCCAACCACTCGCGTTGTTTTCCTTACTCATTAGTTTAAGGCAATTTCGGGTTTCGAACTACGGGCTACTTATACACGTTGAGCTCTGTCCTCCCCGCCTATCGATATGGTATAATAGACACGCTCTGGCAAAACGAATTGGGAGCCCATTTTGGGTCCTTCGCAACTTACGTGAAGATGGTCGAATCCCTGCGGGATGGTCATCATCATGCATATCTCTCACTTCAGTTTCACAATCCCGTAAATTCTTGGTGAATGGGATGTCTACACTACCTTAAAAATCCAAATTTTGTTGACAGAATACCTGCACCAACTCATCATGAACAGAGTCTTTGGTTCCTCCTGCATTTCCGCTGGCGGGAGCTCTTCCTCTCTTTTCATGTGATTTCTTAGCCGTAATCTCATCAAGATTTGAACTGCAGGTGAGAAGGTATGAACAGTGCAGACTGCCGAGGTTTTACAAGCGTTGCTTCTATGGTTTAGTACCATATAGGTTTCGATTCTGTAGAGATTTTGCTTGATTATCCTCTGCATCACTTTTGTAGGTGTTGCATTTGTGGATTGGTTGTTTCGTTGACATCCAAATCGGTGCAAATCCTGAGAATCTAACCTAAGTGATGTCACCGGAGCGAGTGCTTACGGGTTTAATGTTACAACTGATCGCATGTTTGGAATCCTCTGATTCCGGGATCTTTAAATTAGGGTTTTAAGCGGTTTTGGGTTTTGGAATTTGGGGTTCCATTCATTGTGCAGACTGCTCTTGTTCCGTTGAGGCCTCATTTCACTTACGCTATTCAGGAAAGCTTGAGGAGTCATTTTTATCTTCATCCATTGCTCATTGTGTGTATTGTCTCTTTCATTTTCAATATTAACTTCTCTGTTTGTTTTAGGACTTGAATCATGGCGCTCCGCAGGTGTCTGCATGGAAGTTTGCGGAATGGATTGTCTAGATTGGAGACTTCATTGTACGCCAGTGTGTACAATGGGCAGAGTGAGATAGCGGTTTGGGGGAGGAATCAAACGAGCTCGGAGTTGACGATCAAGCGATTCTGTAGCTCAGACGTGAAGAGTAGTGTAAAAGATCACCCTGAGAAGTTGGTGATGTATCGTGCTAAATGGATGCGGCCTCTCCGTGTCATGGTCAGGTGATAACCTTTTCGTAGTCATATTCATTGAATTTTTTAGGGTTTAGGGTTCAAGGGTTACTGCTGGTCTTCTGCTGGTCTTCTGCTGTGCCAAACATTACAACATAAATCTGTTCACATTTTTCGTAGGAATGTAAGTTTATAGGAGTTTGCTGTTTTATGTTTTGGGCAGGCTCAAGATTTTCCAGCTTGGAGGTTTGGCAGCGTTCGCATTGCCATTAGCTGAATATGCAAATGAGGTGCACGGATAGCAAATCTATTTCTTTTGGATTATTGAATATGTATGTCTGATTTCCCCTATTTTCTCGACCTAAAGTTAGTGAGATTATTTTGAAAATTTATAATATAAGGAGTATAATTGAAACTCCTACAACATGTCTATATCATGGATTTGTATTGACATGGATTCTTGTAGAGCATTCTTTCGTCTTTCCATTGATATATTACATGAGTCGACGTTCATACTGCCTGAGTAGATTGCATCCGGTTTGGGCTGTTGTGCAAGGGCATATTTTAGGGACATCTTTCGGTGGGAACAGTGGCAGCTGTGACCGCTGTGGTGGGAGGAGCCGGTGCTGCGTCGACTGCACTTTGGTATTATTCTCGTAGGTATTGTTGTTTCTGCTGTGCCTCGTGGATCTCATTCGAGTTATTAACCCTTAAAGGTCTGGTGGGAACCGTATATATGGTCTTGTATTTTACTCTTAGAATACAAAGTATGAACTTAAAATTTGGGATGAACATACACCGTTGGATTGAAAATTGAACAACTACCGGTTTTCATGTGGAGGTCATCTTCATATCAAAACCTTTATGATGTTCAAATAAGGGACCGTACATGCAGAATATTTGGCCATTTTGCAACTTCCCAAACATGTAGGAGGTGCAATAGTGATCTGAATTGGATTTGGCTAAGCATGAATTGTAATTGGTGTAATTACCTCAATCCATGCACCTCGAATGTCAAGCACCCAAAAAAAAATGTGGCCTGTAGTGCAGGTAGTGAGGACAACATTTTTGAATTCGATATTTGATTATCTTTTTTTGCATCTGGTGGATCAGATACGTGGGCGAAATGGCACTTGTGGGACCAAACCTTAAACACGTGCAGCTCAGTGTTGTTGATTTTTGGGGTAATCGTGAGGTACTGCATTTCTCATTGCCTTTCCATTCTTCCCCATTAAACTTGTCTGATGCTTGGAAAGTCGGAAACTCTGATAGTTGTGAATACACAATTAGTCGGTTGGTGTGACCTCGGCAACTCATTTCTGCTTCATTTTGGTTTTGACAGGATAACAAGTACGAGCTCAAGTACGTGTGTCTATGCCTGTGCATATCATACTGCATTTTTTTGTAACTTGTGATTCGAGAACTGTGTAAATCTTCTCTGATTGACTCGGAAATATCACT
The DNA here is from genome assembly GCA_951230915.1 of Antitrichia curtipendula. Classification (NCBI taxonomy): domain Eukaryota; kingdom Viridiplantae; phylum Streptophyta; class Bryopsida; order Hypnales; family Leucodontaceae; genus Antitrichia; species Antitrichia curtipendula. The sequence goes on along the minus strand of OX579639.1, from coordinate 8,292,510 downwards.
GGATACATTGATACCATATGTTACCTTAGTTTCTCAAGTTCATTGAGGTTTTGTGCTTGGGTACTTTTAATTCTTCACGTTGTCAGCATCTGAAGTGCATGGTCTGGTTCGATGTTTGTGATGGATTTGGTTGATGATGCAGAGCTATTATTCCACCTTTGAAGGGGTTGTCAAACTCAGAGCTCGAGGAGGCTGCAAACCAAGTGCTAATTCCTCTAGATGGTAAGGCTTCACTGCTGTAACTGTTTGCTTTATTATTCCACTTTGTGTATCGATTTTTTGTTCTAAATGGTAGCCTAAATGTTCAATAACCATTTTTCACGTTTCAGGTGACTTTAGTTAACCCTTTACAGAGCGTGAACTTAAACACCTGATTATTTCTTTCCACACTTTGATTTGCATGGGAGTTTGGCCTGGTAGTGCACAATCTCTTCCTTCCTTTAACATTTAAGAAAACATCATAATTAGATTCTCCCAATGAACAGTTTATTAATGGTGGATTTTGGAAGTCAAGTGGAAATGAATGTAATTAGGATAACTTGTCAAAGGTTAACCAGTATTTGAGTTTCTTTTGAGCAGTGATTGGGGCGAGGCAATTCTTCCTAAGCCTACGGCATGGCCGCTTCATTGAAAAGGAGCTTCTGTTGGCACTTCTTCACGGCAATCTAGACTTTGAGAAATTAGAGAGACTAGTAGATAGCAAACAGGCTCTAGAAAAGAAAATCCCTTATCGTGTTTAGGTCATATATAGACATCCTTCTTCTTTCCCATGACAATATCCCATTTTCAAATGCTATCTTATGCAATTCCTACATCATTGTGTATTCTTATGTAGTCTCCATCAAGCATTGTAATTTTCAATTTTGAAAAAAAATGAAATTCTATGTTGGAGAATTTTTCAAATTAGATTTCATGATTTTGTATGATATAAGTGATTGATATTTTGCTTGTAATCAATTTTCAATCTTCAATGGCATAAGGATGCTAGAAACATATATAAGCATATCTTTTCTTTTAGAAAAAGTTGGAAAATGTTTCAAAATTTGCATTGTAGGAAGTTCAATTCTAGGTATATGCTCAAATTTTGTGAAATAGACTTGTATATATTTATTCACGAGCATAATAGTGATTGCTTTCAAGATGTCTAATAGAATTTTTTGACTCTACTAGAAGCTAAAAATTCAACAAGTAGGTCTTCAAAGTGAGAAAACATCCCCCCTCTTTGATGCAAACACTTTAGAAATATTGACTTTATAATTTTCATATCCTCTACCGAAGACACTTAAGTTGAATTTGAATCATAGACCCAGAAGACCATGAGGGCTTGGAAGGAACCTAGATGTCCCATGATATATGCCCTTTACAATTTTTTTGAGGTTTTCATCAACACATATTACTTTATGCAAGTTTATATGGCCAAATTTTAAAATATGCTTATGTCTTGTATGGAAGTCCTCTAAATATGAGAGCCTAGGTTTGCTTTAGAATACATCTAGTTAAGAGAACTTTGAAATTCATAAACTACTCTTGACTTGTCCAATATTTATATGCAAAGGGAATCTCATATCTTATTTTGGCTCTCAACAAGAGCCAACAAAAATATACCTAATTGCAGTTTTTAGGAGGCAAAATTGATTGTAGCACTACGACCATTTTCAATGTGACCTTGCAAATACTGATTACTATCTTACCATTGTTTTATGACTAGAACTTAGAACCCCTATCATTAGAAGCGCATTCAAAAATATTTTAAACAAACATAATAAACTGGACTTAATTTTAAGGCTTTGGATGTCAAAAATTTCACAATCCACCATGTTCGAAAGATTCTCGCAATACCAGAAGCTACAAGTAAACAGGCATTGAACCACTCACTATCATGTATGCATGCTCTCTGCAGCAAATATCAAACTTGTGAGTCATTTTCTTGGTTGCTATCAGCAATGGAGAAGGGGTAAATTTATCAATGATAAAGAATGTTTCAGAGTATATTTGAAACCAAAGCGAAGCACATTTAAAATCTTGAGTCCAGTTCCTGTTCATTGCTACATAAAAGCCCCAGCTCAATGTCAAATTCTAAATTACAAATCAACACGAGCTTACAAATCTTCATGTAAGCCAATGTACAACTAAGGTAGGATCGCCTAAAGTTCTCAGGGATCCGTCGCAACTGGATCAGAAGTTCACCTGGTCTACATCCCCTTAATCAATCAATGTATCTATTGTTGAAAAAGTGATTTTAAAGCATCTACCGATATAACTTTAGACTTTTAATAATTTTTGTATATGGTATCCAAACCCCTCTGCAAGTAAAATATTTGAACAGTGCAAAAATGCTGAACACAAAAAATGGCGACTTTAGGGGGCCCTACCTTAATCCGAGATGAATCCTCTTTTCCACGAAGCTTTCAGCACCGGTCATCGTTGAACTCCGAAACAAACGAGCAAAACTTCACAATTTGACGCCCAACCAAAACATACGTATCTATCTGTGACAGCAGTTCATGCAGATGCGCTTCATTCCTTGGAGAACACGCGTTTACAAATCTTCATTCATGTTGTCGTAAAGATCAGTTCGCGCTGATGAATTCGTCTCTTCGACAAACCTTCCAGCTGCGATCATCTTTGAACTCCAAAACATATGTGTGAAACTTCACAAGCGACGTTCGATGACCCACCGAAACATACGTATCAATCTTCTTAGACAACAATTCATACAGACGTGCTTCATTCCCTGCATCCAGAGCACTGCTTGCTTCGTCCAAAAACGCCACTTTCGGAGAGTGCAGGAACAGCCTCGCAAAAGCCAAGCGCTGCTGTTCACCAGCACTCAAAGAGTCCGACCAGTCTTTCACGGCTCCCAGTCCCCCAACTCGTGCCGGTAACCCCTCCAGCGTCACCTCTTGGAGCGCCTTGTAAAGATCCCCGTCATCACTCATGCTGGAAGGATTAGAATTGGTGGAAGACTTTGGAAACAGAAGCTGGTCACGTAGAGATCCCAGTGGCATATATGGTTTTTGAGGCAAAAAGAAAGTGTCAGCACTAGGTGGGCTCTGCAAAATTCCGCTCCCCCGGTTCCATAATCCTGCAATAGCTCGTAGTAGGGAAGATTTACCACACCCGGACGGGCCCATGACAAGAAGTGACTCCCCAGGGGCGAGCTCCAAGTTCAGGTCCCGGTAGAGCACACTCTGAGAATTAGGCGTTGCAATTGACAGATCCTTCAGCACTAGACCTGGTCCCACTTCCCTCAATATGTTCCCTGCAAATTAAAGAGCGTCGTTTTCTTGATCAGTTTACACAGACACGAGTACAAAGAAAGAATACCTTCGGATTGAAATCAGCAGGAAATAATCTGTGACCTGAGCAGATTAAAAATTGAGTTCACTACGTGCCTAGACATGCTCTACGTATAGATCTAGTCATAGTTTTTTTATATAATTAAACTATTTCAAGAACTTTTACATGATCATAAAGAGAATCGTCCCGTTAAATCATTGGGAGGTCTGCATATGGTCCTCCCCTTGATAGGCAGGGAGGTCTCCCTCTTTATGATCACCGTATACATAGAGAGAGACCTCCATAAATTATAAGGAAGATCCACTTTATGATGTCAAAAAGCTCCTCAGTTAGTCTGATTTTACTGAAAACCCTGTTAACAATATGCTGAAAAGGTCACTAATATAGTTCTAGGAACTCACTTCAAAGCAGAATAAACAAAATGTAAGAACTCTGTTGCATCGTGTGCAGTGTTAAGATACGGACCAGAAGATACACCTTCAGTTACGATGTTCAGGACATAAGATTCACGTTTATTAATGTCAGAGGACGGACCGGAGGGAATTGGTCCTGACACCATGTTCAACAAAGGGCTGTCCTCCCGGTCGTCATCGCCATCACCAGCCAAGGAGGTCCGACCAAAATGACGCTTCATTAATCGCACGTCTCCGGTGTGATCGTCAAGTGCTGAAAGGAGGCTTTCCAATCTTTCGGTCTGCGCTGCAAGGCCACTGAGAATGCATCCTTTGGATCAATCCTCTAATGCTAAGACTTCACAACCAATCCAACCCCACCATCTCGTTAAGCTTACCACTACCAAATAGAACATAACCATGACAACAGTCAGCAACTTAACCAAGAAGGGAAATTTGCAAAGCGCACCTGAGACTGTCAAACTTGAGTACAATGACAGACAGAGCAGCCAAAATCCTGTGGAAAGCAAAACCAGTTTGCGAAATGACGCCAAATTGCACCTGTCCAACCAATCAGCTTCTCACCATGAACAGATTGTCACACCACAAACAGTTGAATTTACACAAACATCAAACATGACTATGATTGCGTCTATAGAAAGTACACTTGATCGAGAGACTGGAATTATTAAGGCGTACCTCTCCAGAAAAATAACGAGGAGCGACAATGATGGATGGGACAAAGATCATAGAGAACTCATATACGTTGTTGAATAGGGACAGATGCCGGTTCCACAAAATGAGTTCCCTGATATTCGCAACCATAGTGGCTAAAAAAGTCTGGAAACAGGAACATTAGAAACACCTTTAAATAGCCACCAACAGTCTAGATAAACTACACTCATCAAGTTCTGAAGTACGAAACAACAACCCAACATACAGCTCAGATAAAACATCCCACATTGCAAGTAAAATTTGTACGACCTTAATTGTAGCTGCTTCATGACTTTCACCACCGTAGAAAGCGATGGACTCGACATTGTCACGAACTCGTACAAGCGAATACCTGAAGTTGGCCTCTCTTTGAAGAGCCTGTACATAGATCAAGGTCATCATCAGTCGAATCAACTTTACTTTTCTGAATCTTAAAGAGCTAAGGGTGCAGTTGATTTATTTATTTAAGCAAGCAGAGTAATGTTATACTCCGTATTTAATACAGCAAGTCCACCTTGGAAGCTAATAGTCGAGAATAGGAACTTTCAATACATATTTCTATAGTTAATAGATGCAGGGAATGATTTCTTCTTTCTATTGGTAAATTTGTCTACCTGCTTTCAAGCTCCCTAAATGATTCATTTCAATTCCTATGGATATTGAAGCGACCACTTTCGGACATTAGGCACTTAAATGTTAAAGTAGGCTACCTGAAATTTGAGGCTCATTAATCTACTTCCGAAGCCCTTCACGGTGACGAGGGTCCCAAACGCAGAGTATCCAATCAAGAAGAACACCAATTCTGGAGCTATGGACCTGTCGAACCCAACAGAGAAGAAATGAGATTCATAAGAGTGGTTAATGTTTAAACTTCCCTGCTAGAGTCAAAGGCATGTTTGTATGGACAATCAATATATTCCTAAGATACTAAGGCGCTTATTGAATAAAAGTTGGCAGTGCTACATGCATATGTTCAATGTCATAGCGATTCAGACTGATTCCAAACAAGGGTATCGCAAAAACATATGGAGAGAAAACACCACAAGCTATGAAGAGAAGCGTACCAAAGAACTCCAGTGAAGCCGAGGACATTCAAAAACTTGCTTGATAACAAGGCAATGATATCTACTGTGTTACGGACAAAACTCGACACATCCTCGCAGATCCGTTGGTCTGGATTGTCGAGTTTACCATCCATTTTTAAATCAAAATATGCCCTGTTGGCTTCAAGCATACACATGCCCCAGAAACCAGAAATTAGTTTTAATTGACGTCTTTCAATACCAACATATAATGCACTGCATATTAGACTACGAGTGTTTTGCATCCTAATCAGTACATGTTAAATAAAAATGAGAACTCATTTTGCAATCATCATTCTATTATGTCCAATAAGGTAGAAGTACTGACGTAACAATTGACAGATAGCGGGCTCGAATCGCATTCAACTTAATGTAAGGTATGTGGCCCTAATGGACAAGTGCTCTAATTCGGACAAATATGCATAACTTAGACAAATGTACATATGACGTCCACTCTGGGCAATAAATGACAGCCCAATGTAAGTAGTCTACATTAATTTTTGTTGAAACGAAGTTAAGCTTTGTTCAATGATCTGACATTTGTTACTAAAATGAACATGACATGCATATCTGTCCAAATTGGAGCACTTGTCCATTTTACAGCATGCTAACTTAGCAAAAGTACATATTCCAGAATGAGACAGGTAGGTGAGGAGACTTGGCAAGGAGTTATTACAGAAATAACTGGAGAGAAGGTATTCCGTCAGCCATGCCCGCCACTCGAGACTAAGCAGGTCCTGTACCAAATGAAAAGTAGCGTTAGAAACCCCAGCACAGATGTATTTTCAGGACGTTTATTTGTTTCTGCAACACAATGAAACCTACGAGATGGAGATGTAAAACTTATATTCACGCTTGAAGAGCATGCCATTGTTCAAACTCCCGAAGTAAGAACCAACTTTCACTCTCAAGGCACTGACTAGCTAACGAGCTAACCTAAATCCAAACTATTACTATTATGAAACCAAGCTTCTCAAAAGAAGTCGCACCAACTGAACATCTCAATGCGGGAATAGGCAGAAATTGCAGAGCAGCAGTGAGATCAGAATGAGAAAGTGGACCTGCATGTAACTATAAAATGAGTACAAGGGAGCTGCCACCACGATAATCCCCACAAATCGCCAGATGGCTTTATAAAACCCGGGAATGTCTTTGCTGGAAAGAGCAGTTGAGAAGTCCCTTTGAACATAAGACATCACCACGAACAAGCCTGTCCAACCCACAATCACAAGCCCATTCAGTTTGTGACATACTTGCTTCCATTTGATTGTGTAAGTAAGCGGCTCAAGTAAAACCGTGCTCGCAAAGCTGTCTACAGGAAAGCATTCCAAAGCACAGAGGTTTAAAAGCTTCGCAAGATCCAGCGTCATGGTTCAACAAAAATAAACATGATACCACTTGAGCCACTGAAAACTTCTGTCCAGTGCATCAAGGTCCGAACGAAAGCGCATTGTTTTCAAACACAAAAAAAAAAAAAAAAACTTTACACAATTTCATAGCTTTCTTTCAGAGAAAAAGGCTGAAGACTCTTGCAACACCTCAACACCTTGGTGCCAATTGATCATGTAACATCATCTATCTCAAAGCATCATGACATTTGGGGCTTAGATCCCAAACACGAAAAAACACTTACGCAGCTACAACCCGAAACAGCGCAATGCAGAAATAGCTTGATAAATAAACACAACAAACCTCAATCACAGTCTCGTCAAGCGTCAATTCCATCTGACCTAGACGACGTTGGGTTCAAGAATCTCACAACAGCAAGCAAGATTAGGTCAAGGGATAGCCACAACAAAGAAAGAAAGAAAGCATGAAGAACCTGAACAAACTGCGCAAAGACAGAGCACAATGACGAGCAGAAACCGAGCCTTGACTCGTCGATCGCCAAAGAAGAACATCCGTCCCACTCTCCACAGCTTCCGAATCAAAGCCAACGACGGCTCCGGCGCCCGCTGCCCTCCCGTCCCATCCCCCGACGACATCCTCCACTAAGCCGTGCGCTCTCTCGCTTACCACACGTCTCCCTCGCCTCACACAACACAACACTCTTCGAATTCCGAGTCCTCAAAAACTCATCACGGGTGACAATCCGCAAATATTGCTCCAATTCGTCTCCAAACTCAACGTCCCTTCACATTCGCACACTCTCTCCAATCCTTCACAATCCTGAGTAAGATTACAAGAATGTATCCCTTCCAGATGCAATCAACCAGAAGGTCACTCCAAATGACCTACTGCTCCGAATCGTCTCCAAACTCAACCTCCCTTCACATCTCCACACTCTGTCCCGTTCTTCACAATCCTCAAGTAAGATAACACTTACGTGTTTCTTACAACAGTAATCGACCTGCAGGCCACTCCAAATGACCTACTGCTCCGAATCGTCTCCAAACTCCACCTCGTTTCACATTCGCACACTTTCTCTAGTCCTTCACAATCCTGAGTAAGATTACAAGAATGTATCCCTTCCAACAGCAATCGACCTGCAGGCCACTCCAAATGACCAACTGCTCCAAATCGTCTCCAAACTCAAACCTCTTTTCACATTCGCAAACTCGGTCCACTTCTTCACACAATCTTGAGTAAGATTACACAAATAAATCGCCTTCCAAATATATGCGATCGACCTTTATTTCACTCCAAACGGCCGCCCGTTCTCGCACGATTCATGATGACAAGATCATGTCAAACAGTCCCGTGAGTCCCGTGAGTTCCGTGAGTCCCGATTTTTCACGGCCATCTTTCATTGCAATTGCGAGAGTGGCATTCTTTTCTTATTTTTCCGTCAGATTTCGAAATGCGGAGAGACGAATGTGAGGCTCGTGAAAGTGCGACAGCGGTGATGTGCGGGTGCTGCTATTGCGAAGAAGGGGAGGCGTGTAAGAACTTGCTGCCCTTCAGTGCGAGGGGAAAAGGGAAAAGAAACTTTAAAGGAGGCCCCACCGCCCTGCCTGGTGCCTGCTGCTACCTGAAAAAAGCTACTTTCCTACAAGGGCTAGACCTTTTTTTGGTCCTCAGTTTTTAGGTTTAGGCGTCATGGAAGACGTGGAATGTGGTGCCACATTGCACGATGATTTTTCTCTTAAATTTCCCAACTGAAAATCTCCTACTCACCCTATGAAAATATGGTAAGAGTTTCATAAAGCCACATAGCTCTAAATTGTTTTCTTATACAGAGGTACATTTTGCTTTCTTCAATGCACCAATTGCATTTGGCAATGTACCGAGAGGGAAGAAAGAAGTAAATTCAACTTTTGTATCTGTATAGATTAAGAGTTTGTTCATCCCACGTATAGACTCAAAGGTCAAATACAAGTGACTTTAAAATACCTCTAACAATGAACCTATTATGAGGTGGACGCATTTAATGTCTTATCTGATTCCAACTTCAAAATTCATATCTAATTCTACAAAAGTCAAAAAAATTTAAAGCGACTTGGATTAGATCATGCCAATTCTATTTATTTTTTCAAGGAACATTTATTGGAAAGTAATGCAAGAAGTCAAACTCTCCAAGATTGCACATTAGCTAGTAAATGGTTACTATATGGACTTCCTATGTTACCAAGGTTTTTCATTTTGGACAATGTAGAAAGTGATCCTCTTAGTAGTAGTAGTAGTAGTAGTAGTAGTAGTAAATGTAGAGGGATACCATATAATCCCTAAAGTTCCAAGGCCTCTTTTTTTTTCTTCCCAAAATCAATTAAAAATTGTCGTTTCTACTACATTGGATAAAAAATACAAAACAACAGTTTTTTTTTAAATATATAGGATCTTGGACTGAACTTGTATGAGAATATGAAGTAAATTTTTTGTAAAGTTTGACCATATAGATTAATAGATATTAGCATTTGAAGTCAAAGAAAAGGTTTTTTAAACCCAACCCAAGAATTTCACATAACTTTGCCTATTGTTTGTAGCAAAATATTACATTACAATTATTGAATTAGAAATCTATTATTATTTTTTAATATTGAAGATCATGTTAAGCATGTCTCCACAAATTTTCTAACTAAAAAAGACAAGGAACACATTTAATAAAATCTTGCATTATGTGGATGATTTCCAAATTGATAAAATACTACATTTTTTTGTTCAAATCCATTTTCCACTACATACTTCTAAGAAACAAAAAATGCAAAGATGGATTGAAAGATTTTTTTATGCTTCACATCCAATAATAAAAATAAAATAAAATCACCTAATTTTGATATAAATAAGAAGGCATGTGCAATCATTAAATATACTGAGCATACATGTAGTCTTCAATAATGGGACCCTTAATATTCTCAATCTACTTGTCTCCATCTCTATTTCCCTTATTGGAAACTGCATTGATCTCTTTTATTTATTCATCCATCAATTTGGATTAGAATGAAGATAAGTTGGCTTTACTTATTCTTATTTGATGGGTATATTAGACTACAAGATGTGATTGATCATGTGCATATGGTTGACAAGGTTGAGGTCCTTGGCACAAAACCATACACATTGCTTCATCTTTGTCTATAACTTTTGTTCCCATATTGATCCCTTCAAAATCAAGCCGCAAAGCCTTACCTCGTTGACCCTTAGAGTTGAACTTGGGATACAAGGGTTGTAGCTTCTTAATCATGTGACCATTTAATTTGGCCCAAAATTACATGTGCAAAAACCTTTAAAAAAGTACATCTTCAATAAAAGATTTTAAAATTCATGTCAAATGTTGAGATTATAAAAGCCTATCCAAAGTTCATTTTTTGTCCTACAAGGGAACAATGGGACTTCAGAGATTAATTTGAAACAAACCAAATACTATTAGAATTTCTAGCACCAAGATAGAATAAGAGAGTCACAAAACAACAAAACTTTAGCTTAATCTTTTAGAATCAAACTAGAATAGGGGAGCTTGGTTCCATAGGTCACTATAGCCACCAAGCTAGTGCCCATGTGGGCATGTAGAACCACGCTTTCCTACAATAGTATGTTGTCCAAAAATTTCCTTTTTGCAAGTGCAAGTATTTATAAAAGAATGTTTTTCCAAGAACAAGGTGGCCGAACTTTCTTCCCTTACAATAAGGATCAAAAAAAATATAATTGCTTACTACAACCTATATGTATAGGTCTCCAACAATAATTTCAAGATCCCTATACATTTTTGTATAATGTTATACTCAATGAAGAGATGAAGCTATTTATGTCTATGAATATAGATGAAATACAAATAATATGGATGAGAATTTTAATTGTTCATCCCAAAGTGTGTACATTAATCCCAAAAAAGCAACACCATCCAAAATTTTGAGAATTATACAATATACTGCCAAATATTTCTAAAATATTTCACCCATATTATCATTTTTGTGGTTGGTGCTCATATTTCAGCAATAATTTTGTCCATCAATTATTTTATTTTAGATATCTTTTTTTTTTTTTCTTAGAAAACTGAATGATCTTATAATGTTTATGTTACAAATTGATATTGTTATTTTCTAAATTTTTTAATAAAAAAACAAATTCAATGCATACAATATTATTGAAGCATTAAGATTTTATTATTAAAATGGTAAGTGATCAATGTTTCCTAAGATAATGTTGCTGACCATTTTTTTTATTAATTATTATACAATCATAAAAAAAATTGTATACAAAATTATAAATTATTTTTTGTTGGTGAATTTTTAAAGCTTTGAAATTGATTTGAAAAATATTTATACCAATCCAACCACTTGCTTCATAAAACACTAGGAAAATGAAAATTAGTACAAACAAGTGGTTCATCTCTCTGCTTCAGTGCTTCCCTCCCTCCCTTCTACTATTATAAAGTATCTTCATCCTTTTGTAACACTAGCCATTTGTTACCAAGTAGATTACAGCTCATTGAACCAAATAAGATAAAGTATTTGCTCAAACTCAAGAAGGAACCAGTGGAAGTTGAAGGATTATCTGAAGCAACCAATGAGAATTGAAGCATTATGTACTTCAGTGATGTCTAATTAAGAATAGTTTAATATCAATAATAGGTGTTCCTATGACTTCAACTTTGAAAATTTGTAGTGGTCATACACACTCTTAATTCCTAAATGCCCAAGGTCTTTTATGAGCTTCTTAAAATTTGCTCTAAATTAAACAAAAAATCAACATTTTGATAAGTTTTATCAATTTTTTGAAATTGTAACCATACAAAATCAAACTAAACATGTTAGAGATAACATGGGAAAAGAAAACACAACAATATTACTTGTGGATTGAAAGATTATAATGTTTGATCATGAGGTGTTAAAAATGCAAAAGTGATTTCAAGTCTTTCAATCCTTTTTTCACATGTCAAATCTAAAAAATTGATCACCTAAAAAATATGAGGTAAAATCAATTATGGCTTCTCAAAACCTACTCTATAATTTTTTTAAACAAATTTCTAATGTGATTTTTTCTCCAAGACCTAGTGTATTTGAGGCTCATTTCCAAGAGCCCTCTAACAATAGAAAATCAAGATATGCAATGGACACCCCTTGCACAAAATCTTGAATAGAAAAATTGTAACCATTCATTTTCAAAATCAGATTTTTGATGCTAAAACTAGACTTCAAAAATAATTTTTCAAAAATATAAACTACTAAAAAATAGTTTAGTTGGTTAAGTTTTATTTAACTTCAAAGTATTGTCAACACCAAATTTTGGTGCCTCAGACATTTTAGATGAGTCGACGGACAGAAGGGAACAACGGATGGATGAATGAGTGGATGGATGGATGAATGAGTGGATGGATGGATGAATGAGTGGATGGATGGATGTAGAAAATTCAGGCCCCGGCCCTCCTTTCTTCCAAGTTGCTTCCCTCTCTCTTCCCACATTCAACTCTATGCGAGACGTTAAGTACCCCCCTACGAGCTTTCCGGGCGGGGGACGTGGCCTGCTGGTGGGCCAGGAGAACACGCTCCCTGGCCGGGCTGTCACTCCCTTCCTTGGTTTTGTATGAACGCAAGCTATTAAGTGTTTGTTTCATTAGTATTTTATTTCTTCTGCGTTTTGTAATGTTACAAAATTCCAAAGAAACAAACCAATATACCAAACTTGGAGCTTGCTTTCGTATAGAAGCAATAGTAATTTGAATTTCCAAGTGAAAAGAAAGCTATATATATACACATGGTGTGGTAGGAGGCAGAACAACCATGTGGGACAAATAAATTAGAATTTGTAGTTTTCTCAAGCACTTACAGTTAAGTCAAAAGTAGGAATTGTGTTTAAGGTGAAGTTTCAGACCTCATTTAGGCATATTAGAATAACTTTTCTCAAAAAAATTTGAGCTAAAAAAAGTTGTTAAATGAAGATAAGTTTCACCTCCAAAAATCCGTTTGGAGTTTTGAATCTCCATTCAAAATTTATGGACAAATTTCAAAGAGGGGGTGGAATGGACATTTTCTTTAACATTTAAAAAAATCCTCTTTGAAATTTGTCCATAAATTTTGAATGGAGATTCAAAACTCCAAATGGATTTTTGGAGGTGAAACTTATCTTCATTTAACAACTTTTTTTAGCTCAAATTTTTTTGAGAAAAGTTATTCTGATATGCCTAAATGAGGTCTGAAATTTCATCTTAAACACAATTCCTACTTTTGACTTAACTGAAAGTGCTTGAGAAAACTACAAATTCTAATTTATTTGTCCCACATGGTTGTTCTGCCTCCTACCACACCATGTGTATATATAGCTTTCTTTTCCCTTGGAATTTCGTATTACTACTGCTTCTGTACGAAAGCAAGCTACAAGTTTGGTACATTGGTTTGTTTCCTTTGTATTTTTGTAACATTACAAAACGCAGTAGAAAAAAATAATAATAATGAAGCAAACACTTAATATAGGAGGAGGCTGTAAAATGGCTCAGGCTTTAAGAACCACCCCTACAAAAGGCTCTAAAACAGTGCACATGGGTGTTGAAATGGAATTAACTTTTTGCGATGAGGAACTGCCATCCCATGTGAATGATTTTAGGCTATGGAACAAGTGAGATGGTTCACTATCATGATTGATTTTACTCACAGTAAGAACCTAAATCTGGTAAGGTCTGCAAAATGGCTTTGAAATGTCTAGAAATTGCAAAAAACCCATCTATAGCTGAACTCTCTTTTACTAAAATGCCTCTCAGTCACTCATAACTTCTTGGATTGCTCTAAAATTTTAACCACACAAACTAGACTAGTATGCGCAACTTCTCCAAAAACTTTGATTGGAAACGGACATTTTATGAAGAAGTAACAAGCTGCCAAAGTTCACTATAAATAAAAAATGTCGGGATTTTAAAGTTTGAATTGCTCCCAAACATTCAAGACAACTTCAATTGACATGAAATTTTTTCCACAACAACACTTCAAGGCAAACATAATACAACAAATTTTATTTAAAAAAAACTTTGGATGAAGGAGATACAAGCCCCCGAAGTTGCAGTCATGAAATGCAATTTGAAGGAGTCAAATGGAAACTGCAAACTCAGATTGGCTTCCAAAAAATCAGAAAATCTTGGATTCACCTGAAAATTTTACCACACAAACTAGAAGAAAGAGCGCAAATTCTCCAACAAATTTTATTGAATTTGAACATCGGATGCAGAAGTTACAGCACTTCGAATCCGAGGATGTAGTTTGCATGATTATTAAATCACTAGAGAATTTCTAAATTTCTGACTTGTGTTGGATGCTTTAAAAGCTTTGCATGAACGGTTTTACCCATCCTATTAATTGGTTTTTACAACCACTTGATATTTTCCAGCATGTTGTCTTGTTCATTATTGCAGTATCTAGGAACAAGAATAGAGCCCTACTAACATTAGCCTTTAAAAATTTGCTGTAATTTCATACTGACTCCAAAAATTCTGAAAAAATCAGCAGAGCGCCATCTTCAAATTCTCTTCCACTAAAAAAAAAGGCAAAAAAATTGAAGTCCTCCAAGATCTCCAGAAAGGCCTGATTTCCCTTAGATGGGTGCTTTCTGGACCTTCTACCTTAGCTTGCGTTCATACAGAACCAAGGAAGTGAGCAGGGAGTGACGGCCCGGCCAGGGAGCTTGTTCTCCTGGCCCACCAGCAGGCCACGTCCCCCCCCCGGAAAGCTCGTAGGGGGTACTCAACGTCTCGCCTTCACGCGCTCTCGTCTCATCCTCTGTCGGCACCGCCCCGCACCCCGCTCTTGAGCGCTAGAATTTGTTCGAGGGTTTGTATTTGAAGCACGATCAGTAGCCTTGTCAAGTAACACTTTTCTTTCTTTTCTTACACCAGGGACTCGACCTCTTCTTGCTGCAGATCGGACTTGAATTGCCTGAGATCGGTCATTGGGGTTCTGCTTTGATCGGAATCGGTATGCATTTCTTCACTTGTGCGATTTGGCTCTTGTTATGCTGCCGCTGATTGAATCTCTTTCCGTCTGATTAGATGGGTTTTAGGGTACTGGATCTCTGCGGATCAATTGCAATTTTCCTACTTGATCGTGCCATTCTCAGGTTGTGGTTAGTGTTGGTTTCCATTTCAGTGCTGTTTCCTCCCCGTCATTGCACTTGTGTGTGTTCCAATCTCCTTGCGAAGCATCATGTGCAAATGCAGATTGTGGGTAGACGGATTTCATAGGTGTCTTGTTGACCTAATTGCAATCGTCGTGTGCTCATTTCTGCCTGAGATTTAGTTATAGCTAGTCTGTGTTCGGCCTTTCCTTCTATGCCAATTTGTAATTGATTCAGTTAATCTTTTCAGTCTTTGTTCATTGTTATCAATAGTGGACCGTATTTTGCACGTGAATTGTATCAGTTACGGTCTTGTGATCTAGGGTAGGTATACCTAAATCCAATGTCGTGTACGATTGCGAGGTCCCTGAATGTGTGCTTGTGGTACATACTTTTGTTTTTTTAGGGTAAAGTAGAGACTCTTTAACTATACAATACATTAGAGGCTCTATTGACCATAGGTGAACTTTAATTTCTGGAAATTGTGTAAGCACTTTATCTATTGACATTTAGTTTTTGCAATTGATTTTCAGCGTAACACTGAATAAATGGGCAACATTTTAGATGGTGAAAGTTTGCAGATTGTTTTAGGCAATGCCTTGAAGTTAACTTGTATGGTGTATGGTGATTGGAGACTTTAGATTACCTACCTTAGGGGAAGTCCTTTAGTATGATTCGATGTGTGACAGTGTTCTTTTTTTGAGAGAGCTCAAGATTTAACACCGTGCTCATTGGAAAATTGGCAGAAAATGGGAGGAGAATCACCGCACCCCTATCCCGGTGCTCCAACTGATGGTCCATATGGATCTGGCACGGATGCCCGAGGCCCGCCAGGTCCATATGGTTACCCGCCCTCTGCTCCTTACATGCCAAGTGGAGCCCCTGGTCCCTACGATACGCAATCGAGTTCCACAACACATGCAAGTGCTTCTGCTTTCCCACATCCTTCAGCCGATCCTTATGGCAAAATTCAGTCGATAAGCAAGCCGGCTGAGTATCATGCAGGTGGCAGTGATCCTTACGGACATGTTTCGTATCCGCCGCAGGGTGCTTACCCTCCTCAAGGAACTCATGGAGGTAGCTATCCTCCTCAGGGAGCAGGTGCTTATCCTCCTGGACATGGCTATGAAGCGCATCCTCCTCAGGGAGCAGGTGCTTATCCGCCTGGACATGGCTATGAAGCGCATCCTCCTCCTCATGGTTACAATGTGAATGCTGTTGCTGCTGGCGTTGCAGGGCTTGGGATTTCTGGACAACCAACAGGGTATCCTCCTGCAGGCTATGCTCCACCTTCGGGGTATCCTCCTCAAGATTCCGGCTATGGAACTCCAGCTCCCCAGCATTATCACGAGGCTGCACCGGGTTACCCTATTGCACATGGCGAGCAGGGAAGCTCACATGGACACCCTGAGAAGGAGAAGAAGGACAAGAAAGACAAGGAGGGCAAGGAGAAGAAGCACAAAGATAAGGAGGGCAAGGAGAAGAAGCACAAAGATAAGGAGGGGAAGGAGAAGAAGGATAAAGACAAGGAGGGGAAGGAGAAGAAGGACAAGGACAAGGAGGGGAAGGAGAAGAAGGACAAGGATAAGGAAGGGAAAGAGAAGAAGGACAAGAAAGATAAAGATAAGGACGGGAAGAAGGATAAGGACAAGGAGGGGAAGAAGGACAAAGATAAGAAGAAGGACAAGGATGGGGGGTATTAGTTCACTCCTGTCAATCTGTCATGGTAGTCTCTCTCGTGAACTCTCTCGGAATGAATAAGGCAACTCATCAAGCAAGGAGGTTTGTCACTGTTTGTATTTTCAGTAGAACAGAAAAGATGATTAGGTTGTTGACATTGTAGTACATAGAGTTTCTGCATTCATCCTCAAATTGTGTGCACGCTTACTTCTTGTTGTATGTAGTTTACATTAATATATATATGATGAGAAAGACCTTGCATCTGACAATTTTTGATAATATTTATAGCGTGGGTGGAGTGCTGGCTGACCTACTGGTATAGGTGCAAAGTAATGCCAATCTCCTTTTGAAGGAGGTTTTTTGAGGCTCTCTATCTGATATTCCATGAGTATTGTGTGAGGATGACATGTTGCCATGGTTCAGATTGATTTTACAAGGACCAAATATTCCAGGTAGTGACACCCACTTCAGGTCGAACTTGTGCTTGGTAGACAACAAGTGCCTGTAGCTGAAAACACAGCAATTGTGACCCTGTATGATCATTTATGCAGAATCATACCCATGAATTGTGACCAATGGAATGTACAATACATGGAATTATTCTTGATACATGGATACTATAGAAAGACACTCGGGAACCCCTCCTTCAAGATTGTTATGATGAATTGTTACGCTAATATCTATCCATGGTGTATTTCTACAACAAATCAAGTGTATGAATGCCACTATGATTTCGAAATATTGAATCCCTAGTTGTTCAACCATCCATTGGGTAGATGGTGAATGTTGTGAAAAGTAGACTTTATTATTTATAGATGATGATTCAAGAAATATCATGTAATATATCAAAGGAAGACAAAGAATGCCTTATATGAATCAATGATGTATATATTGGAGGAATTTTGATTATTTATTACACATTTTCAAAAACATTCCTAGAGAAACTTTTCATTTTAATTTCAAGTCTCAACTTTGAAAATTTATAGAAAATAAAAACAAAAAAGTAAAAAAATATTTTATTTATTTATTTTTATCTATATTCATTTTTTTGCAAATACTTAATTTTCAAATATTAAAATTTTGATTCAATCTATACACATTTATTGATCTTTCAATCAATTTTAATCTTAATTTTTTAATTTTTGGCTATCTTTTAACCCCTTTAATGTAGTCTAGGGATTAAAAGATAGTCCAAAATTATGGAGATGCATCCAAAAATGCATCTTAGAATAATACTTTAATGGTAGTTTTTAAACAAAAGTTGTAAATATAATCCATAATCATATCCATATGTTTAGATCAATTGCTATTCTAACCAATATTTTTCAATAAAATTTGAAACCATAATTTGAAAATTCTTTATAAAATTAATTACAAACTAAATCATTGTAATTTTTAAAATGTTGTCTTTGCTCTATATTCACAACATTGTAAAAGAAATCAACAATTTTTGGCCTTCCCATTATATACTAAATTTAAAAAAATAAATTGACATGTATAATAATTTGAATAAAGGTGATGTACTATTTATTATTTCACTTTAGCATTCACAACTATTGAGGTGCATAACTCCTTTTTGATACATGGATGCCTCCTTCTTGCCTTCTTGGGTATCCTAAGGGCAGCTTTGCCCTTGTAAAATGTAGCTGTCCAATTTTTTGTAGGGACCAAAAATAGGATTTATGCCATTTTAAACACTAATATCTTGCAATCTACAATGTAGAGATTTTTGAATTTTTTTTCCACATCTTTTCAATTTAGCATACTATACAATCCTACAATTACATATGTCCAAAATTGATATTAAATTTTTTTTTGGTACTTGTACTAAAAATGACAGTTTTTGAGCGTTTTTGGTGATAACATAGTCAAAGAACTTTAGGGGTTAAATTACCTTTTTTAAATCTTTTAGTCCCTCTATTCTACACCCTTTATTTAGATAGTGATATTCTCTGGATGGCAAAATCCGTATGACCAATTTTCATCCATTCTGAGTGACATCATCCAATTCACTACCTTTCATTCATCTAGTTTCAACTATAAGAAAATATTATTGATCGCCACTGTGGCTACATTCAAAAATTTGCAGGAAAATTGCACTGTGCAGTACACTCCTCGGATGGAAGTCGGTGCAGGAAGACTTGCTGGAACTCCGACTTGCTCAGATCGTTGAAGCTCCCCGAGTCTTCTCCAGGATTTCATAAAGCTTCGCCACTTCCAGAGTCATAACCTAATTTTTTCCTTTATCAACAATGATTTCTGGAGAGTCTTGGAACTCACAATTATCATTTCGCCGCAATTAGCAATGCAGCTGCTGCAATGGAGATCGAGAATGCCACCGACGCCGCAGAGATTGTGAGCTCTGTGGATGCGAAGTTTAGGTTTCACGGCGAAGGAGAATGCCCCGCTCTCGTAACAATTCTGCAAGGCCAGCTCTCGCTCCTTGAGCATCCGCAGCCTAACATCCGCCGGGAGTCTCTCATCTCCATCTCTTCCCACTTGGATTTGACGAGGGAGCTGAAGACCAGGGAGGAGCTTTTCCACGCTTTGAAATTCCGTCTCTGGAAAGAGGAAGAGCCGTTTCTTGTTCAGAGTCTAATTAGGGTTTTAGTCGGTGTGGCGCTCGTCCCGCTTGCCGCTGGCTCTGTTCTGCACCGTGAGCTTTGTGCGTGTATTGATAAGGTTTCGGAGGAGAGGACGAATTTGCAAACAAGAGATGGTTTAGTTTCGTCGACTACGAGTCCATTGCAACGGAAAAAGGAGAAGTGGTGTGTGGATGGCAAGTTGGCGATTGCGAAGTCGGTAGCGGAGGTGCTTCATGCGTATCTTGGTGGTAAAGACCGTGTGGAGAGTTCGTTGCAGGTGCAGGTTCTGCATTCTTTGCTGAAAATCGGGGAGAATACGGAGGCTGTTGTGACATGGGAGTCGGTTGGAGGGTTAGTTCGGGGGTATCTCAGAAGTAGTAACCCCAAAGTTAGAGCGTTGGTGCTACGGTTGCTTGTGGAGAGCGTGCAGGAAAATTTGGAGAATGCTGGTGAGAATGAGGGAAATGCAAAGCGGAGGCGCGTTGGAAATTATTGTCTACCAGCCCCTGGTTCAGTTCAGGGAAGTGGTGTGGACTTGGACGTGAAATCAGGTGATCACTTGAAAGCAGGGGAAATGCTTCTGTCTTCAATACTGAGTTACATGAAGGATCCGTATCCATCTGTGAGAGAGACGGCTCTAAGGGGCCTGATAAAGCTGCACACGAAGGGATACAAGTTGACAAGTGAGTGTTGCCGGATGGCCACTAGCTTATTCAGGGATTCCTTCGAATCTGTGCGCATCGCTGCCATAGAAATGGTCAGCTCCGTCTCTTCTTTCTTTAGCTTATGAAGTTTTCATTTCTGTTTACCTGTACTTTGAGCTTTGTCAGTTTTCTCAGGCGCCCTAATTGTACTTCATCTCACTGTTACATTGTTCTTGAAAATTTTGCGGACTCGTATCAGCTAAATCAAGTGTCATTTTATTGCTGTTTACCAAGAGCGCTAAATTGGGCTTCATATTTGCTTTTGCAGCTTTGAGTAGATCCTAATTATGGGGATTTCTTTTGAATTTTATTTGACCAACACAAGAGATGTTCTTCACTGTTTAAGGTGATTCTAGATTTGGTCCCGGCTGAATTATTAATTTTCTTAAACGGATCAATTGAATTGGTCACTGTAACTCCATGAACATAGGTAAAACTATTTGCTCCTCGCAGGTGGGGTTGTGGATGAGGAGTCGCTTGGACGTGAAGGATGGGTCATCGTCAAAGCAACGCACGGAAGCATTTTTACAGGTACACATGAATGTTCATAGGTTCTTATGATGGACTTGAAAATAGCTCATCTGGTTACCTAACATAACTCCACTATCGAAGATGATAAGGAGTCGTCGATGCACGCTGAATGCTGACAGTGAGACTCTCTGTTATCAATTAAGAGTTCATGTATGTTAGTTTATTTCTGTATTTGGTGGCAGCTAGACAGTGATCAGGTTGCCTTCCATGGGGAATTCCGTTTATGTCCTGCAGCTGCTTTCAAACCTTTTTGGGGGAAAATAGCAGGAATTTTATTGGAAATTCTTATTCTGCCAGGTTTGCACCACGGTGACAGACATGAGCATGAGGGTGAGGGAGTCGGCTTTCCGTGTCCTTGGCGAGGCAACGAGAATACCTGAGAGCGTGTTACTTCAAACGTTGACCAAGAAAGTGGCAAAGGCTCCTAAAGAAACGGATGTTTCTGTAAATGCGTCGAGAGACGGTGACACTGACTCACCCAAGTTTGAGGAAAATGCCAATCTTTTGGATGCCAGTGCTGCTGGTGCTTTTGTGCACGGACTGGAAGACGAATTTTTTGAGGTGAATTCCTTTACAATGCCCTAGCAACTCACGGTTTTGAACTGACTGCTTGCTGAACTTGAAATGGGTGTAGTAGAATATCTTAGTTGTCGCATCATACCAGTGTGCAAACCGGGCCGTGTCTGTTTGATCGGAAGGGACGCTACAGTAGGGGGCATTGTATTGTTTTAAATATTTGCAAGTCTTTATGGCAGCTAGTCTTATTCACCTTCCTGCAGGTACGTTGTGTTGCGATAGAAGCCTTGGCAAGTCTGGCGTGCATGTGCCAGAAAATGGTTTTCGGTGCAGCGAGTCTTCTCCTCGATATGCTGAATGAAGACGTGGAAGTTGTGAGGATGCAAGCTATGCATGCTCTTTCACAACTCGCAACTGCGGGTTATCTGTCGGTGCATGACCAACATCTTCATTTGGTAAGATCTGGCGTTATTTCTACAAACTGGAAACTTCAAAATTGATCTTGATCTAGCGCAGTTATTATTATCCTTAATTCATGCCATCTAGGGAGCGTGTCCCATCTCTCTGCCGTTATCAACCAGTCATCGCGAATTTCAGACCTTATCACGAGAGCTCCCGAGGAATGAACGGTTTTCTATTATACGATTTTCCGTGTTTTTTTCGTCTCTCAATGTTCCTTGGGATGGTGGACTGCAGTTTTTAAGTGTGCTGGAGGATACAAGTCCAGAAATGCGAAATGACGGTCGCAACTTACTGGCTTCGTCCCTACTGCCAAGCTTCAGCACTTTCCATTCGATTGTGCGCTCACTCCTTTCCAGCTTAGAGCAGCATCTTGAGGTCTGCTGAACAATCTGCCCTCCTACTTTCTTTCCATTTGCAGAAATTCTGCCCTTTTGCGGCCATCTCTCTTTCACACATTGCAAGGATTTACTCGATTTTTTGTTTGTACCAGAGCGTTTTACGGACGTTTGTGTATTGCTGTCGCTTTCTCAGGAATTTACGTGTTAGTTGCTCTTTCCTGCAGGACGAAGAGGGTGTTATTCTTACCTTTAGCGTTTTGGGTCAGGCACATCCTACTTACACCGAATGCATTACTCAAGAGTTGCTTCAGGAGGTAGGCTTCGTGTTTTAGCTTATTGTTTTTTTTATCTCATTAAATTTCAATCGATTATGCAATTCCTCTCAAAACTTGATTTAGGACAAAGCTTCTTGCTGGTGGATAGATCTACCGAATTGATACGAATTTCGCTGTCCTCACGTGGTCATTAGAAGGCCCATTTCCTGTTCTCCTATTTCTTTTATGTTATCTCATCGCAATGAGCTCGTGTGCTATGCTCCCCGAGACATCGTTTTTTACACTAAGCAGCACAATGAGTTGGTTAAGTTGTTGATGAGGAAATACTGTTGTCATTGTCGTGTGCGTAGATGCAGGGATATCTTAACGAAGAAGTTGGACTCGACGAGCCCCGATTTGCTGCAATTTTGTCACTCTTCTTGGGCGCTGGACTCTCAAATTCCAACATCATCTCGCTTATTCCCGCAAGGCTATTATCATACGCTAACTTCATCAGTCACAAACTCCCTGACAGCCTTCCATTGATCAATCTACGACCAGTAGGCCTAAAATCCGTGCAATTTTCTTGGTCTAACAGTGAGAAACTGCGGAGGAGTGCTATTCCCCGACCTCAGTGCAGAGCTCTGCATTCATCATCTGTAGCCAAACCGCACATTGCATGAATACTACTTTATGCTGACTCTGAGCCAATTCTGAGTTTGTATCAAAGTTCCATGTGGTTGTATATATGTATACCTTGGCATCCGGAGCAATGCAAAATTTGATCAGAAACATTTAGGAAGTCCAAGTCAGGCTCGTAAGGGCAGTTTTTTCATGCACGTAGTTTCTGAAGACGTTAGTTGCTGTGATTTCTGATGAAGTTCATATGTATTGTAATTTCAAATGTTAGTCATGGCGATTTTTGTGTAGGATCATTTGGTGTAAGTTAGTGTACAATTTGAGGTTATTTGGCGTGATGTGAAGGTATAGTGCATCACAATCAAAGATAGAACACAAAATTGCATGTGAATGGAATTCAGACTCTTGAGTTAAAAGGACCAAGTCTTCCGATGTTTACAAGCACCAAAAAGTTCAGCAGTTCTTGTATATCTAAAAGTGATTATTC
The DNA here is from genome assembly GCA_951230915.1 of Antitrichia curtipendula. NCBI lineage: Eukaryota > Viridiplantae > Streptophyta > Bryopsida > Hypnales > Leucodontaceae > Antitrichia > Antitrichia curtipendula. Next base: position 8,269,355 of record OX579639.1, on the reverse strand, counting down.
AAGCAGATGATCATGAGCATGTAAAATATTTAATTGATTCTCCAATTTTAATTTTTAAACTTGAATTTTGTTATGATGTGCTAAAAATATGAAGTTAAATGGTATAAAATATTAAAATCACAATAATACATGTTCGAAATACAAACATTCTCTATATGATAAATCTTTTAACCCCTAAATGCCCAAGGCTTGTTTTGAACACCTTGAACAAAATTTGCTCTATATTGAACAAAATGCCAACATTTTGATAAGTTGTATTAAATTTTTTTGAATTGTAATCGTACAAATTGAAACTAGACATGTTAGAGATCTCCTAGGAAAAGAAAATACAACAATATCACATATCGAGTGAAAGATTATAATGTTTGACCATGAGGGTGTTAAAATTGCAAAAGTGATGTGAAGTCTTCCAATTCTCTTTTCATCAATCAAATCTAAAAAGTTGGTGACCCCCAAAAAATGAGGTTAAAGGGCCTAACATGTATAATCCCATTCAATTTATGGCTTCTTAAAATTTCTTTAACAATTTTTTTGAATGAAATTTGAATGTGATTTTTTCTCCAAGATCTACACTAAAAAGGATATTTAGTGTCAGCAACACTATTTACAAACCATGACACTAAATATCATTAATCCTACTAAAGTAAATAACAATAAATGTAATTTCTAATAGTAAAAGTACTTTGGTAAATTTGAAATATGAAGAGGTTTACATTACGTAGGCCCTTAAACTACAGTCGGCAGCAACGCATTCAAGTTTAATACTACACTAATTCCTCCAAAGTTGAGATTTAGTGTTGTGTGGGGCAAGGTGGTAATTATACTAAATGTAATCCAACATTAAATATCTTTTTTAGTGTAGTGTATTTGAGGCTCATTTCCAAGAGCTCTCAAAACTACGAGAAGTCACTTGATTGCAATGGGTACCCTTGTACAAAATCTTGAATAGAAAAATCACTATAATTTATTTTGAAAAATCACTATAATTTATTTTGAAGATTGGATTTTTGATGCTAAAACTAGACTTCAAGAACTTTCCAAAAATATAAAATACTAAAAATAGCAACTTGGTTAGGTTTTATTTAACTTCAAAGTTTTGCAAACACCAAATTTGGGTGCCTTGGGCATTTAGGGGTTAACAAAGGAAAATCTTATATTCTAGGTTGATATTTGATTTGAAGAAAAATGCATAAGAAACATCTAAAAAAACATTTATGATAGGAAAGTTCCATGAATATTCAACAATGTTCCACATCACCTTCTTTGAATGAAAAACGACTTTAAAGAAGATGAATACTATACATAAGATAATAAGGGGATAGGATGTACGATAAGAAATTGATCAGACAAATAAGGTAAGTCATGCTCTAAAAGTGCCCGTGCTCTAAAAACATGTACATTTCAGAAGGTGGTTGCTTATAGTGGCCACTACGTTTGAACTTCAAAAATTTATAACTAATTCCACAAAGGTTCAAAACATATGAAATGACTTCAAGTTAGATGCCAATTCCAATTTACTGAATTTCTTTTCAAAGGAGTTTAGCTTCCCCGAAAAGGCAATCAGCTGTTAAATGGTTGCTCTAAGAGCAGACTACCTTAGTACGCATTTACTGTTTCACTATCATAGTAACCCCTCATCATTCAAACTTTCAAAGAGAGCACAAATGCTGAATTCAACGCACGGGTTCCGCAACAGTGAAAAACGACCTTGCAAATTATTCAAATCAATTAAGGTCAAAGAATAAAGTTTACAAGAGAGTTCAGTGGCAACAAGGCGTTACCTAAAATAATCAAGCTCCTTTTCACTGTAACTGACTGCCGAACTTGCCCCGAGGCAGTTTGACGTTCGGAGGTTGTAAAGGAGTTGTCAGCTTCAATACTAGTTCATCACTGTCTTCCAGTAAATATGAATCGGTTACCGAGACAGATGGGCAGAGACTTCAACAAACTAATCACTCTGTACAAATTACGAAATGCAGACACAATACCTGAGCGACCCAGCTCAAGTCCCATGGTCTCTCATCTGCAGACTTTGTGTTCAATATCTTTTGCTTGGTATGGAATCCTCTGGATAAGTACATATTCTTGAACTTCGTATAGTGGTACTGTAGATAGTAAATTCCATCAACAGACCAAAGAATTGTGCTTTTCTTGCTCTCTTCTCCTGTCAGAGGCTTGAATCTTGAAATGAAAAGGGACCTGGGGGTAGTGAGTTCAAGAACGTTATGTACTTACTGTAAGAAAGGAAGTCGAGAGGGGCGAATGGAGCCCCAGCGTCCCACCATAGCATGGCCTAGCTTTTGCCATATCGAGTGTTCTTCGTCGTACGTATGCACTGCAGGTTCGGCGCTTTCAATTTCGGAGTTGTCAGGCTCCTGATCAGGGACTTCCAAATCGGTGACTCCCTGATTCTCGACACCCTTTCTGGATGCTCTTATGGAACATGGAGTCGAGGAACTGCCTCCCTGCAACCTGAGTGTAGGGTGGGAATCTTCTTCTTCTACAGAGTACAGGAGAGGTGTCTGAAGGGAGGAGAGAGGATCCACTGGCAAGGTTAACTTTTCTGTGGTTTGGACGGCGTCATCGAATGTCATGGTGGTGGTGATGATCCAGGCCAGCAAGGCGCAGCCACTTGGGACCAGCGCAAGGGCCACCCGGATCAGAGAGCAGTGGCAGATAGGAGGAAAGGTCAATAGGTTGTTGCTCACAATGTTCCCCACTGGACAAAACCGCGTTTGAACTGCAACACAACCAAAAACATACAACACACAACAGCTTATTAGTCAAATGAAATTTCAAAGAAAAGAAATATCCCTCTCGCTGAAGGCTATGCACCTGATCTTCAGCAAGCTACAGTTGCTTAACCTCTAAAGGACCAAGGCTTCGTTGTCTGAAACAGTCCAATTCGAACCATCATATTGTGAAAAATGCAATATAGATGGGGCCAAATATTATATCAAAAGAATCGGTCAGGAACATTGCAAGTGAGGGTCGAAAAATAAAAACAGTAATACAAAAGAAAAACCCCATGTGACCCACTCAAAGTGCTTAGAAATTTAGGTCTAATTCGGGCTCCTTGGTTGATATGACATAATCTCATTTCACAACGAGTGATTTTCAAATTTGGGTGAGTAGTGCTATCTAACAGAAGGATGAGTGGCAAGAAGAGGAATCGAAAAGACAGTTAGGAATGTGCTGCGGGTGTGTCGTCCTCTTACCATTCATGCCTTCAATCAAGTACAGAGCAATGCCACACGCAAGTTTGTCCAAAAAGCTGAGGGAACCGTATACAAATCCACAGCCGCTTAGGTTGGTGCTCACCAAGAGTCCTTCCATACTTGTCGCTGTCACCTGTAATACAAAGAGACCTCCTGATATTAGCGCTCGATGATGATTACATATCTACTACTGTAGAAACAATCGGTGTACACAAGATGTCTGGTTCATGGAAAGATGCACACCAGCATAAAAGCATTTCCAATGCCCACAAGAGCTGCGAGGAAGTAAACTGGGCCGTGAAGAGATTGGGGAAGAAGAATGAAGATGGCACCCGCTACCACCCACAGGGCCGCTCCCATTGCGAACACAGCCTTCAGCTTGAAGCTGGTCCAACGTAACTCCTGACGAGATGATCACGAAAATCAGTACCAACTCACAGATGATTCGTGGAGTATCTGACCTGTCATAAGAGAGTAGTGCAACACGGATAAACCTCGACAATGCTGAAGCTCACACGGTACATGTGAGTATGGACAAACGTAGGACAAATGTACCTGTAAGACAATGGAGGCTAGGAAGCTGCACGCATATATCAAGGCTGGTACCTGCATTTCAAACACGCATCAGGTGTAAGAGCTTGAAAACCAACCAGATTCTACATAAACTAGTGTACTTCGAGAGAAAACTTCTCGAGGTTTTTGTTGTGAAATCAGACGATGACGACACCGAAATCAGCTCCCAATAGCAATGATTGCCACATACAGATTCATGCTAGACTTTCCTAGAGTCCAAGAGACATAATAGAGTCCACGAGATACCAGGACTAAAGAATGGCAGTAAAGTTCACGTGGTTAGGCATACAGAGAAACTTGTACGTCCGCAAGAAGAAAAAAGCATACCACAGCCTTAGACGATTCTTCCATGCCAAGGTCATCAATGAGATAGAAGGGCAAAAGCGCCTGCCATTCAATGAAAGGGAAACATGTCAATCCTAGATTCTGGCTCTCAACCCAGTATCAAAGTATAGGAGGATTGTATTATTCGACAAAAAAGTCAATTCCTTTGAGTATTACTTACCGAAAACATCTAATGTAGCGAAGGAGCGTCACCAGAAACTATAAAAACAGGGTTCATTTGAATTTCCCTGCAAAAGATTCCTCTAAATCAAACAACGAGACTTCCTTTCAAAGAAATGCACGCACATGTGAGGTCAGCTAGTAACACTACGTAGCTAACCTGTGACACATTGGTCGTCAGTCGTGTAAGCATATAGACCGCAGCCACTTGGTAATATAGCAACTTCCCAAACCAAACTTTGAAGCTTTGCTTGGAAGAGCATTCTTCGCTACCCTCCTTGTGGTGCGAAAGCCTTGGTTCTTTGACTCCAATAAGAAACACTACCACGAAGCAGCATCCCGTAGCGATGGCAATCCCCGCAATCCACTTAAACTGCAACGAAGACAGAAAACTTTCATTTCAGCAAGAACGAGTTAACACCGAGTCATGAAAGCTGACCATGATGAAAGTTCTACAGGATTCAGTGAGCTCTCCCAATATACAAAAGCGAAATGATCTTAAGACGAACGTTTTGAGAGATTGTACCTGGGTCTCAACATCGCAGACCTGCTTAGCAGGTAAGATTCGAAACACCGCATATGCGATCACGTAGAGGCCTAAATTCGCAACCTGGAAGCACGGGTAAGGTTAGTATGGACTAAAAACAAGGCGACAATCTAAGATGGTTGATCCACACTTTGACAATATTTAACAGCTTTACTGTCTAATGCAGTTATGTACTCTCAAGTGGATGTATATGGTGATGTCTGGCAATGCTACAAAACAGTTTCCACAGACGGTATTTACGGTTGCAGACCATATGAACATGCAACGTACCATAGTAAACGCGTTCCTGCAGCTGTTGAGGGAAACCTGGCTACTTTGATTCGAAGTTATGCAGTTGACCAAGGACCTACAGAAAATCACAGAAAACTGGCTGAACACATGGCATGAAATTACAAAACTTTCTCATGGAAGGATCGATCTAATAACGCAAGATTGGTTAGTCTCCAGCAACAATACACAGACGTGCACCATGTTGTAAACGAGGCACACATGAGGGAAAAACTTACATATGAGAGACTTGTGTAGCTGCCCATCCCACATTGAAAATGGCTGCAAATGCGCTGTAGCCAATCGTGTGGGCAACGGCGTAGTTGTTTCCAAGAAGTGCACACGCCATACATCCCCCGAAGACAGATGAAAAGGAAACTGCCACCAACAATGATCCTCCCCCATGCCATATCTTGAAATGACCGAAGGTGTCTATCTATTCACAGCAACGAAATGGTTCTGACAAGTCAGAATGCATCAAAGCGTCTTAAAACCTAGCATTGAGTCAGATTCATCAAAGATTGACTTCAAATTATTCCTTTAAAAACAAAACCCAACTAAAAGCCCAGGAAACCTAATAACAATAACGTTCAAAGGTGGATTTTGGATTGAACAGTTGAATTCTGAACAACACGTATCCACAAGCAATAGATTACCAATCCATGAGAACCATTGAGTTCTGCATTACACCTACCAGTTGCCCAACAATGACGGTAGCGATCGCGTCAGCCACCTGGCCTGAAAGCATGACAGTTGCAGCTTCCCTGCAAAATTCAACAAGTAAATCTTAGCGAGCTGAGCACAGAAACTATACACAATCAACACCATTAATCCCTAAAGAATCAAACATTCATCGCTTTAACAGACCAACTGTTAATCAGATTGTGAAACATGTAATTCGGATAGAGCCATAATCGGTGAAAGTGTACTCCGTGTGTTGGTCAAAAACAAAAAAAAATTGGACAAAAAAAAAGTCCCCAAATGACCAGAATTACTACGCCCTCGGTCCCGAAATAAGTGTCCGAATTGGACCTCCTGTTTCTTAAGGTTGTTTTGGTTCTTAAGGCTTTTTCCTGTCCAATTTTATTTAGGTTGCCATGAACACAAGCAATGTTCTTAATTGATTCTGGTGATGTAAAATTTGGATACTTCAGAATTTATGCTTTTCACAACATGAGCAATGAAATTAGTTTCAAATGTTTTGAACAACACTGCGGACACACGGACGGAGCAAAACAAAACACGAGGTCCAGGTCGAAACTTTCAGTTGTTTAGGTGTTCAAGACATGAATTGTACAAAGTGTTATAGATGGTAAGCAAGTCGTCAGCTACGCTAATACCCTTACCATCACAAAAGAGGTGAAGCAAGATTCTCCTGAAAGATGCAAACCCATTGAAACATGGAAACATTAGGGCTTTGAGGGAGGGATATAATTACTGAGGCGAGAGGCCAATGTCCGTGAGGAAGATCAAGAGATACGTGAACCAGCACGCGGCGGTGAGATCATTCAGCATGTGGCCTGTGCCGTAACACAAAACGGCTCCTCGAGACATGAGTTCAGGGGAGGGCCCAAGCTCTGGGGTTTCATCCTCCATCACTCGCTCTTCGTCCCTCGCTAACAAGCCCATCGAGGCGACAGTTGAATTGTCAAGACCAAGTCGTCGTCAACATCTGCTTGAATTCGGTCACGTCTGTCCCCAAAACACCAAAAATGAATGCTTAGCGCTCAACACGTTAAGGTAGGAGCAAGAGTGTCGGATACCTTATCATCAGGGAATAACACATTAAACCGCAAGCAACATCATTGCAAATTCGCTTTGTCCAGATGCGTACAAGAAGGATAGAAAACGCTAACAGACAACAACCGGGGTGGAATTGTAAACTAAAGTTTCCGAAATACTAATGATGAAAGGTGAAGCCCCCGAATATCAGCAGAATCCTTTGAAGCATATAATTTACAAACAAAATCTACAATAAACGGGACAATTCAGGAGCTCCGAGCATGGAGCAGTCTCCCGAGATGGCGAGCGTGGCGGATTCACATTTTAAAGTGCCGGTAACATCACTACCAATTCACTTAGATCAGATGATTACACCATGAATAGAGAAAAGTCAACACCCGAGGTCGACCTGCAAATCGAAATTTAAGAAACTAAACTAATGAAGCCAGACCATCACCGAGAGTCCTTGAAGCAGCAAATTCACAAACAGAAGATGCAAAGAACACAAGACTCTTCAGACCTGAGCAGCTCAAACTTTTCCATCCGAACATTTAACAGTGCAGGTAACATCCATTACCAATTCGCATTAGTCTAGATGCATCAATGATGTATGTATGTAGATCAAACACTCCACACCACAGGTGGATCCGCAAATGGAAAATGAAAAAAAAGAAACGAATGAAGCGCAACTATCACCAAGTGAGAATTCTTGAACCTAGAAATTCGCAAACAAAATTCCCAACAAACGAGACCATTCAAGAGCTGAGAGCATGCTCCAGCAACGACAGAGCGTGGCGAGTGAGGACCCACGGAAAACGCATGCAACAATTCAAGGAGATCATAATTGACCAGCATATACCGCTCGCTGCAAGGACACGTTCACTCACGTCGCTCGTCACAGAATTCACGTAAAACAGAAACAAGAACACTACCTCACGTAGCAACCACCACCACCGAGGCAGCAATTGAAATCCGAAAACAACTACGCAACATCTCTCGACTGTTACGCAAACGCCATTATACACAAGCAGCAACCCAATTCTTTGGTTGAATTGGCCACATCAAAAGGTTTCCGCACATTGTGCCGAAGTCCCCGCTTTAAACTGAACCGTGGATCCCGCCGTTGTTCATGGCCGTACATGTAGCGTGGCAAGCAGGTGTTTATCCCGACGTAATAGTGCATCAGAACCACAGATTCACCGTATAAACCCTAACTGCCAACTTCCGATACCGAATCACATATTTCGGTAACCTAATGACGATCAGTGTCGCAAACGATCATGTGGCCATCTAATCAGTGTTGCGAACAATCATATGAACTTCTCATCATAGAGCCGAATCGATTGAAATTCCTTCTCCGACGTTTGCCCTAATCCAAATTTCGGAGATGGAAAGTTTCGATGAACTACTAAACCTAACTTTTCAACGACGTTATCGTAATGAAAGGTTGGCCGGAGAAGAAGGGAATTTACCTTTGACCGGTTGACTGAAGTGTAAAACTCCAGAGTTGCCGTGCCGTGGATGCCGTGCCGGGACGGAGGACGGGTGTGGTAGTCCAGCAGCACGGGTGACTGACCGGCCGCAGGGTGACTGAGCTTGCCAGACAGCTTCGTCATCTCCAAGCTTTACCCTAGCTCGGGGTCTCTTTCTCTTGTTCACCCCTGTGCGTTTGAGGAGCTCCGAGGTCAGCTGTGCATTGCCCTGAGAATTCAGCGGGTCACACACCGCTCGTTCAAGGTACGTCGCTCGCGCAGCTTAGAGTTGGCTTGATAATAAGCGTTTGGGTGGGAAGAGTTAGCGTCGGAAGGGGTAGCTTTGTATTAGGGTTTCAGTGCGTGGATAACGCTTCCGGTTTTGTGGTTGAGGGTGAGGTTTGCAGCTTCGTCTTTGAGTTGCCGTGAAGTGACGGAGCTCACAGGGGCGGCAATTCTGTTCCAATTTTTTCTAGGTCAAGCTTTTGGGGGGTTCCTAAGTAGCTGCCTTGAGTGTGTGCATCCGTGTTTGGGTTTTGTTGCTTTGCTAGCAATTTGCTCTCCGTTGTGTATCGGTGTTATCGGTGTGTTTTATCTTCTCGTTGTTCAAAGATTTGGGGTTTCGGAATCCAATGGGGCTGAGTCAACTCTTGTTTGAAGCACCATTGTTGACTGAATTATGTTTTGGAGTTGCTATTCGACTCGGCTCTTCGTAGTTCTCTTGCGTTGGTAAGAGCTCTGTGCACTGCAATGTGAAGGCTGTTGAGGATACAGTAGTTAAGAATTTGTGTGGTGGAAGTGAGAATGTGTTGCCTTTGCTCATCTTCACTTGGTTGTGGGGAAGCAGATGAATAGGGAGAAGCTGATGAAGATGGCCAGTGCCGTGCGCACTGGTGGAAAGGGCAGTGTCAGGAGGTTTGTACTGATGATTTAATGCTTAGCAAGCTTTTGTATTTTCTTGTCTGCCGTCTTCAACCTCAAGATTCTTCTTCTTCGTACCTTCACTACCTTGTATTCTTTCATTGGTATAAGTGGGACACTCTGGTACATTCTCTCCATAGACCTTTTACTGTGCGTCTGCTGATCACGCCTGCAAGTTTAGCCATGGATTCTTGCTTGTCGGAGAGCATCTGCTCTTGTATGTCTCATGTACTTTCATTTCGTTTGACAGGAAGAAGAAAGCCGTCCACAAGACGACCACAACGGATGACAAGAGGCTGCAGAGCACGTTGAAGAGACTTGGAGTGAACGTCATTCCAGGGATTGAAGAGGTCAACATCTTCCAGGACGAATCTGTGATCCATTTCGTGAACCCCAAAGGTGATCCACTGTTGCCCTTTTTTTTCTTCCTTTTCTTTAACATGGCAGAATCAAAATTTCAATTCTGATCAGAGCCTCTTCAATCAATTCGGTCAATTGATAACTTATGTTTGTGATTGCTGCTGCAGTGCAAGCTTCTATTGCGGCGAACACGTGGGTGGTGAGCGGGCCTTCGCAAACGAAGAAGCTCCAGGATATCCTGCCTAGCATTATCAACCAGCTAGGCCCTGACAACTTGGCGAACCTGAAGAAGCTCGCCCAGCAGTTCCAGAAGAAGGACAACCTGGGCGAGATTCCCGAGGAGGAAGACGATGAAGTCCCGGAGTTAGTAGAAGGAGAGACGTTCGAGGAAGCTGCCAAGCAGGAGGCCGCCAAGTAGGGGAAAAAACTTGATATATCATACTCTAGGTAACGAAGTAACGAAGGCCAATTCAGCAACCCTTTGACTGCTCTGTAACTGGTGTCAGTGCGCACAGTTTTGCGACTCTTATTAATGCATTTTAATGCATGAATTTACCAGACCCACCTTCCTGGAATTGTCCGAATTGAATGTATGTACAATGGCTCCCATCGCTTCTTTGTATTATAACATGCTTTATTATGTTTTGAGTGTACTATCCAAACCCAATGCGTGCATTTATTACTGCCCCGCCGCCAAGGCTTTGTAGCTTTAAATTCCACTAGACCACTACCGGTATGGTCCACCCTCCGTCCTCCAAGGCCGTCCTCCTTCGAATTCCTTTCCAAGGCTTATTAAGCTTAGACCCTCCTTCTAAGTAGAAAAAAAGTTGTCCTCCTTCACTTCTTTTCATATCTCTGTCATCCAGTGCCACACTTCCTCTGAATTTTTTTGCGGAAGCTTTGTGCAACTAATGGCTTCAGGAAGTAGCGACAGGGGTTTATCGAGAATTCTTGGCACAGGGCTACCGACAGAGGCGAACTGGCTGGACGAGAATTGGCTGGTTGCTCTCTTTGGGTTGTCCTTACATGGCGTATCATTTCATGCGTTTCAGTCGTGGGCTAGAGCTGTTGCCAGTGGGATCCCAATCCCCTTTGACCAGGAGCTTCACCACTTGCACTTGCAAGAACTGACTCTTGTAAAGCTACCTTCGGAGGCCCTGGAGTCCGGCGAGTGTGGAATTTCTAAAATTCTTGGCACAACGCTCCCAACGAGAGAGAATTGGCTCGACGATCAGTGGCTGCAGAATCTCTTTGGGTTGTCTTCTCGGGGTGTACAATTCTCTGCGTTTCGAACATGGAGCCTCAACGCTGCGATGGGGAAGCCGTTCGCTCTCAACGTGGATACGTTTTCTCCCAGGAAGAGCGGCCTTGTGGAGACTCTACCCAACCTGCTGGAGAACAAGGAAGCGTTGAAGTTCAAGTCGCCAGAGCTTGCTCATTACGTCGCAGGATTGGACCACAATCGGTTCTACAACAAGGAGTATTTGGAGGAAATCAAGGCCCACATGGAGAATCACAAGTCTCTGTACTGGAAGCGACTGGATGTGACGATTTCCATTCAGGCCAGGTTAAGCTTGACAGAGAACGGCATCCCCCAACGTATCCGAGAGTTTTACAACAGCAATCCGTTGGTTCATGGGAGTGACTGCGGACTTGTGGAATCAGGTTCAAATTACAAGCCGTGGGTGATGCGATGTGGAAACTCGATTGGTGCGCATGGGATCAAGAAAGCGGCCAGAATGATTGCCATCATCAAGGAGCACATGGATCCGTGCTTTGATCCTGATGGGGACAGTCCGGCACCGCCGCCGTACCTGAACAATCGGAAGAGGAAGCGAATGCAATCTGTGAACACGGCAATTGCAAGTGAAGACGCCGAAGTCGTGGCTGCCAAGAAGCGTGTTTGAGGTACCGAACGTGATGGATTGACGGATTTTGAACGTGATTTTGGAGCAGGGATGAACAGACCCAATTCTGTCAGTTTGTGTGAAGGTCATGGTTTTCGTGAGTATCAGTCTGCAAGAGTTTTGGAAGAGTTTTGTTCTTGTAGATGAGATTTTTTCGTTTGATGTTGTGGCCAAAGGTTCTTCTTGGGTTCATTTGACACTTAGCATTTGACACTTAACATTGTGTGCATTTTGACAGTCATTGAATTCAGATGAATGTTTACAGATTGAAGTTTTTTATCAGTCTAGCTAGGGTGCAGGTTTCATGCCAACTGGGGAATATGGTGGCAGCTTTGGAATGTGAATGAGAACGTGGACTTGGCTGAAATGAAATGAATCCTCTTTACTTTAATTTTTGCTTCAAACGTGTTCATCTTTCGATTTAAAAATGTAACTTCAGTTTATAAAATTTAACCTCTTGGTCATCAGCTAGTTCACTATTAATTTTATAACAACCCCAGCGCAACCCCCATAAAAGTGGACAAATGTATTCTCAAGACACACAAGTACACACGCAAGTGACGCAACAGATGTTTTTCATGCATCCTCATTGTTACAACCCTAACCCTCAAATACAGTATGCCCCAGCTTCATTCCTACTTCCAAATTATCAATTCCTTTGTGCTAAAAATTGTTTTCTTAAAGGGTTTCTAACTCCTTCAAAAATATAAATCAAAAGGATGATGTAAAACATGTTCCTGTATCATCCTTATTAACCCCTAAAACCCCAAGGGTGTTTTCTGCCAAAAAACACTCAAAACTACCACTTCTGTTGTATTCACTTAAGGAAACCAATTTTTTTATTTTTTTGAAAATTTAACCGTAGGATCTTGTATTTAACTTGTCTGAGATCATGTAGTAAAAATTTCATCAAATTTGACCGTACGGATTGGAAGATATTAGCATTCAAAGTTGAACAAAAAGTTTTTTTCACGAAGATGCTTAAATTGTCCGAAAAACTAAGATTGTCCATAACTTTCTCATCCCTAGTCCAAATAGAATGAATCAAAGCTTCACGTATAGGTAAGGACATAATCTTTCAGGAAAAAAATTCAAAAAAAATTATTTTGACTTTTGTAATTTTTGGGGGGCTGCCCGCCAATCTCCATTTCTTGCTCATTGTGCCATAATTTTTTCATCCAGCATCTGATTGAAACAAAAATTATATACCCACAAAGCTCTTGCAAAGCTATACAACCTCAAAAAATCTCAAAAAAATTTACTTCAAATTGAGACAATAAGAACCTACCCAGACCCAAATTGTCCCCCGAGGAGACAAGTAGGGTTTTAAGGGTTAAGGCAAATAAGCCCATTGTAGGCAAAATTGAAATGTATATTCATGTATCATCCTTAGGTAAGTAGGCTCATTGTAGACAAAATTGAAATGTATATTCATGTTATGAAATTTTAACTCATATAGCAAGGAAACATGTAGAAGTGATGTAAAGGTGTCAGATTAATAAATGGATTTTGGTTCACTTGGCTGTAAAAATTCAAAGCCATAAGGTCCAAAAATCTAGTCATAATTACTTACATTTTCTTTTCCAAGGACTGTTTTTTTGCATATTTTGGTATAGCCGTGATTTTCAAAAAATAAAATGGATGAAACATTTTCCAAATTTTAATGGATGAGATATCCAAGAATCATCCAAAATATCAAAGAAAGATAATACAACCACATTTGGAAAAATGTATGTAAACTTTGAATGAACAAATGATATTTCATTTCATATTCTCCATATTTATGGATGTGAATAAGTCCATCACTCCAACAAATTATTATACACTCATTTATCTTATTAGTGCGTTTGAAACTAATTTACCTAGGTCACATTATTTATAAAATATGCAGACTCATATAGCCTGAAACAATGGGTTTTTTTCTGGCAATTTGGTGCAAAATTGCACCAAATTTTTTGACCTAGCACCAAGCCTATAGGAAATTTTTAGTAAAATTTTGGATGAAATCGCCAAAAAACTTCAAGTTCAAGAAAAATCTTGGATGAAATCGCCACATTGTGAATGAAAATAGAATTATAGGTACATAGTATCACATTTTCTATCCAGTACATGGATGAATGTTGAAACTTGAAGCACCACCGTAACATTTAATATCGCCACTTTGCCACTTCATGGAAAATGAAAAAAAAAAAACTAGCTTGAAATATTACAATATATTTTTCTAATCTTCACCCAAAAAGAAATTTTTGTAGTGACATCAATTTTTCACCCTCACTAATAGGAGAATATATCAGTGTAGGTGTACTGGTACCTTGAAATAATGAAAATAAAATTCCTGGGAGGATTCAGTGATGGTAGGTCAACTTGAGGACGGCACGGCATCAAGGTATTTTCACCAGATCTGTATACCTAGTATTTGCTTCTGCTTCAACAATCCATAGAATTGTGATTTGCTCATACTAAACAAGGATCCAAGAAGTTCTTCACATAAACACGTCTGCACAAGATTATGCCACAAATTCATCAGATCAGCTTCAACAAATTAATTCCGCATCAAACAGAAGAGGGCATTGAGATCTTTCCCAATTGCCACTGCACACACTTGCACTCAAATATGATGACTTGCACAAGCTCCACACCAGGCCAGAATTCATATTGTTTTTATTAAGGTTTCCAAAGGTACCGTGATTGATACACGTACTTCCAAAGGCACCTGAACAAGGCAGGCTAGTGAAATGATGAAAGACCGACCTGAATCATTTCTAAGTGTTGCGACTGTCTCTTATTAAAGCACTTTAATGCAAGTCATGTCTGAACTGAATGCACGACCACTCGCACCAATGCTCCGTCTCTGCATTCAGTAATTGCATCTCTCATCATTTGTATATTGAGAACTCTATCCGAAATGAATGCACATATTTATCACCCCACCTTCAGCTCCGCCGCCGAAACATTCTGGCTTTGAATTAGAGGACGTACCTCCCATCTCGACCTCGATCTTTGGAGGTCTTAACCTTCACAGTATAAGATACTCACATCCACTGCTCTTACTTACACACTCTTTCAGCGCCTTGCACACTTTCACTCTATTTCTTTGTCAGTTTTTTGCAAACCAATGGCTTCAGTAAGAAGTGTATTGAGAGTTTTGGGAGCAGAGCTGCCGACAGTAGCGAATTGGATTGACGTCAACTGGTTGCTGGCTCTGTTTGAACTGTCCAGAATCGGTTTTGAGTTTCATGAGTTTCAGACTTGGGCTAGAGAAGTCGCTGGCGGGACCCAATCCGCTGAGGTACAGAACTCGTCAAAGAAGCCTCGCCTGGAGAATTTCAAAGTAGGTGATGTAGAAGTGTACGATCTGCTTGGTAAAGACCTGCCGACCCGAGAGAATTGGCTCGACGATCACTGGCTTCGAGCTCTCTTTGAATTGTCTTCCAAAGGTGTACAGTTCGGTGCGCTTCGGTCATGGAGCCAAGCTGTGGCGGGTTGGATGTCGATCCCGCGAGGTCTTGTTGAGACCCTGCCCTGTCTACTCTTGGGTGATGAAGCATTGAAGTTCAAGTCGCTGGAGTTGGCTCGGTATGTCGGAGACTTGGATCGGAGTCGATTCTATGAGAGGAAGTACCTGGAGGATATCAAAGCTCACTTGGAGAAACACCGATTGCTGTACTGGAAGCGACTGGATGTGACGATTACCATTCAGGCCAGGTTGGGCGTGAGTGGCGTGCCGCAACGTGTCCGAGAACTCTTCGACAGCAATCCATCTGTTCATGGAAGTTTTTTGCTTCGTTGTTGAGGCGGGTTCTAGTTGCAAGCCATGGGTGATTCGATGTGGAAGCTCCATCGGTGTTCATGGGTTCAAGAAAACTGCCAGAATGATTGCCATCATCAAGAGACATATTGATCCGTGCTTTGACCCTAACGACGACACTCCGGCACCGCTAGCCTCTCGCCTCTCGCCAGAGGAATACAAGAGGCATATTTCAATTTTGAAGCTGCAGGACAGCTGTATGACAAAGACACTTGTTAGAAATTAAGCAGACAGACTGACTGTTCAAAAGATTAGGGACTTCAAACATGTACCAGCTTGTTCGAAAATACCGGTATACTAGTTGTGACATTTGCAAGTTAGTAGAAGGTTAGATTGACGGAGATTTTCTGCAGCTTTACTTGGGAATTTTCAGCGTGGCACATTAGTTCGTTGAGGAGGTTTTTTGCGATGAACACTCCTGGGAAGTTTTGATACGGTATCTTTTGTGACTGAAATTGAGCTTTTCGGGCATGGCATTTTTGGCCAATCTTCCTTCCTTGGGATTCACGTTGAATTCTCTTAAACATCATTGGATTTGAACAGTTGAATATTAACACAATTGAAGTCTTGTTTCCTTACTAGGCAGTAGACTTCATACTATAATGTCTGAAAGATTTTGGTTTACAGTAACTTATGCTTGATGTGGGCTCTCTGGCAACGACCAGACATAGTATTGATTGTTGGAAAACTCCGAAGTATAGACACCAAACTACTGTTTACTCTACAGAAAACGGATAAAGATTCAACATGTCAGGAGTTTTGTTACTTATCTGGAGAGGTCCAGTTGTCATCTTGCTTGCTTCTTCTTCGGTAATGCACAGAATCAAATTGTGATTTCCTCAGTAACAAATAAGAATCCAAATTCTTCCTCAGATCGATACGTCTGCACCAACTGCACAGAGCTAATGAAGATTGTCGGATCAGCTTTAAACACATTACAAATCCCGCAAAAGAGGGCTTAGAGGTGTTTTCAAAATGACCGCACAGTTGCGCTCGAAATGATGGCTTGCACAAGCTCCACAAAGGGCAACTCTGTTTTTATCCAAAATTAAGAAAATTGATTTTATCACCCTACCCTCAACCCTGCCGCCCCTAGTGCCATTGAATTCTAGTAGCGGTACTGACCTGGTCACCTCACTCTCAAGCTTCGAGAGGTTCATTCCTCGGTAAATGCCCGAGGATTGGAGGCCTCCATATCTTCTAGTCAGTTATTGCATTTCTCATCCACACTTGAGAGCCTCATCGAAAGTTAATGCGTTGATTTATTATCCTGCAATTTACTCTGCCGCCAAGGCCCCATGGCTTTGAATTCCACTACTTTTCATCCCTCTCTACAGCAATCGATCTTGGTTGCCTTGACCTTCAAGAAAACAAGTTACTCAGCCTCTTCGCAAGCACTCGCAGTTGGTCACCAAGGTCATTACGTTAGTTTCCTCAACCTTTGCAACCAATGGCATCAGAAAGCAACGAAATGTTGAAAGTTTTAGGGAAAGGGCTGCCTACAGTCACGAATTGGCTTGACCAGAATAGGCTTGTGACTCTTTTGGGGCTGTCCATGCACGGTGTCGAGTTTCACGTATTCCAGTCATGGACCAGAGAGGTCACTGGCGGAAGCTCCATCGTTCTCGAGAAGGAGAAGGATATGCACCACTCTCCACTAGTCCTGTCTTCTCCACGCCAGGAGGTATTAGAATCTGGTGCTTGGGGAGTTTCCAGAATTCTTGGCGCAACGCTGCCTCGCGAACAGAATTGGCGAGACGATCATTGGCTTCAGGCTCAATTTGGGTTGTCGTCTCGGGGTGTAGAATTCTCTGCGTTTCAAAGATGGAGCAGACATGTTGCGTTGGCGACCTCGACCACTCCTGACACGAAGTTCGGTCTTGTGGAGGTACTACCCAACCTGCTCGTGAACACAGAGAAGTTGAAATTCAAGTCGCGAGAGTTGTGCGAGTTCATCGGGGAATTGGATCGGAAGCGGTTTTAAGGAGGAGTACTTGGAGGATATCAAGGCCCACCTGGAGAAGCACAAATTGGTGTACTGGAAGCGGCTCGATGTGAAGATTACCATTGAGGTAAGGCGGATGGGCTTGACTCTTTTCAAGGGCGTGCCCAATCGCATACGAGACTTCTACAACAGCAAACCGTCAGTTCATAGATGTGTATGCGAAGTAGTAGAGGAAGGTTCTGATTGCAGGGCATGACTGATGCGCTGTGGAAACTCTATCGGTGCATATAGGACCAAGAAAGCTGCCAGAATGATTGCCATCATCAAAGAACACATTGATCCGTCTTTTGACCTCGAAGGTGACAGTCCGCCACCGTCACCCTACCTGAACGATCAGAATCGGAAGCGCAAGCAAACTATGGACATGGCAGGATCAAGTGAAGACATCGAAGTCGTGGCTCACAAGAAGCCCCGCAAGAAGCGTAATGCAGAAGATGAAGAGACGAAGAAGTGACATCGGGGAAGGCCACACATGACGCAACTATAAGTTCATAGGAAGCCTTCTTGTGATGAACAGCTATTGACATAGTTTCTGGTATCTTGACTCTTGTGATTGTAACTGAGAGTCTCAGCAATGACGATTTGGTCATAGCGTCTTTCTGGGGATCATTGAATTCAGTTGAATGCCAAGACAATGGGAAACACTGTATTCTAGCAAGGACACAGGTTTCAAACCAACTGGATAGCCATGTGTCATTGGTAATAAGGTGGCAGCTTTGTATTGTCAATTGAGAACATGGACATGGCTCAGGTAACACTCCCCAATCTTGCGAAAGATTGGAATAGTGACTTGTAATTGATAGAGTTCTCTACCAACGACCAAGATAATATTGAGTTTTGCCAATGTCGCAGTATTGCCTCCGTAGACAAAACGGTGCTGCTTATTCTATACAAGAACAGAGATTCAAAATGCAGTGCTGCTACTCATTACAAATCTCAAGCACTGGATAGAAGTATGTACATTTTCTGGAGGACGTCTCTGCCGCTCCATCCTGCGAACAATGATGATGGTAGAAGTCGCACTCGAGGTCACCTTGGTGAGGCATCAAGGTACATCAGAATAGGTCAAGATCTAGTTTTCGCTGTGCTTGCTTCCACTTCGGTAAGGCGTAGAATTGCGATTTGCTCATATCAAACAAGGATCCAAATTCTTCTTCAGATAAATACGTCTGCACAAAAATTATACCACGGCAAATGAGAATAGTCACACCAGTTTCAACTCATTACACATCATGCAAAAAAATATAAAAATGAAGAGTTGAAAATTAGGAATAGATCCTCACCTCTCTTTTAGTGGGGTCAATATCTGGGGCAGGATCTGTAGAAGTAGTTCTCAAATTCTTGTAACGTAAAGTCCTACTGATTGCAAAATCTCTGGCTACAGTATTTGCTGGGTGTTCTTCAGCCGGACCTGGGGGAGAATTCGAGACTTCTAGAGCCTGCACTTTCATGGCAGGTGAGGACAATGCAACCCAATCCCCCTCTGCAAGAATACGGCGTGATGCTTTCAGCGGTTATTGTGACGTGCACAACATTTGATATTTTCGTGAAAAGGACTCATCATCGACAGCGTAAGTACAACTCACTGAGAAAAGACTACAGCTTAGTTGAAATTCAAATCTAGTGCCAAGAAATTTAACATTAATTTTAAATAATTGAATGTTTCTATTTAAGAAAAATAAAATTTGATTGAAGCGAAATCCACGCACCGATGGCTTTCTCCGACTGAAAAATTGTGGATAGGGATGCCATAGCTGAGTCTTTCTGTGATGAGGTCAAGTGAATGTGTACAAACTCATCATCACTTGCGCATTCTGAATTCCCCAGGGCTTCATCCTTCATAGCATTCGAGGCCCGCGAATCAAAGTCCGAGGACAGCGCAGCCATAGATGACTTTCTTGACGCGGATCTTGGTATTGCTCAAAGTGTCTGAGCATTCCAGAGCTCCACAACTAGTTCCAATGAAGTATTGATGCCAATTATTTTTTCCGTACCCGTACTCAAATTTCCAATGAGCACAAACTTCACTAATTTCTGATTACAGTCCCACAGGCGAATTCTGCAATCTACACCAAAGAAATAAGTTTTAAACATGCCAACCTCGAAAGAATAAACTCTACTCAGACACATCATAGACCATAAATGTAGGTTACCGTACAGACTCAGAATCCAAACAGTAATTCAGAAGCAAGCGCGTAAATCTCAGTGGATGTCAATAATCGAAAACCGCTACAAAGCTAAGCAAATCGTTCCAAGAGATCCAAATTCCAATATGAAAAAGGGCAGTAATCGAAGCTCTGTTAATAATATGCTAAAATAGGTTGTGCAGCTCAAGATCCAAACGTATACTGTCCTTCACCTCCGGGCCATTTCCTAATATCAATATCCTCAAATTCTAAACCAACAGAAAACACAAAGTGAAGCGGATCCTTTGATTCGGTCGAAAGAATCCTAAAACAGTAAGAAAAATTGAATATGAAATAGCCGACACTCGTCAACGCACCTCTACAGGACACGGCGATAGATCAACGCCTTCATCCTCGTGGAAAAAAGGACTTCATCAAACCGATCTAACAGAAATTCACGCAATTGCGTGATCCATACGTACCTTCTCCAGACCATCTCCGTATTCCTGCTCCACTACCGCACCAATTTCATCGGAAAGAGAATCAAAAGTCGAATCAGGAGAAACGGAACTTATCGACAACCCCGATCGCACCGGTTTCGATTCCCCGCAAACAAATTGAGGACAGAGACACATAGACAAGGTTTCATGCGACGGTGGAAGCCCGCTGCCATAGCCAGAAAGACGCACAAGATTTCGGGACTCGTAGACTTACAATCCGAGTGTTCATCTCTAATTTCAATATAAAAAGGAAGATCTCAAGATTCATGTGGAAACGAAGATTCTAAGATCCCAATCTAAAAAAGAGTCATATTTGGTGGAGTATCCTCTATTTTGATATTTGCACATGTAAGGTAGGAGGTTCTTAAAGCAACCCTTTACCAACTGATTCACCGTTTCCAGGAATTTGGTTCCTTGAAATATTTTTCAGTAAATTTTCATCTAAACAAAAATGCAATTGACATCTAATCCAAGTCGTTTCATAATTTTTGGACCTTTATAGAATTAGTTAAAAAGAATTTAAAGTTGAAACATAGTAGTCACTGCAAGCATTCACTTGAAATGTACACTATTTGGATGCATGTTGTACTCTTTGTACCTCTATGATATTGGACACTTTTAGAGCCTAAATTATTTTATAACTTTTTACCTAAAAAGTATATTTGCACTTGGTGTTAGGGGTGATATTTGTGATGTGAATCTAGTCTAGAATAGGTCTAAATTTGTTCCTAAGACCCTCGGTAACAACATTCTTTAGCACCAAGTACAAACATACCTTTATTGGTGCTAAGAAAAAATAATTAAGAAACCAACCAAAAGTTAGAACCGAGAACAAGAACGGTTCTCTTCATAAAGAACGTCAAGGGAACATCTTAAGTATGACCTGTGTACTACCTGAGTATAAATGGTATGCCCAAAGTATGAATTGAATTTGAGGGACCTGAGTATAAACAACATTTAATGGACCTGAGCATGGTTTAAAAAATCCAAAATATGCTTCATATTAATCCCTATATGTCTAAAGCATCATATTTTAGTGTTTACAAAATTTTGAAGTTAAAGTAAAATCATATCAAATTATTATTTTTAGTAGTTTTTATTTTAGACAAATTCATTTTGAAGTGCTAGTCTTTGCATCAAAAATATTCAAGATTTTATGCAAGGGTGTCCATTGCAAATCTTGGTTTTTTTTAGTGTTGATGGCTCTTGGAAATGAATCTCAATTATAGTGAATCTTGGAGAAAAAGTCACATCAAAATTTTGTTTAAAATTTTTGTAGAGTAGATTTTGGGAAGCCATAAATTGATTGTGGTTGTATACGTTAATTAACTTTCACAATTTGAACACCCTCATGATCAAATATGATTGATGCATTCTCTTTTCCCATAAAATCTATATCATGTCATGTTTGAATTTGTACAATTACAATTTTAAAAAAATTGATGAAACTTATCAAAGCATTGACTTTTTATTCAATTTAGTACAAATTCTAAGGAGCTCTAAAAAGGCCTTGGGCATGTAGGAATTAATTTCATTTTCTATTGTAATGCTACATGTAAACAACTAAGCTCACTCAAGATTTTCTATTGTATATGTAAACAACTACATGTAAACAACTAAGCTCCTATTTCCTGACTCAAAGACAAGGCAATAGTCTTAGGCATTACAATTATTTGCAATATTCTAAAGAATAAGTAGCATAGTAAAGGTAGTATTCTTGACTCAAATAGTCAAATGCATTACAATTATTCACAATATTCTAAAGAGTATCATAGTAAAGGTAGTTACTGCCTCTTTTGAGCTCATTGTCATTGTGTAAAAGGTCGTTCTAAAGATTTCTGAAAGCACGCATCATCAAAGTCATTTTCCAGATTTGTAAAAAGCATGCACAATATCTCAAACCATGGCATTCATGTGACTTTCAAGTACTACAAAACAGTACCATGCACACACACGCATTCCACACTTCAGATCTGGAGTAATGTAAACTACCCCCATTCCAGGTCAAATGGAAGCAAGCCCATAAGTTACAGAGACTGTTGAAGCCATGCTACTACTATCAACAACTGAGCAAAAGATATCTCCATATGTGTGACAGCATTAAATTACATCTGTAAATGCACAAGATTATGATTGAACAACACCAAACCCACACAAATAGTGTACAAATGTTTGTCAGACACCTGTTCGATAATTGAACTACATTACCTATTCTGTCCAATACTTGGAGCTAATTATGCACGATTAGGCTGCAGTGCGTAAGTTCCAGTATTAGGTAATCCTTCCAGAAGATTTATTTACTAACTATGGCACTATGGTACAGGAAGTGTATACCTGCAGGACCACCAGAAAACAAACATACCAAAACTGAAGCCATTACTCCATAATGTATCCATAATGCCTGTTATTACAAACTAGCAGAATTACCACAGCAGAAGATCCCTAAAGATGATTCGAAGTGCATTAAAATATATGATTGCAAAAGCACAATAAAAATTCACTCGTGGTCAACTTCTTCTGAGCAATGGCCTGGCAAAGATGTTTTCCACTTACTGAGACTTTCTTCACAGCTAGATTCTTCAGTCCTCAGGTTGTGCAAGGCCATAAGCACAGCCATCCTTCACAAGCTTGTACTTGAGTTCCGGAATCTCCACCTTTCATACCCTTGCCATGAAGGATCCGCCTTTGACGCCACTACACAGGATGGTTTTCCTGAGGGAACAAAAGTCAATCACTGTAAAATTTGGCTGACAGGACTTCAGGTTCAATTACTGCAGTTCAATTACCTTATTAAGTGCTTCAGCCATCACTTTGCCATACCCGGTCCTAGACACCCAGAAAGACTTACACCCATTAGTAGCATGTCAAAAAAAATTTACAACGAAGCAATGAACTGAAAGTAAGAAATATCGAAAAGTAGAATTTCTTTGTTCATCCTGTCAAAAGAATTTACAACAAAGCAATGAACTGAAAGTAAGAAATATCAAAAGTAGAATTTCTTTTGTTAACCCTGTAGCGGCCTAAAAGCGGCCTAAATGGATGACTTTTCAGATCACTGTAAAATTGATAAATGCACCTATTGGTCCACAAATCAAATCATTTTTGAGTGACTACCTTGGTCATAGACCAGCATCCTTCCACAGTTAAGAACATCATACGACACTGAACACTCACAAAATAAGAAAAGAAATAATCTTTTGACAATAATACTGAAGGATAATAGAAGAAACAGAAGAAAGGAAATTGCAGCGCACATGAGAACATTATAAAAGCAAAACTCCGGGAGAAAAAAAAAGGGCTCAAGTCCAGCTCCAAGAATGACATTGCCAGTTGGACACTCTCAACTAGGCAATAAATAAGAGAAACACATTCATATAGGCAAAGGACACATATGTGACATGCTCCAGTACACGTTCAGCAAGAAAATCTTGCTGTATCAATCACCCAAACAGAACTACTATTCATAATCAAGAGTATAGCTGATTCTACTTCAGACTCCAACAACCCGATTGAATGGTTCAAGTGCACTTAGAACTCTTTATTCGCCTGACGAGCCCGAGGTGACCAGTTCCCGCATATATCAAGATGCGCAGAACTTTCATGAAAATACAAAGCCCAAGGCAAGATAAATATGACTACACAAAAACTCATCATTCGGACAGGCCCTTCAACTTTCAGGTAAAGCAAAATAAGTAAACATAATTGAAGATTCTTTTCGCCGGATTATGAAAGAAGTTATTTGTTACACACGGAGCTCATGAGCTTTACTTAAGAGTCTTGAGACAGTCTCTTTGTCTGGAAGCGATGGAATGGCTCCTCTTTCTGTTGTCGTAATAGCTCCGCAAGCGTTTGCATACGCAAGGGCTTCACGCAACTTGGCTTCATCCTGTGGCCGTTACAGTGGAGCACAACATGTCAAAGCCCGACATTATCTTCCAGCTATGGCGTACTATGGTCATTACAAGGAACGCTGATTCGAGAACCAATGGACAAGACAAACGTTCACTGATTACAACGTGCACCAACCGAACTAAAATACGATAATCAGATCTGGCACGCTCGTCAATCCATGACCGCAATCATAAACTGTACAGGGATATTCTGGCTAACATAAAAGGCAAACTAAGATTCAAACATATACATAACATTAGAACCGAAATAGTTAGAGCATAACTAACTAGTCTGCACATACGAAGCATTTTCGTACCTCAACAATGCCAGGGGATAACGCAATCAGACTCAGGAGGCCAGCACAAAACGCATCACCAGCTCCGGTGGTATCAACAACCTGAACATTGTGACCTTCTACTTGACCCTGAAACTTCTGCATTTCCAGAGCCACGAAGTAGGTGTCAAATTGATAAAAACGAAATAAACACAGAACGCTGGTGCTATTCTAAAATCAGCAATAAAATAGCTGAGTTAGAGAACAAAAAAAACGTTCACAATCATGATCATCGTAACACCAAATTATAATTCTAAAAAAAATCTTCGTTAGATGCGGATGCTAATTCAAGTTCTAGTCCTCGAAGTGATATGAACTCTTACTATACTCAAAGCATACCACGCAGTTACTTCATACTACAATTAAAATAACTGAAATCTCGGGTACAAATGAGTACCGGTGTGTAATAACGACACCCGTCCCCACCCTCAGTCACCAGCATCAACTTGCATCCAGACTGCATCAACTTCCTGTTGCTGGCATCATCCTTGGGATCGCCACCGGTGAGAAAGATGATCTCCTCGTCGCTGACCTACAAAACCAAACAGTCACTTCGTTAACTCCAGTTTCACAAAATAAAAAACGTCTCATCATTCATAAGCTCATTCTGAGAATGCAAAATTTAATACAAAAATGTCTCAAAGTCAAGTCAAAGTGCAACTTAAAATGTTCTAGAAACACAGGACACCCTCATAGTGATAACTGAAAACGACGAGGAACATAAGCAGCTGGAATCAACATTAAGTGCGAGAAGCAGCAACCAACGTCTTTCTTATGTTCTGGCTTGGTATGATATGATAGGAAGCTGGCTTAATGTCTCAAACCAGAACTTAAAAAGTCAGCTTCCTATAATACATACTATTGTCATCAAAGGGAAATTTGGGTATGATGGTCGCGCAAAAAACCTTAATGATGTCAGCTTGATCCCAGATAGACATAATGCCCTCTTTGGCGGCCGCAGCTGATGGCCACAACGGCAGCCGAAGATTTGGGTCATAGGACAGTATTGCGCCGGCTTCCTTGGCAATGCGCATTGCCTCCAAATGTGTTGTTCGAGATGGCTCCGTGATCAAGCTTATGGAACCATAGTGAAAAATGGACGCCTGAAATTGACATTGGAAATTACTTATATCATGGTGGTAATTATTCACAAAGCGTACACCTATCTGGGAGCGCAAACAAGACAGCAAAACAGTAAAACATAATAAAATATTTGCACCTTCGGTGATCGGTTACATAAGTAAGCAGTACCTGCTTTAATAAATCAGTATCCAGCTCAGTTACTTCAAAGAGCATGTCAGCACTAGGGTTGCGGTAGAACATAAACTCCCGCTCTCCATCAGCACGCAATGTAACAAATGCTAGGGCTGTTCTGGCGTGTGCATCAAACCGAATACCTTTCGTTTCCACCTTCTGTTCCTTGAGCACATCGCAAAGCATGTACCCGAATTCGTCATCGCCAACCTGCAGATCACCCAAACTCTCACTATGATGAGACGCTTCTAGAATCTTAGGGTGCACCGCTAAATGATATAACCATTATAAATAGCGAATTAGGTTCAGAGAAAAAACAAAACACCAATTCACACCAGTTTCACTTACGAATGAGGATTTGAATGGTTGCTGCTCAAAGCCTACTCAAAACCTACATTATGTTTTTGGGCAATTTTATGCTCAATATGGAAAGTTGGATATCGAATACAATGAGATCATTCCGAACTCAATTCTCAAAATTGCGCACACTATAAGTGATTGAAGATTGGCCTTGGAAATGGTGGCTGTGTGATAGGAGGATTGAAGCTCACATGCACCAAATAGTTGCCAACTCATCATAGTACACCTACAACTAAGTTCTGATATCTTTTGTTACAAATGTCTTTTTACAAACGCCAAAATGTGTTTCTTAATTTGTTTAATAAAAGATAAAATGCCAGAAGGCTTGACTTAACACACTCAACCTCGCCCATGACAGAGCAGAAGGGTACAAATGAGCTTCTCAATGCAGTCTCACAGGTGTTAAAGTTATCCAATCAGATGCAAAAACAACATGACAGATTCTGAGTACACACTAGGAATGCGCAATTCCAGAGTGCGTCATTAGAGAGGGTTGAGTGCAATCCAACAAAGAAAAGAGCCCTGGTATAGCCTAAAGCCTGCAATGGGGAAGAGGACGCAATTTCCGGAGGATATTCAAAGCACGTGGAAACGTGACAGTGACGAACCTTTCCCACGAAGGCAGCATTCCCACCAAGCTTGGCTATCCCACAAGCCACATTCGCAGGTGCACCACCTGGTGCTTTCTTAAATGCAGGAGCGTCAGCCAGGGAGAGGCCTCCCACCGTGGGCACAAAGTCAATCAGCAGCTCCCCAAAGCAGACGACCAAGTCATTCTTCCCTGCAAGCACACCACAACAAACAAGTCCACCTGGTCATCATCACCTCCAATACGGTACTTGAAGATCACTTCTTAAACAAGGGTCGCCATGATTACGCTGGCCAATTGAGGAACCATGCTTGGAGGAAATTGAAGCTCAGGAAACATGACGCCCTAAAATGTACAACTTCAGTACATTCTCGCCATTGAGCATACACTGTTTGACTGGTGAGCAACACTCTACCCCATACTAATGAACACTCCTACGTTCCCTATATATACATGTATAGCAAAGTTACATGGAAAGTGTACTTGGGAATCTGATTGCATCTGGTATAAACCGTCCCCCGTTATAACAGCAAATGATCTACCCTATACTTGGTGGACTTATTAGTAAATTGGGTAAGATTAACTTGGCCTAAATGTCTATGTAAATGGGATTATCTATGACACTTAAAATGATCTACGAGTGCCCACTGTACATAATTGCGTCAAAAATTCATACAATGCTAAACATATTTGACTCTCGTATTCAAAGTGATCAATTCACGGCTCTCTACTTATCTTCCAATACACACATGTGCTAAAATGCATAAAGTGAAGCAAGTAGTGTCCCCTACCGTACAAACGATCCAGGGAGTAAAAACTAAACTGTAAATGTCCAAAATAAAGCGCCTTTCAAATTGATGGAAGCATCATAGGCTTCCCAGGTTAAAGGGCAGCAGCTAGAGAAAGGTAATGAATTGGAGTCATATCATTGGCCTATTACATTGGCCCACTCGAGAAACGGCAAGAACTGAAAAGTAGACCCTCATTTTCATTTTCGAGCATCCTATGTGGCAGATACAACGATAAAGCAACCATTCTTCTTCTACTGGGCACTGTAGCTTGGAAGTCCATGAAGTAGGAAAAGGAAGAACTTTTCATGCCATGTGCACAGTGTGTAACGGAAATAGTGCTGTCTACGTGTGGAAACGCCCTCTTGTGAGCATCATAGGAAGACGTGGGAACCAAATCTTTGACAACGTACAATTGCAAGGAAAACCAAGTCTAACCAGAGCAGAACACGTTCGTACCTGCTGAAGCCACAATGGGGGGGATCCGTGGCGAGGAAACAGCCTTGACTGCCCCTCGCTTCACGATGTGGCCAATCCCACGATGCACAAGCGATGATCCCAAAGGACGAGACGGAGACGGTGACGACGACGATCTCCTCGTAGAAGAGATCAAATCAGACTGCGATCGCGATCCCGAGGACATCATTGTCGAACCTGTTCGTGCAGACGACTGCACATTATATACAATGGAGCTATAACACAAGGAATCCATCGATCTCTCTCTCTCCCGTTCGCTTCGTCTACCAACCTGTTCCCCTTCTAGGCTAAGCCTTTTCCAACACTTGACCTCCCCTTCAATGCCACTCCTAACCCTAGGACCGCGCAAATGAGCTTCAGCAGGTACGAGCGTGTTCTGCTCTGGTTAGACACCTCCGTTCGACGTCCGATCAGCTCCCGGGAGAAGCCCGCGTTTGCTCAAGGCTGCCCTCACCGCTCCCTCCGAAAACAAAACAAAACACAAAACAAACTACAAATGGCCGCGGGCGTCCCAACCGAGACGAAAGCGCTCCTCCTCTCTCCTTCCTGTAAGTGAGTTAAAAGAGATGGTTGCTTGCCAACGATTCTGGACAGACACTGATTGAGCCAAAACACGTACTGCAAATACGAGAAGCGTAACAGCAGAGTATAGGAAATCTAAAGCAGCATTTGAGCGCAACAGAGACAACCTGCCAGGAAAGGTTTTGCAAGAAACACCCACAACCAATAAAAGCGTTGAAAGAGCTTAACGAAGCAAGAATGTGTCAAGGAATCCTCTGAAACACTAATAATAATAAGTTAAGCAAAAGCTTTCGACGATCGATACTCACATTCTTCGAGGCTCACATTCTCTCCGCATCCTTCCTTACAGGCAGGGCGGCGTCCGGAGGACATTAAAAAATCCGGACGTACGTCCGCCTTGGGATGTCCGCTTGCCTGCGGGCGGGCTCTGAATGCGGATAAGTCACGTCTTGCCAGTTTTCTGTTGACGTTTAAGCTTATCTTCAAGTAAGTCCGATTGAATTTGGGGACTTACGATAGTAACTTCGTAGTTCCGTCAGTTGCTAGGGGGGCAGGTGGCGGGGTTGCATTGGTTTTCATTCTGCGTAGGCATCTTCCGAGTTGTTTCGTCGCGTGGTTCAATTGCTTGAGGGGAAATTATTTTATCACCAGCAATTTGATTCTGGTTCAACTTGCATCTTTTATTTATTGATTTTTGCCCTAGATACTCAAAAGTAGTCGCTTCCATAGACATCAAAGTAGAAATAACATCTAAAGTAGTTGCTTTTAGGTAGGGGGAATTGACCCCTCACTCTCCCTTAGGGCGGGATATATGTAAGAAAAAAGGGATTCCCTATTTTGTGCTTGATTAATTTATCTACTATATGTCTCCTAGCTAATGTGGGCCCTTTAATTGCATATATGAATTCAAAATTTGCAAATGTGAGCATGTGTGGCAAATAAAAAATTGCAATGTTTTTTCTTCGGAAACAAGCAAGGGGGGCAATTTCCCCCACCCTTGCTTTGATAGACATCCAAGTTGAAATAAATTTGTGTAGGAAATGTCAAAGAAGGTAACATATTATAAAGAAGAATAAAGAGATCCATACACTAACAATGAAATTTTAGTCATTCACAATACTTTTTCAGTTTTAAAAATGAAACTTTTTGTGAATATTGAAGTAGAATGTTTTTCTAGCACACCTCACTTTCTATCATAAATTATTTGGTAGTTCAAAACCTTGCCATCTCATAGAAATTTGATATAAGGTAGTATGCTCTTAAAGCAACCATTTAAGAGCTAATTGCCTTTTGGGGGGAAGCTAAAGTCTTTGAAACAATTTTCAGTAAATTTCCGTAGGAAGAATGGTGGAAATCAATTGGCATTTAACCCAAGTGGTTTCATATTTTTTGGACCTTCTTGGAATTAGTTATGAATTTTCAAAGATTTCTGTCCTAGGCACCTATTTGTGACTATAGGTCTTCCAAAACCTGTCCACTTCCAACTTGTAAAGAGATGTGAAGAAATCAAGGAGAATGATTGGCTCTAGCAATAAATAATACTTTTTCCTCGATGCACTCAATGGCTAAAGTGGTCGATTCAAAGACCACCTCAAATCCATTCCAGAGCTAATTATAGGAGCGGTTTGAAGAAGATGGGCGCATTTAGAGCAGACTACCTTATAAACCGAACCGTATAAAAACTGAGTCTTCATTTTTTTTTATTGTACCTATCACTTTTAAGGGCGTGCGGTTTTCGCCACGCCCTGAGCGGACACTTTAAGGACGCCACGCCCTCAGGACGCTGCTCGAATTCGTGTGGAGTTCCACAGGAATTGCAGATTTTTGGGCACGGCCAGAATGTTGTGGTTCTGAAGGACTTTGCACCATTCGCAGATGACACCGTGACTATGAATGATGAAGTCGAATCTTAAGATTGAGATACTCTTGCTAATTAAGGGTAGGTGGTGGTTGAGAATCTGTGTCCTGCTGGTTTTACGCACACGAATCTGTGAGATTGGAATGATATTCTGCTGCCTTAAATCGTACGAGCATGAACTCGGGAGCTTGATTTGTTAAATGGGTGTGTGTGCAGTTTTCGAGAGGAACAAAAGTTTATCTGCTTTGCAACAGTTGGAGATGATAGCTTTGTGGTCGGATCCAAGGATGGCAAAGTGCGGGATCACTAGCACGAGAATGGTGAGTCCATGTTTTTGTTCTACAAGTACATCATCGAGCTTAAGTCCTTGACATCATCGAGTTTCTATGCTTCGTTTATAGTTGTGCGGTTTCGAACGTGTCTGTACCTCCATCCCATATTTTCAAGTTCTTCCTTGGTGGCATGGCTCCAGCGACGACAGTTGAGGGAGCAGATCAGGACAACTGTATTTCCTGTCAGATGAGGGGGCATTCGGAAGGTGTAATTACGTTGTCACTGGTCGTGTGCTTTCTGGACTTGTGCAGGCCAAGACCGCGTTCCCTGGTTTGGGGTCGCCCGTCACGCATGAAGGTGGACACTAATTTCTCCAGACGAAGGGCAGCAAGATGAAGAGGGTATACGGCAACCACGTACGAAAGTGGGACAGTCAACAACATCGCAGCTTACCCCAAGAAAAGCGGCCACAATGCAACTTCTGTTGCTTGCCGATCTGATGTGCGTCGAAGGGCCGGAGCTTCAACAACCTGGGAGCGCCAATCTTCCCTCCCATACGACCCGAAAACCCAGTCTAGCTTCTTCTTTCCATCCTTGTCTTTGAAAACCGTGCTGATCAGGCTCAAGTACGTACGTGTCGGTCGTCGCCATCACCCACTTCCCATCATACGTCACGTCAAAACCGGACAATGTTGCGCAGAGCGGCTTCATGCACGAGAAGTTCTTGGACGATTCGGGAGAAGTCCATGTCTCTGGTGGTTGCTACTCGACAGGAATTGAGCTCATTCAATTCAACATTTGACTGCGGAGCCGATTCTAGATGAATCGTATGTTGTGTGAGTGACTACAATGTAATGTTCAGGAATCACTATATATCGGGTAGTCCTCCGCTTTTGAGTGTCTAGATTCAGAAGAGTGGTGTCCTATCCATGCATGGCTCATGTTTTCGAAAGTCAGTACGTGGGTCAGTTCCGATCAGCTGTGAGATTGCAAGGCTTGAGCTTTATAATTTAGTACTATGTCATCAAATCTCTTGGTGGAGAAGTGCGGGCTTTTAATTTGTGCATACTTCCTTGCAACCAGAATCACGGTTTCTTTCTCTGGAAGTCCTCCCAATCTGTGGCTTCTTAGCTCAACTGGCGTAGACCTGATACACTGAAGGGGCTCATATTGCGTCAACTGTAGAGAAAAGAAGAAGAATTCCCGGTGTTCTCTTTGTTCTAAAGGCACACTGGGGATGTTTCTCACACTGGGAAAAGTTGGACACACCAGGAAACTACACTAAGGTAGTATGCTTTTAAAGCAACCATTTAAGGGCTGGTCAGCCTTTCTCACAGGATTCTTTAGACAAAAATATTCTTAGATCATTTTTCAGAGAAAGAAAAATAGATGTGGAATCTAACACAAGTGGTTTTGTATTTTTCCAAGCATTTTTGAATTACTTATAAATTTTCAAAGATTCAGGATGTAGGCACCTATCTGTAAACATAGGTCTTCCAAAACCAGTCCACTTGCAACTTGTAAAGAGATGTGCAGAAATCAAAGATAATGATTGGCTCTTGCATTGGAAAAACAATTTTTCCTCAATGCATTCAATTGCTAAATTGGTCCATTTAAGGATCACCCCCTCTCCATTTTCTACCTAAAAATAGGCGTGTCGAAGGACCTCATAGGAAAGTCATAGGTAAACTTGCCCACTTTCTTGGTGTGTTCCCCGTAGGAAATCCTATATGAGTTTCCTGTAATATTTCCCTTTTATTGCCTTCTTTTGGTTTATAATTTTTGCAAATTTCCCACTTCTCCTTGGAACTTGCCACCCGAACGTTACGAATGGATTAACCAAGTTTGCATTGGCTACATAAAGCATCTCACACGTGTCCTTGACATCCAAAAGAAACATTTGGAACATGAGAAGAAGGAGCAGGCCAAGAAAGCCCGGGCTAAGAAACCGCTCATTAAGGACCATGACATCATATCAAATGGCGATGATGGAGAGAAGATCATGAGGCAAAGGTTGGAGCATGTAGTACCGCCCAAACACCACTTAAATAATTGAATTCAAAGTAGAAATTGAAGGTGAGTGATAGGGACATTATGTCCTTTGAGTGGGGGAAGAAAGCACTTGCAGTTACTCTCTATGGATCCCACCCGGGAGTGGAAATGAACTTAAGGCAAGGAATACACTATGGATCCCACCCGGGAGTGGAAATGAACTTAAGGCAAGGAATACACTAAACCTAAGTTTTGAGGTAGTTAAAAATAACCCAATTTCTGGAGTGGGGTAGAGAATTATAATGCCAGAGTGAACTTAATATTTGGAAGATGCACGATGTTGAGGTGACTCACACTTTAAAAAATGTACAATGAACTTGAGTGTAGCAAGTTCAAGGTGTGGGCACCAAGCTACTTGAGGATTCTCTTGCAAGGTATGCATTGGAGCAAGAGTGCATAAATGGCCAACCATGGCCTAAATGGGTGAACAAGGGATGAATGTTGTTTACTTGGATCACATTCTATTAGCTAGCTAAAAAATTTGCTACCTGTTTTGTGGCATGCATGATCAAAAGGCGATGTACTAAAGAGAGTTTGTAAAGTGAACTAACAAGGGGACTAGTCAGAGGGACTATTACAGACCAAGTGCGCAAAGGCACATTCAAGTGATGAAGGTGTGAGACTTAGCATCTAGGAGTTGGTCACTCCAAATAAGGGTGTAAGTGTAACTCCTTTCACTAGACTAGAGTGAGAGGAGGCCCTATGGTAGGAGACTTAATGTCTTCATCAAGTATTCCAAATGGGGGAGGGTGTAACACTCTCATGCCATGAAGCTTAACATGAGGATTGGGTGCATGGTGAATGCACTATGCCTCGTGTTGTATGAGGGCTGATCTCGATTGAGCGCCAAGTGTGGGACGGGTAGACCTACACTTGTGGCAAGAAGGCTTGTGGCACTAGACGGTGCAAATGGTGGTGTCACAAAGAGGAGCCGAGGCACCGTGATGAAGACCTACTTAGGACTTGAACCACTAAGTCCCGAAGATCCAAAGGCAAGACATAATGAGCCTCCACGAGTGGTTATAACAATTTGAACTTGTGGACTTGTTCATATTGTGAAGTTAAGTGCTAATCTGTGAGTTTACTTGTGCAAATTAGTTGTTAGCTGTGATAGGTGACTGAGGTGCGGGGCGTGTATATTGTTTTTGCTCCCAACCTTACATATTATTTTAAATCACTAAAAAAAATTATAATTTATGGATATATTTGACCACAAAATGCTCAAATGAAAATTGCAAGAAGTTTTCAAAATGGCCACATTCCTCTCAAATTACATTATTTGCAATTTTCAAACACACAGATGTGCGTTTTGATATCCATTAATCCTCTTTAGTCTCTAAATTGTTAAAGCCTCTCTTAGTGTGCAATTATACTCTTAAAATGACCATTGTTAGTGCAATCAACTGACTTCCAAATAAAAATGTCAGATTCTTGGATCCAATCAAAGGAATACATTCCTAATTCATCATATATAATAGTGTTGATAGGTCAAACCACTCTCAAAGGTACCATTGTAATTATTTTGCTAGAACTAGGACTAGAGTCCTATTCTAAACTTTTAAAGCTCTAAATTACTTTGATGTTGTCATTTTTTTAATAAATTTATAAATAAATAGTATTGCAATGCATCTCTTTAATAAGATGGAAAAAAAATTCATAGATAAAATCCTCAAAAGGACGTAAATATCCAGTTGCAAGGCTAAATTTAATATCTATATTACAATATAGTACTTTAAAAGGATATTTTTATCCAAATTTTTTATACTTCTCTAACATACAACTATTAAAAAAAATTTAATGATTCAATCTTGGACACAAAATAGTGTAATGTTTTAATTAATTAATTGTTTTTTGACAAATTATTGATTTGTTCTTTAAGAAAATTTAGACATTCAATTTCAAAAATAACTTACATAGGTTCCTTTAAGTGAATAATATACAATTTTTTTGTTCTAACACAATTATCATTTGGATTATTTTTTATCTTGAAAGAAACAGTCACACGTTTTAACTTATTATCATTATAGAAAATAAATAAAAATTCAACTTGTAGCACAAGATTTTTTTTAATTATATTATATGATTAATTATAAATGTGATTTTTTTGGATTCAATCACATTATTATTCATTAGAAATTAGACCCCTTTTCTACTATTGAAAAAATTGACAATTTGACATCTAAACTTCAATTGGAACTATAGTAAAGAATTTTTTATTTTTTGATGAATATAAAAATATCAGACTTAATATGACTTGAAGTACTAGTCAAAATGACTAAACTATCTATAATTAATAGATTAGCATTAAAAAAACAATAGCTAAAAAGAAGTTACATTGCAAATTTTAGTGGGTCTGCCTCCTTTTTTGGTATCTTTAAGTATGATTTGACCCTAATACATAGATGCAAATAGATGGCTTGTTGCATCAAATCTTATTTTTTGAAAGAGAGATTCTTAAACATGATAGGAGGACCAAATCACACTCGAAGGAGTCAAACAATGTAAAAAATGCACTTTAATTTCTTTTTTAACTATCATTTTTCAAACCTAATCCACTAATTATAGATAATTTAGTCTTTTGTTACTAGTATCTCATGCCAACACAAGACTAGTATGTTCTTGTTCATAAAAAATCATAATTTCTTAATTAAAGTTCCAATTGAAGTTTAAATTTCAACTTATCAACTTTTTCAATGGTAGAAAAAGTGTCAAACATAATATCAATGTGATTTAATTCAAAAAATTATATAAGTACATAATCATTTGATAGAGTAGGAAAGGATTATTCTACTACAATTTGAATATTTTTTTAAATTTTTTGTAATAATTAGGAGGAAAAGTATTTGAACTTCTTTTTCAATATTAAGAAAAAAAATCATATCAATCATATCAATCATTTTTCAATAATTAAAAAATTATACTATTTTTTATTTTTCATTAATGACCAAAATACTTGTAGACAATTGTATCTTTGAGAAATATGAAAAATTTGATTAAATTGTTTCTCTTAAATCATTATATTGTAATGTAAAGATTGAATTTAGTCTTGTATCTGATGAATGCCATATTTAACTACTTTTGGACTTTGCAAAGTCCAGAATTGGTAAAGGGACATCTACGACAATTGTAGATTTTGACTTCTATAGATTTTATGAATCTAGAAATGATATAGATTTTGGACTAGGTGGTTTGAAAAATGTACAACAGATTTAGATTTTAGATATCTATGACATCGGGGGATCTCACGATCGACAAAGTCTAAAATTCCCTTAAAAGTCCAAAAGTAGTTAAATATGGCATATGATTTACGTTCTTCCAAAGATCTTATCTACATAATTTTGTCTTCAATGTACTAAATATATGCATTTTTTGAATTTTTCATCCATAAATTATTTTAAAAAATGACAACACCAATATAAATAATAAACTTAAAAGTTCATAAAATTGTCAAAAAGGACTCTAGTATTGTGCTAGGAAAGCAATCCCAATGGTACCTTTGACTGTAGTTTGACCTTGGAGTAAAAAACAAAATCATTACAAATAGTTCAAGACTAAACTCAACCTCAATAGGAGAAGACAACCCCTACCCATGACAAGAAGCTACAAGTCAAAGATATAACAAATATCTTACTCTTCAACACACAAATCCAAAGACATGTAGAAGAACCAAGAAAGAAAATGGAAGTTATTAAACTTGTTCTAAATGAAGCTGGGTAAAGCATTTCTTAATTAAATTTCAGCTTACAAACCACTCCACATGGATAAGTGCCACAGTTTCACAAAATATCTTGACACTGGAACATGCATTGAGCATTTGAGCATATTTTGGGGAGAGAGATGAAAAATCAAATCTATAAAAATTGATGTTTGTTGCCCAAAGGGGTGGTCAACGATGTTGGTAAGATTAGGGATGAATGTCACTATTTTGTTGTGTTATCTTTTGACTACAAGGTGTGCTTTGGTAGGAAAGCTATAAATAGGAGGTTTGCTTAGACGTGTGTACTTTTGCAGTTTTTTTCATACTACACCTTGGTTGACTCGACTTTAAGGTTCTATTACACTCAGTTAGGATTTTTTACAATTTTGATGTTTGTTTTGAAGAAGATTTCAGACTTTTGAACATTGAACTATGACTAGTAAGTAGATTTAGGAACTTCAATTCTTTTTATTGAGTTTGTGTAACATGAAAAATAAGTCAATAGGTATCTAGCTTAGTAGGGATTTTTGAAGATTATTCTTCAGTACTACATTGCTTGAAAATGCGTTTTTTTGGAAATTTTCTAGATTGTCTGTCTGCTCCAGAGAGGGATATCAAGCGCAAGGTTGAATATTGTTGGTTCTTTTAGTACTGTCCGGATTCTTTTTGTTGAGGAGATCCTGAACTCTCAGCTCTTGGAATTTATAAAACAAGTTTTTTTCAAGCACATAGATTTCATCTTTCTTTATTGTACTTATGGATCTTTATGTTAGGTTTTGTTGCATTTCTTTTATGAAAAGAGGTGCATCACCAGTGTTTGTTACAGCTTTTTGGTGTCTATATTGATGCTATTTGTGCAGCTTGGTATGTATTACTTTGGCAAGATTCTACGAGAATTTTGACAACCTTAACCCTAAACTCTAAAATAAAAATATTTGGATTTTTTTTCACTATTTTTGGACAATTACGGATGGAAAATCAAACGTATTACTATTATTTAACATGTTAGTCTAATTTATATCTTTCTTCATAGAAATTTTTATGATACTCCATTCAAATATTTTATTTGTTAGAATATTCTATCATGATGGACTTTAAGCCATGTCATGTCATGAATCATGACTTGACATCACCCGGACAACCTTGGAGTCTTGGACCAATCATTTAGATAGATGATTAATAAATAAAATTGTAGAAGAAAAATATTTCAAAATTCTTGTTTGTTTTTGCTTTAGTGGTGATAACATCCATTACAATCCTCATATTTGTCAAAGATCTAAGAAACGACTAGGTTGCCTTGAAAGATGAATAGAAGCAACAAATAACAAAGCACATTGAATGTGGCTATGGAAGGACACCAAAAGCATGATGGCACTATTAGACAACAATGTCAATTAGGACATTTTTAGTCAAATTAGATGTGTCAATTTGGACAATTTTTGTCAATTTGGACATTTTTTTTTGTAGCATAGAGAAGATCGTGCTTACTATGAAGAAGTTGGACCTTCTTTCAAAGACAAAAAATAATTTGCCTTCTTTACTTCGCTTTATGTACAACCTTTGACCATAACAAACTTAGGTGGATTGCTCTAGAATGTAAAAGTTGAGGATGTTCTATTCATTTTGTGATTCATTTCATGGTGAGGTATGCGGTGAGTCTAGCTCTCTTTTTCCATTTGTTCATTCATCCATTTTGTAAGGAGAGTGTTGTTGTTTACAAATCCATAAAAGTTGCAACAAAGAGGTGAAGTGTATATTGTGTACAATTTCTAATCTATGGTATTTTTTTCACCTTCACTTTATTCATTGTTTGGGTTGCAATTGGATTGAGGTTGATTCACGCCATATCAATACCACTTCCTACATCTAATAAGCAACTTCAATAAACCACAAATTCGCATCATTCTCTCAAGACAAAATATTATTATGAACACAAATTAACTCTATTTTTCCTTACAAGAGGATAGCATTTGTGCTTCTATACCTCCTCTTTGTTGATAACAACAAATCACTAGCGTAAACTCATCTCCAATTCAAGGAATGTATCTATCTCCTATTTTCAATGGTAAAGACAAATATCTCACATTTGGATAGTCATGTGTAGAATTGTATTGGGTTCACATGGAGATAAGTTAAAATAAAAGTACCTGAATGTGATACTTATTGTCGATCTATTAATATAGAGTGTGTGTATTGAATCAAATAATGTGCGCTTGATAGGAACAAGATTAGGAAACCAACAAAATTGGTTTCATATTTCTTTGATTTTGCATGAATGGGTAGTTGTAAGAAACACTTGTCCTATTCTTTGTCCCCTTGCCCTTGGACGGGTACTTTTTGGCTCATAACTTTTGCACACTTTGTTTGGTTGGTGTGAAATTTGGAGTGAAGGTAGTTACAAAAGTTTCAAACATTATTTAATTTTTTGAATTTAATAAAAATTAGTTTACTATTTTAAAGTTGCCCCCGATTGGATGTCTACCTTGGGCATTTTGGAGGTTTTTAGTCATGTTTTCGACCCACAAATGCGAATTGGAAGCCACAAATTGGACATGAGGGTCCTTACAAGGATTGAGAGGGAAAATAATTTCCTAAGGAAATTTTTGGTGCAATGAAAAGGCTTTCATTGTCAATAAAAATGGTTTTTTTTTAGAATTTCTCTGAATTCTTTTACCATTTTTTTTAAAATGAAAAGGGACACAAACTCTTTTTCTGCTATTTTCTTGCATTTTCGGACGACAATGCCTTCGGTAGTACCCTGCAACAGTCCACAATACTATTGTGTACTCGTAAATGCTCCGTAGTGGGACCTCATCCTTGTATGCCACCCCGCTTTAATGCGCTTATTGTTCTACCTGCCACTTGTCAAAATCGCAACCCAAATAAAATTCGAAACCGATGGTAGAGATTGCCGCTACAGCGCGTCAGCGTAGTACTTGTAGTATTGATAGTACTGCCAGTCCTATGCCCCGAAAACGTGTTTTTGATCAAGAACGGTGAAGTGTTTCTTGCAACTATCCAAATATTATATGAATTTCTTTAAAGAATTGTGCGTAGATGCATCCACTATGAACCGTAGCCTAACACACAATCACTCACAAAAACAACCAAAAGCAACACATTAGAAGCTTGCATCATGCACCTAAGATTGACCAATGCAAAACCTATTCCTTGACCATGACTTTTTTTTTATAGAACACCGCCTATCTTCTTTGCTCATAGCCTTGCCTTGCTTTAGAGCATGTTTTAGGGGTTCAAAATTGAATCGTGTTACATTAAGGTATCCCTACCTTAGATGGATGTGGAATGGAGATTTACAATGTCGACAGTGGGTTAGAAAGTTATCGTTTTTTTGAACATAGGTTTTAAGGAATTAAAACTATTTTAGACCCCAATTATGTCATGTATCAACAGTCAAGCCGTGAGGCCATCTGTACGTGTAATCCGAGGAAGAATTTCAATTCTCCAAAACTTGGAGCACAACTTGCACACCACGATACCTCAAATGTTGGCAACTCCTTTCCAGAACCTTCCGGGAGGAATTAGAAAATTAACTTAAAGAATCTGCGCAGATTGCAAAGAAATCAATCAATCGACTTGAAGCAGAGCCGACACAAGCACCCTTCATCAGGTAGATGTATGTATCATATCCTAAACCTAAACCCAGTCACAAGTTGAACACACTCTTAACCCCTAAATGCCCAAGGCCTGTTTGGAGCTTCTTGAAATTTGCTTTAAGTTTTACAAAAAATGAACATTCTCATAAGTTATACCAATTTCTTTAGAATTGAAACCGTACAAATTCAGACTAGACATGTTAGAGATCACATAGGAAAATAAAAACATAACAATATTACTTATAGATTGAAAGATTATAATGTTTGATTATGAGGGTGTTAAAACTATGAAAAAATTTCAATTCTCTTTTTGCATGTCAACTCTAAAAAGTTGGTCACTAAAAAAATATGAGGTTATAGGGCCTAGTATGCACAACTTCAATCAATTTACGGTTTAAGAAAATTTATTCTACAATTTTTTTAAATGAATTTCTAATAGGACTTTTTCTCCGAGATCTAGTGTATTTGAGGATCATTTCCAATAGCCCTCAACACTATGGGAAGTCAAGATTGCAATGGGTATCCGTGCACAAAATCATGAATAGAAAAATCATAATTCTTCATTTTTAAGATCGACTTTTTGATCCTAAAACTAGACTTCCCCAAAGAGCCCTCCAAAAATACGAACTACTAAAAATAGCAATTTAGTTGGATTTTACTTAACTTCAAAGTTTTTGAATCACCAGAATCTGGTGCCTCAGGCAGTTAGGGGTTAACCCTTTAACAAACAGGTCGATGACTGATTACTCAAATTGACAGATTTTCATCAATAGCAGTCACCGTCTTTCCGTAGCTTGGGGGGCTTGCTCTAATGAAATTGCGTCAGTTTGGCACTTTCTCGTAACCTGTCATTGACCTGGTCGTTAAAGGGTTAAATGGTTCAAATCCGCAACGTAAGTGGTAACAATCCAACATAAGTGTTGTACACAACAGACAATTTATTTTTTCAGTATGCTAAACAACAAGTCTAGGGTGTCACAATGCACCCAAAATCCAATTTTTTTTTATTAATTCTCCAATAACCCCCCATAATTTTCTGAAATTAATTTTAAAATTTTAAAATTTTCATACCCTCCCCCTTCCCCCTACCCTCTTGTAATTTTCAGAAAGGAATGCAATTGACAAACAATATGGGATAAACAACATCCCGCATCTTGTATCCGTATCCGTATTTGTATTCATATCCAATATTGTGCCATATCTGTATCTATATTCACATTCAATATTTATTGTGTATTTATATACAATACTATATCCGTACCCAATATTCATTTTGGTATCCATATCCGTATTGATATTTGGACAGCTCAAGTTAAATCTCACAAAATCAACGGCTTGTGAATTTTTGAGAAATCAACGGCGATTTCGAGATAAACATTTTTTAAAAACAAACATTCAATGGCCTTTAAATTTTTTGAGAAAGGGGGGGGGCAACTAATACAAACCAGGGGTGACAGCTTCTTTTCACTAGATTGGGTGTTAGCGTTAGTAATGTTTAGCAATATTTTAATAACAAAATTAGTTGACATTAGTAATGAATGCCCAGTGATTTATGATAAAAAAAACACTTATTTTAGGTTCATTCAAGCACACACAAGCTTCACAATTGTGTAGTCAAATATTTTTTTCCATAGTAGACTTTTAAGAGATTCACCTTTGCACTTCAGTAGATCAGTTGTAGGGTATATTTTTTGAGAAATATCCCTAGTTTTATTGCTCACTACGAATGATTTAAATGATAAACCTTATTTACATTCATTCAAGCATACACAAGCTTCACAATTATGTAGTCAAATATATTATTTTTTCTGGTAGATTTTTAGAGATTCACCTCTGCACTGTAGTAGATCAATTGCAGGGTAATATTTTTCTGAGAAATATCCCTAATTTTACTGCATTTCTTGATGGTTTTGACAAGCTTGTTATTGCAATTGTAGTTTTGAAGGAATCATTTGACCATGGTGATAGAGATATTGGCCATATTCATTATATTAAGACTTTTTGCAGATTTTGAGATAGAATGTTAGTTACTGAAAATTTTATTTAAAAAATAGTAACTAGAATAAAAAATAAATAATGCTAAAATAGTGATTCTATAATAAATTTCTAAAAATTGATGTTGTTACCTATTTATAAAAAAATACTAGTAAAGAGATAAAGCGATTTATCCTCGAGTCGAGGATAAAAATGAAACTGCAAAAAGTCTCAATTTAACAAATATGACCTTACATCCATCTGGAAGTGAAGGTACTCATATGTGCTGCGACTCTAACTTTTGTTCTACAATTGTTTGAAAAGATTATACCTTCTGTGCAATTATTTGTGTGTAGAACTGACTTGTCTTCATGTCTTCAGCTTCTGGATTCCTTACTTCTACAGCTCGCTATCTGTTTTTATTTAACCAATTTTTTTAGTTATTATCATGTGTTGCACCGTCATGATTACAATCTATTTGTTGTTTTATATAGAAATCAATAGCTAAACAAATGAAATGAATGGAAATTGATTCCGCTTTTTTACATACATGATTCCGCTTTCAAGTGTGTTTTAATCTGATTATGGCTTATTGTTGTGCAGGCTGGCAACATACTATTTGATGCCATTGAAATTGACATATTTCCAGGGACAAGAAAATAACGAATTTTTCCTTACAACTGATTGATTATGTCAATGCCTTTACATTAAGATATTTAAGTAGGCGAGAATCTTTCCTTCGGAAGGTTGATACTGTTCCAAACACTGAAGTGATGGGGGGCATATGTGCTGAGATTCCAGGGTAGCCCGGTTCATTTTTTGGTTCAGAATCAACCCCAAAAAAGAAGTCTTGAGATCACAAAAGTACATCAATTTTGAAATGGATTCGAGTTATTTGAGCGATACAATTTTCACCATTACAAAAAATATGAGGCCTCAACAAAGCCGTGAGTGCTGATTTTCGGGACCCGCAGGTGATATTACGGAAAAAAAAAATTGAAAAGTGACGTCACGCTGATGTGGCGCTGACGTCATCGCTGGCGTGGAACTTCGACCACGTCAGAATTTCAGTTTCTGAATTTTTTTTTTTGAAAAAAAACTCTCTAGTATCACTACGGGGTCCAGGCTTAACGGCCTTCCGGAGGCCTCATATTTTTTGTAATGAATTTGCAATCTTTGGCTGCACAGGATGGCACCACAAGTTATGCAATAGCTTCACACAGACATGCAATAAAGGTACTTCAATAAAGGTACTTTTGATTATGTATTTTCTAAGTCTCTTGATATATAAAAGTAGCTTGCGATGAGTAGAAACTTTAGCATTTTAAGTATCATTTTATGCGAGTTTGTTGGTAAACTCTCTGGGTGATATTTTTATGACTGATTGCATTTATCTTCTATTTGGGCATTGTATTCACTCTCATAGTGCTAGCCTTCAAGTTTATATGTTGGAAAGCACAACTTTTGTATTAGGTAAACTCCCAAATTTGTGAGAGTTTATGATGAATCTGCAACTGATCAATTTTTGCAAACTATATACTTGTTTTTATTTTGATCTTCAATGTTTTTCTTACGGCCATTGGATTCTCATGGCCTTTGTGTGGGCGTTTATTTATCCATCCCCCATAAATAGACGTACACAACCAAGTTCTAGGATCCTATGAAATCATCTCTATCCTAATGGGTATCTAAGCGTAAATCCATCGTGCCTTTCAAGCAATGAATATTTTTTATTAATGCCTAATCATCGAAACCTTGCATGATTGGCCCCTAGGGTTGAAATTCCGGTGGGGATTTAACCAGGGATAATCGGCAACTGAGGCCGCGAATGATTTTATGTATAAGCAAGGAAAGTCCAAATTTAGAAATCTTGAGTCATAGAACACTTCATACCATTTCTAAAAACCTAAACTTTACCCAAATCCAACACTCCTATCAAAAGTTATAACTGGATGAAGTTTTGACCACTAATCAGTGTTTAAAACTTCATCCACTAATACACAAGCGCTTTCAGCTAGTGATGTTTTGAAAGTTGAAATATCAAACTTGCAAGAGGAATACAATATATCAAAGGCATTATATAAGGGACGGATAGGCCAATTAATCGGCAAATATAGGACAAGAGTCTAATGAGTGACTTCAATTAGAAGTTGATTATTACATAGCTTTCGAATCCATAAAAGAAGAGCATGAAGCAAAATTGTCAAAGATAACTGCAAAACTAAGAAGAGTGAAGTCAACCTTGAGGCAACGAGAGTTGAGACTTTTGAAACTTGTAAAAACACCGTATGGATATCAGAGTGTCGTAAGACTAAGGAAAGATGTCCAGGAGTTGGCTTCGACTGGAGGTCAAGCAAAGCAATCCTTACATTTAATAGCATGAAGTGTTCTTGTTTCTGCTACAACAAAACACATTCAAGAAAGCAATGCCAAAATAGGATCTCAGCAACAATTGTGTGGAAACAAAGCGGTTTGATCTGGTACTAGGAAGGTCCTATCATCATTACTATCCACTTATGAAATGACTACACTGTGTGAATCTGCAAAGTTGAAATTGGTAGAAGTGCGCATGGCCAATTATTACATGAATAAAATAGGATCAAACATTTGGGCGCCAAAGATTTTGGAAACTTGTGAGCTCAATGGTATCACATAGAGTGGTTATCGAGCCATTTACAAAAAATTCAATTGAGTAGTGAAATCAATAGGTAAAGGCTTTAGGATT
This sequence comes from Antitrichia curtipendula, assembly GCA_951230915.1. Lineage (NCBI taxonomy): Eukaryota > Viridiplantae > Streptophyta > Bryopsida > Hypnales > Leucodontaceae > Antitrichia > Antitrichia curtipendula. Next base: position 8,225,014 of record OX579639.1, on the reverse strand, counting down.
GGTGCTTACCAAACCCTCACAAGGTCACCTTGATTTGGCAACACTTGAATTTGAAGACGTTGGTGCCTACTACTCCATCTATGATACTCTTCAAGTACCGGCTTCTATCAAAGCCCAAAACAAAGAGCCAGTCCGGGTTAGTTTGAATGAAAGTAACAATTACTTTGTTGATGTAGAACAAGTGCAAAGGACAATGGTTGACCTGTACAACTTCATAGTAGAAGGGGGAGAAACCCATTCTAGGGTGGAATATCATAAATAAAAAGCCTGAAGGCAATACACGCCCGAGGGCAGAAGGAGAGGAAAAACCACAAGCTAGAAGGTGGGGCTGAAGCCCGAAGGAAAAAGGAAAAATGACACGCCACCGAAGCGGCAAGGGCGGGTAGGAGAGAAAAAGAAGGCCCGAAGGCAGGGGTGAATGGAAGAAAGGAGGCCAACAGCGCCCAAAGGTGGGATCGACCAGTGGCAACCAATGTCAGCCCGGAACCAGACGGGCAAAATTGAAACTCATAAGCCTATGTAGAGTCGAGTGAAATTGAGCAAGAGAAAGAAATATGAGAGAAGAAGACTGAATCAAAGCCTAAAGAATCGAAGCCGTTTGGGAAGGAGTTAGTCCCCTATCAGGTCGGTGTAGATGCTGTTGAAGGTTTTCTGTAGCTCGAGATCGACTGTCTGCAAATTCCTTTCGATCCCTTCTTCCAGAATCGGGAAGCTGTGAGCGAGAACCTGGTCATTGTTGAGAGTGATTTCACGGAGAATTTGCCTCATGATAGTGTCTACTTGCCGAGTTGCTTCTCTCCGTCTAAACGCTTCTTTTTCTCTGTATGCCTTGCTCCGTCTGTACGCCGTACCTTGGTGATTAGGGTTGGGATCTTCGTCGGATTCTTAATCTGTTGAGATGCTCTCGGTCCATTCGTGAAATGGGAGGGCGAGGTCGATGGCGTTGCTGGCGATGCGCTCCTCGTTGTCTTCTCTTAGGGATTGTGCCGGTGAATCTTCCTGATTTGTTTCGCGTGTTGTTTGGGCAGTGGCTCTGTCCTGGATGCTATTCCCTGTCTTCAACGAGTTGCTCTGTGAGGCGGTGATTGTGGGGATCCTTTGTCTTGGGGCTCCTGCTAAAGGTCTAGTTGCCAACTCTTCCGGGAAGAAAGTTGCGCTTGGGATGAAGTTCCAATCGGATTTTTTGTTGAGGATGCAAAACGCTGAGATGGCCGCCCAAGTTGCTTTGAATATTGATGTTCGGTGGGGTGCTTTTTGTGGTGACTTACAGATGTTCCTCCAGGCTGCGACTCCAATTTGGATTGTTGTGTGCCATGCTGAGTGTAGCGCGGTCCCTAGGTCAAAGGTGTCGTTGTTCATGGTCTTGCTGCAGCGCTGGCACCAGATATTTTGTAGTGGTAGACAGTGCATGATGTCCCATGCGATTTCTTCTGAGACCTTGCAGTTGTTGGTGAAGCAGTGGACTCTGAGCTCCGATTTCGTTAGGGTAACGCCTTCGATGATGTCCGCTGGAGTGAGCTGGAGCTGCGGGAGGTTATGGAGACTTCTAAGGTTGTTGAATTGGCTCTATGCCCTGGCTACTTCCGTGCAATCCACGAACGCGTATCTGGCTGTTTCCGTCGGGGCCAGTGAACAAAGCTTACATGATCCTTCTATTCCCATTGTTTCCAGCCAGCTCCCGAGCGGAAGACCTTCGGTTAGGAGGAGCCATAGAAAGGTGCTGACGCATTTTGGGAGCCACGGGTGCCATAACTGTGGTAGATGTAGGCTCGCTCTGTATCTGAGTGTCCTTGGGTGCGGAGTTTGGTTTTATACTTGGTAGGGCGAGTTTGGAGTTGAAGGCCCTGCCGGTATCCTCTTTTTGTTGTATAGTCAAAGAGGTATGCGGCTGGATGTAGATTCGTTCGATGCCATTGCCACTCTCCTGGATCCCAAGTTAGGTCTGATATGTGGGCTGGGTGGTTGAGCCATACAGAAGTGTTTGGCTGTATTGGGTGTGGCGGATTGAATCCTAGAAGCTGTTCTTGGTTCTTGTGCTGCACTCTTATCGGGTAGGTTTGGTCATATGCAATCTTTATTGGTCCTCCCTCCTGTCTTGTCAGCTTTTGGCTGTTGTTTGTTCGGTATACGTCCACCTTCGATCTTCCTTCTTGATGACTGATAATGTGGTAGATGGTTGTGGGGGCTCCCTGCTCAATTGGAGTGGTCCAGTGTCCTGCCCCCGGCTGTTGGGCTTGGTTTGGTGGTACGGGTATGCGAGCTAACAGTTGTGTCCTCATATCGTTGGTTTTCCAGGATTTGGTGGTCCTTAAGATCTCCATCGATGTGCGTCAATCGTTCTCCTCTGAATTCCAGATATGCTCAATTAGTTGTAGTCCTTTGTTGGCCCAGTTGGCGAATCTGCTTCCGGTCTCCATTCCCATTGGTTTTCCGTCCTCCCCTGTTATCCAAGGGTTGTTGAAAAGAGGTTGTCGAAGAATCTCTTGGGTGTGCAGGACTGCTTGGGTTATTCCGCTCCGTGTGCTGCACCAGGAACGCCATACCACCCTCCATAGAGTAGATCTTGTTTTCTTGATCTTTGATGCTGACATGAGCCAATTTCGCCCTGGTAGCCAGTGTTGTGCTCCTACCGGCTGGAGAGTGTTGACCCTGTGTTGAAGTAGTGATCTCCACGCGCCCCCTCTTTCTTGGAGCCCCCGTATCATGAATTTGGTGAGGAGGGCCTGTGTCTGTGCAAGAGGGTCAATGACTTGGATGCCTCCTTATGCGAAGGGGGCAACCGTTGCGTCCCAAGCCACCCTTGCCCTTGTCCTGCCTTCTTTTCTACCCGACCATAGGTAGTCCCTGACTAACCCGTGGGTGAATTTTAGTGTTTTGAGCCCCAGGTCTGCTGTCGAAGCTAGATACCAAAGCGAGGCTAGGATGACCTGATTCGCTACTAGGACTCTTGGAGTCTACTTGCTTGCGAAAGGGCTTTGTTACTCCAGAAGATGAGCACCTCCCTTACGAGTGTAAGCACCTTCTCATTTCTGGTGCTTTGCGGGACTCTGAATCCCATTGGGACACCTAGATAGCGGCAACTTTCCCCTGTTTCTAGCCAATTTGTCCCTAGGGCCTCGCCCCAGGTCCAGTTTCGGTTTGATATAGACATCCAAATTAGGTATCTATATTAGGTGTCATGTTTTCTTCCAATTGATTTTGCTACCAGAGGTTGTACAATACAGGTCTAGAACTTGCATTGCTCTGTCCAGGTTATCCTTAGTGCCTAGGAGGGATAGGGAAGTGTCATCCGCAAATAACATTTCCATACTTATGTCCCCGTTTGGCAGCTTGAGACCTATTACCCCGTGAGTTGGATCCTGTAGCATATATCCCAAGACGTCCGCGACAAGGATGTATAGGTAGGGGGCAAGTGGGCACCCTTGCCTCACTGTGCGACCTAAAGTAAAGGCTGGGCTGACCGTTCCGTTTACAATGATAGAAGATTCAGATCCCTCGTATAATGCGGCTGTCCATTTAACAAATGTTTCATGAAAGCCTAGTTTACGCATTACCTCTTGCAGAAACGTCCAGTTGACCTTGTCGAACGCCTTCTCATAGTCCAATAGCATGAGTACAAGGTCTTGGTGTGACTCCACCGCCTACTCCATAGATTCTTCCGCCGCGAAGACATTATCAAGAATACTTCTGCCTGGCACAAATCCTGTCTGTGAGGGTCGTATGATGTGAGGGAGTAAAGATTTTAACTTGGCTGCTAGCAGCTTGGCTTGGACCTTGTATGTGGAGTTCAAGAGCGTGATTGGTCTGTAGTTTGATATAGTGTGGAGGTTTCCAGGCTTAGGTATCAGGATGATTTTGCCTTTCTTGATGCAGGAGTTGAACTGGCCTGTGGTACGCATTTCCTTGGCTAATTCCGTTAGCGCTGGGTTTGTCAGGTCCGATAGTTGCTAGAGGAATTATGTGGGTAGTCGGTCTTCACCCGGTGCCTTGTGATTGGAGAGTTGCGTTGTTGCTTGTTTGACCTCTTCTAACGTGACGTCTCTGGTGAGCAGCTAGTTTTGGTCTTCTGTGATGATCGTGGGGACACTTCGAAGACATCTTGCCCTCGCGATACAGTTGCCATCCACCTCATCGTCTCTTGTGTATAGCGAGGTATAGTATTCTGTCATCGCTATCTTGATGTCCTGTGGGTTTGTTGTCGTTGTCCCCTCCTGAGTGATTTCTTTGATATGGTTTTTTGCCCTGTGCTTGGAGTGGAATTCAAAGAATTCACGAGAACAGGTGTCACCTGCGGAATTCCATTTGATGTCTAGCTCACACTTCCACTTGTCTTGTTGTTCCATCCTAAGTTCATGGAGGGCTTGCTGTGCTTCGTTGAGGTTCTGTCTTGCTTGACCGTCCTCCCAATTGAGGTGTAGGGCTGCCTCCGCTGCCTCTAGGGTTTTGAATTGATGTCGGTGCGCGGCTTTTCTCTCTACTTTGTCCTTGCGCTTTCTTGTGTCGCTACACTTCAGGGTTGACTTGATTGTTGCTTCAATTCTTGCGGACCACTTGTCGTTGGGATGTGCTTCTATCCCTGCCACCCATGCTGCTTTTAGTGTGGATTGTCCTTCGAGGCTGTTAAGGAGGGGAGCGTGGAAGGTTGCTTTAGCCCTCGGAAGTCTCATCACTTTATGAATTTGATAAAACGTCGGAGCGTGGTCCGATATGCCTGCAAGGGTGGGCCATGCTCATGTGGTCCCTCCCCGGTCTTGTATGCCTTGGCTTGCGTAGAAACGGTCGATGTGGGAGAATACTGGATTCCCTCCGTTCTTCCCTTGCCATGTGAAGTGCTTTGGAGTCGCTCTTGAGAAGTCGTTTGAGTTGTAGATGTCCCTTATTCTGTGTGTCATGAGCATCTCGCTCCATGTTGCCCTCTCTGTCCTGGTCATGAGTGTCCCTATATGTGATGTAGATCTGTCTGACTCTGTCTCCACGACATTCCAGTCTCCTCCCCAAAGCCACTCAGCGGGGGGGAGTTCAGCATTCAGTAGCGTATTCCACATTCTAGCCCTTGCCAAGGGTTGATTGTAGCCGTAAATGTGTAATATACCTATCGTGGTTGTAGGAGAGAATCGAAAAGTTATATATTGCGCTCTGCTGCCGATGATTACTCCGTGATCCACTATGAAAGGGAGGAGTCGCACTACTACTAGGATTCCAGTGCTTCCATTGTATTTCCCTGTAGTAGCAGAGTATTTAGATTCATTTCAAAATTCTTGGCCTCCTTTGAATCTGAGTTGCGAGGTGGTGGCCTTGCAGTCCCGTATCCTCATATGGATCTCCTGTAGGAGGATTACTTCTGGCCAGGGATCGGCATTTTTGATAATGTTCTTGATGTCTCTTCTTTTGCAAGCCCCCTGCTTGCCTTGGCCCAAGCTGCGGACATTGTACATGGCACACGTGAGGGGTACCATCATACTGCAAAGTTGAGATTGTCGTTGAACTGGCCTTGCACTAGTTCATTCCACTATTCTTGAGCCTGTTCGAGTCCTAGTTCTATCTCCGCGTGAATTGGGATAGTGAGGCTCCTAGATTTCTTGCTAGGATGTTTGCTCGGCAAGGTTGCCATCTCTAGTGCCCCTGTTAGGAGGAGTTGTTGTGCGAAGGTGTCTTGAAGCTCGTAATGTTGTAGTGTCCCTTTGACTGGCTGTTCCGTCATGCGCTCCAGGACCTCGGGGATTCTCAAACACGCATAATTGGTCGGGCGTTGCACTCTGATGTTGTCCTGGTTGATTTCTATATATGGGAAGAGTAGGCGGCATGATTGCACTGCATACCACATGTAGTACCAAGTAGCGTCCTCCCATCGTCGGAGCGGACTGTATTTCATGTCATGGAGCATCACCATCCTCATTGCTTCCGCCGTTTGGTTTAAAATGTAGTCTTTTGTCTACTCCTGTGTCCATGCATCTATAGTTGTGTCGTGTGTGATCGTCAGCACTTTTACGGCTCTCCTCTGTTTAGTAGCCACGTCGGCTAGGTAGTATGTGTTGTGCCGTCCATTGCCTTCTTGAGCTACTACTATCTTCCGGACATAAAGCGGTGTGATTTTGCAGGTCCAGTTCACCGTGGGGTCCGGTGGGGAGATCGTGAGGGCGTTGAAGAATTTTGTTGGTAATGTCTGTCTCTAGTATCCTATGCCCTGAATTGGATGCGGGTGAACCGGCGGTGTTCCCTTTGGAGGGGTATTCTTTTTCCTTCGACTTTTGGCATGTTGCCAAACGTAGCTGTTGACCTCCTCGCATGAAGGCTTCTCTTATGCTTGGTTGGGGTCCATCGTGGGGCTGGATCTTCTGGATGACGTTAGCATTGAGGCTTGTCCGTGGTAGTTGCTTATGCCTTCGGAGTAGTTGATCGTGTGGTATACTTCTAGGTCAGGTAGTCCTGCTGCGTCATGATTTGGTGTGGGGGAACCTTGGTCTGCTATGTATCTCGCTTGCAGCATTGGTGTCGTTCTTGTCCTTATAGAAAATGATTGGTTTTCCCATTCGTCAGCTGGGGGGGTTGTACCGTCGAGGCGTATGTCCTCCTCTGCTGGCTATGGTGGTCTTCCTTGTTGTTTGTATGATGAGTCTGCTGCGGTTGCTTGTTGCTTGTCGTTGGTCCTTCTGAGTCTTGCTCCTGTCTTCCTATCTGATTCTGAGGCGGGGCTTCTTTGTGTTCCACATTTGCTGGGATTTGCTTCTTCTGGGCCGCTTGGCTTGATGCTGCCGGGTTGTCTTGGAGTGGGGAGTTTGACTGCCTTTCTTCAGTTCTTGGGGGCTGTTGCTAGTTCTTCGTGTGGCATAGGTGGGGCGGATGATCCATCTCTGTTCTGCCTTCCTATCGGCTATTCTTGGTTGATGTCCGCTCCTTGATGGTCGCTCTTCTTCCCTAGCATGTGGAAGTGTTTTTGGTGGATCTTGCCCCCCGTTCTTGAGCTGCATTTGAGAGGGTGATTTAGTTGCGTACCTGAGTTGTTGTCGTGGCTGTGTCGTTGATTTTGTTGGTGGTGGTGCTTCGTCTTGTAGTCTCCTTGTTGTCTTCCTAGCTCCTTCACTGTCGTCTCTTGGTTCTTCTTCTGTCTGGTTCTTGTTCTGGTACCTCCATCCTTCCTTCGTGTTCTTTGGCTTGTCGCAGTGTCGGGCTACATGGCCAAACTTTCTACATCTTCTGCATTGGTCGGGCAGTCCACTAAAGAGCAATCCGTGCTCTGTGCATTCCCCCGGATTTTCTCCTGGTATTACTATGGAAGTGGGGAGGTCATGTATGTTCCCCGCAGGATTTTGATTCGATAACCTGTTGTTTTTGACCGATAGGATTCTAGGGTTTCTACTTTTAGGACCTTGCCTAGCTTGGCTGCCAGAATCGGAAGGCATGCTTTGTTGCGTAAATGCTTTCCTAGTCTTTGGATCTGAACCCATATTAGGTACCGCAATTCCGCTGTTGTCTCGGCTAGTTCGGGAGAGAACAGTGGTGACCACCTTGCTAGCACGACTTCGCTTGTTCCCATGAAGTACTTGCCGTCTAGCGCGTGTGTGCTGCCCGCTTCAGTTGCAAAGGTAGCTTCAAAGTAGCCATTACCTATGAGTACTATGCTTTCTAGTGAAGTGTGTAGTGTCTCTCTGGCCCAGACATTGATGTCTCTAAATGCTGGTGACCTTCCCACTACTTGGCCTATAACTGTAACATTTTTGGCCGCATCTCTGTGTGTCTGAATAACAGCACGTTCTTCCTGTGTGAATTCTACGATAAGCTTCTCGATTTGACTATTCTATCCTACATCTATCGCTGAAGTAACGCGTACCTTGGGGGGTGATGTGTTGACATTGCCGTTTTGTTGGCTGATTCCTTCTCTGCCCAAAGCGTGTTGGGCATTAACTGCGTGCGTCTCACTGGTTGCTAAGTTAAGGTCAGGGAGTGCCTTCGGCTGTCTTCTCGAGCTGCATGCGGGCACGTCCTTGCCTTCCGGATTGACCGGTCCCTCCATTAATACGACGTCCTCTCGCCTTGCCATCTTCAGTTGACTACTCGCCTTTATTGCCTCGTGCTTGCTACCTTACAGATAAGATCAGTTGGACTGTTTCTTTACAAAAGCGGTGGCAAATCTTGCTGCACCTACCTTATCGTTAATCATCCAGACCTAAACCTAACCCTAAAATCGTTGTCATCTCCGCTCGGCTCTCAGAGATGACTCTCATGGCTTGTCAAACTTGTTTTTTTGTTTTTTTGAGAATTAACTTCATAGTAGAAGTTATGAATTTCTCACTACAACATGTCTTAATCTTCTTCTCTGTCTATTTTTTTCTTCCAACTAGGTTTGTAAGTTTGCATGCATTTCTTTGCCACTTCTAGTTTTTAAAAGTCTACGCTCAGTTAACACAAGAGTGTATTTGCTTTCCTCAATTAGCATGAGATCTATAAATGGTCCTAAGTATAGAGAGTAGATAATATTAGAAAGGACCAATGAAGTGCCTTCAAAAATGAGCTTGAGTTTCCAAATGGTAATGAGGATTCTAAGACTTAAGAATTAGAACTTACTGCTTGTCATCATTGTCCTTGCTAATAACTTCAATGTGATTGACCACGAAGTAGACAGAGTAACTTGAAATACAGATCCTGCAATTGTTGAGCTCCAGAAATTGGCCCATGCTCTGCATAGCTGTGATTAAGTTGATCAAATTTATTAGTGTCAATTAGAGTATCGATCAAGAGTACAGACATGTGTACCGTTATAAAAGCTAATTCACCTAATTTCATTAAAAATATTTAAAGGCTAAGTTAGAAGTACATAATCCTTTGCAATACAACAATATCCTATTCACAGCTTTGGCTATTCTATCATTCTACCAATCTTGTGTCTCATCAATGTGATATGAAGAAGTTTAATCTTTTATAAATTCTTGTAATAGGTATCCTGCAGTTGTTTAATTTAAAGAAGTGAATTCAAATGATAAGGCCCTTAACTACATTTAATGTTTTCAGTACATCAATGCCTCGCTTATTAGAGCTGAGAAAATAAAAATTGAATGGTTAAGGTTTCATTATTAACAAGCATTTTGTAATCTGTATTGGATGCAAAGTTGCAAGGGCGGCCTTTGATTTTTGTTCTAAAATTGGATGAGGCGAAAATAGTGCATGCTCAGAAAATGGAGCATGTCTCAATAACAATTATGAATAGGGCTTTAGACACGTCACTAGATCCAAATAGTTCATAGTATTTCTCTGTGCAATCCGAGCAAAAAATTTGGCCAATTACATCACTAGAAGAAACCTATGTTTTTTTTGACATGCCCGGTATTTTTGTGAGGGATTTTTTTGGACATCTATTTCGACATCTAGCTGTTTTTATGTCAACAATAACATCCAATGAACATCATAAACAACATTAATAGCTAGATCTCAAAATAGATGTCCAAAAAATCCATCATAAAAATACTAGGCATGTCAAAAAAAACATGGATTTTTTCTAGTGCATCATTTCAAATACTTAAAGAATCTTATGATATTTTGAATTGGGTGTTTTCAAAAACAAAAATCCCTGACTTGATCAAAGCCCAAGGTACTAGCTGATTGTTGGATGTCCCTGGAATTGGCTCATTCCATGTAGAGTGGCACCTTGCAACAGATATGAAGACATTGAAATGTATGTATGGACTCAAAATGGGGGCCAATAGCTTATATAGCTGCATATTTTGCAATCAAGAACGAGTGAAATCAGTCGTTGGAATTGTTGCTCAAGCCTCAGCAAGTATGGCAAGCAGAAAGTGTATTGTACATATCATGCGGAATTGCTTTGATTTTGAAGCTATCAAAGATAGTGAATAGTGTTAGCTTGGTTGAATCATAGTACTTGTAGGATAATAGTGTATTGTAGAGTAGTGTTTGTAAAAAGAGTAGTATGTAATTTTACATTCTTTGCATTTGTAACTGTACATTTTTTTATTACATGTATGAAATTGAAATGCTTATGAATGTTAAATGATTTTTGTGATTTTGTGATTTCAAATCCATACAAATGTAGAATAATGCCCGCATTGCAATAAAAAAAATAATTTAATACTTGCAATATTGTAAAAATGTAGTTGTCAAACAATGTTATGGCTGAAACAACATTGTTTCAATATTAAAACTTTTGTATAGCAATATACTAATTTAGCAATGTTATAGTATTGCAACTACTAAGAAAAAATATGATATCAATATTGAAATTAGTATTGACTACTGACTGCAGATGTTCACATATTGACATTTTGTACTACAATGCAATATGCTTGCAGTCAATAAAATGCACCATTTCAATATTGAAAATACTACCTAAAATAATTGTTGCTATATAATATGTGCATTGCAAGTCAATACTACAACAATGTAAATGAAGTACAATTTAAATGTAAAAATAAGATTTTTTTTTTTAATATTATAATATGATATTGTTAATATTAATGCAGTATTGCATACAATTCTATTTTTATTTATTTATTTAATGCGTGTTACTGCAATCAAACTTGTACTTCTTAATACTGTTGCACTATTGCATCAATATTTTACTGTTAAGCAACTATGGCAGTACTACAAGTGGTCCGCAACAATATTGTTTAGAGCGGACACTTTTTCCCGAGGCAACCTCTTTGAATGTTATGTTTGCTCGTACACTTAGAGTGATTGTTAAACAAATTCCAATGCACCAATATGTGATTTTCAAATGTTGAAAGTGTTTATGTAGGTTTTTAGGAATCAAAGAATCAACATGTAAGTTAAGAGTTGAGAATATGCAAGTTTGATACTAGTCTCCAAAAGTTTAGTTACAGGTACAATTGTTCAATACCTATACAGCACAAGTGTGGTTTTTAGTTGCCCAATTGCATCCGGAGAGCTCTAAAATACATATCATTAAGTAGCCTCTAGAGAGGCTGCCTTTAATTTTCCTCTGTGGAGGCTTCATCTACAAAAAGAATCCACATAGAGAAATCCAAGTAAGCTTCAATACAAGGTACTAGGATCGTGGGAGTACATCTATGGTATATTATTATTTTTTTGCTCAATCTCAAACCTACCAAACAAATCAACAAAGAAATGGCAGGGTGGTTTGTCAAAAATCTTAAGAATCCTTTGATAAAAATATCAATGTCATTTAACCCTTTGGTGTCAATTTTTTTTTTGATGGATTTGCTTCAATGACATTTGTAGGAATGAAGGTTGAAGATGTTGTTTTTATATTGAAATCAATTGTCCACCATGAATCCTCAAAGGGTATGGGATAATTTGAAAATGAGAGCTTGATTGCTCATTGTCAAAATGTAGAAAGTATATTTGATGTAGAATATCATACCTCATTAGTCATAGTACAACAAATAAATAAAAATTAAAACTTTGAACTAACAAAAGTTGGAACATCAATCTAAATTTCATGTCCAAAAATCCTTTTGAAATTTCAATAAAAAGTTCTAGACAAAATTCTGGGAGATTGTTTGAAAATGTCAAAGAAAATGTCCCTTTCAAGCCTTCTCTGAAATTTGTCTATAACATTTGATTGGAGGCTCAAAATCTCAAACGAATTTTTGGAGATGAAATTTAACTTGATTTCTTAACTTTTTCAGTTCAAATGTTTTTGAAGAAAGTTATTTTTCTATGCCTAAATGAGCTCTGAAATTTTCCTTTAAACACACTCCCTCATTTTGATTTAACTATGAGCAATCCAACAGCTCCTACTAACTTTAATTTACATATCCCACATGGGTTGTTTCACCTCTTACCTCCCCGTATGTATATAAAGAGTTTGATTTCATAATTTTAAACACAAATCATGACTTGCTTAAGAAGCAAAGTTAAGAACTTTTGATTTTGAATATATTTTTTTTAAGGAATTGAATGTGTTTTTGAGTTTTAATTAAAAAATTTAGAAGCTTTTTTTGCTATCTACCCACTCATGTGTAACTGCGACCCATTGACTTTACACAATGCAGTCACTGCAATTTTGACAATTCTTGACATTTGTCCTTGTAAATATCAATGATTGTAGAATATTCTACACCATATCATTTGGGGGATAAAATGGTGTGGAATATTCCACACCATTCCGTCCAAGGGAGGACAATCCTTCTCTATGCTATTGAGTGTTATGTAAAAGATGCATAGAGATCCAAAAATTTCAAATGAATTTTTCATAGCACTCACTCCATTCAAGAGTCAAGACCAACATGTCAAATCACTGTCAATGGTTCTTAAGGTAGTGTGCTCTAAAAGCACACATCTTCTTCAAACCGCCCCTATTTTTAGGTAGAGAATGGAGATGGGGTGATCTTTAAATGGACTAGTTTAGCAATTGAATGCATTGAGAAAAAATTATTTTTCTATTGCAAGAGCCAATCATTGTCTTTGATTTCCACACATCTCTTGCAAGTTGCAAGTGGACAGATTTTGGAAGACCTATGCTCACAAATAGGTGCCTATGCCCTGAATCTTTGAAAATTTGTAAGTAATTCAAAAATGCTTGGAAAAATACAAAACCACTTGTGTTCGGTTCCACATCTATTTTTCATTCTCTGAAAAATGATCTAGAGATATTTTTGTCCATGGAAGCCTGTCAAAAAAGGCGGACCAGCCCTTAAATGGTTGCTTTAAGAGCATCTTACCTTACTTGACACTTCTTAAGCTTATCTGAATGCACCAATTTTTTGAACTGAAAATGTTGCCAAATTAATGTAACAATTACTCATTATTATGGAACAACGATTTGTTTATTAGCAGCACACCAAGCAGCCGAAAAATCAATGTGAGTCTCAATAGACAAGTCCTAGGGTAAGTTCTACTTAGGGTACTCAAAAAAGTTGTCTTCACTACAATTTCAGTCTACGTCGGTGTGTCAAGCAAGTTCATCTTTTACTTACAATAAAGTATGACTTCAACAAATGTAGTTTTAACTATCTACACTTAAAACATATCAAGAAAAAAATTTCATTACAATAAAAAAATTTAAAGTACTTTTAATGGTAAATTTTTAAAGTACTTTAAATTTACTTAAAAAGTACTTTAAATTTACTTAAAAAGTACTTTAAATTTACTTAAAAAGTACTTTAATTTTAATGGTAAATTTACTTAAAAAGTACTTTAAATTTTTTTATTGTAATGAAATTATTAATAAAAAATTTAAAGTACTTGAAAAAATAAATTTTAATGGATTACTTTAAATTTTTTTATTGTAATGAATTTATTAATAAAAAAATTTAAAGTACTTGAAAAAGTAAATTGTGTCTTATGTACCTAGAATCTTCAAAATCAAGCATTTGGAGTATCAAACAATTTCATCTTAATATCAATTTTGGACATGACTTACATTTAGTTGTACATAATATAAAATAATTTAGTTTATCAATAAAATTTTAATAAATTGTGCACTAAGATGCCTGCAAATTTCAAAATTCAAGAGTTTATACCAACACATTCAATGGATCCAAAAATAATAAAAATACAAAAAAAATTTCATCAAGAATGTACGTCTTGATCTCATTTACATGCATAAATTTTTTTTATCATTTTACAGTCTTCTTAATTGATCAAAATGAACAAAATAGACAAATGTTGGAAGTTTTAAGCAAAAATCACCTAATTAGTATGTCCAAAAAGTGGTACCCTTATAGGATCCCTTAATTAAGAAGTTAATAATAAGCTTCATACTCTTCTTTCCAATTTGCAAACTTAAGTGCTTGAATGATTGAATTGAAGCAAAATCAATTCCAAAGAAGAGCATGTTCAAATACTCAAGCTTTAACCCCACCATGTTATCAGCAAATACGCTCAAAGACTGTCATTTTTAGTACAAGTATCAAATTTTTGAAATATATCATTTTTGGACACGTGGAAAAAATTTCAGAAATTTCCACTATGTAGATTGCAAGATATTAGCGTTTGAAGTGACAAAACTTCTTTTTTTGGTCCCTGCGAAAAACCGGACAGCTGCACTTCACAAGGTCACATTTGTATGAAAAAATGTTCAAAATGGTAGTGCATCTTTGGATTCATTCTTCAAAGCAAATTGGCTACATGCTTGAAAATTTTCAGATCATTTGGAGTTGTACAACATATAGGAAAAAAATAATAAGTAGAAAGATGTAGAGAATGATTCAAAATACAAAATTGTTAATAATTTATTTATGAAATTGAAAAATGACAATCCCAATGGTTGCAATGTTGTAATAAACAATTCACATCCTATGTTTTTATTTTTTTTCCAAAATATTAAAAATTGGATAAAATAAAGGACTTCAAAGTTTATTTTAGAGTAGAGAATCCATAACCACCTACAAACTAAAACACTTTTGACTCATTGATCAAAATGGAATGATTCAGAGCTTCCTATGTATATTTAAATCTAAAAAATTAATTTCAAATTTTTATTTTTGAAAAAAGTGATTTTTTCAGATCTGCATGGATTGTTCGAGTTGAAAAACAAACCACATACTAGGCCATAACTTTTTACTCATATTTTCAAATGTTCTGAAATCCTGGAGAGGTCACTTAATGTATCTATAGTATACCACGTGCGGCTAAATGATCTTTTGACCTCCTATTTACTTTTTAATAAACTATAATTTTAGCCTACAATTTTGAACATTGTTTAATCAAGACTATAAGATTCTATTGCCAAAATCTTCAATCCAAATAATATATGAAATGATTTCTAGAGAAGGTTGAAAAATGAACTAAAATGACATGTTTTTCAACTCAAGTATTTATAGAGAACACATTTAGACAACCATTGCATCAATATTCAAGAAATATAAACTTTCAATAGAGACTCATTTTTGAGAATTTTTTGTGTATTTTTTAAACAATTTTTTCTTATTTAATATAGAGGTCTGAAAGTTATTTTCAACTTTACAATGTATCTTTCTACTTCAAAAATTTGTATCTAATTATAATTTACATATAAAATTAACAATAATTCATAATGTAAACTTTCAAAGTAGGAAAATCTACTCATATTTTTTTTTTTTCTTTTATTTAAATTTAAAAAAGTAAATAGAGGGTCCAAAATCCTTGCCGCACGTGGGTTGTATAAATGCATAGAGTGACCTCCCCAAGCTTGAAATTTAGTGCAGATGAAAGATATTCTTTGTTCACACCTTCTATTAAAATTTGAGCCAAAAATATGTAAATCTCTAGTCACATGTATCTGCCTATAATTTCTTTGTTGCCAAAAATTGCAGATTGGAATCCTTTAGGGGTTAAAAATCTTTCATTTCAAAATGCCGCAAATGTATTTAACAAAGTGTATAGTATAAGAAGCCCAATCAACTTCATTAACCTTGAACCCCTAAAGGACCATTTGTTCCCTTGGGAACAATTTTGAGTGGTTTTTGATAGAAAACACCCTTGGGGCTCTAGGGATTAAACAACAAGCCGATCACTGTGGAAATCGTTTGCTTGGGTACCGTGTGAATTGTTGGCTTAACCAAATGAAAAAGCACTCATGGAAGACAAACTACTGTAGAAGACCTTTCCTTTTCACACAAAATTTGGAGGATGAATAGTTGCACTTCTATCCTACATGGAGAGATCTTTTGTCATTCATTGACCAGAAAATGTCCTCTGCGTCATTTATGGGCTTAAGGAAGTTCAGAAAATTTTGCAATAACCAACCAGATCCTACACTTTCAAGCACCTTCAAGGCAACACTGCAGGATTCTTCCATCACAAATTCAGAAAAGCATGACCATTCTTGGGAAATAGGATTAAAAATGAGAGACTCACTACAGCCAACTACCAATCGAAAGAGAGATTCACAACCGGTTATAAGCTTGCAAGGAACTCTTTCACATTAACCTACGCAAATTTTTTTGACAAGCATTATTGAATGTCGGGAAAGCACTCATTTTTTTTTTATCATATAAAGTCAATTTTGCAATAAAATATTAAAATTGGGAAAAATTCAAGAATAATATTTGATTATGACATGCAAAAGTTATAAGGGGTCAAAGCTGAATTGGTAGATTTTTGAAAATCGTGCCTTCTTTTCAATGTTCACTCCTTGAAGAGAGTGCAATGAGCATCTATATTTTTTTGTTTTTTCTAGGGTTTGCATCTCAAAATATGCTTAGAATTGGATGATCCTATCATAACACCTTTTGCCCATCTACTAATTCAAGGAAAATAGTGTCAAGTTTGTTAAATGAGCACACCTACTCTTCTTCACTTTTGCAAACCTAGGAGCTTTTTTTTATTGGCTCTGGACAAAAGGAGAGGCGACTTTACATGGACATAAGCTACCCGAAGGAAGTTTGAATGACTACCTTACTCAAAAAGTGAGCTAGTGCTACATGGACAAAACTTCTAATGGGGCATTTGTTTGTATTATTATATTTTGGCTCACTTTGTTGGTTACAAAGATTAAGTCACATTGAAAAATACTAGAATGATCTTGCTTCAATAATTGACATCTTCAATTAAAGGCTTAGAGCATCGCCACCACTACTTTCCAAATGAGTCTTAAACGGCACAAGAGCAAAGAGGTTGAGAATTGTCCCCAATTGTGGCCATGGCCACTAGAAAAAACTGAGGGGTTCTGCGACTGCAAAGAGTAACTGCTTTTTGAGTTGTGTGACTAATTTGGGACAAGTGAGAATCTAGAGGTCTGTAGTTGCAGTGGACAAGTTGCATGGAAAATTAAAGTCGCAAAAGGAAGTGAATTTGTTTTTCATCCGGCATCGTAGTTTGAACTTCATCGACGGCCTTTTCTGACGTGGTTGCTTATGTGTACTGGCTGCCACATGACGTCGGTCATTCAATCGATGAGTTGTACAACTTGTTTGCGACTTATCTGTGACTCCATTGCAACTTATTGGCGACTCATTTGCGACTTGTTTGTAACTTGTTTGCGACTTGTAGATTTTAAAATTCTAATCTTAATGATTTGTAGATTTTGGATGTTACAAATCTGAATTCTATTTTAGATTTCAGATATTTAAATTTAAAAGATTTCATTGGTTTAGGAAATTGTGTAATTTAAAAATTCTTGGATTTTTACAATTTGTAGAAATCTACGAATTGTTAAAACTGACAATTTGTAGAAATCAACAAATTGTAGAAATCTACACCTAATAGAAATCTTAAAATTCTACTAAGGGAGTTCATTACATAAGAATACAACAACTTACAAGTCTTATATGTCTAACCTAATGGTACTCTTGACAATTGATATGGGACAATTGCTATAAGACAAATAATCGGGAAACAAATTAGAAAACGACTAGAAAATGACTACAAAACAACCAAAAGAATTCTAGAAAATTCTAGTTGTTTTCTAGTCATTCTCTAGTTGCAATCTAGTCACAGAGAAGCTCTGTAATAGTGTAGGGTTACAAGAGTGTAACAAAGTTGTCATTTAGAAATTCTAGTTGTTTCTAGTTGCAATCTAGTTGTTTTTTAGTTGAACTATAGTTGTTTTCTAGTTGCAATCTAGTTGTTTTCTAGTCAAACTATAGTTGTTTTCTAGTCAAACTATAGTTGTTTTCTAGTTGTTTTCTAGTTGTTTTCTAGTTGAGCTCTAGTTGTTTTTTAGTTGTAATCTAGTTGTTTTCTAGTCGTTTTCTAGTCGAATTGTGGTCAAATTTAGATAATATGCGATTTTGGTTTGCCACAGTGGACTCCACGATGCATAGAGTTGTCCACATCGACAACTGTGATGAAATTGGATGTAGAATACCTCACAGTAATTCTAATTGCCAACTCTGTCAATCCTGTAACCCTACACTTCATTCTACGACTACTTTGCGACTGAACAACCTAGTTGTCAAATTTGGTGCAAATAGAGAGGATTACAGTCACAGGATAGTTGCATAGGACACTTAGTCGTTGTTTAGTCGCTGTTAGCCGGTTGTAGCAGACACGTTTTTCTTCTAGTGGGCATAGAGATTTTCCAACTGGCTTTAGTAAAAGAAATTGGGCCTTTTAACTTGAAGATTCTGTTTAGTTTTCATATAACTAATTAGATCCTCCTTTGTACTTTTTGGTTGTAGTCATGGATGGATTTAGAAATTTGAAGAAGAAAATTTAAAAAAAAAAAAAAAAAAAAAAAAAAATATATATATATATATATATATATATATATATATATATATATATATATATATATATAAGTTGATTCAAGGGTTGGGAGGTGGAACACAGTGGTGGGCCAAAGAGAGCCATGGGTGATGAGGCCATCCTTGAGTTAGGTAGAGCTAGTTGGTTGTGGAGATTTGACCACTCCATGGTGGCAATGCTCTTACTTGAACAAGCTCTAAAAAGGGCTTTCACTATAGAGGTCGTGAATTCACTGAGTTTTGCTAATGCTTACTTTGATTGCATTAGATATAAGAATTGTTAATAGTATATATTGATTGAAGAAACAATTATGAAAATTGGTAGAGTGTGCTACATATTTTGGATGTTATTGGACCGTTGTGTAAATACCTCATTTTGGAGTTTATAAATATTCCCTTGGATTAGAAGAACAACTTCATTTAGGCCTCTTTCTACATGTTGTATAAGTGTTTAGAAATTTTTGGCATGTAACGTCATTGTATATTCCAACTACAAGAAATTATAATTATTTGAATAAAAATCTAAAAGAGTCTAAAAAATGTGAATCCAAGTAGGTTAGATGTTGTTTCCATTGGTTTTTTATATTTAAACTCAATTTTTTTTTATAATGCAATGAATCCCTTTATGTATCCATATTGGTTATTAGATGGATGTTTTTATAGACATCCCACCTCAAGAGTTCAAACCATAATTAATTAGGTGCATAATTAATTAGGTGCATGTTTATTAAAGCTTTTAAACATAAGATTTGCCAATTGGTTGATTTGCTTCCAAGAATAAAATATTATTTTGACTTTAACCCCTAAAGGCCCATTGTTTCCTTGGGAGACAAAATGGAATTCAGGCAGGTTCTTATGACCTTAATTTTTAGTGAAACTTTTTGAAACTTTCTCTTAAGATAGAAAAGTTTATTAGATTTATGGAAATGTAATTTTTATTTCAATTGGTGCAAAAATTTTACCACAAAAAGTCCAATTTTTCATCCGGCAGGTAGAAAAAAAAATCTACAAAATTTGAAATTATATTTATATTTTTATTTTGGATCACAGTGATGTCTAAATTTGAAGATTTGATTCATTTCATTTGAATTAGAAATGTGAAAGTTATAGACTATCTTGTTTTGGGGGCAATCTAAGCATCATCTTGAAAAACAACTTATAGGGTTCATTTTTGAATGCAATTTTTAGTCTCACCATTGAGATTATTGTGCTTTGATGCCTTCTTAGAGCTATTAATGATTTAGTTTTTTTTTTCAATCTTGGACCTACTTCTACTTAACAAATTTTTAAAGAATGAATACTAAGTTGTCGTTTTTTGTTTTGTTTTTAAATTCCTAGACTTTCAGCTCAATTTTTCAACACAATTTTTTTTTTAAAATTCAAAACCCATAGTGCAAATTTTTTTCACAAATAGCGGTTAAAGTCATCTGAAATTGCAAGCCAATGTTCAAATAACCTATTTTTTTCAACTTTGAATGCTAATATCTTCAAATCTATGCGATCAAACTTCATGAAATTTTTACCACATGATCTTAGACAAGTAAATTATAAGATCCTAGGGTTAGATTTTTTTAAATGTTTTTTTTCCTTTTCTTAGATGAATGTGGCAGAAATGACAATTTTAAGTGATTTTTGACCAAAAAAAATGGCCTTGAACTTTAGGAGTTAAACAAGTTGGTCTTGAAGGATCTAAATTTTGACTAAGTTGAATGAAGAGTGGGAAATTTGTTGTTGGATAGATAGTAAATTAGATCATGCTAAATCAATAAAATTAACTATAACTCCAGATGACAACCTTGACTCACCATTATACAATGTTCAACTAATTACAACCCGTTTTTAAAAATTGACCACTAAACACTCTTGGCCTAATTTCTAACCCATATATATATATATATATATACAATAGCCTAATTGATTATGGATCCATCTATTCTCACCACTTTGAAAATTCATAGTTGATTTATAGATGTTAGAGTGTCTAAAAAATGCATGATAAAAGAATCCAAATTTTCAATACAAAAGTTAAGTATGCTATTGATAGATTAATAATAGAAACTTATCATTCTCAAATATTTATTCAATACAATTTTAAATGTATGTAGTGCAATTATCTAATGGAAACTTTTTGCACAATTAGTAATTACCCACTAGTATGGTTATTTTTATTTAAACCATTCATAAGAAAATCATTGCTCCACCACTTTGTCTCAATCTTGAAAAGGACCAAAATAAAACACATTCCAAGCTTGAGTTTTAGCATAAGGTTGGAAATAGTGCACCTTATAGGTTGGTTATTGGACGTGGTTGACAATTGGAATTTCTACCTTAGTGTGTTGATTGATAAAGTTATGATACATGTCCCAAAGTAGTGAGTGAGTGAGCAAGAAAGTAGGAAGTAGTGAGCGGGAAAGTAGTTCTTGAATGATTGAACTTGGAAGACTCTAGACTTTGGCTATGGGTCAAGAGTATTTTTTGCCTTCCAAAATTTACAGTAATTTCAACTTTGGAAATAAAATGCTGAAAATTTTGCTATCCCCATATTTCCTATCTTCCTACATGAAAAAAATTTCCCCCACCTCATACTCCTCAGCATGTACTCCAAAATCGCTTAAATGATTGACTACTGGTACTTCTACCTTATTTGGGGCAATTTTGCATATCTTGCAAATTGCCTTCATTTAGAGCTAAAAAAAGTCTTTTGCTTGAAGAAACTGTGCAGCCAATGAAAGCATTCAATGTTTATCTTCCCCGAATAAAATAATAATAATAATAATAATAATAATAATAATAATAATAATTTTAAATTTTAAAACAACAACAATAATATTATATATATATATATATATATATATATATATATATACATAGACCTCAAACCTTGTTCAGTTCTATTTAACAATTGTATTGAGGTTAGTAAATACCTGTTGCACGGGGTCCATTCAATTGCAAGGCAATTTATTTGCGAAAGTTCCCTCAATTTGATGGACACGGAATTGTGTCATAATTGTGTCATAAGATCCTTTTGGACAAATCCTTACACTGGATAAGGCCTTCACGTAAGTGTTCCAAAGGGAAGGTTGCTATTATGAAAGCCTAAGATCATGAGCAAATGAACCTAAAAGATTATACACTTATATTATAAGTGTTTATATTGTAAAAAACTTTTCATGATTATAAGGCATTTATGTTATAGATACCTATATTACAGATATTTACGTTATAAGCACCTTCAATGGTTGTAGGCTATCTACTTATACATATGTTTAAGGCTCATATGCTCCCATTTCCATGCTCACATGCAATCATCTTAGGGATACTTCACACTATAGCCAAAGGTTGAGAGGTCGTTGATCTTTACCAATTATATTGCCACATCCTTGTTTTCTTGCAATCTGATTGGTGGAAATTGATGGCTGCTTGACCTTTAACCACAATGTGAAGTGTGCCTTACTGTGATTTTGTTGTTCTTGTTTTCCTCCAATATGGTAGCAAATATCAGCATATCAAAACCAACATCTGTCTCCTTTTCCACAAAGTAAGAGTTTCTATTTGATCATTGTTCCATGACTTCCATCCATCATTCCCACTCTTCCATATTTTTCTAGAGAGAGAATTCATGCCTTGTTACTTCCAGTTCGTACCCTCAAAAATGATGTAAAAAATATGGAGACCTTCTCTTAACTCTTAACCCATAAACAATGTTGAGGACATTTTTTGGCAATGAATGGTAAAGAATCTTTCCATGCAATATAGAAATGCAACTATTCATCCTCCAAATTTTGTGAGAAAAGGAAAGGTCTTCTACAGTAGTTTGACTTCTAATGAGTGTGTTTGCATTTTTTTAAGATGACAATTTACATATTTCCAAAACAAATGATTTCCACAGTGACCAACTCGTCGTTTAAGGGTCAACCCCCTAAAGGACCATTGTCCCTTGGGGGGACAAATGGGATTTTGGGCAGGTACCTACTGGCTGAATTTTTGTCATGATTTTTTGAAATTTTTTATATAGATAGAAAAATTGATTAGCTTCATGGAAGTATAATTTTTTCTTATAAAAAACAGTGCATGGGAACAAAAGTTATGTCCAAATAATCTCAAAATAGAAGAGTGGGGGCAACAAAAAATTTGAATTTGAATTTGAATTTATTTTTCTTTAATTTATTTTCTTATAGATTCCATTTTTTTCTACATAGAAAGCTTTTATTCATTTCATTTAGATTTGTTATGAGAAAATTATGGACAATCTTGTTTTGGGGGCAATTACAACATCTTCTTGAAAAGATAACTTGTAAGATTCATTTTTGAATGCAATTTTTACAATTTAAAAAAAAAAAAAATTTCACATGGTTTAGTTTGCTTCCTAGAACAATCTCAATATTGGAATTAGTTTGCTTTAATTCCATTTCTAAACAATCTACAACTAATGTTTTGTTTCTTTTCCAAAAATATTAAAAACTGATTTAAATAAAGGATTTCAGTTTTTTTTTGTAATGTATAGATTCTATAACTAGTGGTAAACTACTCCAAACTAAAACTCCTCATAACTTTTGACTCATCGATCAAAATGGGATGATCCAAAGCTTCCCACTTAGATAAAAATCTAATAAAACAATTTCAAATTTTTATTTTTTTAAAAAGTCATTTTTAAAGAAACTTTTTGAGCTGCTAGGGCTACCCAAAGTTCAAAGAAATGCACATATCATGCAATAACTTTTTAACCATGTAGTCAAAAGTTACAAAAATTGTTGGGCCTTAAAGCTACTCCTCGGGCACATGTTGTGTGAAAATTTCAAAGAAATAAGAGAAAAACTCCATTCGTAGTGAGCTGCCCCAAATTGCTATGTTGCCAAAAAGACGCAGCTTGATCCTTTAGGGGTTAACACCCTCATAATCAAACATTATAATCTTTCAATCTATAAGTGATATTATTATGTTTTCTTTTCCTATGTGATCTCTAACATGTCTAGTTTGAATTTGTACGGTTACAATTCTAAAGAAATTGGTACAACTTATGAAAATGTTCATTTTTTGTTCAATTTAGAGCAAATTTCAAGAAGCTCCAAACAGGCCTTGGGCATTTAGGGGTTAATCTTAGTCAGGATCCAAAAATTCGTAAATGGACGGTAGCCCACTGTACAGTACTGTAGCTTCCTGGACGAAGCTGATTGCTTCCCCCCATGTCGCAACCAGTGCAACCTGGTATTGCATTTTCCACTCAGGAATCTGTCTCTCCTTCGCAAAGTTTGTCGGTCTCATGCCTCATTTGCGAATTCCCCGTCCTGGTTGTAAACTGCTGTAGGTCGAGTTCCATGTGGGTTTTGATAAGCAAGCCCAAGGAGAGGTTTCACCGCTTCAAGATCCCACCAGTGAGATCGAGACGTGCAGTGAATGAAGCGTCCTGCAGTTGGGGAGCGTTACGTTGGCATGGCTGGTGAGCTACTGAGCTTGGGGCAAGGAGAATGAAGGAGAGGCCAGTAACGTAGTCCTCGTGTTGACCATGGGCATCATGAAGAGGTCCAGGACCAAGTCCTTCCTCTGCCACTGTTCCACTAACTTAATAATTTCAAGCAGCAGAATCTTGTGATCGATCAGCAGTCAGAAGATGGTCGGACGGAGAGTCTGTGGGCTCTGGACTCTGGAGGAATCTCTTAGCTTTATTCTCTACCGATTGCTACCGATTGCTTCCTAGGCAAGGCACGGGAACTTGCTCTCGAACCTGCAGCTAGCTCTCACGAGGCTACTGCTGAGGAGCTGAATTTCGGTCAGGTTGTGGCGGGGACGGTGTTTTGTGGACGGACCGTGGAGTGTTGCGCACGATCATTCTATGGTTGTGGAGAATTGCGCAGTCAGTCCGTCGATTCTATCCTGGTTTTTGGTGGTATGACTTGCCTTCGCTCGTCAACGCTGCATCTGGCGACAGGTGGGAGGCTGGGAGGGGGAGGGGGTGGGGGGCTTGAGTGAAGGCACCGACTCTTTGTTCTCGAGCAGTCTTGTTTTGGGTATAAGAGAACTGCGCAGGGGCATCACTCGCGTGTTGTGGTTCCACGTCCTGAAGAATTCGGGGTGGGTAGCTGGTTGGAATTAGGGCAAATGGAAGGCGAGGTGAAGAGGGTTTAGTTTCTGTGTGCATTTTCAAATCGACTGTGGGGTAGGAAAGAGTTTGAGCTTCTGGCGAGAACTCTGTCGGGAGGACGCAGTGGATTGGCCTCTTGATTGTGCGAGGCTTTGTTCTCAGTTCTTTCAAGGGTTAGTCGAATTGAAGCAATCTTTGGATCGATTTGACACGCGTGTTTTGTTCGGAGAAGGACGAGAATTGAAGCTCAATTACAGAGTTGTTGGAAAGGAATTGAGTCCGGAATTGGGTACACGAGTAGGCCGCCGAAATGGCAGGGACGATGGAGTTTTGGACGTTTTGGGCGGCGATGCTGGGCGTGGCGAGCTTCCTTCGCAATTTGCTTCCCAAGGAATATGGCTACATGTTCGACACTTGGATCCGGCGCGCGCTCAGTCGCTTCATGCCGTACGTCTTCTTCGACATTCCGGAGTTTTACGGCGCAGGCAACAACGAGATCTACGACTACGTGCAGTCGTACTTGAGCTCCTCCACCGCCATCGCCGCGGGGCACGTCAACCTGTGCCGCCCCAAGAACGCCACGCAGAACACGTTTTCGCT
Source organism: Antitrichia curtipendula (assembly GCA_951230915.1). Lineage (NCBI taxonomy): Eukaryota > Viridiplantae > Streptophyta > Bryopsida > Hypnales > Leucodontaceae > Antitrichia > Antitrichia curtipendula. Next base: position 8,200,231 of record OX579639.1, on the reverse strand, counting down.
GGCGCATCACGAGACCGTGGAGGACATCTTCATGGGGACCAAAGTGTGGTGGACGCACGAGGTCTCGCAGAGACAGCAGACCGGGATTCAATGGGGATCCACCCCCAACGACGAGAAACGCAAGTATACGCTGAAGATGCGCAAGAAGGACAAGAGCCGGTTGCTGGAGCCGTATGTGCAGCATGTCATGGAAGTCGCCAAGTCGGAGAAGGAGCTTGCGCGGGATCGCCTGCTCTACACCAACGTCAAGAATGGCACTGGCGGGTACCGACATTCCTCAACCTTACACTCATGCTTCTTCACCCTTCTTCTTCTCTTTCTTGTTCTTGTTATTCTGTGCTTGTCGTTTCCATGCAGTGTCAACCCTAAGATTTCTCCAGTGTTACCACCAAATTGATGATTGCACAACTTACTTCGTTTCTGTTATTGCTCGACTTCAGATCAATTCAACATCAGTTCTTTCTTAAACGTCTTTCGCTTGTAGTAGTATGATGTTTCCGTGCATGCTTAAACCCCTAAAGGATCACAATTCCCAGATATGGCGTGTGTTTTTCGTAGCAGTTTTGGAGGCTTTCTTGTGTTCCATTTTATGTTATTTTTTGACGAATATATGCGATGTTCTTCACTGTCTGGTGGTACGAAATTTGAATCCATCCGAATTACATTTCTGACAATGTGAGATTTTTTTTTGGTCATTTTATAACCATGAATCCTTGGTCCTTTAGGGGTTAAGCCTGTTAGTTGTCCCGGAGGAATGTCCTATCCCTATCCTCAAGACTATTATCCCTATCCATAAGGCTATTGCGAGTTGTCTCTATGGTTGTGCTAAACCCAAAAGTGGTTGATTTTCTAACGTAGGCCATTTCTATAGTGATGTGAAAAGACTGGTGGAAGTTGCGCTCTGATACAAGCTTGTTGTGATTTGATTCAGCTACAAGAAGAAGTCTTGGGAATCCGTGCCATTCAAACATCCATCAACGTTTGACACGCTGGCTATGGACCCAGATTTGAAGGATGATATCAAGGAGGATCTGTTGGAATTTACAGAGGGGAAAGAGTTTTATCAAAAAGCAGGGAAGCCATGGAAGAGGGGCTACCTTCTGTACGGGCCACCAGGAACTGGGAAGTCCAGCATGATTGCCGCCATAGCTAATTTCCTCAAGTACGACATTTATGATGTGGAGTTGACAGAAGTCAGCTCCAACTCTGAGCTTCGGAAGCTGTTGATTCAAACCACCAACCGCTCCGTTATTGTAATTGAGGACATCGATTGCTCGGTAGATCTTGCGGAGCGTGCTAAGGCTCGAAAGGAGTCTGCTAAAGACAAACCGGAAGGATCGAGCCGTGGCAAACCTGAACAAGATGAGGTACTTCTTTTTTTTTTTTTCCCCTAAGAACCAAGAGGCTCACATTGGGTCTCATGTTTTTTATCGACTAGGTCATTTGGAGCTTTCTTTTTGTTCAATTTCTTTTTATCAACACATACCAGATTTGGTCCCATCTGAATTATTGATTTTCACAACGTGATTAATCAAATTGGTCATTCAATAACCATGAAATCTTAGTCTTCTAGAGGTTTATATTGTCTACTGCTTCATGTATCTTCTGTAAGGATTGGTACATTTCTTTACTAGATCATGTTTTCTCGTAGGACGTATTGGTTTCAACGCGTGCAATCAACTTTGGACCGTTTTATCATTCAAATTCCCTAGCTTGAGACAAAGGGTTTAGGGTTTAGATGTTTTGTGAGCCAAGTCTGCTACCAATTGAGCTCAGCTTTGGTATTTGTGTGTCTTATAATATTCTTGATTAGTATTTGGGGATTCCTCAACATTTCTTATCCTGGAAAATTGAGTTTGTGAGCCTGGAAGCGAGGTACTGATGTCTATGTGTACCACTGTTGCAGGGAAGCCGAGTGACATTGTCAGGACTACTCAACTTTACAGATGGGCTATGGTCATGTTGTGGAAGTGAGCGAATCATCATATTCACCACAAACCACATCGAGAAATTGGACAAGGCGCTGTTACGTGCAGGGCGGATGGACCGACACATCAACATGTCATGGTGTGAGTTTCCGGCTTTCCGCACTCTCGCCAAGAACAACCTCGATCTCGAGTGGCATGACCTGTTCCCTGAGATCGAGGAAGCGTTTGTGGACAAGGCCATAGCCCCTGCCGATGTCAGCGAAATTCTGTTGAAGAAGAAGCGCAAGCCTACAGCTGCTCTCGTGGCCCTCTTGGAAGCTCTCAGCAAAGCTCCTTCGATTTCGGAGAAGCCAGCGGTGAAGATCGACTTTGAAGAAATCCTGCTAACTGGAGCAGCAACACCTGAAGACGATGGTCCTGTATCACCAGCTTCTGCTGATGCTGACGCTCCCCACTCTGATCACAAAGGCGAGGCCAATGGTACTACTACTACTACCACAGGGGCTGTAGCCAATGGACCTGCCAAGCCTGAACCAGTCGATACAGGCTCCAGTGTTGCCACGGCTGAGTCCAGCTAAGGATTTTTCTACATGCTCTCATTATTCCCGTTGTCTTGAGACTGACACATTGTCGTCCGTCACTCTGGAATGTTGATGAGTTTCAATGAGCTCGACACCTTTGTTTTTTTTAACATCAAAGAATAAGGAGCACTAAGTTATTAGTTAATCATCAATCAAGCCTTGCTAGAAACAACAGCTTTTGTAGATTATTCTCTTCGTATATATAGTTCGAAAGTAGATTCTTCGTATAGTTCGAAATTCCAAATTTTGCAGTAATTATGTACAATTGAGAACTCGGACTTCAATTCAACTGGAGTCGGTGCAGCAGCTTGTAATCGGTAGCTGCGTGGCTGTTGCAACTTTCACCCAATTGAAATTTTGTGGTGAAGTTATAGGAAATGATATCAAGTGCCAGTAAACGCTTGGCATTTGACTGGAAGTGATTTTATTAGCAAATTGATATGAAGTTGATATTAAGGCAAGTTCTATATTAAGTTCAAGTTTCCTTTGCCCGTGTTTTACGGGTTCACCAGGCACAAGTGCTAAGAGGCAATAACATTCTTGATGGTCTTTCTAGGCTTGCCATGTGCTATTCTGTCCACATTGGCATTCTATGCTTTTTGTATTGTAATTTTTTTCCCAAGTTTCAATGTAGTTGAGGCACATCTCTAAGTGCTCTTCAACTGGAATTGCCACTATAAAATGGCCACCTCTTTTCAGGGAGATTATAATGAATGTATGCTCAATCCCAATCTCCCTAGTATTTGTACACAAAGTGCAATCTAAGATCACATGCTTCCTGAAATTGCACACTATAGATTCTTGCCTAAAATGTACTTTCATTATACATGAGAGTCTATGATTGCTTTTAGGAACACCTAATTTCAGCACTTTGAAAATTCTTAGTTTATTTATATAGTATCCAAAAAATGCATTCTAAAAGAATCTAGAATCCCCTTTTCACTACCAAAAGGATCCCACAAAACATTTTCCAATATAATAATGGGAACTATGATGAATTTGTGCAATTTTAGGTGTAGTTACCAACCCTTTTTTCTTACTTTTTGAAAAAGTGCTAGGATGGTGATCACTTATAATTTGGTGAAGCATTGTATTTCTACATTCATCCATCTTTTGGAACCAAAAACACTTTTCAATCATATTCATACACTTTTAAATCCAAATTTGGCGACTTCATCCACATTTTCAATAGAAATGGGAAATTTTTTGGCAAAAAGAGATTACTTTTTTCTAGCGAAAAGCAGATTTTTTTTTAAAATGGTGCAATCTGGCCCCATGGTGCCAATAAAAAGGGCTGATAGTTACCTTGCAATATTGAGGTGTGGAGCTTTGCATCTGTCATTTGTTGGGCTGCAGCCTTTTGTAAGAGCTAAGGTAGACAAGTCTATCACCACCTTGATTTGCAGTCTAAATATCTTGGGCCAACTCCAAGAAGGACACATATTTTTTTAAATGACAGACGATTCACATCCAGACAGCACATGACATCCATCCCCATTCATAACCACTCAACGAATGACACACCATTCTCATCCTCATTCAGAGTTAACGAATGACAGACATTTCTCATCCTCTTTCCGTTACTGCTTCCGGATTGGGTTCCCTTTCTTCAGAGCGTGGCCAGCTCGCTCCAACTTCAATTGCTCCTGTTCGCAACCTCTCTTCCTCTCTTTCTCCAATCTTGATTGCATTTGAGTCTTCCATCTCCCCCTTCCTTGTAAACATTCTCGCAATTCTACCCTTTCTATTTGCAAACCCGACGCCTTCTTTGAAATTTGAAGCTCCCTTGAGGTTTCCACAACAGCTTGTTTAACAGGTTTCTTACGAATTCTCTTGCAGCTGTTTTTGTCTCTCTTACTAGATCGTTTTACAGAGTTTTGCATCTCAAGGAAGGATGACGGGTTTCAGTTAAGTACATCTCAGTCACAATGCTAGGATCCTGCGCTTCCTTTGCAATTCTGCAGGTTATTGTCCCTACGCCAAGGGAAAACCTCACGGGGAATCAGGTAGCAGTGGTTCAAATATGAAGAAAGGTGTAGTGCGCTATGGATTTTGAAGGAAGTAATAGAAGCGTGCTTGTTCGTCGTTTCAAAGAATGAGTTTCGTCTTTTATAGCCGATTTGTAATTGAATTGGAACGTGTGGTTAGAGAAGTTGTGGCATTGTGAGACAGGGTTTTTGAAATTTTCAAGCAGTTGAAGAATGACATTTGGTAGTTTGATGTTCTAGAATTTAATTTATTATGCATGATTTTGAATGAAATAGTGGCATTTGGTGCAAGTTTTTTTATTGCAGACACTGTCAATATTCATGCTTGCAAAAATATCGAGGTTTACGAGAGAGGTGGTTTACTGAGGACTGTTTGGAAAGATTTTTGTAAATGAAGTTTTTTTGTCAGTTTTGTTTGGGTTAGAGACACTTGCATTTAATGATTTGACGAGTGTGTTCGTATACACTCCTTGAAGTAGTGCAGTCCAAAAAGGAATTGGATTTTCGAGTTTTGAAAAATTGAGGCATTGGAAAGGATTAAGCAGTGACTGGTAGAAAGTCATGTCACAACCATTACTGCCTGGTCTCCCAGTTCTGTAGTTGGAGCGCTTGGAGTTGCAGCTCCTTGAAGAGTTCTAGCGGTGTGATTTGGTTTCAAAGATGCCGTCCAGATAGGCGGAATGTCGTAAAATTTGCTACGGAAAACCTAGTTTGGAATCCTTGCTGGCTCTGAATTTTAGTTGGATAGGTTGTTGAATTTCTCTCAAAATTTCTCACTCGCTGTGTAAGCCTGGGGTTTAGGGTTTCTGCTGGGTCCAGGTGCAAAGCCTGCATGGTCGTCAGTTACGTCTAGGGTTTTACTTGTTTTCTTCTCCAAGTTCACTGAAATCTTTGAGAAGACTAATGTCCTGCATAGTCTCAATCCGCGCATTGGTGCGGCTGTTGAAGCTTGAAATTGTTCACGGCGTGGTGGAAATTCTACATTAGGAAATCTATTATTGAATCCTTTTGCTGCAAATGATGATATTCCGAGCTCTGCTATTGTTGATATTTTTTTCGCCAATTTCTGTGATTGAGCAGGAACTTCTCCACAGAGGCGACATTCCGTATTTTTTACACCAACAAGCTCAACTCTCGCCTCTGTGCATAGAGAATTTGACAGGGTGAAATTGTGAGAGTTTTGGCAACATTGCACTAAATGATACTGTCGCGAGCTCCACCGGGGCTCCTCAATAATAAGACAGTTGCTTCTTCACGATGTAATAGTTCTGTGAGTGGCCGCACTTCAGCTGCTGGAGATGTTGGCCAAGCGCATGGTGCCGTTCCCTTTTCAAGGCGATTTTCTTTGAACTCCTCCTTGTCTACTTCCTTCTGCATTGTAGCTGCCAGGGCCTCAGTTGGAGCTTTAGTGGAAGAACTTTCTGTGGCTAATGACGAGGTGAGTGGCTGATTCCATTGCACAATGGATCTTCATTCGCGTATGCATAGTTCTGTTTGATCTCGTTCAGGAAGTAGCCGATTGAATTCTCTTACCTTTATTTGTTAACTCTAAATGCCAAGTGTTTAACCTCGAGGTTCTGGTGAGGGCAGTGACCCGATTTTCTCATTTGCGCAACAACACTTTCTGTTTTCTAACTTTAATTGGAAGCGGATATCGTTCGTCGATAATCATTCTCTTATTAGCTTATTGTCTTAGAGATTAATTTTTGACGACGCCGACTGAGCTTAAGCAAATCTTATTCGTTGCCGTGACTGATATAAGAAGCATTTGACAAACAGAATGAGCTCAGGCAAACAAGGTCAGTCATAAGTAAGCGGGCCACTTTGGGAAGACCTGAGCTTGCGGAGGTCATTGCGGCATTACTCAAGGGCGAGGATGTTGAGAGAATTGTAGCACCGTGGGTAGGAATATTTGCACCCGAAGACTGGAACAAGGTTGTGGCACAAACAGGAGATATTGATTGGAAAGTAGCTCTTTGCATTTTCAACTTCCTAAAAACGTCGAACGTCTTAGCAGTACAACCAAATCCCTTGTGCGACGAGGCTGATAAGTAAGCAATCGTTATCATTCAACTGCAGTTGCTGATTATTCTTTTCTTTCTTTCGAGAAATGCTGATTCTTCTTCTTGAGACGATGTTTACGACATTCTCTAGTTTTTTTTAAATGGCTCAAATTCTCTCTTAGGTCCCGCATTTAACGAGTCTGCTACGTGCAATATTTTTTTAGGGAAAAGAATTTGAAGTTGCTCAAGGCGTTTACTGCAATTGCAACAATCCTAACCAAGAATGGGAGGGAGGCAGAGGTTGAGATACTCCTCTTAGAGATGAGAAACCTGGGAGTAGATCCTGATGTTCATCTTTTCAACACACTTATTAGAGGCTATGGAAGTAAAGGGCTTCTCCACCTAGCCTCGCAGGTGTTGATTCGAATGGATGTGTATGGAGTCAAACCCAACAACGCCACGTATGAAAGGGTAAGGATCTAGCTTGTTTCAATTAGATCCAGTATTTAGTTCAGATTTGAATTAGTTGTTGTCGCTATGGGAACATTTGTGCCGTCACTTCTGGCGAATCTTTGAATCCAGGAATTTAGTTTGATATAACTTTTCCCTTGAAGGCTACTGTTGTTGTTGGAATTTCATGTGAATTTATTTATGATATTAATGCAAAGTTCCTGGGTTCAGATGATGTGGCAGCAAAGTCCAACATGAACCTTGCTAATCACCTTGTGTTTTGCCTAATCCCACATTTCTTTTTTTTAAAGGATTCTTAGGTTTGAGCTCGACAAGGTGTAGAGGTGCTTGTAGAGGCTGTTAAAACTATTTTTCTTTGCTGTCTAGAATTGCGATGAGAAGTTGTCTAAGAGCAATTTTCATTTCACATGAATGGGCTGAGGACTCTGGACGTCACTGTTCTTGTCGTCAGTATGAATGCGTTGACTTACACATTTTTTAGTTGTCTGCTTGTGCCGCAGGTAATTGCTGCTTACTTGTTTGGAGAGCAGCCTCAAGTTGAGAAAGCAATGCAAATTTTACAAGGAGTACGTGCCAGCAGTTTTATGGTGGCATACAAAACTCTGTCGGACCTTTTGACAGCATGTTGGATGGCTAACAAGGTGGAGGATGCGGATCTCCTCTTTCAAGACATGAGATCATCTAATTATAATATTGACGGAAAGGTATTAACTCTCATAAATCCGCCCCCACGTCACATGTCTTGGTTGCCGGATTGCCTCCCTTCCTACTGCTGGGCAACTGTTCAGGCTCTACGCACTGTAATGAAACTCTTGCAAACTTTAGAGTGCTTTCCCAGTTACTTTCACCACCACTTGCCACCACTTGCTCGTATCATTATATTCATTTTTCTTAACAAGAAAGGAGGACTGAGCATTAGTAATCGGGAATTGAAAGCAATTCGTGTCAAAGCTCACATATCTTTGTATAGGTATTGCAACATCGGCACAAATTTTAGGCGGAGTGATCCGGCAGCTAATATTCTTTGGTGTAGAGTCTCTTTTATAAATATTCTCTGTTGCCTGGGTGATGACCAGGTTTGGGTAAAGTTGATGCACCTTCATGCAAAAGGAGGACACTTCGAAGTTGTAGAGAGCCTCTTTCAGCAGATGCGAGAGACTGGGGTGGAGGTCAAGAGTGGTGCCTTCGATGCTTTGCTGCTTTCATATTGTCGGGCTGGTAAAACTGATCAAGCGTTAAGTGTTTTTCGGGAATATAAGCTGGCAAGTACTCCTTATCTTCGTGTGACAAAAGAAATTCAGTCAACTCCTTTAGGCTCAGCTTGCAGTGAGAATGGACAGTGCGCATAGTATGCATGGTTTGGACACATCTTTATAGTAGGTTACTTTGGATGTGGAAGGGCTTTCTTTGACATTTTTGCTGTGCTGGACAGACTACGAAGCCATCACTAGTAGCCTTTAATATGATAATCGATGCCACTGGTAAGGCAGGCCGACATGATGAGGCTGTGCAGTTATATGTAGACCTCATCCAGTATCGATACCGTCCAAATATCGTTACCTACACATCTCTGATAAGCGCTGTTGTTCAAGCTGGTCGGTATGAAAAAGCTGATGAACTCTACCGAAGGATGCTGAATGATCGATTAGAGCCAACTGTTCACACATATTCCACTATGATCCACGCATGTGCAATGCGTGGGTGGACAAAATATGGCCACGAGGTATAGCTATTATCATGTTGAAATCCTTGACCTTTGCTTTCTTCTCTTTAAAATGTATTGTGGCTCTAAATCGCTATAACTTAAACCTGTTTTCAATGACTTACTCAAGGTTCTTTTCAGTGACTAGTGGCGAGTCCTTGTTGTCACAAGCTTTATTCTTCTTGCGATTTTATTCGTTTTTAACAAAGCCTGCTTGTATCCTTTAGATATGCTTGGCTGCTTCGAAGGGATCAATCACGAATGCTCTCTATGGGGCAATGCTTCATCTGTATACCAAAAACCGATGGTTCTCCCATGCAGCAGCAGTCTTAGAAGAAATGGGGAGGCAAGGAGTCGAACCTGATGTAGCAGCGATTGGAACATTGATTTCCGCATGTGGAGAACAAGATGATGCAGCGTTTGCGCCATTGGCCAAGGCAATGGAAGGCAGCCAATTTGAGCCCTGTCAAGTAGCCTACCGGCTCGTGTTTGTGCCACCAGCAAACGATGCTCTTAGACCCCAAACTGGTGACACCACCTACTTGGAAGCTGACTCTGTAGTGGAAGAGGCATCAAGCTTCTTTACATATTATGCATCGGCGAAAGATTTTGTGTCAAACGCCTCCTTTTTTAATGCACTTATTGATGCACTGTGGGCACGACATTTGCGTCTGCGAGCAAAATTGGTATTCTTGAGAGCTCGGGAACTGCTGGAGGATTACCCACGTCCACAGTACAACGAGGAAGCATGGTCACTGGACCTACGCACTCTCTCGAAAGGAGCCTCACAAGTAGCTCTTTTGCATTGGCTAGAAGAAGCTGCTGAGCGCGCTGCAGAATGTCCTGTAGTTGCAACGAGATTAGTACTTGTTACTGGCGGCAAGGAGGGAAGCTCCACCGTTCTGCGACCCTATTCTGGAAGAGGGAAAGGAACTGGGGTCGTTAAGCAAACGGTGGAGGAAACTGTGGATGCTCTTGGGATTCCCTTTATTCAGAGCAGTAGGGAGTTAGCGCAGTTGCAAGCTGAAACAGAACAGGTTGTCCGCTGGGTTTCCATGTACAAGGATCATCTGCAGTTGAGTAATACACGCCCTTCGTGATTCATTGCCAGGTTGAGCCTCTTTCTCTATTACATGATCTCTCTTCTAAGCATCAATACTTTTGCTGTGATTTTATGATCTTCCTTCTAAGCGATTTGTTTCATGATCTCACAGTAATTACGCTACTGCTCTATGATGTTCATGCGGAACTTTGCGGAAAGAGTGCACAATTATATTAGAAGCAGAGAATCTTGCATTGAGAAATCAATCAGTTTATTTGATATATGACTCTGCTAGTCCACTTTGCAGCATATGACTTTTCGCAAGAAAAAAAACATGAGAGAAATCTAAGAGATTGAATCCCATCTCCTCGCGTCAGAATATTCAGACGCGAGAGAAGGTACTGAAGTCAAATTTACCATCAGGAGAAAGTAAAAGATCCCGAAGCAATTTCTCAAAATCTGACGCAGCTGTTTGGAGGCATTTGCGAAAACGACCAGCGTGGAAATCAATGAGCTAATGAGAACATTACAAAAAAAGTGGCGGCCAATGAAAAAAATTCCCAAACATCTTGCAACTTGCAATCTCATAATGTCTTCTATTTGGGAACAGATCTGCGGAACTGTGTTGGAGATACTAAATTTCAGTGCATACTTGGAAAACTTTGTGGGATATGTTCTCAATTGGTTGGAGGTGCGCCAGGTGCTTTTTTTTCCCTCAATATTTCATGCAAATGTGTACCGTTTTGTGTGTTCCACAGTCGACGTTCTACCTTCGGGTGAATTGTTTCAGTGAGCTTATGTTTGTGTCAATGTAACTGAAAATGTAGTGAAGGTCATCTAAGACGTTTTGGTTCTTCATTGATAGGCTAATCCTGTAATTCATGGTTTGAAATATGCAGCATCCTCTGGAAGCTCCTTAATCACGACAAAAAAATAGAAGATGGAAGGACAGATACACGTTCCTTAGACAGATTTAGCAAGCTTGGAATATGTATCTTTACTGTTGCACTAATGAAAAGTAAATTGTCGTGAATTTCTTGGGTTCAAATAGGGTTTAGGGTTTTAGTTATTATTTCAATAATTTTGAGCGCTCTTGAACAGGGTTCTCAAGTGAGTAAGATCACCACTAGGTTTCATTTTGCAGGAGTAGGAGTATGTGCAGCACTGAATGCCTCAGTGCAAGCAAAAAAATGATTCGGAGATGAAACATGTTGTAATTTAATCTTTCACATTGTCCAAAATAATGGCAGCATGGCAGATTTTGTATCCTTCTGCGCAAGTGTCCAAGCAACGCTTCAGGCAATGACTTGCTCGAATGTTTAAGTGAGTTTACTGATCTTTTATAATCAGTCTCTTGTAAGAAATATTATTGCTCCCTTGATGTAAACCTTTATTCCACATTCATACTCCACAAAAAATAAACCAATTCCACAAAGCTCAAAAAAATATGAGTCCCTCTGTCCCACTAAACCCCTCCAAATCAAGCACAATTTTTGTCCCACTAAAAACCTCCATTTACTGATTTTGATGGTTGAGTAAGCGTTGGCCATATTGAATGACCTCATGGGAGTAAGTGGCAAGCAATCTAGGAGCATTCTTCTCCTAGCAAGCTTGGCCTTGCCCATATGAGGCACCTTGTACTTGCTTCTTCAAATAGTTGTATTGATGATGGATTCAGTGACCACTTGGGCGCTATGCAGATTTGTTCAAGAAGGGGATCAAGTTTCCTAGTTGCAGTATTTAGGTTGGAAGCATATATTTCTACAACCCCATTGTTGCCACCAACCTTTAAATCATCAAGAATGATGAGTTGGCAACATTCACGAATGATGTTCAAATATGATACTTTCTATACAGATTTTGGGTGCCTGAACAACACCTAAGTTGGAGATTTTGCATAGAGCTAGGGGATGGATTGCTAGTTCTTGAATGTATTATCATTGGCACAAAGACTAAAAATATAATTAATCCTTCATGGGAAGGATTTTTGGAAGTTTTTAGTGGGACAGAGGGAGTAGTATATTTATGCAATTTTCAGTGAATGCATGTAGAAATGTAGAAAGATGTTTTCTCTTACAATTTCTCCTCCTGTTAAGTGGATCCTCAAAAGAAAGGAAGTTAGTGAAGGCTTGAACCAATACAAACATGACAACAAGTCTCTCGAGTGACCAGACCAACAATTTCATAGTCAAACAAAACTATAGATAGAACCTCTCTTAGTGCATAACTGTCAATTATAGAGTTTGTAGGTGGGGTTAATTTGAAGCACATTTTCTAAAAAATAGTGTTGGAAGTTGACATTTGTTAAGTGACCATTATTACGCCTCTCTAAATACATAAACCTCTCTTAGAGTCTTAGTACATAGTCCCAATACCATGCACTAAGAGAGGTTCTACATATATATGTAAGTCCTAAAGCCCTTGACTTCTTATATTTTGTATTTTCACGCACATTTTGGATATTTTAGTTCTTTGTGAACCACACTATATAAACCAAGTATGTGTTGAATTCGAGTTCTTTGCGAGCCACACTACATAAACCAAGTATATGTTGAACTCGAGTGCAAGGCTGAATTGACAATTCTTTTGTTTTTCAGTGATAGGGTAGGAGGTTCTAAAAACACACAGGCTGTAAAATTGTCCACCTCCTCAAATGTACACTATTTGTACGTGTTGCTTTTTCATAGCCTTCAACAGTGTACAAATAGTGTACATTTTAGGGGGTGACAATTTTTAGAGCCCTATGCCATTTCAACTTCAAAAAAGATAAGCTAATTCCACAAAGCTCCAAAAAAATATGAAACGACTTTGGTTTTGATGCCAATTCCACTTGTCTTTCAAAGAAAATTTACTGAAAAATATTTCAAGAAGCTTCACCTCCCCAAAATTCAGTTTCAGCTCTTGGGTGGGTGATTTATGGACCTCCTACCATACTCTTGCTCTCACGATAGCTTCAACCATGTCAACTAAATTGCAATTTGGAAGTTGGAAGTTTGGAAGAATGAGAGCACACTTCACTGCGAAGATGTTCTACTTCAGAATTACAATTTATGAGGGTCGAGGACTATGGGCTAAGCACATAATCGGACATTATCTTAGACCATCAGATCTTGGAGATTTATGGTTCCAAGGTTTTGCAACAAACCAGTACAATTAATAATGTGTGTGTTGCAATCATTTGCCAAAGGCTGCCACAAAGAGGAAGAGGATGTGGTTTTGGATGCCCTTGCAACAGAAGGAGAAAGTGACTGCTTCGGCTACGAAAGGTAGCCAACGCCAAACTAAACCAAACTGGCACAGAAATGCAGACAAACTCACGAAACTCTCTGTGAAGAAACTGCTGCCAAGAATTTTAAAGACGTCGTTTCAGTGCACTCACCCAAAAAAGGAGGGAAATACACTATGTTCAACATGATACAACGTACTATCGAACTACACCTAGAATGTATGAGCTCATTGTCTGCGCCCCCTTCCTTTCTTTGAAGGCTGTGGTGCAACAGGCTCTTTTGGCAAGTCTTCTGGCACTTCAGCTGCGATCATTGACAATCACAAAACTCAGATTACATAGGAATTTCAGTAAAATCGAGGTTTTTGTGATCGATCATGTGATGCTAGAATATGAGAAGCATCCCATAATGAGCAATGAAAGTGAAAACAGAACTTTAAACAAATTCACAAGGATTGCACTGAATTTCCCAGTCATCTCTACAAGAACAAACATAAGCCTATACTTGAAAGTCTGTGACAATATACAGAGACAAACATCTGATAGCAACAAAATATAGAATCTCATTCATTCATTCTTTCAAATCTATACTAAAAGAATTAGGTCAAAAAGGGTCGATAATACGCACCATCTGGTCCTCGAGCCATCATGCTAAAAAACGTGTTATTGAGCTTCTCCATCTTCCTTATATCCTGGGCTTGATCTGTCTTGAACTTCAGACACTGCAGAAAACAAAGGACAAATTCAGAGAAACTGGGCAGCCCCGCTACTCAATACGTACTAATATATTGGCCATGCAACCAAGCTATTCTCTACATACTCAGAGCGTTACCACACTACGACAGAGGCAGGCAGCACCACTTTCATAGACCCAGTTCACACGGCCTTTATAATAAATAAAAGCTCTTCCTTTTCCTCATTTAAGGACTCGCAAGCAATAGTGTCTAGAAGAAGAAACTTGATTCATTCCTATGTCATCTTTCATGAGCCACACGAAAATGCCTGAAAAATGCCTAAATAAAAAAAAGGATTCCTCACTCTTTCCTCTAGTGTGGTAAGCCTCTAACTAGTATTGATTGCAACAAATACAGAAATGAAACGAAACACATGCAGTAAAACATTCTCACATAGTTTGAACTTATACAGCATAGGATAGTGACTTAAAGGGCAGGCACATTGACTCTCACAGCCCGAACACAAAGCGATACTATTCCCGTAAGACACAGTCCAGTAGCGAAGAGCAGTTAGAGCTCCACATGTGTAACCCAGTGATCTTAAACCTACCAAGACGGTTGTCAGAGCTGGCACTGCTCCTTAAACCCTAACCCCTCGTTAATGACAGAGACTTCCTCAAGATAAATCATGTCACACAAAAGTTCCACTTACTCGATCAATTGAGCATGTGCAATGTACAGAGAGCACACTAGAATTGAGCACAACTTGAAGAGTCGAAGCTACCACAAGTCATGAAAGACAACCCGTGATTTCAACACCAGACAGCAACAAGACTAAAACTTGAACAATGTGGGCACCTAGCGATCCCTCCAGAGCTTCAAAGGATAAAATCCAGTTAAAATACTAGAGCAGCTACATATACCCGATCCACCAAAAGCAGGGTCAATATCTTTGATCTGAAACCCTAAAATCACCTCGGGTTTCTTGAATGACCACATATGTAGCCAATTATCAAAAAATCAAAACTAAAAGGTACAATTCTTCACAATTGTTCACAATTCTCAGCAACGCATCTACATCTCCAAAGGCTTAGCTATTGAAATTCCACCAGCGATACAAAGGTTAACCCGATCTACCAAATCCAGTTCCCAACCAAGTCTCAGCAAAGTGTGATTGCAGGTGAGTGAAGCGTACCACTTTATCGTCCGTGACTTTGAGAACAAGCTTGCCATCACAATGTCGGTATTTCATCACATACCGCGTCTAACCAACGACGCCAAATCAAGGATGCAACCTCAAGTAAAAAAATCTGCATACGAGAAAACCTAAAACGAATACCCGATGAGATTACTAACCTCAATAACCTAAATCACCCAAAACCTAAAAGCAGACACAAATTTCAAACGTACTACAGAACAAAGGCAAGCGTGGTAAGTGGATACGGCTACAGGATCCGAGCGGAACAGCTTGATGGAGCTTTCCTGAAAGTCGTCCCAATTCTCAATGTACACCATCGCCGCTGCTGGGGAAGCTTCAAGAAACGTCGAGAAGCTGCGAAATCTCCCTCGCTATCTCGCTATCTGGCTAGGTTGGACTTCAAGCACAAATCGTGAGACCTGAGAAACAAAAAGCAGCAGCGGCAGGTAAGCTCCTTGGAAGATGAGCAAGATTGTAAGAGAGCTTGGAGGACTACGGCGATGGAGCCCAAGGTGGGCTTCTGTTGCAAAAGAGTAAGCTCTGGTTTGGCTTCTAGGCATCAGCCATGAGCAAGACGGTAAGGAAAATGAGTTGAGAGGCAATTTAAAAAGTTTGTTAGAAAAGTAAAAGGTGTGAATTTCGTTGGGAACCCACTAAGGTAGTTCCACCTACCTGACGAGTGTAAGATCAATCGTAGAAGCCTAAAATGTGTTGTTTTTTGAAAATTTATAACATATTCTGTAAGTAGCAAAAAATTTAGATTCTACTTGCAACATCCTCAACTAGTTGAATAAAAATTTTGTTTTGTGGCTACAAGGAAGACATTGAAATGCTTACATTGACAATTTAAGATTCCACTACTTTAACTTTAAGATAAGAATGCTATTGCCAATCTAATTTGCTACTTTAGTGACTTAGAGAAATTGCTTGGCATCTTGTACATTTTTTAAAGATTGCAAAGCCAATAAAAACAAGTAGAATCAAGCTATTTCAACAAGGGGTGAAAATAAAACTTGTCACTTTATTTAAAGATTGGTTAATTTTGTGAATTCTCTAAGCAATTTTGGGGTCACTGGTTTCAAATTTGATCATCTATAGTAAATAATAAGATTTTTCATTTTGCCTGAGGCAAAAAATCCTCAAATAAATCTTCAAAAATAAATAGGGTAAGTACTAAGGGAAATCCATATTTGTGGCTTTCATAAGTTTTAGGTTACTATTATTACCTCTTAATCTTGAAATGACTAGCTTATCAACTTGATTAAACACTAAGAAATTATCGACTAATTAAATGAACATATGCATTTGTTATTTCAATAAAATTATAGAAGACATTTGTCAACAATTTTTTGTTCTTTTTGTCCTTTCAAGATTAAAAGTTTATTGACAATCATATGTAACCATATAAAGTTTTGTAAATTAAAGTTTTCATTATATATTGAATTATCACCTTGTATTCATATATACTATTCATCATAGTTATAGTGTAAATTTGTAACTAAATATGATGGTATCATTGAAATACAAAACACAAACATACAAGCCAACATATATATTTAAAAATAATCTATAAGACATTTAAGGATAAAGGTTTAAATATTTTTTAGATTATAGCACTTCTTAACAAGATTATAATCTTGTTCTATGAAGTATTGCATAAATGGCAAAATATATTGTCTTTGTCAAATGTTGAAAATTCAACAAAGAAATCAAAATGGAATAGAAACGATAGCTTGATTTTATTTCTAATCTGAAATAAAATATAAGTGATAGTATGGTTTGATTTCATTTATTAAT
Organism: Antitrichia curtipendula; assembly: GCA_951230915.1. Lineage (NCBI taxonomy): Eukaryota > Viridiplantae > Streptophyta > Bryopsida > Hypnales > Leucodontaceae > Antitrichia > Antitrichia curtipendula. The sequence goes on along the minus strand of OX579639.1, from coordinate 8,183,621 downwards.
TGCAAAGTAACAAGAAAAATAAATTAGGATTATTATTTGGAAGTATTAGAAAGTAAGTCCCATCTATAAAAGTGGTTCTAAGCAATCTTTTGAAAAATTGCACTTGCAAACACAACCAACCCTATTATATATTGAGATTATCATGTAGGGGACCTCAAATTTAGATAAAAAGGTTTTAGTAGTAAAAAATAAAAAAATAAAAAAATAAAAAAATAAAAACATCCAAAAAGATTCAACCATGACATATATTTGATTTGAAAATTTTATACATAAATTATCAATTACTGAAATTTAAATTATACCAATTAATTCAATTAGGGCACTACTTGCACTAATTTAAAATTATGAAAATTTGCAAGCATACTTGTGTAGAATTTAATAGGATTTTAAATGAAAACCATAATTCCTAAGTCACATTGTCTCCTTTGTAGACAAAATGGATTTTGGGGCATTCTCAATATTTGTCATGATTTTTATAAAAGCTTTTGTAAAGATAGAAAAAAATTAGCTTTCTAAGAATATAATTTCTATTTCAATAATTAGGTGTTTGGGAGCAAAATTATGCCACAATAAGCCCAAATTTAGTTTGGTGGGCAGAAAAAAGCTCATAATAACTCATAATTATTTAAAAAAAAATCCTCATAGCTGTACTTTTATTGCGATGAAATGCTTTGATTCATTCCATTCAAATTTGTTCTACAAAAGTTATGGACAATTTTGTTTTTTAGGCAACTAGAGCATCTTCTTGAAAAAATAACTAATAGAATTCACTTCTCAATTCAAATTTATCAATTTATCAAAAAAAAATTTCACAAGGGTAAGATCTCTTGATAGAACTATCCCACTATTCAATTTAGTGTGTTTCAATTCCATCTTAGAGCTATTAATAATTTAGTATCTCCTTCAATCATGAGCCTACTTCCACTTAACAATTTTTTAATGAATGAAAATTATATGTGTTTTTAATTTTTTTTAAACTCTCAACTCAATTCTTCAACATAAAGAATTAGAAATTCAGAATGATTAGTGCAAAAATTTTAAGTTAAGAAGATTCAAAGTAAGAAAATCTAGTCAAGCAAGGTGAAAAACAACTTGTTTTCTTCACTTTAAATCCAAATATCTTACAATCTGAGTGGTAAAAGTTCTTGAAATTTCTTCCACATATTCTTGCACTAGTCTAGAACAAGATCTTGCAATTCAATGTGCAAAAAAAAATTTAATTTAAAAAATAACTCATTTGAATAGAAATGGCAATTTTGAGTGTATTCTTTTGGGAAAAAGGCCTTGGGAGTTGAAGTATTAATAAGAATTACAATATTTTCATACTCTTTCATCCAACATCTTCTACATTTCATCTACATTCATCCCAAATTAATCCATTCTCATATATTTTAATCCAAGTTTAATCCAAATTCCATCTGAATATTTGTACTAATTAATTAACATTATATGACCACATTTGTCCAAAATTTATGTAATTAGTGTTAGGGGATCTCACACTAAATTTATTAAATAAACTTGCATAATTAAAGGATTAAAATAGAGTACACCACATGGTGTCAATTTTATTCAAAACATTGTGAACTACATAATTTCTAAATTAGTGCGGGTTGATATTATTATTGCTTGGTGCACTATTTGAGTAGCCATGGCTAAATTTTGAAGTGTGGTTGAGAGCACTGATTTTTTTTTTTGAGCAATTATTTGCTCAAAATTGATACAAATTTATTGAGGAGATTTGGCTATATATATGGTTACATATTTTTCCTTTTTCAATCGATGAAATCACAAAATAGCTATAAAATTCTTGGAGAGCATCACTCCATTTAGACTAAAGAATGCAAGTTGGGACGAACAAATGAGTTATCATCCACATTTTAGATATATATCCTCCATGTCTATGGTACAAAGAACTTCATGACTCCAATGAAGATCGATTTTTGTTTAGGCCAAGAAAAAAGAAACAAAAAATCTTGCTTGTAAGGTAGGGCATCCATAAAGTGACTAGACTCAAAAAGTGCTATAGATTATAGAGTTACTCATCCCTTCCTTCAATGTACTAACAATGAACATATCAACGGAGTGAGAGCTTTCAGAACCTTATGCATTTCCCACTTCAAAATTCATAACTAATTCCCCAAAGGTCCAAAAATTATGAAACAACTTGGGTTAGACGTGAATTCCACTTATCTTTCAAGGAAAATTTACTGAAAATATTTCAAAGCGTCAAATTTCCCCCAAAAATTGCGAATCAGCAGATAAATGGTCACTTTCTGGACCTCTTACCTTGCCAAGTCCCATTCCATCCAAAGATTCGATGAATGGATGATATTGTATCTCTACTTTCATCCATTCTGCACTATTGGAAGGCGACGTGCCAGGCACCGAATATTCTCATTCAGTCCTTCCCGCCCAAGCAGGTTTGCCGAACTGAAGGCGGCCCTGCAAATCCAACCGACGTCGATTCTTCCTTTTTTCCAATAGCCATTTGAATTTCCGGGGTCTGTTTTGCAGCAGCATCCCTTCTTGCCATCTTCACCAAATTTGAAGATCATTTGATCACCTACATTGCTGCATTGCCAAGACCTATTCCTCGACCTTATGAGCCCTTCTTGACGACTTCGTCGACTTTTGAAGTCCGATCCCTACACACATCGTGAGTGTCTTTCCAGATTTCTCAGGGTTAGGATTTTGGGGTGGGATTGTTGGACAGGATTTTGGTTTTACCATTCTTTTGAACTATAGAGCTTCGGAATGGAATCGTTTTTGCGGTGTTTCATTTATTTATCTGTCTACTTTTAGGTGAAATATGGAGATGGATTGAGGTTTAGGGTATAATACATGCTCTGCTTGAATAAATCCATTTCTTTGCGATCAAACTTCTCACGGGGTTGCATTCTATAGCTTGAGCCCTTCCTGTGTACCTGGGATTGTGGTTGTCAGTCACTGACCGCATTGTGAGTCTTTTCCGCTTTCTTAGGTTTAGACCTTGGGATTGGCATTGCTGGGCAGGATTTTATTGCTGTGAAGATTTTTTTTGCTTTTGATCTAGAGGGATTCTTGCTCTGGCGGATTCATTAATTGGGGTTTTCATTTTGAGCTGGAATATGAAGCTCTACATGTGAAATGCACATTTCTTGAACTGTGTGGTTTTTGATGCGACCTAGTTCGGACAAGGATTCTTAAGTGTTTGTATTGTTTTGGTTATTTTGGGGATCAGCAGGAGCAGGATGGGGACTGGAGCGAGTCGGGAAGGGCGCTTGGAATCAGATTCTGAAGACGATGATGGACAGGAATCACCGCGGAGTCCATCGTCCGAGACGAGCTTCAGCTTCCACAATTCGGAGATGACGACGCCTTTGCCTTCGCAGCGAGGCGAGCCGACGGGATTCTCCACCCCCGACCCCACTATTCATCTGCGAATGGGGTCGCTCACGCTGGACGGGCCGCCCATGATGAAGGCCAAGCTGTACCAATACATTCAGGGTAAGTGGATCTCCACTGCCAAAAAAGTGGGATGGCAGTATGTTCGCGAGGGTGAGGAGGACGAGGAAGACGACGACGAGGATGAAAAGTGGAGAAGCTCCACCGTGGGCCGCAAGAATTACAAGTTCTGGATGTTCGAGGTGGCGGGCGTGAGAGCGAAGGTGGATGATAGGCTGCAAATGCAAGTCTCCGCGGCCCAGCTGCGCGTAGATTTCGTGGCGAAAGGTGTGTGGGCGCTGAAGTTTCCGAGTAAGGATCAGTTCCAAGCCTGCATTGCGGAGTACGAAGACGCCAAGTACGTTGCACCGTCTTTTATGAATCGATTCTCACTGGCAGCTGATTTTTGAGCTGTGAACTATGATGGCACCTTACACCGCACGGTTTGTGTGATCGCGAATTCTTGCCTAGCAGTTGGAAGAAAATGGCAATGTGTTCTGGTGGTCTTGTCTTTGAGATTCCCCGCGTACTTTCAGAGTCCGGTCCGGTGGTTCAGATGGAAGGGTGCTTGTAGCAGGACTGTTAGCAAGCATCTCGAGGATTCGTCACATGCAGAGAGTTTTGTGTGCTTTCGTCCAGTGCTTAAATTTGCATGATCCTGATGAAGGCTTTATACCCAATCGGGGAAACCCATGGATCGATTTCAAGCAGAGAGTGGTAGCCATGAACCAATCCATTGGTGCATTGCAGAAGCAGAACACCCACTGACAGAGGTGTCCGCCTTGTGTTGCGTTGGCAGATTCGAGAACACGTATTTCTTGAAGCCGACGGAGGCGAACAAGGTGAAGGTTTTCGGGAAGGACTTCATGGACTGGGCGACGGGCAAGGAGGACGACGACTCCATCTGGCAAGACGCGGAGGACGTGATCCAGACGCCCAGCAAGTACCGGGAGCTGCGAGAGAAGCTGAAGACGCCTTCGAAGACGAACATTCAGAGCCTGACGATGGGCGGCTTGGATCACAGCTTCCTGGTGAACGAGTATGGCTTGGGTGTGCTGTTCAACAGCTCCGACGGTCTCGTGGACAAGGACGTGAGCATCAAGTTCCAAGACGGAGGAGGCACCCCCGGCAATGTGTTCCGTACGCCGAAGAAAGGGATGCTAATGCGCGGGGAGAGCAACATGATGCTGATCAGCCCCGCCACGGACGGCAAGTCCGTCGCCGGGGGCGTGAGCCAGCTGGACATCGGGACGGGCCAGATGGTGGCGGAGTGGAAGTTCCAGAAGGACGGGACGCCCATCACCATGCGGGACGTGACCAACGACAGCAAGGGCGCTCAAATGTTCAGCGGCGGCTCCACGTTTCTGGGCCTGGACGACAACCGACTGTGTCGGTGGGACATGCGAGATTCGCAGGGGATCGTGCAGCAACTTGCCAGTCCTGCCGCTCTGACCTGGACGGAGGGCCACCAGGTGTGTGTACGCCGTCCTGGCTTTTGCCACGCCCTTGAGCTGCTCGAATTTGTTGACATTCGTGTGAATTCCTACAGAATTGACAGATTTTTTGTTCCCGAATGCTGTGGTTCTGAAGGACTTTGCACCATTTGGAGTTGACACCATAACATGAATGATGAATTCAAGTCTTAAGATTGAGAAAGTCTTGCTAAGGGTAGGTGGTAGTTGAGAGTCTGTGTCCTGCTAGAATAACGCAAACGAATCAGTGAGATTGGGATGATATTGTGCTGCCTTTGCTACGAGCACAAACTCGGGCGCTTGATCTGTCGAATGGGGTGTATGCAGTTTTCGAGAGGAACAAACTTCAGCTGCTTTGCAACAGCTGGAGATGGTAGCGTTGTGGTTGGATCCAAGGATGGGAAAGTGCGTCTATACGGGGTCACCAGCATGAGAATGGTAAGTCCATGCTTTTGTTCTACAAGTCCTTGACTGTGCTTTTACATCATCGAGCTTCTACACTTCGTTTCTGTGCAGTTTCGACGTGTCTGTACCTTCATCCCATATCTTGAAGTTCTTCGTTGGTGGCTCCCTCTTCAATGCTTGCGAGGGCAGTTGAGGGAGGAGATCAGGGCAACTGTATTTCCTGTCAAATAATCATGGGTTGTTTTTGTGACAGTTTTGATTAGTTACATTCTCTATTCTGGCGCCTTCTGGGCATTGTGCCTTCTTCTGACACTTGCACTTGGGGTTGTCGATTGATCCACTCGTAGTGTTCATCAGAAGATTTTGGGGGAGCTTTCGGAAGGTGTAATTATGTTTTCTCACTGGTTGTGTGATTTCTGGACTTGTGCAGGCCAAGACCGCGTTCCCTGGTTTGGGGTCGCCCATCACGCACGTTGACGTGACGTATGATGGGAAGTGGGTGTTGGCGACGACCGACACGTACTTGATCCTGATCAGCACGGTTTTCAAAGACAAGGATGGAAAGAAGAAGACTGGGTTTTCCGGTCGTATGGGGGGGAAGATTGGCGCTCCCAGGTTGTTGAAGCTCCGGCCCTTCGACGCACATCGGGACGGGAAGCAACAGAAGTTGCATGGTGGCAAGTTTTCCTGGGTAAGCTGAGATTTTATTGGCTGTCCCGGTTTCGTGGTTGCCGTATACCCCTTCATCTTGCTGCTCTTCGTCTGGAGAAATTACTGTCCACCTCAGACGAGATGACATGACGTTCCTGGCATTCAATGAGTGGTCTATTGTACTGCGAAGATTCCCTTGTCTTCGACCTTGGCTAACATATGCATGATCTTGGTCTTTGCAGGTCACAGAGGAGGGTATGGTAGAGCGTCACTTGGTGGTCTCGGCCGGAAGTCACACGGTTGTGTGGGACTTCGACATCGTGAAGGACAGTCAGCATGATTGCTACAGGTGCTACTCATATTTAGATCCTGGTTGAACCTGCCAAAGCTAGGAACGAGGCCGATTGATCTTTGACTGTTGAAACATTGCTTGGACTATCTGGGCAGCTGTGGTCGATCTTGGACGTATATTGGGGTTATTTAGAATGTATGATGCTCCTTGTTAGTTCTGAGTTTTTGCTGAACGAACTAGTGATATGTACAGTACATGCATCGTGTGACGGGTAAACTTCAGAGTCGTGTGCTATCATGTATGTTGCGACTCTGTAGCTGCACAGCGGTTGGAGGGCTTTCGTTTGCTCATGCTTCCTAATTGTTTGGGTGTGGCGTTTGCAGAAATGAGACGGGCTTGAAGAGTTGCTACTGTTACGAGGTGGTTGCGAAACCGGAGAATGTTGTGCAGAGCGGCTTCATGCACGAGAAGTTCTTGGACGATTCGGGAGAAGTGCCCCTGGTGGTTGCTACTCGACAGGAATTGAGCTCATTCAACATTTGAATGAGGAGCCGATTCTGGATGGATCATATGTACTGTGAGTGACTATGATGTTCAGTAATCACTATCGTGTAGTCCTCCGCTTTTGTCTAGATTCAGAAGAGTGGTTTGCGTGTCCATGACTCATGTTTTCGAAAGTCAGTGGATCAGTTCCGATCAGCTTTGAAATTGTAGGGCTTCAGGTCAGTACTGTGTCATCAATTCTATTGATAGTAACTCCTTAAAACTTGATTCTTTTGATTAAGGCGCCAGATTTTGGTGAGTCGATACTCTCTTTGGTTCCTATAGACGCAAACAGTAGAAATTGAAGGACTGTGAAGGTTACGTCTCGTAAGGTAGGATCACTTGAAACCAAGTTTGTACCCTAAACTGTGTCCTAATATATCCAGAGAACAAGTGGTTGCTTGCTGATTAATTTGAGTTGGACGTTGATTAGGTCAGGGTTCTGGATAATCTACTTCTTTTACATTGATAACTTTGCATAGTATTTCTAAATGTTGTTTGTGGAATTCAGCGAACTTTAGTTGGAATTGTTCTTTCTGGGAGAAAGAATGAGAGTGTCGCTGGTCATGAATGTTTATCAGTTTAGTTTTAGGTGACACTACCTTATTTTAGTGTAGTTAGTAGACTCTCTTGTTCACGCCAAGTACTTTGTGTGTAATACAAGGTCAACTCTGGTTTGACACTAGAGTGAATGAAGCATTTATTGGGAATGAAACAACTATCTAAGTTTTGTGAACCTAGATGACAAATTCCATCCTTATGAGGTAACTACTCCTAAAATCACACAAATAATCCAATTTAGCATGGTTCCCATTATTATATTGGAATTATTTTTGTGGGATTGTGTTGGTAGTGAAAAAGAGATTGTAGATTCTCTTGGAATGCATTTTTTGGACATCATATGAATGAACTATGAATTTTTCAAAGTGCTGAAAATAGGTGTTCCTAAAAGTGATCATAGACATAGACTCTCCTGAATAGTGGGAGTACATTTTAGGCAAGAATATCCAATGTGCAATTTTAAGTTGTGAACCATTTTAGGTGTAGTTACCTTACCTTTGGTGGGAGGTAGACACTAGGTGTTGACAAGGTCATTTGAACTCCCACCCTAGTTGGCTGAATTATGGCGGTAAGGACCTTGCCAAGGCTTGGGTTTGAACTCATGATCACTTCATTGGTGTGCCATGGCCAAAGCCAATGAGTTAAGGTTGTAGGTGCTTTATTCTCAATAGTGGATATGAGTTGACATGGCTAAGATTACAAGGAACTTCAGAGTATAAGAAATTGATCAATGGATGTAGAAGCAAGCTCCCTTGGATTGATATACTGATATGCTAATAGAATTTTTTAATATTATAATTCATTATATAATTTCATTAGGAAATACACTCATTACTTCAATGGGTTTCATTTGAATATAGATGATATTCCCTCAACGAAGTCTATTATTACATTATCTAGTCTTTCACTATATAGAAAGTAATTAAATCATTGCAAGTACCAATGGACTTAGATGTATTCATTTTTATATGCATTGGTGTAAATAGACTATATAATGTTCAAGTGATGGGAGGCTCAAGAACATAAGGTAACCAAATCTATTCCCAACCTACTTTTTGACCCATTTTCCAACCTATTTATAATCCAATTCCAATGAAGTCCACTTACCTTTTAAAATATTGGTAGATTCACACTTTGAATTCCCACTCATAACATTATTAAACAAGTGCAGGTGGAGGAGGAAGGTTTGTGATGGGCCACCCAATGAAATTATCTCCTACACTAACAAGTCTTTAAAACCATCCAATAACAATCCTCATATTATAACTAAATTCCTCCCAAGGTATCTTGGGGAGAATTATTCTTCCACATCACAAAGTTCAATTCATGTCCAATGCATGCCAATATGGTGCATTGAAACGCTATCAAGCTAATTTGGTACCAACCTCCATGCTAGGTTTGATATTGAGTTTGCATGGAAGTTGGCACTAAATTAGTTGGATAGCATTTCAATGCACCATATTGGCATGCATTGAATTTCCTGATACACTTCAGAGGTACATAATGATCCGGTTAACAATGTTATGCTTTTCGATAATAAAAACAGTCCTTTGATTCAAAAAAAATCCAAACTACCAAATGAGGAATCACAAACATTCAAAAGAGGAGAGAGTTATGTCATTTCACTCTTCAAACTACCCAAAAGAGGTAGTGAAACACTTGCCTCAAACACTAGACTTGGCATTATGACTTGACGATTTGTAGGTGGGGTAAGTTCACTCGGTGGACCCAATTTGCATTTGGAAAGTAAACATGGTACGCTTTTCCCATGTACTGTACAAAAATCAAAGCTCATGTTGTGGCCACAATTTCATCCTTCACAGGTCCGATTGAGGATACATTGGTTCTCAACAGGCCAAAATTTAACAAGAGCTGTAGGGAGGGGATTAAAAAAGACGTGTGATGGCAAAAAAGTATCCTGGACTCCAATCGTGTATGAAGGAGTTCTGTTCAAATTAAGATACAAAAGCAGTCTACGGATAGAAGTTGTACACAACAAAGGCTGCAATAGAATAATTCCCCCAAATCAAAGAGGAGTTTACACTGCGCTATCCAATGTTCATCTGGACACCAGTCACCTCTAATGGTCGAAGGGACTACATAAGCTCTAGTCACCGCAGTCCATGTTCTTATTTGACATTTCTGTTGTTACAGCCTTAGCCCCAATTTGTTGCACCCCATCCTCTCTCAAGTCCAAATATTCTGCAAAAGCTGTGTAAAACATAAAACCTACACGTCTGTCACTAAATAATGTTATGGCTGCTTCGCAAAGTAACAGTCCCTACCTACCAGATGATGAGAAAACTGATGCTCCCGGACGGCCAGTCACATCCTCTTTTGTTGGGAATTGAGCCCGTTCATCCAACTTTTGTTCCTCAATTACTACTGACCCCAAACAAACAAGAAGCAGGTTTCTGCTTAAGGAGGAAGGGGCTATACTGACACCATTACGAACCCTTAACACAATTAGCCTCACTGAAGTCCAAATACAGGAGCTTAACAACAGTAAATCTGACGCAACCTGGCTGTCTCCACCGAACCTATGAACACATGACTAGATGATGAAACAACCAGCAAGTTTGTGAAGGGCTCAAACTGCAGGTGAATAAATCTTGGTGCCAGTAATTCTATTCCATGCCATTGCTGTCCAACCTATCCAGAGTCTGAAGATCATATATTTGACGGATATTACCAGAAGCTGCACCCCACACAGGTTCACAATCAGCAATAACATCTAATTGCACAACGCGAGACATGGAAAAGACCAAAGAAATAATCAATTGGTGTTGAAAATACCAAATAGCCACTCGCGGAAGTGTCCATGAATAGCGGAAATCAGTTCACGCTTCTTTCCCTCCTCCAGTGGCGTGTTCTTCAAACTTTGTTTCAAATTCTCAGCTGCTTTGCACTGCACCAATGAAACAAAACAGTGATTAAGCCACAAAAATTGGAAAACAAAAACCAGCTTCCTATTAAAGCATGTACACCAAAAGAACACATAGAAGCCACGTACACCTGCTAGCAACTGACAAACACGAGGCCTACCCTGTGTTGCTGAGCAAGGAGGTAAGGCTTTGGCAATAAGAAAGGGTTTGCCCGTGTAAGAAGCTGCTGCTCAGAATCAATTTCACTCCACCTTGGAACCTGTAAATGCCAGAAATATCAACATAGAAAACATACAATCAAATTATTGAAATGGCCAGAGCATTGGACTCATCAGTGAACCCACAACCAACGTTCGTCATGAAGGGAAAAGCAAGCAAGGGGGGAAAACACGTTACAATGAAATCATCGCAATTACCCCTACAATTGACCAAGAGTATGTACACACACCGAAAATGTCACAAATTTCTCCGGCGGGAGCTGTGTCGCACCCTCAGCTTGAACATCTGCGGCACCAGCAGGATGAAGGAAGGCATCATGAGGATCCACCGTACCCAAAGTCAGTATCCGGTCCCATCTGTTCACTGTCGCATCAACCCCTACTTGCGCCAAGTGAGCTTCCAATTTTGGATAAAACGTGTTGTATGGGGCCACCTGCTCGAGAAGGCAGCCAGAAGCAGTGGTTAATAGATTTATGAATTTACTTTCAAAAGCAGGTAATTCACAAGAGTGATGAATTTACTTTTGTAGGCAACCTGAAGATGCAAGAGGTACCTGGAGGTGATGGTTATCCCCTGTGAACAGAGGCCGTTGGTTCACTCCAAGATAGAAAACACATTCCCGACAGTTAGCAATAGTAATACGAGCAGTTGGCACAATAAGTTGAATCCTCTCGCAGTGCTCCACTCGGACTGCCTGTATACAACAGAATTAGAGATTAAGATCGGATTGCAGCAAGCGAAATAAGTCATACCGGTAAGACCTGAACCAACGGTCGGCTTCCTGGTGAACACAAGGTTCAATGAAGAGCAAATATCAATAAGCAGACAAATGTCGGAACTTACTGAGCAGGATACAGGTCACTTACCTTTCCAACAGCCCCGAGCACAACAATAGAATCCGAACAGCCAAAGACGTTCACATATTTCAGTGGTGCAAGTATGTACACAACTGAATCGTGGCAATGAGAAACCTGCAACAGAATCAAGAAAAAGTTATTGCTTAAAAACATGCTCTTTCAAACCAGTGAACTCAGAAGTCTGACAGGACCACAACAAGGCAACGTTTAGAATATTTTTGCAGTATCGCTGCAAAATTCTGCAGATCCGAAACAGGCTCTACCTTCACAGAGTCCCCATTGATGTCATTTTCTCTTTTCAATACGGATGCCTTCATGACCCCATCCACGAAGGTCATACCATCCGGACGCCAGTCTTTAGACAAGTGCAACACCCCATTTGGTACGAGAATAGTTTGGGTACTAGATGGTGTCGGGGGGCTGACAGGGTTAGTGGTTGCGTCTGCCATTGCTACATCTGTAGCCTCAGACGATGGACTCTCTACAAGGGCAGTATCTTTCACTACTGGTTCTTCTTTGCTAAGTTTTGGAGTCTCCCTCAAATTTTCTGAAGCAGCCCATATGTGCTGTTGAACCCATTCCAGCACTTGGGCAACAGGCACGGGAGCTGCCGGCATATCTGGATCTGAATTAGCAAAGAAGGGGGCTGCCTGACACAAGTGCATGTTCTCAAAGCTAGCATTTTTCGCTTTCAGAAGAAGCCCTAGATGCTCAAACTGCTCAGCTGTTATGACCTGAGGGAAGCAAAAAAAGAGAAAGAAAACAGATGTCAGAGAAGCCCACTTAATAATACACCAGTAATCTCAATGAGCTTCGTCAACAGTGCACTAAGCAGAGTTAAAGCTTAAAAAGTCTGTAATGCTTTCACCGAGGGAAATTTCCGGAGTGACATGTCAAGGACCTTATTAGCATAAGCTCATTACGCAGGAGAGATATCACAAAATAACCATAAAAGACATGGCCGCAGAGTTATTGCGGAATAGAGAGCTTCATTAACATTAAACAATTATTTGCAAACATTTATTACCTTATTAGTAGTTTCGTCCTCTGTTGTCTCTGCCAAGAGGCTAAGAAGATTTGGCAAGTGCTTTCGCATATATGCCAACTGATTGACTTCTTCTTCTGCATGACCGGGCATTAAGCGTCGAGACACTGTAGATGATCTAACCTGCAGAATGTCCCAAACACTTCAGCAATATGTCCGCTCGTATATTCGTTATTGAAGGTTAGCGAATGGCACTATGATGAGGTAAAAAAAAATTCTTCCGAGAATAGGTCCTTAAAACGTTTCTAATTCCTTGGAAGTTCTATGCACTAAATTTGCAGTCGCACCAACTAGTTGCTGAAGAGAATACCCTAGAAAGCATCATTGGCCGAATTTAGAAGGCCCCAAGAGTTTACAAACAATTGAAGTTTTGAATGGCAAGGTTAACAACCACAAATCAAAAACAGCATGGGACAACACTACTATCATGAGTGATGTTTGCTGCGGAATACAGCCTCCCGACCACATAAAGCATTGCAGTTTGGCACAAAAGAACGACTATCAATCTCATTAGGTCGCAGTGAGACCTACTTTCTGATCATAAATCAGTCAAACTGGCGCTTCAAAAATTATTGGCATTCATATGGAAGCCAAACAGTCGTTTCTGAACACCCGGGTCATATTGTGGAAAAATTATCGTTTCATTTGGAATGATCCATAGAAGGATAAAGAGTCAAGTGAAGGTGGGCACCTGCATAGGCGATATGGCAGGAAGAAATCCATCAATCGCAGACGTGGAAGGCCAAACATCAGCGACGTCAGCAGCTCCTCGATGTGGCCGGGACGGAACTCTTCGATAAGTTTGAACGTACAGAAATATTATAAGATCGTCGACATCAGCACCTACAGAATCGATTTCTGTCACTGGAGTAGTGGCAAGGACATCAACAATTCCCCCCGTTTCGTTCAAAACAGATGCCAAGGTATCCAGCACCAAATGAGCATGCGACTCACTGATCTCCAAAGCTGCTGCTATACCTGCAGTGGCCACCCGTTTCCTACCCCCTGAAGCCGGACCCGTGTATGAAGCATTGGAATTAATGCTCAAGGACCAAGTAGAAATGGGAGGAGCCTGCTGGAGTAATTTGACGCGGAGGTTCCTCAAGCCAGTTACAACATCGCTGTGCGGAAGGCTAGGAAGTGGCAGCAGGCCAAACTCAAAACACTTCCGCCGCACGTGAAGCCATGGTGGCTCCCGTGCTCCTTCTCCATTCTTGCATACTGCTGTCCCAGCACTCATCTTTCCCCTCTTCGCCTTCCTTTTTCAACACCTTTCCCTCTTCTAACTCAGAAGAAATAAAACCAATTTGAACCTGCAAGAAAGACACAATCTAATATGGTATAAGAACGGCAATACAACTAAATTTAATACGTGTTCTTCAACCCCACTCTTGCCAGCATCCATCGACTTGTCCCATGGATAACAGGTGCCACTCTAATATATCTCCACACTTAGCGTGGTGCCAGTCATTCGCTGCTCACTTACCGCGCAGCATCAACTCATAAATGTTTACAAGATAAAGCCGTCTTTTTCCGTCTTCTCTCTGTCCAGTCTCCGATCTTTTGAGGTTCTCCAGGTTTCAAAAAAGTAGAATCTATTGTGTACCGGCTACACCCATGAGTTCAATGGTATGATAAAGAGTGAACCCCTAACTCTTATAGTCGTTTCAATATCGTTCACAAAACTCTACCTTCGTTCACGGAAGAAAAAGTCACACCTTCATTTCTCGATCCCCAACCTTTTTTCAATAAAATTGTGTCCCACTTCTAGAAAACAAAATTCATGTATCCGTAATACTGACATGAAGAAACATCCGCAATACAGATTCCGGAGGTCACCCCTTCTGACGCTCAGATTCCGCCACAGCCGGCCTGTACAATATTTCTCCAATTCGTGCATAGGGAAACCACAAGACACGGCATTTTGCCAATAATCCTCCTATCACATTGGCTTCAGCTCGACTCTCCAAAACAAAGAGAGAGAGAGAAAAAAGAAGGGAAAAAAAACACAGCCACATGCAGAGCATTGCACATTTACCACGTCAAGAATTCGCCCTCCCAACGACTACCAATTTCTCAAAAAGCGCATCCCAACGTCCCACCACCCCTCCACCACCACCACCCCTCCACCACCACCACCGCCGCCCTCCCAAATTGCACAAAGAAAAATGCCGCAATGCCACTCCACCAAAACCACGATTTTGACCTAGTCTCCCAAATCAAGAGAACTCGTCACTTACCCGTGATCGCTCCCCAATGCCCCAGTCGCGTCGCGTCTCCTCCCCAAACTAACCCTAAAATCAGTTATTACTAAACCCAATCTGGCCCCCAGGGTCGTTCCTCATCATCACATCGCCCGCCCGCAACCCCCACCCACATCCTTGTTGAGTCCGATCACACAGCCTCGGTAGCAACTTCGCTCTTCTTTTCTTCCAAACATCCCTACCTCACGAACTCCCCTTTCAAAACGCACAACAACGACAACACCAACAGTCGCCACAACTGATTCTCTCGTTTCTTATATCCCGCGGCAGAACGAGAAGAGATTCCGGTATGAGCAAGCGCAAGGAGAAGCACTTCGTGTGTCCGGATGCAGGCAAGCGGGGCTTGGGCTTGGGGTTGCAGAAGCGAAAGCGAGGACAAGAAAATAGTGGCAAAGGGCGAGCGGGGGTGACTTTGCTTTGCGATCCTTCTCTCTAGGGCAAAGAGGACGAGGGGGAGGACGACGACGACGACGACAGAAGACGACGGAGTCAGCTGGGTTTGCTGCGAGATAGGGTCTTCGTTGCAACCGCGCGGCGTACCGCGCGCGATACCGGGTTGGGATTTGGTACGGGGACGGACGGATTCTTCGGCCTTGGCAAGCACACCTGGACCTCTTTAATATCACTTTCACCTATATTTCCTATTTCTAATTTTTCACCCAAGGAGAGGCGGCATGAATCATACAGGACAGACTTTTGAGTCTCCCTTGACCATACAAGTGAGTTTTCCTTTGTCCTAATTGTGAAGATATTTATTTTTTTGTGATTGGATTCTAGATTCACTCATAAAATAATGTGCAAATTTAAGAGAGCATGAGTTCAAAGCTCAAAGTTTGCTTTGTATGGTGAATGGAGACTGTACATTATATCGATTGTATTACATTGTTACAAATAAAATCAAGAGAGAATCTTCTTTCAATAGTTCTCTAATATCACATCTTTAGCTTTCTCAATACATCCTAGGAAATAAATTTAATGGTGATTGATGTTACTCAATTTTAGTGGCAGGAAGAATCTCTAGTTGATGGCTCTTTCAAATTTGCAAACACCAGATACTATCATACCAATGCTATCATACCAATGCCTACAATGACATTATTCAATTTGACTTGAAAAGGAATCTTGAGTTGGTGACCCTTTGCAACCTAAAGAATAGATATACAATCACTATCAACTATAACCATCCAAAGTAATAACTATAATCCCTTTGGGGGACTAAATGGATGTATAAATAAATTTGTTAGATGGAAATTCTAGATACATTGAAAAAGAAACTTTGGATATAAAAAAGCAATTCTAGGGTATTGTTGAGTTTAATCAATCGCACTTGAAAAGGAATTTAGTGACTCTTTCAAGTTTCTTAAAAAGAGAATTTGGACATAAAAGGTCAATTAAGCATCCATGTTGATGTCATTCAATAGAGTTCATAATGATGATTTTCATAAGTTCATTAAAGGTCAATGTTGGGTATAAAGAACATTCAATGTTTGTAGTGACTCTATTCAATGAACATTGAGACCGCATGTCATTCTTTTTTGTTATAGTAGAACTCCTATAAGTACACCCTCCATGAATGAATAAACCTTCGTAAAGTATTAGGTCTGAGCGGTCCTGGCTTCTGGAATAAAAGAAGTGGTGGCACTTAATGAGAGCAGGGTAAGTCATGAGTGGTGGACCTCATCTTGTCAAAAAAAAAATGTTCTTGTTAACAAACTTTGTGGCTTGAAGATGTGACATGTGTACCGCGAGGGCAACTTCCTAGGTAGTATGGACCCTCTCTAATGCCTTAAACCTCTCTAAAGTAATTATGTCAAGTAGTTTGGGAGTTTGTGCAGTTAAAGGAGTTCTACTCTAGAAGAGTCATTGTCTCAAACATGATTGAACAATGTTACCACATGGGATTAGGAAGCTCTTTATATCACCTTCTTGAATATTATATATATATATATATATATATATATATAAGCATGGAATAATTATTATGCAAATTCCTTTGGTGCATAGTCATTTCTATGGATGTATTCAAAGTGATCAAAAAAAATTTGTTTGTTTTTTACTTTTATTTATTTATAAATTAGAATATTAAAGTATTATTCCCTTAAGATTTTGCAAATTTGTTGTTCTCTTATGTCATTAATTATTCAATGTTTGATCTTTATTGGATAGAATCTTCTCAAAGGTCTTAAACTAGATTAATTTTTTCTATTAGTTTAAAAATATACTAATTTAAAATGTTATAAAAAAAATTATAAATATTCTAAGAAAAATCTAAAAATATATGTATTTCTTGCAATCACCTCTAGTATTTCACCAACACTCAAAAAGAATGCATCTTATTCAAATCTCACAATCTATTTTTAAAGCATCATATTCCACAATGTTATCATTATATTTAAATATAATATTAACCCCTAAAGTCCCATTGTCCCCTCGGAGGACAAAATGGATTTCAGGTAGGCTCCTACAGTCCCAATATTTTTGTGATTTTCTGAATTTTTTTTTTGTGAAGATAGAGAATCACATTAGCTTTCCAAAAATGTAGTTTTTATTTCAATCAGTGCTTGGGAGCAAAAGTTATGGCATAAAAAACCCAAATTTTAGTTCAGCGGGCAAAAAAAATTCCTCAAAAAAATTTTAATTAAAAAAATTTTAATTAAAAAAATTTTAATTTTTTTTCATATAGATTTTATTTTTATTTACATGGGAAGCTATGATTCATTCCATTTGGATTTGTTATGCAAAAGTTATGGTCAATCTTATTTTTCGGGCAATTAGAGCATCTTTTTGAAAAAATAACTCTTAGGATTCATTTTTGAACTCAATTTTAACAATTTTTTTTAGAAAAAAGTTACAGAAGGGCAAGATTTCTTGCTAGAACAATCTCACTGTTGAGATTACTATATTTCAATTCTATCTTAGAGCTATTAATGATTTAATTTTTCCTTCAATCTTGAACCTACTTCTACTTAACAATTTTTTAATGAGTGAAAGCTAAGTGTTTCTTTTCTTTCTTTTTAATTTCTAGATTCTCAACTCAATTCTTCATCATATAAAATTAGAAATTCAAAATCATTAGAGCAAAATTTGAAGTTAAAAAGGTTCAAAGCCCCCAAATGTAGTTGAGCAAGGTGCAAAAAAACTAATTTCCTTTACTTTAAATGCAAATATCTTGCAATCTACATGGTCAAAATTTCTGAAATTTCTTCTACACATTTTTATACTAGTCTAGTACAAGATCCTACAGTTAAATATGCAAAAAAAAACATTAATTTTTTTTTGCTCTTTGCTTTAGAAATGGCAGTTTTGAGTGGTTTTTGATGGAAAAATGGCCTTGGGACTTTAGGGGTTAAGAAGATAACCAAGCATAAAAATATATTGAGATCATATTCTTGACTCCTAAAATTCAAATTATTTCTTTAACACCTAAAGTTCTTTGATGTTTAGAAGCCTAAAATTATTTCAAAATACTTATATCCAAAGTAAGGCTAAATTCAAATTACTTCTTTAATATTACTATTATTTTCAACACAATGTTACAAACTTTGTACAACTATGTACAATTTGCCTCCAAGAGTGTCTTGACACATCCATTTGGATAGCCATGGCTACATGTTTTTTCCAAAATTTAAGCAAAAAAAATCTCTAAATTTTTTTAAGCCAACGATTATAAACCACATCAATAATGTTGATAGTGTTTGCAACCATTTTAGTAATAACTATATTTATTATTAATCATTCATCAAAGAGTGTCATTTATTATTTCAACTAAAAGGATCTATTCATAAACTTTCACTTGGTCCCTACGTATTGAGAGGCATATTTTGGATTTTTAAACAATTTTGAGTAGGCAATTGCAATGCCAAATTTTTAATCCTATGGTTGAAATTTTTATAGAAATGAAGAAGATTATCTTGAATTTTATTAAATTGCATAAATTATGGATTATTTGTAAAAAATAATATCCAACTTAGATATGTAGTTTTCATCATAGGCAAGTCATAAAACTAAAGAAACTTTTTTTATTTTTTTATTTTTATTTTTTATTTTTACCCCAAGATTCTTCAACTAAACTTTAAAATAGGCCATCAATTTTCACTAGTTTTAAGATATATAAATTTTATTAGAAATACTTTTTAAATAAATTACACATGGACAATGGCATATAAAAAAAGGGGTTTCAAAATTCAACATAGATGTCTTACAATCAATGAGGTTTTCCACATAACTTTTTTATTATACAATATATATACTTCAAAGAGCTAACTGAATGATCTTAATGGAAGATTAAATTTCTTATTAAAATAAAACAATAATTGCATATATTGCAACCATGTTTAACTTCATAATTTCAAATCTCTTAGTAAATTGTTCACAAAATAGTGAGTTGAAAAAATAATAATAAAACATGCACTCACTCAAAGATTGAAAAAATACTAAATCCTAGTTTTGCAATGGCTTGCCTAAATGATGCAGAAGCTTGAATAAATTTTTTAATCACTTACAGGATAAATGTCTATCAATGTTTAATAGTTATTTAATTAATGTCAGTGATATTATAAGTAGTGTGGTGAAAATTAGAGAACGATTTGTATGTAGAGTGACTAATACTAAATATCATTTTAAATAGTATGGCTTTATGCCAATACAAAAAATATAAAGAAATCTCCCTATTCTAGCTATTTTTTATATTTTTTGTATTTATTTTTTTTCTTAAAAGCTCTTTATCCAAAAGCCTAAATTGCATAAAATAAAGTCAATGTATCCATCTTTTTGAACCCCTATAGGTCTAAGGCCATTTTTCTATGAAAAAACATTCAAAATTGCCCCTATTGTTGCATTCATTAAAATTTTCAACAAGATGTTTTTTTTAATATAATTGTAGGATCTTATAGTAGACTATTAGAAGAAAAAGTGATAAAAAAATTATGACATTTGACCCTAAATATTGAAAGACATTAGCATTTGAAATAAAAGTTAGTTTTTTTCAATGTGCTTGACAATTTCAGATGCCTCTGACCATTGATTGTAGCAAATTTTTGCACTATAGATTTTGAATTAAAAAATCTGGCATACTAAAAATGATGCGAGTCATGTCTCCAAAAAAATTCAAGCCAAAAAAAGACATGGAGCACATCCCAATTTGTTTTGCAATGCAACAATGTCCAAGAATTCACAATGCACAATATAATTTTTTGAGCACATTTGCCAACACATAATTTTGAAACTTGAAAATCCAAACGATAGATTGAAAGATATATTAATGCTTTACAAGTTCCAAAAAAAAAATTAAAAAAAGAAAAGAAAAGCTCTACTACCTATAGAATTTAGAAGGACTTTGTGAATAATATATAAGCAATGGCTTTGGGCAACCTTTGGAAAATGGTTTCATTTGCGTTCCTAGTTTTTTCCCTCCAATGGGAACTCTAAGCTTGATTTCCTTCATCCACCTTGTTTCAAGGCATCCGTATAGTGGTCACACCTAGAAGGGGTGCCAAGTGAGGTATGCAATGTGATGTAATTTTGTTGCTTGAATATTAAACTACAAATTTTTTTAATTTTAATCCATTGAGAACTACATCATATGACTTTGAGAGCATTTTGAACTTATTTTGAATTTTCAAGTGAGAAGAGAAGCTCTTTATATTCAATTCATTATATGGGGTGGTAGGAGGTAGAACAACCCATGTGGAATATGTAAATTAGAATTAGTAGGAGCTCAACCACTTGTAGTTAAGTCAAACTTAGAATTTGTATTTGAAGTAAAATTTTAGACCTCATTTAGGCATAGTACAATAACCTTTTCCAAATAAATATGAAGTTAGAGAAGTTGTAAATCAAAATAACTTTCACCTCCAAAAATCCATTTGAGATTTCAAGCCTCCAATCAAAAGTTATGAACTAATTTTAGAGAAGGGTTGGAAGGAAATGTTTTTTGACATTTTTGGATGATTTAAATCTCAAATGGATTTTTTAAGATGAAAATTATTTTGATTTTCCAACTTTTTATCCCCTAAAGGTTTTTGACTATGTTTTCATCAAAAATGCTCTAAAACTGCCATTTCTAATACAAGTACCAAATTTTAAGAAAAAAACATTTTTGGACAAATGTAACCATAGGATCTTGTAATACGCTGGTTTGAGAAGATGTGGAAAAAAATTCAGAAAATTCCACCGTATAGATTGTAAGATATTCGCATTTGAAATGACAGATATCCTTTTTTTGCCCCTTGCAAAAAAACCGGGCAGCTGCACTTCACAAGGTCAGATCTTTATGAAAAAAATTTCAAAATGGTTGTAACTCTTTGGACTCATTCTTCAAGGCAAGCTTTCTATATGCTTGAAAACTTTTAGATCATTTGGAATTGTACAACATACAGGAAAAAAATTGTAAGTAGAAAAAAGTAAAGAATGATTCAAAAATGCTAAATTGTTAATCATTTATTTATGGAACTAAAAACTGCCAATCCTAGTGGTTGACATGTTGTAATAAAAAATCTAAACCTAATATTTTTATTTTTCTCCAAAAATATTAAAAATTGAGTAAAATAAAGGACTTTAAAGTTTATTTTAGAATAAAGATTTCGCAACTATTTGTAAACTACCCTCAACTAAAACTCCTTATAACTTTCATCTCATTAATCAAAATGGAATGATTCAAAGTTTTTCATGTATATAGAAATCCAGAAACATAGTTTCAAATTTTATTTTTTCATAAAAGTGATTTAAAAGAAAGCTTTTTTTATTGCTTGGGTTGCCTGCCAAGCAATAGAAACCACACATCATTGAATAACTTTTTGACAATGTAGTCAAAAGTTATGAAAATTGTTGGGCCTTAAAAAAATGTTGTGTTAAAATTCCAAAATTCCAAAATAAAAAATTACATTTGTAATGAGTTGCCCAAAATCACTATGTTGCCATAAAATGCACTTTGGTCCTTTAGGGATTATTGTTCAATTTTTTGGGGAAAAAATTATTCTTCTATATCTAAATAAGGTTTAAAATTATAATTCAAACACAATTTCTAAGTTTTGTCAATGAGCGGTCAAGCTTTAGTCCTCAAATTATCCCATACTTTTTGAAGATTTATGATGAACATTAACTTTCATTATAAAAACCACCTCTCCACCTTGTCTTCTCTCCAAATGCCAGTGAAGCTAATCCTACATTTTGCCAACAAGTTTGACAAATTTGTAAAATTACATTGGTATTTCTCATTTATTTGTAGATTTAGTTCTTGAATCTTATAATTTTTGCCATCAAACCATAGCATGAAATACCTAGGGCTTTGACATAGCAATAGATTGGCCAGTGGTCCCAACCCTTCACCCATTGCCTATCCCAACTTCCATCCTTTTGACAAGCACATCCTATGCATTTGTCCCTAGCTTTAGTCAACCAAATATTGGCAGCCTAGGATTCCCTTGAAGTTGAAATTTGCCTACCCCCCCTAATTTATTCATCTAGCATTGGGTTGAAACAAAATATTATATGATCATGAAGCTCTTGCAAAACTACAAGTCCTCAAAAAGTTCTTAAAAAATCAAGTAAAAATTCAGCTCTTAGGAACCTACCTGAACTCCAAATTGTCCCTCCAAGGGACAATGGGCCTCTACAGGTTAAATACTTTTCCACAATACCTTGTACCTCTTGTATATTTCATTATATTGGAAATCTTATCAAAACAAAAAAATGGTCTACTTAAAAGTTATCATTTGCAAACTATTAATTCTCATTGTCGTGTGAGTGTAGGATGTTTTTACCATCAATTGAATATTTTAACCACTTAACATTGAAGATCATGGATTATGGTTTGAAAATGACCAATTCTTGATTAATATAATTATCATAGTGACTTTTTTATATAACTAGAAGCAATGAAGAACATTCCATGTGCTAGTAAAAATAAAATAAAAGTGGGCACATTATATTTATGTAATCCATTCAAAACTACTTCAAAACATGACAACCACTTGTGAGGCCTTTTGGTCGCTTTAGGATTACAAATGATTCCATTGCCATGTGGTCAAATATCAAATCTAATCTCAATTTTGCCTTTTTGAATTAATTATGAGTTCAATCTTATATTTTTTGAAACCATAGTAGGATATTATATGTTGTCTACAAAATTTGACAGTTTCTATTGATTTTGTAAAAAATTGTCTTTGATATGATTTTAAAAGCAAAAAGTGGAAATTAATTTGTAAATATAACAAAAACCAATCCAATGACTTTGACTTTCTTTAAAGTTCAAATTGCGATGAAAAAGATGTAAATTACTCAAGTAATTATTTTTATTTTTTGCACCAAATAATTACTACTATCAAGTTAAATTGAGTCTTTAATTATCAATGTACAATTGGCAGATAAAACTTTAATATTATCCACACATAAATTTATTTTTTCTATGAATTTTGATATATTAAAAAATGATGGAAAATCTAATTAGTGTGGTTTTCTGAAGTGTAGTTAGTATGGAGATAATGTTAATAAATTATACAAAAATGTGACAATTTTACCAAAAATGAAGCTTAGATTTAACAAGCTTAATAACAAGCTAATAACAAGCTTAAATTTAAATTCTCTCTATATATATTATTGTATGATTTGGATTTTACTACATCGAACTTGCAATTGCAATGATTCTTTGAATTTTCAGAAAACGGAATGAAAACAAAACAAAACTTTTTGTGTTCTTAGTTAACCCCTAAAGTCCCATTGGCCCTACAAGGACCAAAATGCAACATTGGGTAGGCTCATATGGTCTCAATATTCATCATAATTTACTAAAACTTATTGTTAAGCTAAAAAAACACATACGCTTCTTGGGAATATAATTTTTATTTCAATCAATGCCCGGAAGCAAAAGTTATTGCACAAAAAGCCAAAAACAAAGGTCTGTGGGCAACCCCCCAAAAATAAAAATAAAGTCAAAAAATTAAAAAAATTAAAAATTTCCTAATACATTATATTTTTGTCTACATGTAAAACTTTGAATCATTCTATTTGGACTACTGTAGTGATGAGGAAGTTATGGACAATCTTGTTTTGGGGGCAATCTAAGGATGTTCTTGAAAGAAACTTTCTTGTCCAAGTTTGAATGCTAATATCTTCCAATCCGTATGGTCAAATTTGATGAAATTCTTACCACAAGATCTCAGACAAGTGAAGTACAAGATCTCATGGCTAGATTCTAAAAGTAATGGGTTTTTTTTCCTGCTTTCTTGGGTGAATGCAGCAAAAATGACAGTTTTGAGTGTTTTTTGACAGAAAAATGGTCTTGGGACCTCAGGGGATAATTGATATTACAAATGTAGGGTAGGGGTCAGCACTTTTCTATTGAAATATTAAAAAAAAAAAAAAAATCCAATAGATGCTAAAAATAGAATTTTCCCAATATCTTTTTTATACCATAATTTTTTTTTTGTTTAAAAATTAAAATTAAATATTAGACCTAATTGGCATCTATTTGAAAAACTACTTTCTGCCCACCCTCTCATACAACTACAATGTGCAAAACAAAACAAAAACAAAATTAAAAAAACGAATAATTTGAAAACCACAAATTCAGTTGAGTTTGACCAAGGTGCATCCATTAAAACAGGTCAGTTTGAATGGAGGGATTGCAGGCACCGTATTGGTGGAAACAGGTGCCTGTTCCTAACTTAAAAGCGTATTATAAGTATATTATTACTGGTGCAAAGATTCTAGCCGGCCCTCTGCTCAAGGGACTTGGTCTCCCTGCTGACTGGACAGTTATCTTTCTATTTTTTTTAATTTTTTTGACACAAATGAAACGGAATTTCATTGCAAAGAATAAATAATACAAATAACCAGCCAAAAGAAGGCCTGGCGACAAGATTATCTTTTTATTTTTAGTTCTAAGGTCCACCTGACTCCATGCAGAAAAACAAACAAACAAAAAATAAATAAATAAATAAATAAATAAAACAATAGCTAACAGTACTTCGGACTGAATATACCCCTGGCTGAACAAGCTCCATTTTATCATAACCAAATCATTTAATTTCAGGTTCAGTTGCCCCCTCCCCCCCGCGCCTTTATATTGACTTTATTCTAATATTTTGCCATCCCTGAACAGTCCCAGTCTCCCAGATTCAGCTCTTGCTACAGAGGCCATTTGAGAATCTCTGCTGACATTGCATTGTTTAGCAATAGAGTTATTAATCGTAAAGTGTGTGCAATGAGGGGGCCATGAGCCGGAGTTTGAGAAAAACACAGGACACACATGACGAAACTCCTTGAAGCACCCAAACTTGGTCTGATGGAGTTTGGTGGGGTTGTTTTTTTGGTACTACCAGTGTTCTTTAATTGCACCTTCATTTGACACTCCTTTTAAAAACTAGGGTTCACTTTACGATTAATTCTAATGAGGCAAGGTCCTTTTTGCATCCTTGAAAAGGGGTCCCCTACAGTGAACAAAATGGTTTTATGTGGCTCCTCAACCAACCCCAATCTTTGAACTACTCCCTTTATTTCTAAATAATGTAGGCATTTTTATTGTATTTTTTTATATTTTAAAACCGGTATTATTTAGAAAAAGAGAGGGATTAATTGACGAGTCCTTTCCAGATGCCTAGCAAAGCATAATACCTTCCTAGCATGGGGAGGACCATGGCTTGGGTTTACAATTTTATGAAGTAGGAGGTTCATATTGCACCCATTTGAGAGCTCAATATTAATTTGGGGAGATTTGGACTTCTTCAAATTGATTTTTCTTAGAAAATTTTCCTTGAAAGACAAATGGGATTAATATCTAACCCAAGTTGTTTCATATTTTTTGGAGCTTCGTGGAATTAGTTTTTGAATTTTTGAATTACCAAAGTTGAAACATAGTAGCTACTATTAGTGTCCACCTCCTAAAATATACACTACGTTTACATTGTTGTAGCAATGAGAATGGAAAGTATACAAATAATGTACATTTCAAGAGGTGGACGTTTTAGGAGTTCAAGTGTTTTATGGCCCCCTTACCTCCTACAATATCTTCAACTTTGGTATGAAGGTGAACTAGACTATTACCACCCAAATTTCAATTCCACCCTCATGTACTTATGGTGTACATTTTTTGTTTTGAAATGTATCATATTAGGTACATAAGGGCAAACTTGAGATGAGAGAGGTTCATGTCAATAATAACACTAGTCCGACCATCATTGTGAATGCATGTGAAGAGTTTGGTGATATAGTTTGACTATCCATGCTTCATAGGCATGGGGAGGTGAGGGCTACCCTTGTTCCCTCCTTTTTGGAGATAATTCAAATCTAGTGCCAATTAGTAACTATGAATAACTAGAACAATTGGTAACCATGAAAGACAATAAATACTAGGTAAAATGTAGTTAACCACTAACAAGTTATTTAAGTAATTAAGTACTACCTTCATTTGGAAATGAATATATTCAAATGGTGACTGCAGTAAGAATGGATATATACAATTTTCAAATGAAGGTAGTAATACTTTAGTTACTAGTATGTTTTATTGTCGTGTTTCTTTAGGTGTAAAAATACAATTGATTGCTAGAATGTGTAGGTGTGCATTATTTGAGAGATATGCAGTAAAATGGAAAACTAAGCTTGTTAAAATTTTAGATTTAATGATAAAAGAAGGTTCAATTTTGGTCAAATTTAAAAATAATAATATTTTGGAATTCAATGAATGCTTTCATTTCAACTCAAAATGGGCTATTGCATTGTGTTAATCCTTAGGTTTTATTTATTATTTTTCTTGTATTTTTAATATATTTAATATTTTCTACAGTGGTAAAAATGTTAATTCTGTTTGGATCACAATATAATATATTTGCATGTTATATAATAAAAAATTATTTTGAGGATTGAATCAAAATTTATTTAATAAAAATATACTCATTTGATTATATAGAGGACATATAAACTACTACTAATACAACATTGAAGTGAGGTCACTATAGCTTACTTTTATTAATAATGATGCTTGTATGGTTGTCTGATTGAGTAGTGAACTATAATATAACATTTCAAAATATTCTTGTTGTGTACCTATATTCAAATTATACCATGATCATAAAATCTTACAATTAAAAGAAAAATGAATTGGTAAGAAAGGAAAAATAATAATGTTACTATTTTCATTGAATTTTGTGCTTACACAAGAATGTAATAACATAAAATTTATACTTTGCAAATCATATATTTTATTATTATGCTTACAATGACATTTGCGTAAACCGAGACATTTGGCCCAACTACAAAATAGGATAGATGTTTTAGAAAGTAGTGACAAACCTTGTCAAGACTAGACCCAACAATTGACCAAACCTAACAATTGATCATGTAACAAATTTGTTAGTGATTTTGACATGGAGTAGACGTGGCTTCTAACTTTTCTAGCAAAAGACAAGGAGATCAAAATTTGTGGAACTTCACTCGGCTTAGGGTTGGTAGGTTTGATGATTGTATTCACTTGGGCCTTAGCATTTAGTTTAATGTGGTTTCTTTCATTTCTTTCGTGGAATAAATTCTACTTGATTTTTAAAGAAATAAAAATAAAAATTAGTATTATATTATTTTATCAATGATATGGTATAATGTTTTAAATCTAAAATATTTAAAATTATAATTTTGATTAAATAATTTAAATTTTAAAATTATTTTTATTAATATTCTATTACTACAAATATTGGATAACAAATTTGTATAATTGCCCAAATTTTTTTATGAAAAGGATTTATGAGTTTTCAACTAATTACATCCATTTCTAAGGGATTTATTTTATTAAATAAAGTAAAATTTTAGAATGTATAATAATTATAAGGAATCCTAAATTTAGAATGAATTCTATATATTTAAAACCAAGAGTCGAGGATAATCGTTTTTATCTGCAATTGAAGGCAATTGGAAAGTAATCAGTTTCTATATGTTTTATATGGATACAAGGACTTATGTATGAAAAATGCATTTAAATTGTATAAATTGAGTACAAAAATTAAATTTTAATGAATAAATTATATATATATATATATATATATATATATATATATATATATATATATATATATATATATATACATATATATCAATAGTTAGGCATTTAAAAATTAATTATTATGCTTTTAAATATTATCATATTTTCAAGGAGCGTCGTTTATGCAATCAATGTTGATCATTGTGGGTACACTTAACTTAGATATTTTTGTGGTACAAATAACTTCTTTGAAATTAGTAATTACAATTTTTGGCCCAATGCAAGATAAATTTGCTACTATATTTGTTGAATTTTAACCCCTAAAGGACCAGCATGCGGTTTTTGGCAGTATAAAAAATTTGGGCAGGTACTTGTGACTGGAGATTTTCATATTTTGGGGTGAAATTTTAATAGAAGGTGGGCGCAAGGAGTACCTTTCATACGCACTAAATTTCATGACATTTGGAAATAGGAGTCAAAAGTTATGGCCAAATATGTTACTTTTTTTTGTAACTGGGCAGTCCGGGCAGATAAAAAAAAATCACTTTTTTCAAAAATAAAAATTTGAAATTGGTTTTCTAGAGTTATATATACTTGGAAAGCTTTGAAGTTCATTCCATTTTGACCAATGAATCAAAAGTTATGAGGATTTTTAGTTTGCGGGCAATTATAGATTCTCTATTCTGAAATAAACTTCGAAATTGTTTATTTAACTCAATTTTTTAAATATTTTTTGAAAAAAAAAAACTTCATCGGATGTAGGTTGTTTATTACAACATTACAACCATTGAGTTTTACATTTTTCAATTCCATAATTAAATTCTTAACAATTTAGTATTTTGGATCATTCTCTACTTCAGTTTCTACTTACTATTTTTTCTGTATATGTTGTACAATATCAAATGATTTGAAAAATTTTAAGCATGTAGAGAACTTGTTTAGGAAGAAGAATTCAAAGATGCACCACCATTTTGGACATTTTTTCATACAAATGTAACCTTGTGAAGTGCAGCTGCCCTATTTTTTGCAAGGACAAAAAAAAGATTTTTGCCATTTCAAATGCTAATGTCTTCCAATCCGCATAGTGGAAAATTCGAAAAAAATTTCGACATCTTCTAAAACTAGTTTAGTATAAGATCCTATGGTTACATGTGTCAAAAAAGTTTTTTTCAAAAATTTGGTACTTGTACTAAAAATGGCAGTTTTGGAGTGTTTTTGGTGAAAACATAGTCATAGAACTTTAGGGGTTAAGGTGGGTACAACCAAAGTCACACCTTGTCTAAAATTGCCATCATTACTTTGTGTACATCTCCAAAATCAATATATACGTAAGTTGAATGATTTTAAAACATCAATCCAAAAAAACTTTAACCCTCTCTAACTTTTGCATATAGTATCCAAGTCTTGAGTTATTTGATACGTTGAAACTTTGTTTTTCTTGCAACAAGAAAATACGAAAATTTGACTAGTCTAATAATAATAACAATGACTGGACATAAGATAATCAACAAGTGGCGGTTTGGGATACCCAACCCACCTTGAGCTTATGGTAGGACCACCCTTATTTGACCGATTAAGTGATTCCATGCACATTCTAAATTAGTAGAAGTAGAAGGCAATGTAAATTTACTGCCATATAGAAAGATAGAAATAATGGACATTGCCAAATTTTATTGATTTTTTTCCTTAAATTCAAATTACTATGAATTTTGGAAGCCAAAAGTTGGCCTTAGCCCATATCCAATATAGAGTCTTCCAATTCCGATCTTTCCATAACTACTTTCTAACTTAGTAAGGGGTGACCACCCACAACTGACCAAATAAGAAATCATAAACATGATGTGGAGTACAAGAGGGCGAAGGCAATATTTCCACAGGTGTAGGGATAGAAATGAGGAAGATTGCTGAAATTTGGTAATTTAAACGCTTGAACTGAAATTACTACAAAATTTGGAAGGCTAAAAGTGTGCCAGACCCATAGCCAATGTCAAGACTCTTCCAAAACTGTTCATTTAAGAGGCTACTTCTTGTTCACTTTGGCACTCCAAATCAAGCTGGTGTGTCATGAAAAGGATAGAAGAATTGATGGTTGGAAGTCAAGAACTCATGTTTGGAAATTAGTCCCAGTCTCTCTTGCATTTCTACCACCCTACTGACTGCTGATGGGATGTTGGTTGGTGATGAGTGGTCACTCCCTTACTTCCTACTTTCTTGCTCACTACATCAAGACATGTGTCATAACTTTATATTCCCAGCTTTGCAAAGGAGAAAAAATCACATTCCAAACTGTGGTTGGAAACTTGTTCCAGCCTTAGTTGGAAATAGCTACACTCTAAAGGTTGGGTATCGATGTTTGGTTGGTAATGGGTGGTTCTACCAGGTCGAGTCTACAGTAGTGCTATGAGCCTCCTGCAAAGGCTCTTGTTTTATCACTGGAAAAAACGCAAGAACCTTTTATTTGCTACCCCAATTTTTCTTTTGCAAATTTTGAGTTCATATTTGCAATCAGAGGTCCCAAATTAGCTACGGGAGATACAATTAGCACGGCACAAAATAGGGACCTTGACTGGACCTCCGCAAGACGCTCATAGCAAACTCAGGTCAGTGCTGAAGAGGTGCGTTCAGTGCTTAATTAGGATGGTCCTCCTCCTATGACAGACTTCACTGAATGACACGTCACCCCCACATGCAAATTAGTCAATGTAAGTTAGTCAGTAGTGATGCGTCCACGTGTCAATCCACGGGCATTCAAAAGTCAAATAGGAGGAGATATTTTGGAGGGAGTTTTAAGTTAACTTACTGGAACTAAGGTAGGAGGCTCTGAAATGGCACATCTAAGGGCTGGTCCGCCTTTTTCGTGTATTTCATTGGACGGGAATAATTTTAACTCATTTTTCAGACAAAAAGAAATAGATGAGGTATCTAACCCAAGTGGTTTTGTATTTTTTCAAGTATATTTGAGTTACTTATGAATTTTCAAACGAGTTGGGTTATAGGTCCCTATTTATGATCCTAGGTCTTTTGTAAATGGTTCACTTGCAATTATGAAGAAAGATGGGGAAAGCAAAGCGAATGATTGGCTCTTGCAATTGATAATGCTTTTTTCCTTGATTCATTCAATGAATATACATGTCAATTACAGAACCAACTCATGTCCATTTCATAGCCATTTGTAGGGTCGGTTCTTAATGCCCGCTCCATTTGAGAGCCTCCTACCTTGTGGATTGGAGCTCTATTTGGACAAGTGGGGATATTGAAAGTGGAACACTTCCACTTATCAAGATTATCACGCATCTAGCCTATCTACCACATGGGGAAGGTTGAGGAAAAAATTTGCCCATGTAGAGAATTAAATTTTAAAAGAATTTCATAAATTTTTGACATTTCTTTCTCTCAAAAATAAAACTACCTTGAATTTTTATCCGTAAAGATTATGTTTGTCCAATTCTCGATATATAGGCAAACATATTTCCAACCATAGGTTGATTACAAAATTGATGTAAGTGATAATAGTGGTTTTCAATTTACATGTTGTGATCATTGTATGCTTTTAATGTACACCTCCCAGACATTTCTGTTGATTATGTTGGTCTTGCTCTCATTGAGCTGTCACTTGAACCATAGCTTGATCGAAATATAGAAGCCTAATTTGCAAGAATGGGAGATTAGTTGGAAATGGGTGATATCCTTTACTAGTAAGGAATGTGCACCTTATGATCACTTAGTTGTAACTAAGTAAATTGAATGGAATTAGAATGAAGGATTCTTGTTGGCATTTGAGTATCATTACAAAAAATTTCAGCCCTCAGAAAGGCCGCAAGTTTTGCAGGGCTGTGGTGCAATTAGGGAAAAAAATGTTTTAGTTTTTAGTTTTTTTTTAAGTTCTTTTTTGGGGGGGGGGATCTGACGTGGCACTACTAGTGCCACGTCAGACTGGAGAATTTTTTAATTTTTTAATTATTTTTTTAAATTAAAAATAAAATGATTTTTTTTTTTTTTTTTTTAATTTTTTTTCTGTAACTGCACCGCGGGGTGTGCCGAAAAAGCTTTCTAAACAGCCTTATGGGTGAAGGAAATTCTGACAAAAAACAAGATTATGATGAGAAAGATGAAGCCTAACAAGGAAGGCCTATATTTTGTCAAAACTCCTAACAATGAGAGATTGTCCTATGCAAAATCTCATCCAAAAATGGATGAATATATGAACAAAGAATGAAAAATTTGTAATCACCCATTACGCAGATTCTACTTGTGAAGGAGGAGATTACCAAAAATAGTGTGCCCGTCTTTTGAATAGGACAATTCTTGGTGGGAGGTATGTAAACTAGAAAGAAAAGGTGTGTTTGAATATAAAGAAGTTTTTACTTCTAAAATTTACTAGATAGGATCATGAATATATATATATATATATATATATATATATATATATATATATATATTTTTGAACATGGACAATTTCCATTAATCACGGAAACAAAACAATGAACCAGCAGGCACAGCCCACGGCGAAATTTTTTCCTTTTCTACAACTTTCACACACAAGAGCCCTTCGCTATAACTATTTTCGAGTGTGTGTTTATATTTTTTTTTTAAAAACGATCAGAACCAAACTGCGCAGCAACCACCAAATAGAAACTCAAAGCCAGAGCCCGAGCAGAAAGGGAGACAGTACGCCTCTCAGTCAAAGGATCCAAGCTTTGGCCGATCGAATTTCCAGGTGATGACTTGCTGCCGTCTGATCCCGAAGAAGCTAGTTTGTAGCCACACATTGTTGAACCTTCGGAGGAAAGTATCGACCTTGTCCAGATAGAGTTCGCAGAGGTTTGTAACCTTAAGCCAGGCAGATCTGGCATGGTCGAGAAGGGCCTCCCACAAGGTCTATTCGAGTTTTTGGGCCGGCCACGGTGAATTGTTGAAGCAGCATGAGTTGCGATCCAGCCAAGAAACCCACAGAACCGATCCTCTAAACAGTGACCACATTGTGGACCCCTTCCTCAAGTGCCTGGGTAGCTTGGATCCAAGCACACACTGTTGCCAGGTAAGCGAGTGCCACTTGCCATTGCCCGTCGGAATCTCAAGCGCCCTGTAAAGAACTGTCAAAGCAAAATCCCACGCATGTCTTGTTTTCTCGCAATTATGGAACCGATGAAGAATCGTCTCATCTATTCCCATTTGGCAACTGTTGCACGTAGTGGAAATGTTAGGAGCTGCTACCTTCCGCCAGCAATGAACGGCAACAGCGCAATGGAGCACTGACCAAATGAAACCAACATCTTTTTGAGGGCGATTCTTGTTCTAAACCTCGTTCCAATTGGGATGATATCCGGTCACCAGGTCTCCATGCCACTTCTCTGAGATTGGCTTTGAAAGAGCTTGACGAGAAGATATGAATTTGCGTCCCATCTTAGTAGTGTAAGAGTGAAGGGGGTCTAACTCGCCCCAAATCCATCTGCCAGGATCGAATAGGAGGTCTGCTACCACACCGATGTACATGGGTGGGCCGGTTTTTGGATGAATCACCCTGACCCTCCGGATCCAACCATTAGCGAGCAGCTCCTCTGACGGCTCCGGGAACCGATATATCCTCAGTGATGATGAAACAACACCAATAGTGTAACATGTAAAACCTGGAGGGATTTCAACCAGTTGTTGATTGTCTCTTACACGGGGTTTGAAGTGAGGATTGGATGCGCATACCAGGGATGGGATGGTGTCCTCTTTGTTGATGAAGATGCCCAAGTATTCTTGGGGCCATGTGACTTCGCGATTGTCCGTCATAAGGGAAATCCACTCCTGTGGAATCGAGTTTATCAACCGGTGATAAGCTTGGGCTTCATTGAGCAGTAGCCCAAAAGTCTCCCTTGCTTTGTCCCATTGCATGAACGTACGGGATTCATCTTCCCAGATATGTGAGATTTGATTGAGGCCATTTTTCATAAGTAAAGCCACCCTGTCTGTAGAAAAGCCGTGGGATCCTCCGATGAAGTGTGTCGTCCACCACAACGGAGTGGTAAGAACTTCGTCACGATTGATTGGGGGAGAAGCTGAAACATGACGAACAAGCATCCTCCAGGATCGAATGATTCGATCCTATGCACGAGATCCGCGAGTAGCTCTGAACTTGTGGAGTAAAATCCAGTGTGGTTTGGCGGGCCATGTTCCCCGAGCTTGTGGCCTGACTTGGAGAATCCTGAACCTTAGTAAAAGCTGCAGATTCGAGGATCCGGGGGTCATTGCTTTTAAGATCCACTTGGCCGCTAGTGCATGGAGAGCTTCTTCAGGATCGATAAGGTTGAGTCCTCCCGCCAATAGTGACGCACATCAATCATTCCAGCTTACTCTCGCCCTGCTTCGGTGAGTGGATCCTGACCACAAAAAGTCCCGGAGAGATGCTCTAATCTTCCTGATGCTCCCAAATGATCCTCCCCAAATACAAATGAAATACCACATAGTACTAAGTAAAACTGAGTTGACAATCACCACACGACCGACCAGTGATAGGTGGATACTTGTCCAGTAATCTAATTTCTTGCGTATTTTGGATTCGAGAAACTCATCGATGTCTGGTGTTTGTAGGTCAATACCAAACGGGGTCCCAAGTAGCTTTGATAGTTGTCGCTCAACAGCCCAGGGACACTCAATTTGAGCTAACCAAGCCACCAAGGTGGGGCTGGGTCGGGGGAAAGCCAGTAAGCCAGGCTTTTCTACCAATTGATGCGGAGGCCGGAGGCAAGACCAAATCTTTCAATCAAAGCAGATAATTGGTGGAAAATCTGTTCATCCCCGGGGATCATGAAATTCACGTCGTCCGCAAATTGGCTTATGAGTTGCTCCCCAGTTTGCTCTGGGAGTGATATGCCTGAAATGTTCCCAACTTTCATCTGGTGCTTTGCTGCTATGTTCAAGGCCTCTCCTACAAACAAGAATAAGTACGGTGCAAGGGGGCAGCCCTGTCGCACGCCTCTTTTGACCTGAAACGCATTAGTGTCTACGCCATTTATGCACACGTTTGCTTCCGCGTTGGTGAAGAGGATCTTGGCCAGGTGGATGAAGCTTGCTGGAACACCCATGTTTTCCATAACTTGGAAGAAGAAAGATAAATGAACAGTATCATAGGCTTTCTTAAAATCTAATTTCAACAGAATCATGGACTGTCTAGATTCTTTTGCCCATGCTATCGTTTCATGAAGCAACAGTGTATTGTCTAGTATATACCTTGAGGGGATAAAGGCTGTCTGGTCCGGGCTGATGATTTCTAAGAGAAGTGGCTGCAAGCGTCTTTGTAACGCTTTAGCAAGGATTTTGTACCCAACATTCAGCAGGGAGATTGGTCTCCAATTGCTAAGATCGTCGCGGGTTCCACCCTTATGCAAAAGCGCAATGGTCCCTTTGTTCATGCCCTGGGGAAGGGATCCTTGTACAATGGCCTGATGAATCATCTCGGTAAAGGCCGTCCCAATCAGTGCCCAGTATTTCCTGTAAAACTCGGTTGTAAATCCGTCCGGGCCCGGGCTCTTGTGGGAAGCCATCTCGTCTAAGGCTTGCTTCAACTTGTCCTCTGAGATAAGTTGCGAGAGCATCTCCTTTGTTGACAAGGGGAGAGAATCTGGGATCAAGTCTAGAAATTCTTTCATGGCTGAAGTTCTTTCCTGAGATTCAGGTTCGGCAGTGTACAGTGAGCTACAAAAGTCAGAGCAGGCTTTACTAAGGCCATCATGATCTCCAATAAAGTTGCCGTTTTCACCTCGTAACTGAGTGATAGCTGACGAGGAAGGTTTTTCCCGTATCGCCTTAAAGAACTCCGCAGTACCATATCTCCTCGAAGTTTCCACCTGATACGGGCACGAACTCGGAGACCATTCACCCGACGAGTTTCTACTTCTTGGAGTTTGTGTCGAGTTGAGCCTTGTCGGCTCTGTAAGTCAGGTTCTCAGGGTCGGCTTGAAGGTTAACTGTGGCTGATGAGTGCTGGTCCCTGGCCTCAGTTTCTTCCCCCGGAGTTCCTGAGCTTTCCGACGGCAAAAAGAGCGATATACCATTGATACAGCCTTTAATTTAACAAAAAAAGGAGTAGAAGGAGAGGAAGCGTGCCATGCCTGTTCAATTGCCGGCCTTGCCGCGTCTAGCCAACAGTTGCTCATTTTCCAGCGACTCTTTCGAGGTGGAGTTGTGGCAAATTCAATTGATGCCGTGATTGGAGAATGATCTGACCACGCATTATCACTCTTGATTGTATAACTGAGCAGCTTGCGTTGATTCTGGCCAGGACCATTCTTGAACAGGTAAATTCTATCCAATCGTGCCATAATTCGTTGCCCGTTTTCATGGTAATTGTCCCAGGAGAAGGGTAGGCTGCCCATGGACCGTGGATTGTCTTCCACATGGAGATGTCTTTTGAGATTCGTGAAGAGGGAACGTTCCAATGATGGAACCAAACGCCCGCATGGATTTTTCTTGTCCTGGCGAGCCTCCACCATGTTGAAGTCTCCAGCTAAGATCCATCTACAGCTAGATGGGAGGTCCCTGATTAACGTTTTCCATAATTGGCAGCGTGACGGTGAGTCATTAGGAGCGTAGATGTTGACGATGCCCATGTCCCCACCCGGAACTCCTTGGAAGATGACCCATTGAGCCCTGTTTTCCATGATCGTACCAAAATTAGTGACCAAGCTGGCTAACCTGGGAGAGACCATTGTGAGGATTCCCCCCTGACCAGCTCCAGGACCTTGAGCGTCGTTGTTGTAGCCAATGCTTGCTGGTGCTGACCATGCTCTTGCCTGTTTCCATAAGTTCTTTCCAAGGGTGTCTGACTCCAGATTCCTAAGTTTATGTTCCTGTATGAGCACGATGTCTAATTGAGGGAGAGTTTGAAGGTAGTTGCGAAGCATGGGTATAGAGACTTTGTCATTGAGTCCCCGGACATTGAATGATAAGATTTGTAAAATCATTGACGGGGAATGGGTTGTGAGGGCCTTGTAGCGGAAGCCTCAACGCTAAGCTTGAGAGGAGCTGTCCTATACCCCCAAGAATCGAATCCCTTCGGAGTATTGGCAATGGGTGGAGAGGAGGTTGGTGAGACAAGAGCTCGGGCTTTGGCTTTAGCATTTCTAACAGATGAGGTTAACTCTGCAATAGGTGGGGACGAGTTTGTTGTGGTCACCTGTAGGTTTGCAGTTATGGTTGGAGCTGGTCCTTGGGAAGGGCGAATCCTCTCCTCAGTGAGAAGTCTGCGTGCTTGGTAAGCTCGGGCATTGTCCCGTTCTTCCGCTCGATTTCTTGACTAGGGCGGTATGTTGTGAGAGTTGGAGCGGAGAAAGTTTTGTGAGGCTTCTTGGTTGGTATTCGGGGCAAATTGTATTCCTCTGGGCTGTAGGGGAGCGGCTAATTTGTTCTTAGGGCTCCATGATTCCGATCGAATGGGGGAGAAGTGTAGACTCTGCGCATCTTCAAATGCGTCCTCCTCCTGCTGTGTGGGAGCTACTTCGTCTGCGAGAGGGCAGACCTGCAATGTAAATGGCACATTGGAGGGATCGTTCGAGAACTCCTCTTCTAGGCATCCTTCCTGATCATCAAAGAAAGCAAATCTGTTGTTACTAGGCTCTTGTATGCCCAGTAGTTCTAACGTGATGTGGGCCGGCTCCATTGGAATCAGTTTAATGGTCTGCTCGGCTTGTTGAGTCGGACCTTTGTTGGTCACCCTTCGGGCTTGTTCAAGTAGCTGGGTTGCTGGTAATGAGCGCTGTGAATTCGTGCTGACAGTCTGTGTGCAGGTAAGTGCGGTATCCATGGCAGCAAGCTGACCTAAGTGTTGGGCCTCCTGTTCCTCAGCTAGGTGGGACATGTAGTGTTCAATCTCCGCCTCCAACTCCATGTCAATGTCCATGTCCGGTTGTGGGGAATCTGTTACATCCGAGATGTGCACCGGGTTATCTGAAGGAAGGAGAGTGGGAGCTACGGGGAGGGGGGGGGGAGGAGGAGAGGAAATTTGAGGTAAACTCACAGCTCTAAGTTGGCCTGGGAGAGGGTTGGCTGTATGTTGGAGGTGTGGTGCGAGGAGGGAAGATTGAGATAAGTGTTGAGGGAAACCGTTAGGGCCTGGTGTTGTTGTGCTATCTGAGGGAAGTTGGAGAATCAGAGGAGCGCTAGAGGACGATGGATGCGCTTCAATTTCTTCAATCTCCATTGCTGACGGTCCCATCTCGTCAGGGATCTCCTTGCCGAGCTTGGGTGAGTTTGTTCGCCGCTGCCTTGGGCGGGGCGTTTTCACGCGGTGCTTGCTTGAACGCCGTTCCACCAGTGTGAATCCCTCTTCGTCTTGATTGCTTGGTTGGGGAGATGGGATTTTAAATTTGTCAGTGCTGCCGTGGAGAGGGACCCACTGTTGAATCACATCCCGACGGAGGTTCGACTGTCTCTGGCTGGTGTGTCTTGAAGAAGCCAAATACGACGAGCCAGTAGGGGCTCTCAAAATACCCCGTTTGGGGCATTCACTCGCGTTGTGGATAATTCCTGGGCAGTGACTGCAGGAAGCGTCGTGGACCTTGTACTCCACTGTTATCTCAGAGTAGTGACCTGACACATTTGCCACAGACAACTTCGAGGCATACCCGTGAGCTGGGTCAATCGCAACACAAAACCTGGGATCACCTTTGGTTTGCGAGCTACAGTCTTCTTCGAGAACAGTCCCAACTACGCCTGCTAAGTTCTTGGCTTCATGCTGAACAAACTCTAATGGTAAGTTCTTAAGATTAATCCAGCAGGGGATAGCTATACTAGCAGGTTGGCAGGGATTGAACGCGGGCAACCAGCGTTGGAAGAGAACCGTACCAGCTTTAAGCCTGCATGGGGTCAGGAACAGTACTTGGCGCACGAGCTCGAACGTGTCAAGTTTAAGATAATAAAAACCTCCTCCTGCGTTTCTATGCAGAGCAAATCTAGCTCTGATCCTATCTTCAATCTCATGAATCCAAGACTCAGAACGTACCGAAGGGTCGAGTTCAACTACGAACCTTGCAATCACCACGTGTTGTCTCAGAAAGGCCGCTTCCTTCCGAATTGCCACCATGTCTAGCTCCTTGGCTGGAATGCTGATACATTCCCGAATGATTAACCCGTTAGGGTTACGTGAGGTGCCGTTGGGAAGAGGAGCGTTGCGGTCCTCCCTTTGAGGCTCCGACTGTCCTGTCAAATTAGGTCGGGAGAGTTCCGCCGCTTCAACTCTGCTCCATCTTTCGACTGGACTGGTCTGCTGCAATGTGGGCGCAGCTCTTCCGGAGGAACTGGTCTGCTGCGATGTGGGCGCAGCTCTGAGGTCTGGGCGTTCGCGGCCGAGGGCAGCCGCATATGATTTAGTTGCCATACTAACTAATTAGGTTTAGACGGAAGCTCGTGAAACTAAGTTTGGATCCTCAAAACTAATCATTTTGAGTATCAATCGCACGCAGATCACGTGAACGCAAACACTAGATGATTCAACAGAGCAATGTATAACGCGATAGTGTTTTCTCAGTGAGAATACAACTCGGAGATGAGGCGCGGCCACGCCGCTTCTCTCCAGCTCTCACCATCGCTCTACATAGAAAGATTTTATTGGATCATGAATATTTGATAGCAGGGTCTCTGTTCATTACAATTTTTAAATAACTTTTGGTTCTAACATTGTACTATGCCTCCCTTCACCTTTTATGTTCAAATTCTAAATATTGATATTAACCACTAAATACCTAAGGCCTTTTTTTAGCTTCTAATTAAATTGAATAAAAATTCAACATTTTAATAAGCTTTATCAATTTTTTTTGAGCTGCAACCATACAAATTCAAACTAGACATGTTAGAGATCACATGAAAATATAAAAGACAACAATATTACTTCTGAATTGAAAGATTATAATGTTTGATCATGAAGGTATTGAAATTGTGAAAGTGACTTGATGTTTTTCAATCCTCTTTCCATATGTCGAATCTAAAATTGAGGTCACTTAAAAATATAAGGTTAAAGAAAATAACACGTACAATCCCAATCAATTTACGGCTTCTCAAATTCTATTCTACAATTCTTTTAAATGAATTTCTAACTTGTTTTTTTTCCCCAAAATTTAGTGTATTTGAGGCTCATTTCCAAAAGCCCTCAACACTAGAAAATCAAGATTTGCAATGGATATTCTTTCACAAAATCTTGAATAGAAAAATCATAATCAATCATTTTCAAAATCAGATTTTTGATGCTAAAATTAGACTTTGCAAATAATTTGTCAACAAAAAAATATTAAAATATTAATTTGATAAGATTTTATTTTACTTCAGTCAAAGTTTTGTTGACACCAAAATTTGATGCCTCGGGCATTTAGAGGTTGACCAATAAATCTTTTTTTGCAAATTGAACCCAACAAATAAAATGGTCACTTTTGTGCCAAGATTTTTATAGAAAAGAAATGTAAACAATGAAAATTGTAACCATATCCTCAATATTATTAAATAAAAATGTAACCATGTGATCTTAATTTCACGTATATGTAAAACACATAAAAAATATTTAATCTGAAATTCTTTACCATTTAAAAGATCTATGATCTCTAAATAGAAAATAATTTTTTTTCCATTACAAATATGATTGTGTAAGTCAATTTCAAAATTCAATGAAAATTAGAAGATGATTTGCATCTATCATAAGATGTATATACTTGGGTTTAAAACTAGCATTCTTAAAATGAGAATTTGAATCAACTCATGCACCTTAGCTTGCATTGCTACAATGATTAAACCTCTAAAGGACCAAGACCTTTTTTCTGCCCCAAAACACTCAAAGTTGACATTTCTAAAGCAAAGAGTAAAAAGTTTGAATTTTTTTTGCACATCTGACCGTAGGACCTTACTCCTAACTAGTATGAGAATGTCTAGAAAATTTTTCAGAAATTTTGGTTGCACAAATTGCAAAATACCTACATTTAAAGTGAAAAAAAAAACAAGTTTTTTAGCACATTGCGGGACAAGATTATTTGACTTTGAACCTTCTTAACTTTAATTTTTTGCACTACATAGTTATGAGCTTTAA
Source organism: Antitrichia curtipendula (assembly GCA_951230915.1). NCBI lineage: Eukaryota > Viridiplantae > Streptophyta > Bryopsida > Hypnales > Leucodontaceae > Antitrichia > Antitrichia curtipendula. Next base: position 8,142,989 of record OX579639.1, on the reverse strand, counting down.
ATCTTTATGGTGGAGAATTGAGTTGAGAATATAGGAAAAAAAATTAAAAAAGACTTAATTTTCATACTTTAAAAAATTCTTTAAGTAGAAGTACAATACGTACGAGATAGAAGGAAAATCTAAATTATTAACATTTCTAAAATAGAATTAAAATGCACTAATCCCAATGGTGAGATTGTTCCGGGGGTGCTATTTTGTGAGCCTTGGAGCGTGAGCCTGAGAGCCTGTGAGCTTGTGAGCCTACAATTGCTAGCGTAAATTTTAGTGATTTTTAGGATGTGGACCTATTATCGTTGCTTAGAAATTTAGGATTTTTGTAGCTAGAGAACTTAAGAGAACATGTAAATTGACCTAAAATAGGATTAAGGGACTTCAAATCTTCTTTAGAAACCTTGTCCATATAACTTGTCTAATTTTTTTTCCTTTCTCTGTTGCAACTCAAACATCCCTAAAAAATCATGACCCCCTCTTGGCATGGAGAGGCCCCTTTGGATTTTTGAGATTTGAGTCTCTTCAAAAAAATTAAATTTTTTTTTCAGCTTTTCTTTTTCATAACTCCACCACCTCCAAAAACATCTTTTAGTAACAATTAACCCCCTTATAGAGTTTGGGATTTGAGACTTTCAAAACTTTTTTTTTCAAAAAAAATTTTCAATTTTTTTTTCAATTTTTTTTCTCTTTTTCAAATTTTTTACAACTTTGTCACCCTCAAAAAACTCTCTCGTTATCGAGAAGACCATTGGAGGTAGAGGAGCTTGGAACTCTCAAAACTTTTTTTTTCAGTTTTTCAATCTTTTTTTTCTTTTTTTCTTAACTTTGTCACCTCTAGAAACTCTTCTCGCTATCGAGAAGTTTGTTGGAGGGTCTAGGGTTCAGAACTCTATAATAAAAATACTACTACTAAAATCTAATTCAATTTAATTTGTTCTTTTTGCAACTTTGTCACCTATACAAGACTTGTCTCGTCACCGAGAGATCACTTAAGAGTGATGGAGTCGGAAAAAATTAACTAATTTTTTAATTTTTTAATTTTTTTAATTTTTTTTTTTTTTTGTGACTCTGTTGTGGCCAGGAACCCTTCTCGATACCGAGAGCCCCTTTGTTGGAATATGGGTTTGGAATTCCGAAACTCTTTTTTTCAAAAAAATTCAAGTTTTCTTCTCAAATTTTTTTTTTCAAAATTTCTCTTTTGAGGGAATTGAGAGACCTTTTAGAAAAGTCCAAGGTTTCAATTTTATTTTTTAATTCAATTTTAATTTTTAATTTTTAATTTAATTTAATTTTTGGTGTGTATGTGTGTCACACCTTTCATCGTTGAGAAGTTTTTCGGAGGGGACTAGAGGTTGCAACATTCTAAAAATTTGTACATGCCGTGGAGGTGGTGTTTATTGCATGAACCCTCTATCACTTGTTCAAAATATTTGTTTTCTTTTGGATCCCTTCAAAAGCTTGAATTTGAGCAAATAATTTCATGAGGAAAAAATATGGAGCTAGAGGTCAATTGAAATTTTTATTCACCAACATGCTGACCATGCTTCCAAGGCCATAGGTCCACGGTCATAGGTCCATCGTCATAGAGATGAAGTTTTATAGTAAATAGAATTTTTTTTAAATGACTCAACTTTTTCTTCATTTGGTGTAAAAGTTCAAAGTTTTTTTTCAATAAATGCTCTGGGCTCACAAGGTGTACGCTCACAGCTCTCAAGCTCATGCTTTTAGGCTATCAAGCTAGCGTCGTTGAGAGTGTTCTAGCAAGCTAACTGAATCATTTGGAACTTCTTTTTTTTAAATTGTAAAAATTGCATTGATAAATGAATCCTACAAGTTATTTTTCCAAGAAGATGCTCTAATTGCTCAAAAAACAAGATTGTCCATAACTTTCTTGTAACAAATCCAAATGGAATGAAGCAAAGCTTTCGATGTAGACAAAAATATGATCTATGAGAATAAAAATTCAGTTTGTTTGTTTTCAAATTTTCAAATTTTCTTTTGCTACCCCCTTCTCCCCCCTCCTCCAAGCATAACTTTTGCTTCTAGGAACCAATTAAAAAAATTATTATATTTCCATGAATAATCAATTTTTTTTCTTTCAAAAAATTTCAAAAAATCAAGACAAAAATGAGACTATAGTCTATAGGCACCTGCCTAAAATCCCACTTGTCCCCCAAAGGGACATATGGTCCTTTAGAGGTTAAAACATCTAAAAACATCAAGAAAGTCATCCGCATAAATAATCATGAGCTTGTCCTTCTAAGGCTAGAGATAACCATACAAAATTTAGACAATTTATATCACACAAATGTTAGAAAACTCACACAAGAAATCTACAAATATTTGGATGAGTTCAATCATGTGAATATATATGGAAACATGTTCTCATTCATTCATTCATTATTTGATCACATGGTCCTTTGCATTTATGTGTAAAAATATCATCTACCTTATTATTTGGGAGTGTTGTATGATCTTATGATTGATAGGCTCTCTAATTTAAGCATGGAAGTTTTTATTGACATGTAATTACCAAGAGGATCACTTCCGATTTCCAACCACTTCATCAATTTGACCCATGTGAAATATGGGAAAGGTTGAAGAAAAAAAATACAGATGAAGAGGATTCCATATTTTTTCATATTTTCATTCTGAAAAACAAAATTACTGTGAATTTTAGATGGGATGATTATGTTTGTTCCATTTTTAGTATATAGGCAAACCAATTGTCAACCATAGATTGATTACAAAATCAATGTAAGTGATAATTGTGGCTTTCAATGTATATGTTGTGATCATTGTATGCTTTCGATGTACACCTCCTAGACATTTCTACTACTCTTGTTGGTTTTGCTCTATGTGAATTGTCAACTACACCACTTTGATAAAAAAAATTAACCCCTAAAGTCCCAAGGCCATTTTTCCATCAAATCCACTCAAAACTGCCATTCCTAGAGCAAAGAGCAAAAAGAAAATAATGTTTTTTTTTGCATATTTAACCATAGGATCTTGTACTAGACTAGTATAAACATGTGTAGAAGAAATTTCAGAAATTTTGACCATGTAGATTGCAAGATATTTGCATTTAAAGTGAATGAATCTAGTTTTTTTGCACCTTGCTCAACTACATTTTGGGGCTTTGAACCTTTTAAACTTCAAATTTTTGCTCTAATGTTTTTGAATTTCTAATTTTATATGATGAAGAATTGAGTTGAGAATCTAGAATTAAAAAGAAAAGAAAAGAAACACTTAGTTTTCACTCATTAAAGAAATTGTTAAGTAAAAGTAAGTTCAAGATTGAAGGAAAAATTAAATCATTAATAGCTCTAAGATAGAATTGAATTGTACTAATCTCAACGGTGAGATTGTTCTAGCAAGAAATCTTGACCTTTTGAAACTTTTTTCTTATAAAATTGTTAAAATTGAGTTCAGAAATGAATCCCAAAAGTTATTTTTTCAAAAGATGCTCTAATTGCCCAAAAAATAAGATTGACCATAACTTTTGCATAACAAATCCAAATGGAATGAATCAAAGCTTCCCATGTAAATAAAATAAAATCTATATGAAAAAAAAATTTAAAATTTAAAATTTTTTTGAGGATTTTTTTTGCCCGCCAAACTAAAATTTAGGGTTTTTGTGCCATAACTTTTGCTCCCAAGCACCGATTGAAATAAAAATTACATTTTTGGAAAGCTAATGTGATTCTCTATCCTCAAAAAAAATTCAGAAAATCACACAAAATATTGAGACCGTAGGAGCTTGCCCGAAATCCATTTTGTCCCATGAGGGGACAATGGGACTTTAGGGATTAAGCTACCCAAGCTGTAGGAATGGGATGCTAAGTTGAAAATAACTGACCTTCTTTAAGTAATAGTGAGTCAGTGGTATGGTGAATGGTGTTGTCTTTTGAATGCATAATCACTCAGAAGATTCATTCATGTGGTTACTTCTTAATAATGATTTAATTCTTTTAATTGTCTCCCCCCCTTGGATTTGTATACAAGCCATCCATACAGATACAAATATGTATACATATACATATATGCATATGAATTCACCCATCATCGTCAAGGCCTGGTTAATTTTCCTACCTCACCCATGTTTGTATTTTCCATAATGAATCTTGTCATCAAGCGTTATGGGTTAATGGTTTTCATATGTGTTTTTATATGTATTTCTGTATTCAATATTTGTATTGCTATATCCATATTTCGCTTTTTGTATCCAAATTGATTGTCCCTCTTTACTTTTGTCCAAACGTGATCAACGGCAAGGGAGGGTGGGGTCCTTTGTCCCCTAGTATAATCAAGGGCTCCTGTTTATTCGGCCGGTGGGTTGGTGGATTTTCAGGGGTGACATCATCTTTTTAGGAGATAGTCTCTTGTTTGATGTTCTCTAAAGCAGGACCAAGTGTTGACAGTTTCTAAGCGAGTTGAGATGTGCACTCAAAGCAGAGTCCCAATAACTTTGGTGCAGTCTTTGGGTTTATTCAAAGACATTAACTTAAAACTCTGTGCGTAGCGTGTTTTCCAATGACTTGCACATCATTCAGCGAGTCCAATTGTTACTGAATTCTCCAATCCATTCATGGAAAACATCACTGGGTACAGACAGATCGATTTCTCAAAAAAAAAAAAAAAAAAAAGTTAAAAGGGTGACCAGCCATAACTGACCAAATAAGCAACTATGGACATGATGCGAGGCATAGTGAGGCAAAGGAAATATTTTCACAGGTGCAGAGATAGAAATGATGAAGATTGCCAACTATTTTTTGTAATTTTATCAGTTGAAGTGAATTTACAGTGAATTTTGGAAGGCAATAGTTACATTGGACCCATGTTCAGTGTGTAGACTATTCCAAAACCGCTCATTTCAAAGACTACTTCTTGTTCACTTTCACACTCCAAACCAAGCAGATGTGTCATGAAAAGAATGGAGGAATTGACGGTCGGAGATCCAGAACTCATATTTAGAAATTAGTCCCGGCTTCTCCTGCATTTCAGCCACCCTACTAACTGCCGATGGGGTGCTGGTTGGTGAAGGGTGGCTCTACCTTACCAGCTACCAGTACGTACTCCCTGTGTGCGTCTCTCTCTCCCTGTATTTATGTATTTACTTATTTATTATTATAACACGTGGTCATTTTATTGCACTGCACATTTGTGCACCAAAAAATTCAGCACAATGAACAGGAGGAACTGAACCAAACTGGTGAGCTTGCTTTCAGTCGGATAAGGACCGCTGTTTTGTCATGAAAATCTATGTTCAGTAAGAAATGGCTACCAGTTCAGAATTAGCCGGTGGAATTGGGAAAAAAAAAACAGTTGCAATTTCACAACATCAAAAAACAAAAAACTAGTAGAAAAAATCTACTCCCTGCCCTCTCAAAATAATATTGGTGTTTCTTTTGTATTATTGGGAGACAAAGGGAGTATAATTTTTTTAATTTGGAATAAAAAATAGAGAAAATAACTAGATTCTAATTCTGAGACAAAAGGAAGTATAAATTTTTTATTTGGAGTAAAACATAGAGAAAATAACCAAACTCTAATTTTAAGACAAAGGGAGTATAAATTTTTTATTTGGAGTAAAAAATAGAGAAAATAACTAGGCTCTATACTTGAAAATACGGTTCAATTTGGGAACTGAAAGAAAATATGGTAGCCGACCCATTTCCAACCACACCCTTATTTCCAACCTATAGACTATTATGTTTCTGTGAAGTTATGGTGCAGTTCGAGGAGTGATTGTGGCACATTATGATTGGCTACAAGGTTGTCAATATTGCAACCAATCGTTTTTCACAGTTGCAATCAGCCCTATAGTCAGAAATAGAAAGGTCTATGTGACCATTATAGGTCAAAGAAAATCTTCCACTCAAAAATTCATAATAATTACATTTTGTGTAATAAAATTTTGGAAAAATATGCAGTCCTTCCCAATTCTATTTTTGTACATGGAAAAAATTCGGCACTCAAAAACTTGCGCTCCAAATATGAGTAATTGCTTAGAGCTTCTCCACCCATTCTCGGAAACAAGGCTAGGAAAAAGGGTTGTCTTGAGCACGGTAGCTCCCCGGTTGCTTCCATCCCCCATTCATTCACAGGGAAGCAAACATGCCAAAACAAGACATTCTCATGCATCAATGACTTGTCATAACCAAAAGCCAATCAAAAAGCTAATTGATTAAAAAAAAACTATTAGATATTGCCCACAAATTAACAAAGGAACAAGATCTTGCATGAGTCAACTTGCATCTGGAGCACGGTGTCCTACCGTTTGGAGAGGGAATTGTGCCGGGACTGAGCTCTTTTTGTCCCTCCCTGGATCTGCGGTGGACCACTTTTTGCTCACCAGCCCTGTCCAAGTCCTGTTCCCCGTGAATGGGTGGCGATGCTCTTAAGTGGTTGGAAATGGGTCGTCTGCCATAGCTGTTAAAACTATAAAAACTGCGGGAACGCTGATGCAAACTACTTCCTAGCTCCGTTTTGGCCCAGTCAGAGCAAAGAATTCTCCAAATGTTGTCAAATAAAGTTGATGCAAAATAAAGTTCTGCGGGGTACAACTATGGTTGGAACACGTGAAAAAGTGGACGTGACCCAATTGTACATTTTGATTAACTTCCACAGTGCCCAACTAAAGAACTTTGCCAAGTCTGAATCGAATTTCTGCAATGATATTAGGTTTGAATCGAATTTCTGTAATAGTGAAATTAGGTTGCTCCACACTAATTTCTCAACATTCTACTCTAAATAAATATTTATTGTTTCTATACAAACATTTACTACTTTTGAATTATGTATAAGGTAGGAGGCTCAGAAATGGCACATCTAATGGCTGGTCCGCTTTTTTGTGTCTTTCATTGGACAGGAATAATTTTAGCTCATTTTTCAGACAGAGAGAAATAGATGAGGAATCTAACCAAAGTGGTTTTGTATTTTTCCAAGCATTTTTGAGTTACTTATGAATTTTCAAACAAGTTGGATCATAGGTCCCTATTTATGACCCTAGGTCTTCTATAAACAATTCACTTGCAATTCTACAGAAAGATGGGGAAAGCAAAACAAATGATTGACTCTTGCAATTGATAATGTTTTTTTCCTTGATTCATTCAACGACTATACATGTCCATTTCACAACCATTTATAGGGTCCGTTCTTAATGCCCGTTCCATTTGAGAGCCTCCTATCTTAGTTGTAATTGGGACTCATGAACCTCCACGTGTACAAATGGAAATATCTGTAGAAATATTTGTTGACTTTGATGGCTTGTAAAGTAATTTAAAAAATAAATAAACAACCTAATTGTCAAGGCAACCTAATTTCACTATTTAGTGTGGTGCAAGAAATGGAGATGGATTCTCAGGTAGTCTACAACATTCAGAAGCATGAATGATGGACTTTGCAATCTTTCAGTGTGCTAACTATTGTATGCGCTGTGCATACTTTCTCATGTCTTTGTGACAATGAAAACAAAATTAATGTGAACTTCACCAAAATTAGTGTACATTTTAGGAGGTGGGCAATTTTAGAGCCTTATGTCATTTCAACTTCAAAATTTTGTAACTATTTCCACAGAGCTCCCAAAAATATGAAATGACTTGGGTTACATGCCAATTCCACTTGTCTTTCAAGAAAAATTGATTGAAAAATATTTCAAGATGAATTACCTCCCAAAAATTCAGTTCCAACCCTTAGTGGGCAAATTATGGACCTCCTATCTTACTTGTGGTTCCTTCATAAAAATTAGTGTGTATGGTTTTGGATTTTGGGTTTAATCTGATTTCCTCCTCTAGGGTGATGCTCCCGTCTTTAGCTAGTTGTTCTTGGTGTCACTCTTGGAATAAGGGTCCCTCACACTATGGCAGAAGGTCAAGAGTCCGTTGATTTCCACCAATCAGATTTCAAGAATCCAAGAATTCTTGAAATCTTGGCCTCTCGATCCAAAAGCCGTTGCCCTCCAAATTGATTATTTTTTATTTGTCTATGGCCTTTGGAGGCTTCACACTATGGCTGTCCAAGTCGAGAGGCCATAGAAGTGAATGGCTAAGTTTTGGGTGAGAGTTTAAAGAAATGTCTATTTATTGCCCATTTCTTTAGACTCTTAACCCCTAAAGTCCCAAGGCCATTTTCCCATCAAAACCCACTCAAAACTGCCATTTCTAGAGCAAAGAGCAAAAATAATAATTTAATGTTCTTTTGCATATTTAACCATAGGATCTTGTACTAGACTAGTGTAAGAATGTGTGGATGAAATTTCAAAAAATTTGACAGTGTAGATTGCAAGATATTTGCATTTAAAGTGAAGGAATCTATTTTTTTTGCACCTTGCTCAACTACATTTTGGGGCTTTGAACCTTTTTAACTTCAAATTTTTGTTCTAATGATTTCTAAATTTAATTTTTGAATTTCTAATTTTATATGATGAAAAATTAAGTTGAGAATCTAGAAAAAAAAAAAAAATTTAAACACTTATTTTTCACTCATTAAAAAATTGTTAAGTAGAAGTAGATTCAGGATTGAAGGAAAAATTAAATCATTAATAGTTCTAAGATAGAATTGAAATATACTAATCTCAGCAATGAGATTGTTCTAGCAAGAAATCTTGACCTTGTGAAACTTTTTTTTTTTTAAATTGTTAAAATTGAGTTAAAAAATGAATCCCACAAGTTAGTTTTTTAAAAAGATGCTCTTATTGCGCAAAAAATAAGATTGACCATAACTTTTGTATAACAAATCCAAATGGAATAAATCAATGATTCCCATGTAAATAAAAATAAAATCTATATGAAACAAATTTTTAAATTTTTAAATTTAAAGTTTTTTTGAGGATTATTTTTTGCCCGCCAAACTAAAATTTGGGGTTTTTGTGCCATAACTTTTGCTCCCAGGCACCGATTGAAATAAGAATTACATTTTTGGAAAGCAAATGTGATTCCCTATCTTCAAAAAAAAAAATTTAGAAAATCACAAAAAATATTGAGACCGTAGGAGCTTGTCCAAAATCCATTTTGTCCCCTGAGGGGACAATGGGACTTTAGGGGTTAACCATAGTTTAGGCACAACCTCTTCACTTGGATGGCTATATTGTAAAGGGGCCCTAACAAAACAATCAATAGCCTTCAGTGAGGTTGCCTTTTCTTCTTTGGAGTCCTCATCCACAAGATTCATCTTGACATCATTAATTTAAGATTTGGTACCAAGATGATGGAAGTACATTTATAGTATGCCTCATTATTTTTTGTTAATTTTAGGACTGGCATAGAGTTGAACAAATAATTGTAGAGCAAAATGGTTTGTCAAAACTCGAGAGAATTAAGTGAAGAAGCCCATTACACCAATGCAATTCTATCATTTGCCACCAAAAATACATTTAGATATTACAATGAATGGACTACATCCTTCACATTGGTAGGAGTGGAAGGTAGAGACACCATTTTTATATTGAAGATGAGAGTTTGACAATTCATTGTCAAAACAAAAATAATGTTTGGAGTAAAATTTTATACCTCATTGAGGAATAGAAGAAAAACTTTTCTCAAAAAAAATTGAACTACAAAAAGTTGTTAAATCAAGTTAAATCTCATCTCCAATTTTATTTTGAGATTTCAATCCTCCAATTAAAAATTTATGGACAAATTTCAGACATGATGTTTGAAAATGTAAAATAAAAATGTCCCTTCCAACCCCTCTTTGAAATTTGTCCATAACTTTTGATTAGAGACTTGAATTCTCAAACGAATTTTTGGAGATAAAAATTCACTTAATTTCCCAACTTTGATAAGTGCAAAGTTATTTGAGAAAAAGTTATTCTACTGTGTCTAAATGAAGTTTGCAATTTTACTTCAAACACAATTTTTACTTTTGACTTAATTATGAGTGGTTGAACTCCTACTCATTCTAACTTATATATTCCACATGGATTGTGTTACCTCCTACCAACCCAAATCTCTCTATATAGCTTCTCTTCACACTCTAAAATTCAAATTATTTTTGACATTTGTATCAATGCATGCTACATGTTCAGATCATTATTTTCATTGAATAAAGAATGTTAACTGTCTATACATTTTTAATGTATTGGAACTTACTTCAATGTACACTATACAGTTGGGCACCATTGGACTTACTTCAATACTTTGACAAATATTGACGTGTGTAATTTAGTTAATGGTGGGTGTGAAATATTCTACACTATTTCATCCTTTGGGTGAAATGATGTGGAATATTTCACATCATTTTGTCAGAGGAAAGGCAACAGAGCTCATTGCTCTTGAATGTTATGAAACTTTGAATTTCTAAAAGAAACAAAAATAAATGTGGACAAACATTCAATAAGGGTTTAAGCTAGTTAGTTGTAAATCAATGACCCTCGCTTTGAAATAATATTGTTTCAATGGTTTCACAGTCCAATATTGAAAGTATGTTGTTACTGTACAAAAACTATATTGTAACAATATAGTTTCAGTGGGAATGCATTGTTCCCATTGAAACTAAATTGTTGCAATATTGCTTTTGTACTCAGATAATACACTTTCAATACTAGATGTGAAACCATTGAAATAATATTGCAACAATACTAAAAGAGTACGGGGATTAGTTCCGGATTTATGCTTCAATTTTTTCAGTTAGTTGTCCAGGACCTTTGGAATTGGTGGTTTGGGGGTCCTATACATACATTATATCTCTAGAATACAATCCAAGATTTTAAACCCTAAAGGATTTGTTGTTTTTTCTTCAATGAGACATTGTCAAATATTGATTTTTCTAGTATGTTATTTGAAAATGGAAATGGAAACTTTTTCTTAAAACTTCAATCACACAAAATTGAAGTAAAATATTTTTTAAGAGTGTGAAAAAATTTCATCCCATTTGACCATGCAGATTGAAGGATTATAACATTTGAAGTGAGATTTATTTATTCATTTTCATTTATGCAGGATTTAGGCCCTTTTGGAGTAAATTTTTTGCTCCACACAAAAATGAGGATTCTAACTTTTGATAAATATATGATATTAGTTTCATTCATGAAAAAATTTAGTAAAAATATGGAGTCTAGCTTACTCTAAATCATCTTGTAATGCAAGGACATTAAATGAATTGGTAATACACTAGTCATTTTTTGATGATTTCTTATGCAATGAGGAATTTTTTTAATTGAATGGTCAAAAGTTAGAGACAAACATTTGGGATATGTGAAAAAAAATTCAAGAATTTTGACTTCACAAATTGCAAGGAAATAGGAAACTTGAAGTTAGAAAAAAACGTTTTTTTCCTTGAAACCACACTAGAATAGCTAACAAAGTTTGACTACTCTTAGAATGTGATTTGAAGACTAAATTTTCTTTTGGAACAATTGTATGCCATATTTTATTGGTTACATACATGCCAAATTTCAAAAGTTGATAAGCTTTTTTACAAGAGATTCCCAATTTTTTTTTAAATTGCCCAACCTACTCTAAAAGTTCAGGGCAACAAAACTTTTGATCCAGGTATTCAATTAGAAAAAAAATTAATTTTTCACCAAAGAGGTACTTGTTTACACAATGTTTTCAAATTTTATGAACATCGGACCAAAAATGACTTTATAGGAACTACCCAAAATTTCTTGCATATATTGAACGAACACTTGCTGGTCCTTTAGGGTTAAATAAGGTACATAGGAATCTAGTTACAATACCATATACAAAAATCTAACTAAGTTACCGGATGTTGACATGCAACATGGCGCTACTGAACTTTCTTTAAATTAATTAATTTTTATTGAAGGACATTTTTTCTAGTTCTAGCATGAAAGATGAACTTGTATGGATGATTCCTGGACACTTACAATTGAATATGCATCACTAATGATTTTCAATAAAGTACATCATATAAAATCATGAAATTTAATTGCACCAACACATCCAATCGAAAAGGAATTTTGTTTAAAAAAAATTGAAATATGATAAATTTGACTCAGATTGCACAACTAATGCAATGTTGATTCTACATGAACAAAAATGGCAATTGTTCTTTACATTATATAAAATTCTTCCTTTGAATGCTAAAATAGGTAGTAGTTTTTTTCATTATTGTACTCTACTCTATTCAAAATGAACAGTGAAATTAGGTTGTCCCATACTAATTTATTGACCTTTGACACTATATAAATATTTATTGTTACTATAAAAGAATACACTACTTTTGAATCAGATGAAAATGTGATTGGGATTCATAAACTTCCATGTGTACAAATGGAAAGATCTGTAGAAATAATTGTTGACTTTGATGACTTGTAATGTAACTTTTGGGGGGTAAGGCAACTTGATTTCACTATTTTGTATGTACATTAAAACGCAATAAGATATAATTTGACCCATGTTCAAAGTTGGAGGCCCAATTAGACTAGGGGCATTTTGAGTTTGAATCCCATACTTTGAATGGTAGAACCACCCATTCCCAACCAGGGATCCATACCCAACTTGTAGAGTGCATCTATTTCCAATCAAAGCTTGAAATGCCTTTTTTTTCCCTTCTTTAATAAGGTTGGGACTAATAAGCTTATAACACATGTCCGAAAGTAGTGAGCAAGAAAGTAGGAAGTAATGAGCAAGAAAGTAGTTCTTGAATGATTAGAATTGAAGGAGTCTCTCGAGGTGCAGTTGGTGAAAAAAATAAGGATATAGGTGCAAGCACCGAGTAATTAATGGAGGAGGTATTATATTTTGTCTATCATTTATTTTGTACTCTATCATTATGTAATTTTCTAATTTGGCTCATTAAAAAGGAGGCATACATTAACTATAATTTCCAATTGCCATAAATATATCATATGCTATGTTAATTCAATTTTTTTTGCACTACTCACAATTACAAATTTTAGTATCTATTGAATAGTGAAATTAGGTTGCCCCACACTAATTTCTGGACAATCTACACTATATAAATATGTATTCTTATTGTGGAAGGATGCTATAAATTAGGAACCATGTGTGTTGCATGCGTTGGTATATTGGTTCATGGCCCAAGTTTAGAGAGTCACATGCGCCTCCATGTAGATAAGCAATGAGTCATGAGGTAACTTCTCTGGGTAAGGCAACCTAATTGTTGAGGCAACCCAATTTTACTATTTGATTTAGGGTTTAGAGTTCACAGTCAAGGGATTTACAAACCTCTTAGTGCTTTGAGGTATAGAAATTCATATTTAATTCCACAAAAACTTTGAAAAATATGAAATGACTTGGGTTAGATACCAATTTCATTTTTTTTCCAAGGAAAAGTTATTGAAAAATATTTCAAGAAGTCCAAACCAAATGTCAAGAACAATAAAAACACAAGCAAAACCTAATGGTTTCAATTACACTAAGTGAGTGGAAGCCATCTTTGACAAGAATGCCTTGTTCTAAGCCTATTTTCTAGAGAGCAGTAATATTTGTGGAAACACCAAACAATGGCTAAAAATGTGAGCCCTAGTTGAAGAGAGAAAATTCAAGCAGTTGTGCAGTTTCAAAGCTTTTTGATTATGCAACCTAAAAGTATTTTTATCTCTTTGTGAGATGTAGAGCCTTTGAAAAGAAATCATCATATAAAGTAGCAAGTACAGACAATGTGTGTGGCTCAAGCACTTAGGAAAATCCAACATACTATCATGGGGCTAGCTTGATGTGAACTTGTGGATGTGAGAATTTGGTTGATTACATACAAACAGAGGCAAATAACTCATATAGCCCTCCCAACATGTAATGGCTAGATGAAGAATCCTTACTAATTAATATGTGATGTGGTTATGAACCTAAGGCTCATAAGAAATTAATTAGAAGTCAATTAAAATGCTCAGTAAGGTAATTTACTAGTTTGTAGTTGTTGATAAATACAACACATGATACTCAATTGTGCTTAATAAAAGTCCAGGCTAAATACAACATAGACAATATGTGATAGGTTGATGACCCTTTTTTAAATTTTGAGACTAAAATTGGTATGTAAGTTAGATCATTAGAACTTAAAGAATCTATAATGAAAAGACAATGTAGTGTAAATCTGGGATTAAATGCCAGCCCTAAACCCATAATGAAGACTTTTATCCCACTTAATTGATAAAGAAGGAGGGATCCCAAGTCTAGATTATTCCTAGTACACCCCATTATTCCACACCCTATAGTATTTATAATACACCCAAAAGCATTTTACATATACTTTAATATAATCAATCAAATTGTAATTTTTAGCTCCAATGTATTTTTGGCACCCTACATTTGTTTGTCCATAAATTTCTACTTCTACCACTTACTACACCCCCCAAAAGACTTTATATGTTGGGTATAGGTTTAGGCCAACTTTTGGCTTCCGAAACTCATCGTAATTTCAATTCAAGGCATAAAATTACCAAAAAATTAGCAATCTTTGTGATTTCTATCTTCCTACATGGTAGAAAGTTTTACATTGCCTTATACTGCCCCCCAAACATCAGTGGAACTGCTTAAGTGGTGGACTATGGGTGGTTCTATTATATAAGTTATATAAACGGTAATTCCAATTCTCTCACACGCTGTATTCAGCGGAACTATTTCATCCAAAGATTCGATGAACGTAGAGAACAAAAACTATCATCCATCCAACTTCTTCTCTCCAGTCTCGTGTGAGACTGACAAGCATCACACAGAGAGCGGCACGCGCTTCAAAACGCCCAGTACGAAAGGAAATTTTCAAAATGCCGCCCGTCTCTATCGTACATTGACTGATTGACAAGGTTCATTATTTTGTTTATGAAATGCCAAATACTGGCGTGAAGAGTACGACAAAATGGAGCCAAATTCCATCGCATTTGGGCTCACCCGCAACCAATTTCACGGCATAAATTGCATTCGCGACCACCTCCATCACTTGCATTGAGGTGTGTGCACGAAGAATTTGAGGTGCAATGGAGGCGCCCAAGTGGATGGCGGATGTGACGCACAAGACCGTGAAGACCAACGGCATCAGCATGCACGTGGTGGAGCACGGCACAGGTCCAACATACCTGCTCCTTCACGGTTTCCCTGAGTTTTGGTACTCCTGGCGTTACCAGATCCCTGCGTTGGCCGAGGCGGGGTGTCACGTCGTGGTTCCCGATTTGCGAGGCTGCGGTCAAACGGAGTCCCCGAGCGACGCCGGGAGCTACACAACGCTGGACATTGTGGGGGACCTCGTGGGTCTTCTGGATGCGTTGGGGGAGAAGCGGGTGTTTGTTGTGGGCCATGACTGGGGCGCCGTTGTGGCCTGGGATTTGTGCTTGTTTCGACCGGATCTCGTGAAGGCTGTTGCTTGCTTGTCCGTCCCATTTCAACCCAGGATGTCTGCGAAGGGCCTATTAAACGGCTGCGGGAGATTCTTGGTGAAAATTTCTATCAAATCAGGTTCATGGGTTGGGGTTCAGGGTTTCGTTTCCTTTCTACTCCCATCTTCTCTGCATGTATGTCCGAGTTGAATGTTGTGGAGGTTTAATGATTGTTCACTGTTCACGAAGAAGGAGAGATCTTTAGTTGCATAGCTTGTGAGTGAATTGAAGGTTAAGGTAGTTGGAGGTGGGAACTCGATCATTCTCGTCGCGTGCAGTGCAGCTGCTTTGAGTGGATCCGTTTGTGCGTCTTGTTTCCATTTCTCATAACATTCTTGAACAGTTCAACGCCTTTTGCTTTCCATGAATCAAGGTTCCTTTCACTGTAGAAGTCTTGAATATACGTCTTGCCCATCTATTGTGGGCTACTGTCCCACAAATATATGTGTGACAGCACTACTGTGGAAGAACCCCTCTGCCCTCCCATTCAAGGATGTTATATTGAGAGGATTTCAAGACAGTAGATCAAATATGGATTATTTGGATGCCGTGTGAATGAGTTGAGGACTGTTTTTAGGTTTGAAACTATATAGTAGGTTCGAATCAGAAACCTAATAGTAGGTCCGTGGACTATGAGTATTGCATCTATGATGGTTTCTCGTGGAAACACGAGATACGAGTATCATTTGACTTTACTAGGGCGTAGAAATATCTCGTTTTTTACAATGTGCATGTATGAATGCCAAGTGCTTGGAATTGGCCGAGCCAAGCAAGTGGATTTTCCACCTTAATCCATCGACTGTGTAAGTATCTGACTTTTGTTTTTCTCTCTTTCTTGGCACTGATATTGATGTCGATTGCCTCAATGTGTGCCTTGTTTCCAGATTCCAGGAGCTTGGTCGTGCAGAAAGAGACTTTGAAAAAACAGGAACCAAACTCTCCTTGGCGAAGATTCTCTATACAGGTGCACGCAACATCTTTATCGCTCCGAAAGACCAAGAACTGGTGGAATCGCCTCCCACGCCAGAGTCGCAACCTCCATGGATTACAGATTTTGACATTCAGTTCTACGCTGAGGACAAGGAGAAGTCCGGGTGGACTGGCGGCCTCAACTACTACCGGTGCATGGACAAAACGCACGAATTCAAAGCTCCATGGACAGGAGCAGGGTTGAACACCAAGGCGCTCTTTATTGTTGGAAAGGATGACCTCGTGATCAAGTTTCCTGGAATGCAGGATTTTGTAGACAACAACTTCAAAAAGTTTGTTCCGAATCTGCAAGATGTTGTTTTTCTGGAGAGTGGTCATTTCATACAACAGGAGCAGCCAACGAAGGTCAACGAGCTCCTCATCTCTTTCTTCAAGGGTATCAACGATGCCTAGAAGTTGTCATATTTATACAAGCGTCTGCTATGCATACGGTACGTAAGAGCATCTTCAGCAAAATAGTTGTGCAATTAATGCTTGAACCTGTCAAAAGATTCTCTTGGGCACAACAAGAATTGCAAATTTTGGTTACAAGTGTCTTCTTTAACACAAATAATTCATATAAGGGAGAAGAGCCCATTGTGGTAGGATTATCTGTAGTAGACACCTAGGGAATGACCTCATTATGGGTTTTTTTCAGTTTTTGAGATTTTGGTTACAATGCATGTCTTACATGGCAATAATGGAGTGATTAGTGACTTCATTAGGAACTTTGTAGTTTTTAGTGTGAATTCATTGTAAGAATTGACTTTTTAGGCCTTTCATGTTAGAAAATACTATGACTACTTCAGCTTAGCAAAATAAGCATGATGGTTTCAAATTTTGTTAGTTCTAAGGTAGTCCATAGACTTTTTTAGGCCATAATTAATTCATTGAACACTTCAAAAATTCATAGCAAATTCATACTTTGTTGAAAAAACATTATTGCAATTGTTTTCACTATTTCTCACACTTGTACTATTGTGGGGAAAAAATTGAAATATTTCAGCAACCACCTATGGTTAAACTTCTAATTTTGACTACAATGGGTTGTTTTACCTTAGTAAGTGAGTAGTTAGAGTAGTGAGCTTTTTTGCTAAATAATGTTTTTTCTTTTTCTTTCAACAAGTAGTTCACTTTATGAGTGAATGAAAAGTAAAATTATTGAGTTGCATGGATGGGATTCATGTTTTTTGGGGGCCGCACAACCAAAAGGGTAGCCTCAAGTTCATATAAAAAAAGGGTGAAATGAAAAGAAAAAAAGTAAGCTTGCAACAATTTTTGGTTGCACGTTAATTGCAAATGCCAGAGAAGCTCGTTTTGGTGATGGAATTTGTTGCCAATCTCCTTGCAATTGTCGTTGTTTGTGTTGTCCATTTGCTTGCAAGGGATGTGTCGGGGGAGTCGAATGAGAAGCAAAGTTTTTGTTTGTGTTGCCTACATTGCTGCAATCAAAGAGGCTCAACTACCAAATTACTTGCATTAGAATTCCTAGCAATGCCTACCGGACTATGTGCACATGCTTGGCAATGCTACTTGAATGTGTGATTGTTTTGCCTTGATCCCAAATTTTCATTCTGTTGATGTGCCGGTGCCATGCACGTTGTTATTGAATTGCGCTGCTTGATGTAATTGTGAATTTTGAATTGTGCTTGAGCCTAGGTCCTTGCAGGATGGAGGTCGGGTGATGGAGGTCGGGTGATGTTGTGGAGTTGTGCTTAGAGTTTTATTTTCTTTTACCTTTGTGGAAGTGGAGTGTTGTGTTTGTTTGAGGGTGGTCACCTTAGCCAGAGTGGATTTAGGGTTGTGTGTCAATTGAATTATAATCGGTCGATCGGAAAATTGTTGTGTTAGGAATTTGGGATGGAGGACTCTTGTATTATTGATCTAGGATTAGTGGTGGTTGCAAATGTGTGACTTTGTAGAATGCTGTCACATAAAGAGAGAAAAAGTTTGAGCAAATAGAGAAGGAGAGGGACGCTCTTATGCATAAAGTTTTGCAGAGTAGTTGGACAATCGAGTCCAAGGACCGCGAGAAGGTGCATGAGAAGACAATGATGCAGTCATATTTTCTACACTCCCATAATGTTGAGAATGGGAACGTTGTGGCGGTCACCAAAAGTGTCTCTATGAATCAAGGCAACGTCTCTCTTGACCTTTACGGCCTTGATGTAGAGGGTGTGCATGACGTTCCTATATCTGTGGACATGGCGTTGGAGGCGGCATTGAAGAATTTAGAAGCCTCTCTGATCCTGTTGTGGACAACCCTAGAGACAATTTTTGTTTCTTGTGACGGCTCTGGTACCTAAAATTTGTATGCCATGGACGAATTTTGCATCCTCTCCAAAAACAAGGAATCATCTAGCAACAAGGACTTTTAGGTTCCCCTACCTCCAAAGCGCACTAAACAAATTATAGTTTGACAAGGAAATTCCAGAAGGAATGGTCGACTAAATGTCCTTGGACGGAGATGGTCATTGTAGATGATAGGGTGCTACACAAGGTTTGTTGCCGTGTTTGTACAGCCATGAGTAGGAAACCTTACTTGATGGGACCAAAGTTGTATACATTGCTCACACACAAAAAAAGAGCCACGCACAAAAATAATATGGTAGTCTATGCGGATAGGCAGCCTATAACTGTTTTGGAGGAAGTTAACTCCAACAACAATATGGAATCCTGGAAAAAAAACATGTGCAACTAGCCACCTTCTTTCAGATTTTGAGTGACAGCCGGCCAATGGCCGAATTCATTGGACGACTTACCCTTTGTGAATTGCTCTGTATGCTTGACCTGTCTAGAATAAACTTGACAAATGGTGTTGGGTGGATTATGGCGTTCTAGATGTAGTCCATTGTCTAAGAGAAAATGAAGTCCATCATCTTGGCCACCTAGTACATTGTTGTCACTATCGATGAGACTACCTCTATAGACAATATGAGCTGCATTGTAGTATATTGTTATGTGATGCAAAATTAGACTCGTGTTCCAATGCTAATATTGCTACAAAAATTAGAGTCAGATGGGACCTCAGCCGACAACCTTACTGTTGTGATCATCTCGGCTTTGATTGTGAAAGTTGGTTTGATAGTAGAGACCATTTCAACTAAGTTCATTTGCTTTGGGGTTTATAGAGTGGTTGCCTTCCAGAGTCATCAAACTGGAGTAACCAAGGAGATTCAAAATAACCACGTTCCTTTTGTGTAGGATTTCCATTGTATGGCACATCGATGTAACTTGGTATTTAAAACTCTATTGTCTTTAGACATCATGTCCATGATAGAGGATCTGATACATGTTTGTCATAACTAAAATCTTGTAGCCCAAAGAAATTCCACTACAAGAAAATGGGGGTTTAAATGACTTGTTCACAATGACTACACCGACAACAATGACTACAAAATAGTCATTTTACAGTCATTGTTGTCAGTTCAATCATTGTGGACAAGTCATTTATACCCCCATTTTCTTGTAGTATTCGTAGGATTTCATAGCCTTGCAATAATGATGCAAACGAAAGGCCTAAAGTTGTTGAAAAATGTGTCTACATATTGGATTTCCTTAATCGAGCCTCCAAGGCATTTCCTCAGCGAATATTGTTCTGTTGTGGCTAAGCTCAACGTGGATGCAATGAGCACCAAGGAAACAATAAGTTTTTGAGCTCTATCGATCTAGTGACGCTTGTTTTTTCCTATGTATTATTTAACTGCAGTTTAGATTTCTAAAGTATTGCTTCTTTCTAAAGTAATTGTGCTAACTCATTGTTGTATTGCTCCTTACTAGCTAATTGATCCAAACTAATCCTCTTGTTGCTTGTGTCTTGTAGAAACGGGGGAGATTGAAAGCCAAAGGCGTGTTGGCTAAGCTTATTAACTTGTATGTTGTCTTTGTCATGACTTGACTCTTGCCTTTGCTGGAGAGCATTGACCATCTAGTTTTGTTTGCTCAAAAGTGAAATGCGTTCATCTCTAATTTTGTGGCAACTTTACAAGTGTGCTAAGGCAGCTTTATAAATTGTATATGGATAAGGACTAGACATTTGTAATGGAGGATTTTTGGTCCTTCAGGCAGCTCTTGCAATGCTCACATGAACAAGTCCATTTGAAGTAGGTGGCCCTCTCGATGGACTTGAATGCTATTGGGCAGATGTCGCACTTAGCTTTTTCTACAAGTGATGACACCGTTTTTGCCAAGCATGATGGTTGCTTTGTCACTTGGGAGTTGTTTGCAGAAATTGTGGGTATTGTGAAAGAAGAGTGCAAATGTTTGTAAAAATATCACTATTCCCTTAGTTAACATAATATCTGATTAATATTTCCTCAAGTAAGGTTTTGCAGGTAAGGTTTGGTCGGTAAGGATATGTAGGTGAAGGTATGTCAATTTTTTGGCTCTTATTTTTTTTTTTCAATTTCCAACTTTTTTTGAGGTGATCAACAGCCACCACATCGTGAACTTCTAAGGTGATCAAGTAAGTGACTCCATTTGTTTTTGTTTTGTTTCCAATTTCAATTTTTTAATGTAGTGGCCTGTGACCACCACATTGTGAACTTTGAAGTAGCAGTTGAAGATATTGGCCCAAAGTTATTAAGCAAGTGATTCCATTTCTATTTGGTTTTCAATTTCAATTTCAATTTTTTTTAGGTGGCCACAGGCTACTACATCAGGTATGTAGATAAAGGTATTGGGCAAAGATATTTAGATAACTGATTCCATTTCTTTGGTTGTTTCCAATTTCAATTTTTTTTATGGTCATAGGCCACCACATCAAGTACGCAGGTTAAAGTAGTAGCAAACAACTAAAGGTATTATGGTAATTGATTCTGTTCAATTTTTTTTTTCCAATTTCGATTTTGTTTGGGGTGGCCAACGACCTCCAATCCTTCAACCTCCAAGTATGCACAAGTAATCCAAGTGGACTTTGTTTGGGGCTACCCAATCTCTCGGGGGGGGGGGAGGGGGGCGCTTAGAGTATCCATTAGAAACCATGTGCGAACAAAATTTTGGACCCCCTATATACTTTTTGAATTTTAAATAAAAGATATGAATAGATTTTTCTACTTTAAAAGTTTATGTTTTGAATTATTGAGATTTTGATTTGTTAATAATAATTAGTTACAAATTTTTGAAGTAAAAAGATATACTATAAAACTGAAAAATAACTTTCACACCCCTATATTACATCAGAAAAAATTGTCTAAAAAATGAACAAAAAAATTCTAAAAATAACTCTCTATTGAAAGCTCATTTTGAGTTGAATATTGATTCAATGGTCATCTAAATTTGTTCTCTATAATTATATGAGCTGAAAAACATGCCATTTTAGTTCATTTTCAACCTCTTCTAGAAATCATTTTATATTTTATTTGAGTTGGAAATTTTGGCAATAGAAACCTATAGTCATTATTAAACAATGCTCAAAATTTTAGGTTGAAATTATAGTTTATTAGAAACCATTTGTTTGCACGTGGTTTGTTGTAGTAGAACTAAATGCACCTCCGAGCCCAATCTTAGTAACTGTGTTCAAGTTTGTTCATGAGCTAAAGTAATATCATTCCCTCACTTTAATCTCTATTTGTATTATTTTCTTTCCAACCTTGGTCATGTGCATATGGCATTGTGTCTTTCTTTTGTGTACTTTGGTATTGATTGTGGCCCCTGTAGGTGCGGCGCAACAGCTCATTCAAGAGCTCAAATTCCAATTTTCTTCAGATGGGATAATAGACGCATTGGGTGTCGTTTATTCACACTCAGTACTAGTTACAACTCAGGTGTGAAGTGACGTTTTGAAAGCACTTGGACTTCATCAAGGAAAATTATTGTGAGACCATGTGGGTTTAAGGAAAAAAGGGTAGTAAACTTATTCCACCTCTATTGGATTACTTCCAATTGGAGTGTCAGCAAGCTCTTATCAAATTCGCTATACTTTCGAATTCCATGACAACCATGGAACCGCCATTCCTTGTCAATCCCTTATTAAAGCTTTGGAGGACCCTAGATGCAAATTATGCCTTGGCAAGTAATTTCAATTTGTATATGAAAGTTGCTGAGATTGCCATGATACATGTATTTGACTCTGTTGAAGATGAGCGTTTTTTCTCTGCCTTGACCTTCTTGAAGGACAAGGTGAGGAACCGTTTGGATGCAAATTTGTCAGTTGTAGTGGGCATGAAGACACAACAGGTTTACACACTTAGCACTTTTATCTATAAAGAGGGTTTTCAAGCGTGGCTTAGGTCAACAACGCGACAACAATACGTAGTCTCAATGTAGTAAGTTTTCTTTTCAGCAGTCATTGTGAATGTTGCATTGATCATCCGTACATGGTGATTTTGTTGCATTCTACATCTCTTGAGAACACCCTACACAAGGACCCTTTTGTTTCCATCATATGTGACTTCTATTTTCACAACATTTTCATTCAATGAATTTTTTTGTTACTGTTGCTTATGTTTGTATGCATGTTGTGTACTACTCTTAACTATTAAGTGTCTAACATGCTGAATGGTGAATGATATGGTTTCACTTCAATCTTACAGGTTTTGGTGAATGTCACTATTTTTTTCCTTTGCAATTATAGGGAAGTCATGATCTCTTCTATTGCTCAATGCTTGGTATGTTTTTCATGTGCACAACTTCTCACTTGAGCGTCAAAGTGCATTTTTTGTTTTGCAGGTCCAAGTGTCTAACACTTTATAAGGGACTGAAGGGAGGACTATATATTCTATATGTAGAAATGTAGATGATAAGCAATGATTCGAATGTGAATACTTTCTTACTGAGCATCAGAGTGTGTTTTATATTTTGCAAGTCTGGGCTTTGCAAACGAGGACTTTCTATCCATTTATATTTTATAGTATTGTAGAAGATTTTCTATAGTTTTTCTATGCTCAGGCTAGGTAAATTAGTTGTACTCTTCTTGCAATACAATTGTCTTTAACTTTTTAGATCACAAGTTTATTGGTATGCCACAATTTCCATGTAGCCCATTCCACTTCTTTCCGATTGCTATTGTAGATTCCTAGCTTTTACATAATCATTTAGCATTGCCTATAGGACAACAAAATTGCCCAACTAGGTGCCTATATGGCAACAAAAATTGCCAATAATTTGCCTAAATTACAACATAACTTGCCAAGTGTTTGCATAAATTACAATATAAATTGCATGGAAAAAAATGATTGTCATTGCTGAATTTGTCATCCCTTCCCAAAAGACCACTAGCCTTCAAAAGGTTGACTGACAGGACCATCGTCAATTGCAAACTTAGAATAGGAAAGGAGCCTTATCACTCAACCCCATTTAGAAATTGAAGTCACCAATCCATTGGTCAAAAAAACAAAAAAAATCCACTAGGTGGAATAAACAATTGATCCATTCTTCTAGATAGGGACCCAATATGGTTATTCCTTCTAGGGCTAGAGAAAATCATACAAAGTTTAGAAAGTTTATATCACACAAATGTTAGAAAATTGACGCAAAAAATCTATAAAGATTTGGATGAATTCAATCATGTGAATATATACTGGAACATATTCTCATTCATTCATTGTTTGATCACATAGTCCTTTGCGTGTATATGTAAAAATATCATCTACCTTATTATTTGAGAGTGTTGTATAATCCTATAATCGATAGGCTTCTCCAATTCAAGCTTAGGAGTTTTTATTGACATGTGATTATCAAGAAGACCACCTCCAATTTCCAACCACATAATCAATTTGGCCCATGTGCAATATGGGGAAGGTTGAAGAAAAAGAAATACAAATGAAGAGAATTCCATATTCTTCTGAATTTTAAATGGAAAGATTCTATTTGTCCCAATCTCAATATATAGGCAAACCAATTGTCAACTATAGATTGGTTACAAAATCAATGTAAGTGATAAATGTGGCTTTCAATGTACAAGTTGTGATCATTGTATGCTCTCAATGTCCACCTCCTGGACATTTATACTACTCCTATTGATCCTACTCTATGTGAATTGTCACCTACACCACAACTGATCATAAATTGAGCAACCTAAGCTACGTGATTGTCACCTACACCATAGTTGATCAGAAATTAAGCAACCTAAGCTATGAAAATGTGATGTTGGTCAAAAATAAGTGATCTTCTTTAAGGTACAATGAGTCAATGCTATAGTGAGTGGTACTATCTTTTGAATGCATAGTCACTTATAAGAGTCACTCATGTGGTTACTTATTAATTTTGATTTAATTCTTTTAATTCTCCCCCCTTGGATTTGTATACAAGCCATCCATACAAATACAAATATGTATACATATACCTATATGCATATCAATCCACCCACCACCCTTAAAGGCCTAGTTAACTTTCTTGCCCCATCCCTCTTTGTAATTTCCAAAATGAATCTCGTCATCAAACGATTTGGGTTAATGTTTTTTGTATGTATTTATGTATTCAATCTTTGTAGTACTGTATCCATATTTATCTTTTTGTATCCAAATCGACAACCAGATCGATTGTCCCTCTTTACTTTTCCCTTTCCCCAGAAGTGATCAACATCAAGCGAGGGGGGTCCTTTTTCCCTGAGTAAAATCAATGGTTTCTATTTATTCGGCCGGTGGGTGGATTTTCAAAGGTGGCATCATCTTTTCAGGAGATAGTCTCTTATTTGATGTTCTCTAAAGCAGGGCCAAGCCAAGCTTGGCCAGCCTTTGACTGTTTCTAACTGGGTTGAGATGTGCACTCAAAGCAGAATCCCAGTAACGTAAACCACTCGCAGGAATTTCCCTATACATTTGCAGGGAGGGTTTTGAGGCGTAATGCCTGATTGCGCGGGTTTTCTTGCGTAATCGGGCATTACGCATTACTCATCCAACTTCGATTTTTCATCCTCGATTTTTCATCCTTCTGTTCGTGATTTACTCCTCATCGTCGGACGTTTTGGGAAATAATAGGCCTCCTTGTCGGGCTCCACCCTCCTCATCGGACCGTTATTTCCCAAAACACCCTCCTCCTCGGGCGTTGCCCTATACTTAAAACCCCATGCATAAGCGTGTTTTCCTATGACTTGCACATCATTCAGCGAGTCCGCTTGTTACTGAATTCTCCAATCCATTCATGGAAAACATCTGGATACAGGCAGATCGATTTCACAAAAAAAAACTAAACTTAAGCTAGCATCAACCAGTATGTACTATCTGTGCGTGTCTCTCTCTCGCCCTCTATTTATTTATTTATTATTATAACATGTGATCATTTTATTGCACTGCACATTGTGCACCAAAAAATTCAGCACAAGGAACAGGAGGATATTACCTTAGCTGTTTTTGTCTTGCAAATCTATGTTCAATAAGAAATGGAAACCAGTTCAAAATTAGCTGGTGGAATTGGGGAAAAAAAACAGTTGCAATTTCACAACATCAACAAAAAAAACTTGTGAAAAAATCAACTTCCTCTCTCAAAATAATATTGGTGTTTCCTTTGTATTATTTTTGAGAAAAAGGGAGTATAAAATAGATTTATTAGGAGTAAAAAATAGATAAAATAACTAGACTTTATAATTACTTGAAAAAACAATTCAATTTGGGAATTGAAAGAAAATATGGTAGCTAACCCATTTCCAACCACCACCTCATTTCCAACCTATAGACTGCTATATTTTTGTGAAGTTGTGGTGCAATTTGAGAAGTAGTTGTGGTACATTATGATTGGCTGCAAGATTGTCAATATTGCAACCAATTCTTTCTCGATTTTGCAATCAACCTATGTCAGAAATAGAAAGGTCTATGTGACCATTGTAGGTCAAAGAGAATCTTCCACTAAAAAATTCATAGTAATTACATTTTTTGTAATCAAATTCTGGAAAAATATGCAATCCTTCCCAATTCTAATTTTGTACGTGGAAAAACTTTGGCACTCAAAAACCAATGCTCCAAATATGAATAAGGTAAAACACCCCATTGTGGTAAGAATTAGGAGTTTGGCCTCATGTTGTTGCTGAATTTTTTTAATGTTTTTCCAGATTAGTACAAGTGTGTGATTATGTGAAGCAATGAGAGCAATTGAAATTATATATTATTTTGACAGAGTTTGAATTTGCTATGAATTTTTTACGTGTGCAGTGCATCATGACCCAAAAGAGTCTATAGACTAACCTAGAACCAACAATATTTGAATCCATGATGCTCATTTTGTTTACTTAAAATAGTCATGATATTTTTTAACATGAAAGGCCCAAAAATTCAATTCTTATAATGAATTCACATTGTAAAGTTGGAAGTTTCTAATGAAGTCATTAATCACTCCATTACTATCATGTAAGACATACATTGTGGCCAAAATCTCACATACTAGGAAAAACTATTATGAAATCATTCCCTAGGTATCTAAGGATATCATAGGATGATATCATAGTAAGATATCATAAGATGACCTTACTATGGGTCATCTTACTACAATGGGCCGTTCTACCTTAATTGCTTAAGTGGTTGGAAATGGGATGTCTGTCATAGCTGGTAAAACTCAAAAAAATTCTGGAACGCTCATGTAAACTAAGGTGAAGACACCCTAAACCGCCCTTGTACCTAATTCCATCACTATGTCCCAAGGGTACACATTTTTGTAATAAGAATGTACTATGTTGGTACATAGTGACAGATTTGGGTACAGGGATGGCTTAGAGTGTTTCCACCTTACTTCCTGGCTCTGCTTTGGCCCCGTCAGAGCGAAGAATTTTCTATTGTCAAACAAAGTTGATGCGAAGTAAAGTCCTACAGAGTACAACTATAGTTGGAACGCATGAAAAAATTTACGTGACCCAATTCTACATTTATTTATTTTTAAACACATGGACGATTTCCATTGATAAGGGAAACAATACAGCAAATTAAATTCCTGCAATGATATATCTAATGCAAGAAATGGAGATGGGCTCTCGTCTAGTCTAAGTTACGGCATTCAGAAGCATGAATGACGGACTCTGCAATCTTTTAGTGTGCTAACTATTATATGCAATGTGCATACTTTCTTATGTCTTTGTGACAATGAAAATCAAAATTAATGTGGACTTTGTAAGCTTGACAACACTTGACTCCGCACCCCATTCTTTGGTTCCCATCGTGACAAACTAAGTCATCGTGTGGAACCTCAAGAAACCTAAGGTAGGAGGTTCTAAAAGCGCACAGGCTCTAAAATTGTCCGTCTCCTCAAATGTACACTATTTGTACATGCTCAAAAATGTACATGAAGTGTACATTTTAGGGGGTAAGCAATTTTAGAGCCCAATGCCATTTCAACTTGAAAATCTCATAACTAATTTCACAAAGCTCCAAAAAAAATATGAAACAACTTGGGTTAGATGTCAATTCCACTTGTTTTTCAAGAAAAATATTTCAAGAAGCTTCACCTCCCCAAAATTTAGTTTCAACCCTTAGGTGGGCAATTTATGGACCCTCCTACTTTATTTGTGGTTCCTTCATAAAAATTAGAGTATGGTTTCGTGTTTTAATCTTGATTTCCTCCTCCAGGGTGAGTCCCCCCCCTCCAACTTTTTGTTGGTTGTTCTTGGTGTCACTCTTGGAATAAATTATAGGTTTCTAAAAAAACAAAAACAAATGTGGACATATAGTCAACAAGGATTTAACCCTTCATCACCTAAGGTTTGAAAAGGTTCAAAAGTCTCATTGCTTTTGAAGTGTTATGATGTAAATGTCACTCAATTATAGATATTTCAACCATACCATCTTGTAGTGTATGTGTTGTAGATGACATGAATCAATTTGGAGTCATCTGGCCATGTAGATTGCAAGATTATAATGTTTTAGTGTTGAAAAAAGGTGCTGAAATTTTCCTTGCAACACATTTGGAGGTGAAATTTGAATTCTAACCCTACTCAAATGAATTTTTTTAAACTATAAAGTGATTCAAAACCAGCATATAAATACATTGGTGAAAAAAATATCATTTAATTGATTCATTGTGTTTGTAAAATGGCTTTCACATGTCAAAAAAATAGCAAGAAAAGTTGCAAAAAACACATCTATGGCTAAACCTCCTTCTACTAAAATGCTTATGTCGCTCATAATTTCTTGGATTGATATGAAATTTTAGCCACATAAAATAGACTAGAATGCACAATTTTTTCAAAAAACATTATTGAAAACTAACATTGTCTGAAGAAAAAATAAGTCACCAAAGTTCACTATAATTGAAAAATGTCGGGATTTTGAACTTCAAATTGCTCCCAAACATTGAAAACAACTTGAATTGACATGAAAAATTTACCACAATAACTAGACTTCAAGGGAAACATAAACCAACAAATTTTATTGAAAAAAATCATTGGATGAAGGAGATCAAAGCCCTTGAAGTTGCAAGGGAAACATAAACCAACAAATTTTATTGAAAAAAATCATTGGATGAAGGAGATCAAAGCCCTTGAAGTTGCAGCCTTCAAATACAGTTTGGTGAACTCAAATTGAACTTCTGAACTTCGATTGGCTCCCAAGAGATCAGTACATCTTAGATTGATTTGAAAATTTTACCACACAAACTAGAAGAAAGAACAAAACTTTTTCATCAAGTTTTATTGAGTTTGGACATTGGATGCAAAAGTTACATGACTTTGAATTGGACTTGAAACTATGTGAGAACACTTTTGGTCCCCTTAGGCGATGAAGGGTTAAACTTAGTCAGTTGTGAAGCAATGACCTGCCTGCATTTGTACTTCAATTTTTTCAGTTAGTTGTCCAGGACCTTTGGGACTCACTGGTGGTTTTGGGGTCATACACGTTATATCTCTAGAAAAAAATCCAAGATTTTAAATCTTGATTTTTTTTTCTTTCAGGGAGACATTGTCAAAAACTGATTTTGGGGGTATGTTATTCAAATATGAAAATTGAAACTTAAAAAATTAAATTCAACCATACAAAATTAAAGTAAAATATTTTACAAAGAGTGTGGAAGAAATTTCATCTCATTTAACCATGCAGATTGAAAGATTATAACATTTAAAGTGAGATTTTATTTTATTTTATTCATTTAGTGCAAAATAGGGTCAATAGACTTTGGGTCCTTTTGGAGCAAAGTTTTTGCTCTATATAAAAATGAGGATTTTGACCATTCATAAGTATATGATGTTAGGTTCACTCATGAAAAATTATAGAAGAAAATATAGAGACTAGCTTATTCTAAATCAACTTGGTGAGCTTGCAATGCAAGGACATTAACCCCTAAAGTTCCATGACCATGTTTTCACCGAAAACGCTTAAGAACTGCCATTTTTAGTATGCATACCAAATTTTTGAAAAAAAACTTTTTTTGATACATGTAACCAAAGGATCTTGTACTATACTGAGTTGAGAACATGTGGTAAATATTTCAGAAATTTCTATCGTGTGGATTGCAAGATATAAGCATTCAAATTCACTGAAATCATTTTTTTAGCCTTGCAAAAAATAGGGCAGCTGCACTTCACGAGCTCACTTTTTTTTGAAAAAATTTCCAAAATGGTGGTTCTTCTTTGGATTATTTTTCCTAGACAAGTTGTCTACATGCTTAAAAAATTTCACATCCTTTGAAATTGCACAACATATAGGGAAAAAATAGTAAGTAGAAAGTAGTAGATAATGATTCAAAATATAAAATTGTTAATAATTTGGTTATAGAATTGAAAAATGCCAATCCCAATGATTGAAATGTTTTAATAGACAATCTACATCCTATGGTTTTATTTTTTTCCAAAAAAATTGAAAGTTGAATAAAATAAAGGACTTCAAAGTTTATTTTAGAGTAGAGAATCCATAACTACCCACAAACTAAAATTCCTCATAACTTTTGACTCAATGATCAAAATGGAATGATTCAAAGCTTTCCACATAAATATAACTCTAGAAAACCAATTAGAGATTTTGTTTTTGAAAAAAGTTTTTTTTTTTAATCTGCCCAGACTGCCTGGAATAAAAAAAAAAGTAACATATTAGGCCATAACTTTTGACTTGTATTTCTAAATGTCATGAAATTTAGTGCAAATGAAAGATATTCCTTATGCACAACTTCTATTAAAATTTCAGCCAAAAATATGAAAATCTCCAGTCACAAGTACCTGCCCAAAATTTCTATACAACCAAAAAATGCATGTTGGTCCTCTAGGGGTTAAGTGAATTGGTAATACTCCAGTCAATGTTTTGATGATTTCTTGTGCAATGAGGAAATTTTTTATCTGAATGGTGAAAAGTTAGTGACAAACATTTGGAATATGTATAAAAAAATTCATGAATATTGACTTCACAAATAGCAAGAAAATAGGAAATTTGAAGTTAAAAAATAAATAAAAAATTCTTGAAACCGCACTTTTATAGCTAACAAAGTTTGACTCCTCTTAGAATGTGATTTGAAGACTACATTTTTTTTTGAGACAATTGTATGCCATATTTTATTGAAGGACATTTTTTCTAATTCTAGCATGAAAGATGAATATGTATGGATGATTCCTACACATTTACTATTGAATATGCATCACCAATGATTTCAATAAAGTACATTATATAAAATCATGAAATTTAATTGCACCAGCACACCCATTCAAAAGGAATTTTTGTTTAAAAAAATTGAAATATGATACAATAGACTCAGATTGCACAACAAATGCAATGTTGATTCGACATGAACAAAAATGCCGATTATTCTTTAAATTATACAAAATCCTTCCTTTGAGTGCTAAAATAGTGGATTTTTTGTGTTTTTTTTTATATCATTACTGGACTCTGCACACAAAAGCATAGTGAAATTAGGTTGCCCGGTTGCCCCGTACTAATTTTTTGACATTTGACACTATATAAAAATTTATTGATATTGTACAAGAATGCACTATTTTTGAATTAGATATAGATGTAATTGGGACTCATGAACCTCCATGTGTACAAATAGAAAGATCTGTAGAAATAATTGTTGACTTTAATGTCTTATAAAGTAACTTTCTTGGGATAAGGTAATCTAATTTCACTATTTTTTGTGTACATTAAAATGCAACAAGATGCAATTTGACCCATGTCCAAAGTTGACGAGTCCAATTGGGCTAGGAGCATTTTGGGTTTGAGTCCCATACTTTATATAATGGAAACACCCATTCCCGACTAGGGATCCATCCCCAACCTGTAGAGTGCATCTATTTCCAACCAAAGCTAGAACAAATTGCCAATCAAAGTTAGGAATGCCTTTTTTTCCCTCCTTTATAAAGTTTGAACTAATAAGATTATGACACATGTCTTCAAGTAGTGAACAAGAAAGTAGAAAGTAGTGAGCAGGAAAGTAGTATTTGAATGATTGGAATTGGCAGACTCTATACATCCGGTATGGATTTAGGCCAACTTTGGGCTTCTAAAACTCGTCGTAATTTCAATTCAATGCGTAAAATTACCAAAAATTTGCAATCTTCGTGATTACTATCTTCCTACATGACAAAAAGTTTGCATAGCCTTATATAGGAGGAGGCTCAAAAATAGTTCGGGCTCTAAGAACCGCCCCTATACAAGTGTCCAAAATAGTGCACATGGGATGTAGAAATGGAAATTACTTCATGTGGTGAGAAACTGCCAACCCATGTGTGTGATTTTAGGCTATTAAACAGGTGACATGGTTCATCATCAAGTGTGATTTTACTCATAACAAAGACTTGAATTTGGTGAGTTTTGTAGAATGACTTTGAAATGTCAAAAAATAGCAAGAAAAATTGCAAAAACACATCTGCGGCTGAACCTCCTTCTACTAAAATGCTTCTCAGTCACTCATAACTTCTTGTATTGATGTGAAATTTTAACCACGCAAACTAGACTAGTATGCGCAGCTTTTACAATTCTTATTATTAGAAACGGACATTGTATGGAGAAGAAACAAGCCGCTGAAGTTCACTATAATTCCAAAATGTCTGGATTTAAACTTTGAACTGCTCCCAAATATTCAAAACATTTTGGATTGACATGAAAATCTTGCTACAACAACTAGACTTCAAGGGAAACATAATCCAATAGATTTTATTGAAAACTAACATTAGATGAAGAAGATACAAGCCTTTGAAGGTTCAACCATCAAATGCAGTTTTGTGGACTCAAATTGAACCTGTGAGCTTAGATTGGCTTCCAAAAAATCAATACATCTTGTATTGATCTGAAAATTTTACCACACGAACTGAGAAGAAAGATCAATAATTTTCCAATAATTTTTATTGAATTTGGACATTTTATGCAAAACTTACAGCACTCTGAATTGGATTTGAAACTATGTTAGGAAACCCTGGGGTGATTAGCGGTTGCAATAAATTTTAATTTACAATTGGGAGTGAATTGAATTGAAACGCACAGTGGATCATTTTTAGAATCATTGTTTCCATTTAAAGGCATGGTTAGGATCATTCTTAAACTCACTGGCTCCATTCAATGGCATGTTGTGATTGATTTCAATTGCACCTATGAGCATTAATAGGGACCTATGCACCTCTGACTTTGAAAAACCATATCTTATTCATTTCAAGTCAGAAAATTAAACTTAAAATTTTTAGTGTTGTATTCCTCATTTCTCTTTCTTCCACAAAAATGTAAAAAAACTTTGGGTCCACCCATTTTGGTACAGAGGTCTTTTTCTCCTTAGATGAGCGCTTTTTGAGCCTTGAGTTCTACCTTATTGCCCCAAAACATGCATGGAATCGCTTAAGTGGTGGACTACGGGTGGTTCTACTATATAAGTTCCATAAACCGTACTTCCAATTCTCTCACACGCTATACTCAGCGGAACCATTTCATCCAAAGATTCGATGAACGTAGAGAACCAAAACTATCATCCATCCAACTTCTTCTCCCTCCAGCAGTCGAGTCAGCCAGTCTCGTCGTGTTGTGAGACTGGAAATTACCGCACAGAGAGCAGCACGCGCGTCAACACGCCCAGTACGAAAGGAAATTTCGAAATCTCGCCAGTCTCTGCGGCAACTTCCTTCATGTCATCCTCCCGTGAAGAATACAGTACGGCAAAATGGAGCCAAATTCCATCGCATTTGGGTTCACCCGCAACCAATTTCACGGCATAAATTGCATTTGCGACCACCTCCATCACTTGCATTTCCGTGAGGTCACCAAGAATTGAGGTGTGTGCACGAAGCATTGAGGTGTGCGGGCGAAGAATTGGAGGTGCAATGGAGGCACCCAAGTGGATGGCGGATGTGACGCACAAGACCGTGAAGACCAACGGCATCAGCATGCACGTGGTGGAGCACGGCACAGGTCCAACATGTCTGCTCCTTCACGGTTTCCCTGAGTTTTGGTACTCCTGGCGTTACCAGATCCCTGCGTTGGCCGAGGCGGGGTGTCACGTCGTGGTTCCCGATTTGCGAGGCTGCGGTCAAACGGAGTCCCCGAGCGACGCCGGGAGCTACACGACGCTGGACGTTGTGGGGGACCTCGTGGGTCTTCTGGATGCGTTGGGGGAGAAGCGGGTGTTTGTTGTGGGACATGACTGGGGCGCCGCTGTGGCCTGGGATTTGTGCTTGTTTCGACCGGATCTCGTGAAGGCTGTTGCTTGCTTGTGCGTCCCGTTTCAACCCAGGATGCCTGGCAAAGGGCCTATTAAACGGCTGCGGGAGATTCTTGGTGACGATTTCTATCAAATCAGGTTCGTGTGTTGGGGTTCAGGGTTTCGTTTCTTTTCTATTCCCATCTTCTCTGCATGTATGTCCGAGTTGAATGTTGTGGAGGTTTAATGATGGTTCACTGTTCAAGAAGAAGGACAGATCTTCAGTTGCATAGCTTGTGAGTGAATTGCAGGTTAAGGTAGTTGGAGGTGGGAACTCGATCATTCTCGTGGCGTGGAATCCAGCTGCTTTGAGTGGATTCGTTTGTGCGTCTTGTTTCCATTTCTCATAACATTCTTGAACAGTTCAAGGCAAAGGCCCCTTTCGCTTTCCATGAATCAAGGCTCCTTTCACTGTAGAAGTCTTGAATATACGTCTTGCCCATCTATTGTGGGCTACTGTAACACAAATATATGTGTGACAGTACTTACTACTGTGGAAGAACCCCTCTGCCCTCCTATTCAAGGATGTTATATTGAGAGGATTTCAAGACAGTAGATCAAATATGGATTATTCGGATGCCGTGTGAATGAGTTGAGGACTGTTTTTAGGTTTGAAAATATATAGTAGGTTTGAATCGGAAACCTAATAGTAGGTCCCTGGACTCTGAGTATTGCATCTACGATGGTTTCTCGTGGAAACATGAGATACGAGTATCATTTGACTTTACTAGGGCGTAGAAATATCTCGTTTCTTACAATGTGCATGTATGAATGCCAAGTGCTTGGAATTGGCTGAGCCAAGCAAGTGCATTTTCCACCTTAGTCCATCGACTGTTTAAGTATCTGACTTTGTTTTTCTCTCTTTCTTGGCACTGATATTGATGTCGATTGCCTCAATATGTGGCATTTTTTGCAGATTCCAGGAGCCTGGTCGTGCAGAAAGAGACTTTGAAAAAACAGGAACCAAACTCTCCTTGGCGAAGATTCTCTATACAGGTGCACGCAACATCTTTCTCGCTCCGAAAGACCAAGAACTGGTGGAATCGCTTCCCACGCCAGAGGCGCAACCTCCATGGATTACAGATTTTGACATTCAGTTCTACGCTGAGGACAAGGAGATGTCCGGGTGGACTGGTGGCCTCAACTACTACCGGTGCATGGACAAAACGCACGAACTCAAAGCTCCATGGACAGGAGCAGGGTTGAACACCAAAGCGCTCTTTATTGCTAGAAAGGAGGACGTTGTAATCAAGATTCCTGGCTTGGAGGATTTTGTGGACAACGACTTCAAAAAGTTTGTTCCGAATCTGCAAGATGTTGTTTTTCTGGAGGGTGGTCATTTTATACAACAGGAGCAACCAACGAAGGTCAACGAGCTCCTCATCTCTTTCTTCAAGGGTATCAACGATGCTTAGGAGTTGTAATAAGCTTATTTATACAAGCGTCTGTTATGCATACGGTACGTAAGAGCATCGCCAGCAAAATAGTGCGCACTTAATGCTTGAACCTGTCAAAAAAATTCTTTGGCCCAACAGAAAAAATTGCAATTTTGTTTACAGGCGGCTTCTTCAACAAGTAGTTCATATAGTGATTGAGAGAAGTTAAAATAGTGAGTTGCACGGATGGGGTAAACAATCGATCCATTCTTCTGGACAGGGACCCAGTATGGGACCTATCTGCTCCTGGGATGAGGTGAAGGTCAAGCGGATCAAAAATCGCCCTATTAGCTCATGGATATCTGTTGTGAGTCCCGCCCTCTGGCTTCATCTCCAGGTGTTGTATGGGTTTCTTTTTTGCCATCAAAACAATATAATATGTGATTATAAAAAAACCTCCACCCAAACACAGGAACCCAGTTGTACTTCTGATTGTGTCTGCAATGTCTCTCCATGCTCGAGTTTTGATGCAGAGTAAACTCCAAACGCTCTGACATCTGAAATGTCGACATGTTCTTGAACCCTTGGTGTGAACTTGCACACTGCTTACAGGTACACTAATCAAGTTGAGATAGAGTATTCAGAAAGGTGAAAATTGTACTGGATTTCACTCTGTTCCAATAGAACAAATATAGCGATTGAGAGCTCTGCACAGCCCGCTTTACGATGACGATGAAAAAGACAATATAAAAATTAAATATTTTACATCATCGCCGAGAATTTGACTTCACCGACTTGACGTTAGCGATGAGCCTCTAAAGTATTTTCTCGAGCAGTCCACATGCCTACGATGAGAAAACTGCTGTGGGGTTGCTGCTATACACAGTCAACATATATATAAAAAAGAATGACCTTTCTCCCACTAACTCAAATATTTGCACAATTGATCATCGGCTTCGGAAATTGTCATGTCCGAGCAGACCATGGTGGGCATTATGGTCGAAACTGAATGCGATGTGGCTTCGGCAGTAATTGACAAAGCAATGTGATGTGCTCGCTTGCCTGTGTACAAGCACAGAGAATAACACCTGTACGCGATGGCGTCCTTGTATGAAGGGATTTGTACAGTGACACGCCTTATTAACTGCTGTCATATTGACGCCTTGCTTTGATGGCGCTGCCGTCTTTCTTCCTCAGATTCACCTTTTTGGCTTTCCTGCAACGTTTGGCGACAATCTCCATGAGGCCTTCGTGGAGACCCATGGTTTCCACGGCTGTTATTAGCTTCGCAGTCGCCACTTGGGGATCGTGTTTTCGAGGCGGGTTCTTCACGTTGCCAATTCCGAGCAGTTGGTACCGTCCATCCGGCCTCATCTCCCACGCCTTGCGCCGATCGCTCAAGCAGGCATCGAGCATTTCCTGCCACCACAAAAGGGTGTCAGATCTAGCAATTCTTGCAGATTTCGGCACAATGCTACTCATCTTCTTTCAAAACACCAACGCTTCGTAGAAGTCTAGAACGCGCCTTCTTCTGAGGGCCAGCTGTACAACCCTAATGTCTCTCTCACAGAAGAAAATCAAGTCAACGTTACGAGTGTCACGCTTGGGCACTCCCACTTCCTCCATTTCCCCATCTCGATGAAATGGAGGACGCGGCCTCGTAGTTAGCACTTTCAACGAACTGGTTTAAGCTAAATCCATTGAGGATTGGAGAAAACGAATGAGTTTGCACGGAGAAAGCACTAGAGCATGCCAGCTAACCTATTACCTTTGTGCCAAGTGGAAGAAAATTAGGGAGAATTCAACAAAATCACTTAAACTCTACAGGAACTCCCTCTATTGTTCACAAACTCAGATTAGAGTTTTTTCGAGGAAACCGGAGCTTGCCAGACAGACTGGTGATCGGCAGATTAGGTTTGCAACGGAATCCAAGTAGTAAGGGATTTTAGCTGTCCCCACCTGTAATTCCTTCTGAAGAGATTCATCTTCGACAGGAGTCACAACTTCGACTCGACGAGTGAGGTTCCGAGTCATCCAATCGGCAGAGCCCATGTAGTACTCGGCCTTCCCTCCTGCACAATAGTAAATCATACAAATCGGCCAATCTTCAGAATCCTGGAAACATGCTCCTCTTAACTCTGCCACTACAATAGAGCAGTACTCGTTTTGCGAATATCAAAATAAAAGCAACTTTCCCGTCACCTCACCATTCTCAAAGCGGAAAACCCGATGATGCTCTAAAAACCTTCCGAGAATGCTGACCACACGTATGTTGTCGCTGCGCAGAAACATCATTCCCATGAACAGAATCAGAAAAATAGGCATTGTGAAGCAAATAATAGCAAAAACTTCGTCATCTACCGTTATAGCACCATAGGAGTTGTCAAAGTTTTGGTTCCAAAATAGAGGCGATTTTGTTCTGAGACTTGCAAACTCGATGCGGGGCAAGTATTTTGGAGACAACATTTTGGGCCCCAGGATTGTGCAGAGCCAAACTTGGAAAGAAAAACTTGAAGCCTAGCAGCGCAGATGGTGAACACTGACACCCCCTATTGAGAACCTAGCAACAGAGTTCAGAAGCCTAATCAGTAGGTTCATAATGGACGTGAACGTAAGGTACCTGACATTCGGAATTCCGGTGCGAATGAGACACATGCCGCGAACAATGCAGTCTATTTTGACACCTGCTTTGGAGGCTTCATACAATTTTGTCACCATCACCTGTCGAACCCAGTAGCCTTTCAGTAAGTCCAGATACTTGTTCCCTCCCAATGTATCTTATCTTGGAACCCACAGTAGAATTATACTTCGCTTTATTTCCGTTTGCATGGCAGTTAACTACTCTTGATAACAGATGACATGACAAGGAAGAACAAGGAGGATTCAAGTTTAACTTTGAGCACAAACCATACCTTGTCATCAAGGCCGTTACATTTGATGATGATGCTTGCAGGCTTTCCCGCTTGAGCATTAGCAATCTCCCTGTTAGGAATTCATGTCAAGCGGGTCAACTCTGTGAGCACTCTAGGACAGATCATAATGCAGCTGATCCTAGCATTCACTAATCGATGGCAACCTCAGAAAAACTAAAAGGATTGACAGTTCGGAGTACTATTCTCTGCAAATATACCAAGCAAATAGAAGATATTTAGGTACCTCTCTATCAGACGAACGAACTCATTTCGCATTGTTCCTGGTGCGACTAACAACTTGCGATATGCCACCTGCAATGTCATAAAAATAATTTCAGCCTGCGTAGGAAACTATGCGACCACAAGGCAAGATGCAGATAACTCTTGTATTTCAGCTCCTGCTCACGCTCTCAAGTGTACTTCAGAATTACACCCAACCCTCTCTGATGACACTGTCGTGGGGTTGCAGATGGGCTTCTAAATTCACTCCGACGTGTTCATAACTTGAAATGTGGAAGTTGCCCAATCAGATGAGTTCACGACATGACAGATTCCGAATGTATGTACAGGAAATGTGCAATAACAGAGTGTGTCATTTGAGAGGGTTGAGAGTATTTGAGAGCAAGCACGACCTGGAGCTCTGCCATAAGACTATACTCGACTGTCTAACGAGAGACTGCCATAAGTTGTCCCTCTGAAAAGGTTTTACATATGTTTTAAAATGGACCTTAACCTGTCTGTGATAACCAGTCAAGTACTTGAAGAGATCCGCAACATCCATCCCAAGACCAGGGTCGCAGCTGCACAGGACAATCCATTGATGAATAGAACAGTTCATGTTACACACACCAAATGCATTCGAGGGTCCATGAGCTATGAACTAATAGTTTAAGATGTCACACCTGAGGAGACCGAAGTCTGTGTAAACTGATGCTGTGCGGGGATTATAATTTCCGGTCCCCAAGTGGACATACGTTCGGAGTCCATCCTCCTCCTGCGCAATATGCAACAACCTTTTATAAAAGAGTTACAGCACTGAGAGGCACGAACTATTTTCCAGTCATCTTGCACGTATAAAATCAGATAGAATAGCAAGCGAAAACACATACAAGAACTGATATTATGCAGGATAAGGAACTGAAGGTTTCCAGAACAGCAGCCATACCCGGCGCACTACCATGATGCATTTACAGTGAGTTTTGAGCCCCACCAATCCATACGCAACATTACAACCGGCATCCTGCAAGCGCAAGAAAGGATGGCGTCAGAACAGTACATGCAGTCATAGTTCACATATCACGTTCCTGCTTATTTACAAAACGAACGGTCGGGTTCCAACTTACTTCCAATTTTTGAGCAAATCCCATATTTCGAACTTCATCAAATCGAGCTTTTAACTCCACCAACACAGCCACCTGAGCAGGCAAGAGTGAAGGCAGATGATTCTTAAAGAGAAATCTAACATCCCTGCTCAATACAAACCCATTTAGGATAAACTATAGCGTAGAAAACTTCTTAATTTCTTTACTTTTTCCTACTACCTCCGTTTGAAAATAGTGTATCCATTCTTATAGCAATCACCACTGAGAATGGATACACTATTTTCAAACGGAGGGAGTACTAACAATGTCCAACTCAAACTAGCATACCAGATGCAGGTCACAACGGTAGGTTCGAATCGCCCCAAAACCCAGTCAGAGAGTTTACTCCAAAGAAATTAACACAAAACCCTGATAACAGCAGCAGAGATATTTCTACAACAAATTGCCAGCTATCCAAGTCATGATATTTTGACGAGCTTCCCGGGTGGAAAAGTTATTTTATCTTATATAACTGAAGTTGATTCACGAGCACTCAAACTGACCTGCTTTCCGGCTTCAGCAGCTTTCGCTAGTGCAGAGATGACGGGACTGTCATTGTTGGTGCGATATAGAGTAGCCTTAATCGCTGCAACCTGCAAATCTCAAAAAAATGCCAAGGAGACGTCAAACAACACATGGCAAGAATTTCATGAGCTCATGGAGGATTTGATGCACATGCCTACCACAACTTCTAACATAAAAGAAGCAACGAAACGAAAGCAGGAACGAACCTGGGAAAATAACAGATCTATTTCAAAACTTGCAAAATAATCTTGTCATCTGTAAAGACCATTTACATAGATTCTGCAAAGTCTTGACTTCCTGACAAAATTCCATTGTGCTGGATTCGATAGTACCTTTGGATCATTTGCAGCTACTTCTACAAAGTGTTGGGTACTTGTCACAAAGCTGTGGTAAGGATGATGAAGAAGAATATCTCCTTTCTTTATGACTTCGAAAACATCAGCCTACACACGTTAATGAGGTGGTCTCAATAGATATCCACTCAGAATTCAACAGAAGTACACGAATCAGGTTTAAAAAGAAGTTTGAAAACGCATCTACTTCCAACTAATGGATGGTTGGATTTGATGACATACCCCTTGTAACCGGGGATGAGTCTTTGCAGTCCAAGAGGCGTAAACAAGTGGTGAGTTCAACTCAAGCTTGACCGGTAAAGAATCCAGCTCTGATTTACAACGTGCAGGTCAAGCAGGGTCAAGACAGGATAAGCAGTTTAAAGGATCTCCATAACTTACCACAGAGAACAACAAAGTTAAGGTTTGAACAGAGAAGTTCAACTGGAGGATTACTGACGTGAAACATAAAACTGCAGCTAAGTCGAGCAGCTATGAAGAAGCTCTTGAGTAAGAAAAAGCATTTTCTCAAGCATTGATTCTCACCTCCAAGTGCCATAGGGCCACATATAGAGTAGACATCGTCTTTATCACTAAGTCCTAGCTCCATAGTCAATCGCTGCACAACTTCAAGAGGCATTTCGCAGTCGACTTCCAGTCGTACGAAAGGAGCAAACCTAAGCTCCCTCATCTGGTTGAAAATTAGTGCAGATGAGTCCCACAGGAAAAGATTCTCTTATGGAGTATGCATGCGAAACAACTGCCTAGATGGTTACCTAAAAGGGCATATTTGTGTGTCTAGCTGAGAACAGAGCACACTTACCTCGTCTGTTATCATCTCCAAGAGGTCTTCGGCTTCCTCCTCATTCCGAGCAACATCTGCATTTCGCGTTGTTCGAAACACGTGTGCGGACTTGATCTCCATTCCACCAAAAAGGAGATCCAGGTTGTTAATGATGACCGCTTCCACTGACACAAATGCATTCCTGTTGAACCTGACGAAAGCAACAAAAAGTCCGTAGGTCAGTTGCAGGAAAACCGGTAAACCTCTTGCGTACAAATAATTTATATAATGTGCAAAGAATAACAAACTTGTTCCCCAGATAAATCTTGGACAAAATAAAATTTGTATGTCCTCATTAAAATGTACAAAATTTATGGAGGAAGCTGGATTACACTTAAAAAAAGTTCAGTGGACATACTCATCAGATTTACTGAATGCTAAGCTCTTCCATCGCTCCAATCCAGAGGGTACAGACACAATCGCAAATTGGACTGCATCATCATAAGGATCTCGAAGAACCTGCATCGTTTAAAGCCATAACCATGAGACCTTCAAGATGCAAAGAGCGTCCACAGTCAGAGCCCATCGAATGCTTATCTAATCAACAGGGTATATGGTAGCTAAAATTTACACTACTCCGTTAACCTGACAATGGCCAGCGAAAGATGCTGCGGAAATTCTAAGCATTTGAACTCGAGCTCTAGAAACTCTTTAAAAGACTTATCAAGACAAAAAGTGCATACCACCGCAATGCTTGATGTTAGGTTGCCAATATAGGGAAATGGATGTCCCGGATCCACTGCCAATGGCGTCAGGATAGGCTCCAAGGATGACTTGAAGTAAAGTCTGAGCTGAACCAACAGTCATGTATTCAAAAATGGTAAGTTTTCAAGGTTACAAAATTTTTCTTAATATATACCAAGTATATACCTGTTCCAGAAAGTACTACCAACAATTAGAGAAAATGAAAAAAAAGTCTGAAAAGATATGAATAAAAATGGAAACTTAGGAGAAAAAACATCAAGAAATGTAATTCCTAAAGTCACGGACGCTTAGAGAAGGTACCTGGTCCTTCTCATGCAAATGAAGCTCATCATAATCAACCAGATTTAGCCCTTTCTTTTTGAGTGCTGGCAACACGTCCTCTGTTAGGCAAGCAATTTGTGTGTCCACCATCAACCGCACCTCTCTGTACAATACAAGAGGAAGTAAGTCCCGGACTACATTACAAAGAGTTTCATTCCAAGAAGACCTTCAGTAGCTTGCTGGAGTTTCATTCTAGCAAGAAATTTCAGTACCTTTGCAAGGAGCTTTCACATCTCAGCCATCATGAAGACAGTCTTGGTCATCCCAGCCAAGCCAAAGCACACGACTACAATAACAGCCTGAAGCGACATTCTCACCGTGCAGCATATTTCAGCTGCTGTTGAGGTGTCCAGGCCATTTGGGACTGGACGTTGATCAGATTTTCCACACCTGCAGCTTCTTGCCTCTTCAAGGCTCCAATACGCTTACAGAAGAACTCGTCTAGATTCCTTGCAGAGATGGCCAGAAACCGCAATCTCTGCACATGACATCAATCCATCGCAACTAATATGAACATCTATTTAGAAAAACATAAATTCAAGTCGTACAGTTTCCACTTGCATCTTTCATAAGAAGACAACGTCGAAATCACTTCGTAAGACGAAACCAACGCAAAAATCTCCCAAACGATTTTATTTGTACCTCAAGAAGCGGTGTGCGAACATCGAGTGCCATATGCAGCACCCGCCAGTTGAATGCAAGCCAACTGCAAACCAAACCAAAAGATTTAATACCATAAAAATCCAGAACTCGTAAGAATTTCCACTTCAATCAAACATACTAAACAAAGCTTCGAGCAAGCCACCAATGTAAATAAAACCAGTACCTTAGCTCTTTGTTATAAACAGAATCTGCTTCAACCAGAGTATCAACTCCAATGCCTGCAACATCCGCTTCCAGTCCTTCTTGTTTCTGCGACGGCATGATCACATTCCCTCTCACAGATGGCGGACTCTGTACCACAGATTCGACCTCCACTTTCTTCACGACCGCTTTCGACTTTCTCGCCCTTTGCTTCGCCTCATCCACCTAACAACAAGCCCTGAACAAATCAAAACACACTTCTGGACACAATCTGCACACCTTCTAGACTCAATTCTTCAACCCTAGGCGTAGAAACGGTACCCAAGAAATGACATGAACTATACCTTCGACTTGAAGATTTGTTTCGCGTCATCTTGTTTCTTAGTGGGCTCTTCTTTCTTCAAGGCGACCGTGGCACCGTTCTTCTCCTCCACTAAAGCTCCATTCTCCAACTCCGTCAACGTCGTTTCCTCGTTCGCGATGTCTTCAGACTCTCGGGGATGGTGAACTAGAGCGTCCGCCTGCACACGGCCAACTTGGTTCCTCTTCTTCACCCACCTTGAACCGTGACCCCTGGAGCGACCTAACCCTGCACTCGCCGACACCGATGAAACTCCGTTCTTCGGGGCCGCGGAGGGAAGCATTCTCGCCGCATTGAGGTGCAATTGGGAGCTCCTGACTAGACTGCATGTGCAAGGCTTCGAAGGCAAGGCGCTACGGCTTCTTCCGGAGGTCGAGAGTCCCACACATTTTGTAACGGTGGTGGTGCCCAACCCCGCAGCAGCACCCCCCATGCAATTCAATCACGCTCACAATTCGACAGAACCCAAAACACGCGTGACCTCCGATGAAATCAAATTTCTGGGTTTTCAGCGATCCTAGCACGACGTTCCCCCAAAATGTGTCCCCAACATTCGCGTCGCATAATTCCTTGGAATTCACGCGATGCTTACCGAGAACAGACAGAGATGTATGAAATTCGCGACACTGACCCTTTAGAGAAAATTCTAATGAGCACGCTCTCTCTCGTCTTTCATCAGTTGTTACTCGCAGGAGAGAATCATATCCCAAATGAAACTCCTTCCAATTAGCCTCCAATCTTCAAATTCTCAAACGCTGGAAGACCCGCAATTGGCACAGTGTAGAAGCACGGAACTCGACAATTTGAAAAGCGAATCGCAAAAGTCCAGGAAATCTGCAACCCGACAAGATGGAATGGCCACATAGTGATTGACGGAAAGGGGCCACCAACCCCCCATCTAGCGAAAACGGAGGAGCAGGTGGCGCCATCGCCAGTCGAAGTTCGGGAGCATCGTGCCGCGGAGGGAAATGCAGACGGCGAGTGGGGAGTCGTAGATTCGGGACACTCTATGGGCGAGTGTAGATTCTGGACCTTCCCTGCGAGTCGTAGATTCTGGAATCTGGCGAGCGCTCTGTCTCAAAAAATAATACCAGTGTTTCCTTTGTAAAATACAGACAACCCATTTTCAACCACTTAAGCAATTACACATATTTGGAGCGTGGGTTTTTTGAGTGCTGAATTTTTTTCCATGTACAAAAAATAGAATTTGGAAGGATTGCATATTTATCTAGAATTTTATTACATGAACAGTAATTACTATGAATTTTTTAGTGGAAGATTCTCTTCGACGTATAATGGTCACATAAACCTTTCTATTTTTGATCATAGGCTGATTGAAAAGTTGAAAAAGGATTGGTTGCAATATTGACAGCCTTGAAGCCAATCATAATGCACCACAACTATATCTCGAACTGCACCACAACTTCAAGGAAACAGAGCAGTCTACAAATTGGAAATGGAAGGAGGTGTGTGTGGTGGAAATGGGTTGGGTACCATATAACTTAGAGCAATCAACAAGGTGGAGGAGGAAAATAAATAGGTTGACG
Source organism: Antitrichia curtipendula (assembly GCA_951230915.1). Lineage (NCBI taxonomy): Eukaryota > Viridiplantae > Streptophyta > Bryopsida > Hypnales > Leucodontaceae > Antitrichia > Antitrichia curtipendula. Next base: position 8,098,123 of record OX579639.1, on the reverse strand, counting down.
AGAAGGGCGAAGCTGACTAGGCATGCCTGTTTATTTTCAGAACTTTTGACAACAAGGAGATTGCTTGACGTAAGCGTCCATCTAGAAATGGATGAAATATGAAATCAATGAAAGGAGAAAGGGTAATCATCAATCGCGCGGATTTCACGCTCTATGAAGAGATTACGAGAAATATTCTTTTTGCAAAATGAATGGGACATTTCTTGGCCGGGGTTTATGGATGCCCTCAAGGTTGGAGGGAGTCATGTGAGTGACCTCGACACGTGCTTGATTAAAGCTTGTGATGAATATTGGACCAAAAGGTGCATTTTTTGTTTCACTAATGGATGAAGTCATCCAAAGGACCTTTTAGTTTTGCACAAGATTCCCCTTGAACCTTAGAAGGATGTTGTAGACACTAAGTGTCTGATGGATGATAAAAAAATCCTTCTATCATTACATGTTTTTCAGCCCCCTGTAGAGGGTTGCGAGTTCCCCTAGGGTTCCCAAACTCTGGAACTATTTGGAACAACACTGCAGCAGCTGCCTGACATGGCAGAGAGATTGCCACATCATATATAAAAAATTCAAAAAAATAAAAATAAAATATCTTCATTTGGGGGTTGGATTTTTTTTCAATTTTTTTTCTGTGACAGTGGCAGTTTCTTTTGGGGGACACGCCCAAAACGGCCTTCTAGGCCCTTCAAAAAATATCTAATGGTTGATCAAAAGTAAAGTGCAATGCATATGTTCATCCATAGAATTTTGTGTGAAAAGGCGGGGAGGTCTTACACAATTGTTTGACCTCCATTGAGTGTTATTGGTTGTTTTATAAGCAAATGATTTGCATAGTAACCAAAAGGGTGATTTCCACATTAACAAAGCCATCCTTTTGGGTTAACTTTGAAAGGATAATACCCATCACCAATCAAAAATGATCTGATTTTGAACCATTATTCATTACTCCAATGATCTTGGAAAGTCATTTGTCGGGGCTTAAATGTCTAAACATTGAAGTTTTTCACATAGGCATAGGCTTTGCTTTGTATGCATGACTTTGACACTAAATGTGACTTAGAAGTATTATTTTTTATCTTTCAAAGATGTAATCAAATCCTTTCAATGTATATATATATAATCATATTTTGTGGAAATTTTAAAATATCATTAATTTTTTGAACGGTCAAAGTGCAAAAATTCATATTAAATTACAATACTAATTTTAAAAATTGCACCATAGGTTTATACTATAGTGTGGATCAGTATGATATAATCCAAATTTTGGTATCAGTTAATGATTAGAGAATGTACAGATTCTTGTGATTGGACCAAAGGTCAAATTGCAATATGCAGTTTAATCATAGGAATATTATAAATTTTCAAATTGGAATAGTCAGATATTAGAGGTTATTAACATCATTCCATTAATAGGACTCAAATTCAAAAAAGATTTTCTTGAGTCAAAAATTTAAATTTAGAGTAAAGAAGAACAAGTTGCAAAAGCATATTGAAATAATCTTTTGTGTTCCAATTTTTTAACATTTCCTTATTTAAAATAGTCAATAATACTTCAATGAGCTGATTTAGTCTACCAACATCTTATGCAAGCATGGTCAATGAACTTCTAAAAGAACCAAATGAAAAATTGTAGTTTTTCATCTTGTACTATTTTTTGAAATCATTCAAGAGACACTTTGTAGCAACATAGGACTTTAAAGGTAAAAGGTTGATCTAGATTTTTAGGGGACTTGCATAATCACTAATATGTATGTGTGGTAATAACTGCCACTTCTGAGTTTAGTGATATATTGTGTACAAATGAACTTCAGTGAATGAATTAATGAATATGTATATTGCTTGTGAAATTATTGGATACACCTAATATTTTTTTTTTTTTTGTGAACTTATCAAACTACAATCAATATGTGATATTTGTATTTGTTTGTTGTCAATATAATATCATACATATCCCATATCAATACTTGTATCCGAACATCATACCACACTATAACCATACACATTCTAAATACAATATCCATGATAAATTATATTCTAAATCCTATAACTGTATATATTTTGTATACAATGTCCATGCATTGTATCTTAAACCCTATAATTATATATTTTGTATACAATACCCATGCATCATGTTCTAAATCTTGTAACCATATATATTTTGTATGCAATATGTATTCACACATTTTGTAGTACAACAACCATATGTATTCCATATACAATATCCGTATCAAAGTGCATTTTTAGGGGGGTAAGGATTAGGGTGGGCAAATCAAATGTTTTCTTTGTATATTTTGCTACTATTTTTTTAAATATTTAATCAACAACATTGGGAGGGGGGAGGGGAAGTTATTCCTAATGAAATTGATGGTTGAGGTTTTTCTGAGGTATTGTAAGTGGTTCATAAAGCAATCCGCTTCTTGAAACAGTCATGTAGGTGGTTCCAAAACAAATTAAGTGGTGGTTCTAAAACGGACATTAAGTGGACTGTCAACAATGTGAGCATAATTAAGACTTGTCATTTACTGCTTTAAACTTTGCCAATGGATGGATTACGAGCTAGGGAGGGTCCATTTTAAAGCCATTGTGTGTTCACTTAATTTTTCTAAATGAGAATTGATCGTCCAATTGCCTTCTTACAAATGTTAAAAGAATGTAGGGTCTGTTTAATTTTAGTAAGGGTCGCATTTGGGAACCTTGTGTATTACTTTTTGCATGCGACAGTGCTTGTTTTGGGTCAAGACATATCTTTTTTCAGACTGCATGTGTGTGGGTTTTGTAGGACCTAGGATCACAAATAGTTGCCTATGGCAGAAAATTCATAAGTAATTCATAAATACTCCAAAAATTATGAAACCACTTGTGTTAGATTCTGCATCAATTTTTCTTCAGTTGAAAAATAAGGAAAAATATTTTTGAGCATCTGAAACACATCAAAAAGACCCAACAGCCCTTAAAGGGTCGCTTTATGAGCCACTTACCTTAGGGGGAAGTAGGGCAGCATTGCCTACTACTTTTTACTGGAAGTCAGCTTCAAGTATTTTTGAATGAATTTATCTTTAAAGATCAATGAAAACCGCATGTAATCCACATTTACTCATATTTTTTAGGATTCTTTTGGAATTAGTTATGAAAGTTTGAAGTTGGATTGACATAACGCTTTAAAAACATCTTGCTCTAAAATGTTCATTGTTGATACATTGAAGAATCCAATATGTATTTTTGTGTAAGATGATGTTTTTAGAGGCGTAGTTGTTTTAAGACCTCATAACTTACTCAAGATTATTCAATTAGTTTAAAACATACTAATTGTTTTATTTTAGAAATTTCTATAAAAAAAATTCTTTTGTTATTTTTGACTTGGCATGCATTCTATATCTATATGAGGATGCACTAGTTGGAAGGTATGCATTCATTAATTATTCACTTGCAAAACAACAAATGCAAGTAATAAAATAGACAAAATGTGCAATTAATAATCCCAATGAGTAATCACACACTTCCTAATTGTTCCAAATTTGTGTATTGCTCCCACCTTTCATGTTTCATCACATTATATGATGTTGCATGCCCCTCCCACTATTGCATATGCTCTATTTTATTTAATAAATAATTATATATCAACATTGTACAAGAAGCTTAATTTTTTCTAGTATTGCAACAAACATATGTCACTTCTAATTAGTGTTTTGGGTGTTTATATACAATTTGTTTACTAGAAGACAACAAGTAGAATTGATTGAAATTAAAAGAAAAAAATCAATCCTTTCAACAAAGACATATTAGTTGCTTGAGAGCATTTGGTGCTATTTGTGGAATTGTGTGTAAAACAGTGACTATAGTCCCAAACTTTGCTCATCTAATTTGCTCATTGTTTGTTTTGCACACAACTTCATTGCCCTGAGCTCCTAAAATGTGACTCTCTAGGCATGAATTATATAGATATGTGGTGATATATAAATAAATGACACATCAAAATGAATATAAATTTATTAAATGTCAAACCACAATAATAGCTCTTTTGGGACTACAATTTTTAGGATTTGATTAGACAAAGTTTGGTTCTAAAAAAAAGTGAAAATAAAACAAATACATAATTATAGAGATGATGTCATAATCAATAACAAACTTAGAGATTTTCAAAAACTATAAGAAGGATAGTCCAATATACACTTTTATCAATCTTTCAAATAACTAACAATTAGACAATGCTTGTAATTAGTTGCAATTAGTATAAGAAAAACATAAGGTTCAAATTTGCACTAGGTGCAAAAAAGATTATCAATTTTGATTGAATCATAAATATATATATATATATATATATATATATATATATATATATATATATATATATATATAAATAAGCTTACACAAGGACTTGAGGACTAAACTAATGACAGTTCTAAGCATTAGCCTTGACAATTAGGCATTGACAAACTTTAGTAAATTTTTATTAGTTCTAAAAACCATTCGTAATTTGTATCATTGTTTTGTATAAAAACTGTCAATTTTTTTACAAAATAAACTTTGCATCACTTTTTCTAAAGGTTATAAATTAAGGTGCTAAAGGCCATATTTTGCCTAGGACAAGGATTGAAGTATTTTTATGTAGATGTCCCTTCACCTTCACTCATCATGCTACTTAGTGATTGATAGACAACTCATCTTGTCTAAAATAAGTAATCTTAACATCACAAACTCAACCAATGCTTAGAATGAATTGCCAAAAGAGTAATATTTAGGTCTATTTCAACTATGCCAACTGAAACTTGTGAAATTATCTACAAGGTCAATCTAAGGATCTATTATGAATAAGAGTAGTCACAATAAAAATAGCTGAAATAAATACAGTTATTGTAATGATTGCCTTGTAAGGTCAATCTAAGGGTCCATTGTAAATCAAATTCATAGTAGTAGCAGTTGTAGTAAAAACGGTTGGGAAGAAGACAATTATCATAGTGGTTGTCTAGTTGTGGAGAGACTCTTGAAGCCCCCTCGTTCTCGGTGCACTACGGATGTTGCTAAGACCTCTCAAAGTTGCAGCAGCTACTTATGACTTGTGTACCTCATTTGTACCTATATCTCCTAGTTTGGATCTTCTGAGTTCATTTGTTGTCCATCAAAGAATTTAAGATAGGCCTTTATTGAAATGATTGTGTCTTTATTGTGTATTAAATGTTGCACAAATTATATCCCTATTTATTATGATAGTACGTGTTTTTTGCAAAAGTCTTTGTGTATTGTAAAGAATAGACATAAAATACAATTCACTTCTTTGATAATATAATATTCGAGGAAAATCCTTTATTTGTTGAAGTGGTATTGCATAATGTAGTGGAATGGTTTTCAAAAGCAAGAAGAAGCTTTCATATCCATTCCTTGGCCAATGCGGGATAAATAATATACTACTTTATTGGTAGATGGTGCGTGGACTTGTATGCAAGAAATCAGAAGTCGAAGTGGTGCCAATTTACCATGGAACAATGTGGAGTAATGCTTGAACCAATGCCAAGTAGAAAGGTTAAGTCAATGATTCCTGATCACTACCTTCAAAACATGGACTCTTTGGGGTTGCAACAACTTGAACATTTGGAGAAGGAATTGGAGCAAGCCAAGAAGAAGGTAATTTATTGCCAATCATTTGATGGACTTTGTTTTTCTCACATAAGCAATTAAAAATTAATATATCTTTTAGAAAAAAAGCCATACTTGTTCGGTTGTTTGAGCACAGCTTAATTGCTTAAACAATGCTTTTGTCAAGTCGCATTCTATAAATTTCATCACCTTGAGGATGTTATCTTTTATTTTTTTTTAAGAGGATGTGATTTTTTCTTGTTGTAGTAGATGAAATTTGCATTGAAATTGCACTTGTTGGTTCGTTGCATTTAAAAAAGAACATCTAGAAGGTACTTTAGAACAACATTATCAAGTCTGGTGCTAAAGAGCCAATGACCTTAGGAAAATCTATTATAGGATTTTTTCGTAGCTAATGTTTTGTTTCAAATCAAATAATTGTACATGCAATATCATATGTAATTAAAGAAGTCTAAATTGTATTCAATATGTTAAGATAACAAATATTAAAGATATAAAAAAAACTATCTTAAAAAAAAATTCACTTCGTTTCCACTAAATAAATGTAAGAGTAAGAATAAAAGTAATAAGAAAAAAATGTTATATACGAAAATTAATTTCGATTATTTTGATATATCAATATTAAAGGTCTTTTTTACAAGGAAAATTTTATTATTAAAACCTAATTTTACTATAAAATCTTATATTTGAATTTAAATGATGATATATTTCATTATAAAATTTTAGATTATATCTTGAAATTCATATAAAATTTCTATTTTTAATACCAAATAATTTGGTATAAACTGAGGTAAAATATATAACCAGTAAATTCATAAATGTTGCAACTCTAAAATAGAATAATATGTAAGGAATATGATTTTCTGTATAATTTTGCTTTAAATTACAAAAATTATTTTAAAAATCAAAATATCTGATTTTTTTAATATTTGTTAATAAAAAAACTTTAATATATTAAAATAATGAATGGATAAAATTTGAAAATAATTTTATTAAACTAGCTTGAAATTAGTGTCAATTTATTTTTCATGTAGTACTTTCGGTTTAAGATTTGTTATTATTATTTTTTATTCTAATAACTGATATATTTATGATCAAATAATATCTATTCTATTGATATTATTTGATATTACCTATTTTCTACCTATATAGAAATTATACAAATAATTTTTATACGATTGGTTTACTTTGAATTCATTCATTATTATAAGTATTAAATTTTCATTGCATTCATGAAATTTTAAAAATTTAAAACTTTAGTAAAATCGTTTAAAAAACAAAATCATTAATTAGGAAGTTTTACAAATTAAAATAATAAAGTTAAAACTTTATAAAGTTTTGCCTCTAACTTAACCGCATTGAGCCACCAACTTTGAAGTAGTAACTTTAGAATTAGTTTCATGGATAAGAATGATACGACCACAGTATCTTGTACTTCATCAATTCTATTTATAATTGCTTTTGTAATCAAAACCAACATATTAGTAAGGTTATTGCAAAGAGAATTTAGTAGATTTGTGCAATGCAATCCTAATGACTACCAAAAAATCACATTTATATATGTATATACAATAACAAATAAACAAAAAATATATACTCCAAAAATAATTCTATTATGATATAAAATAAATAGGGCCAATTCTTTAAAAAGGTTGATATTTAAAACCATAAATTTTACCATAAAAATTAAATAACTAAACCAAGTTTTATCGTAGTTTTTTTTAATAAATAAACTATTATTAAAATATGAAAATAAATAAAAAATAAAAATAAAAATAAAAATATATATATATATATATATATAATTTTATTGAGCATTTCTATAATTCTATTATAATCTATGATTTTTCTCATAAAATTATTCTTTTCATTTTGAAAATTATAAGAATATAGTACATCATTAAATAATCTACCATTTTAACTTCAATTCTACAAAACTAGCATTCAAATTTACTGTATCTTTTTATAGTCCTTAAGTATTTCTTTCAATTTATTTATTTTTATTTATTTTAAAATAGAAACAAGGCATGATTGTATTCCTTTATCACATTGTGTTTTCTTCTATCAAAATTGAATTTTGATCATTCTTTTGCAAGTCCAAGTCAAAATGAGGTTTTGAAGGTTCTACTATGTAGTAAAAAAATTGACCTCAATTTGAGACCTTGGAGGTTGAAGGCATAATATTATTAAGCAACATTAGAGGGTCCTCTTTTGTTCCCCCAAATCCATCGACTGTTCCAACATCCTCATTGAAAGAATGCCTCACAACCACTATAGAATGGAAAGCTGTAGCCTATTAAGCACTGCAAATTAGCTTGAAGTCATAGGAAAAGGTATATTGGTGGAGGAATATACCTTCCACTCAAGGTAAACAATTAATGTTATGGAATAATGCTAAAACCTCAATTTATTGCAGAGGTAATTCAATGTGATTAGAGTGAATGCTATCATGTGGGCTCAAAGTTGCATAGGAGGAGCCAAAGCTCTGATATAAGAACAAGACAGCTCAATGTAACTAAATTGCATGCAATCATGTCGTGTTATCATCTCTAAAAAATAACAAATGGAATTAAAATTTAAATAAATTGCAGTTTTGAATAAGAATTGCAAGATTGACCAAATGAAGGGCTAAATTTGTTGACTAACTTATAATTTCATCATAAAAGCTTAACCGCTAAAAGAGCACGATAGGACAATAATGTAGATTTGGAATTTTTGAAGGAAAATATATCTGGCTTCATAAGACTAAGATAGAAAATATTTAGTTGTGCAAGTGTTGTTTATTCTATGTCTTTATATGAAATTATTTAGAAATTGGACATAAATCTTGAAGCATCAAGAGAATATACACCCCACACATTAAAGTGTAGAATTTTTTTATTTTTTAGTTATATTCCAATCAATCTTTTCACATAGATCTTACAATATTCTCATAAAACTATTCATTGTCCATCTATTAGATGCCAGCTTACTATGGGATTAAAAAAGATGGTGCAATTATTTAAACTTATAATTTAAACAAAATCCAATTAATTAATTTTTGCATTGGTCTTTGCTTCACTCTAAAAGCCTTCAAAATTTATTCCTCTAACTTAGTGTTAAGTATAATTCAACCTTAAAGATTGATCAAAACAATAGAATATATAAATGCATATATAATACTTAAAAATGTAAGGAACCTCATATTCTACTAACTTCAATTTTGACTCACTTTTAGAATGAAATAGTAGTTTAGTTATTTCTAAACTATTTTAAAAATTATTACAAACTGAATGCCCTATTTGAAGATAAAATAAGAGATAAAAGTTCATATCATAATTATAACATCATTATAAATTATATTATAAATTATGTAAATTATTACTTTGTAATATGTTTGAAAACTTTTAAAATTTACATGTAACATTAAATTACATATAGAAATTTAACATCAAATATTAATTTTATTTTGTTATGAACTATTTATTATAAAAACTATATTATTAATTTGAAATATTTAAAATATATGATTTATTTAATAACTAATATAAAAAGGTTTAATCATTCCATTTTGAGAACATTTACCAAATTAATTTTAAAACTAAAAGTAATATTGCTCAAATCCAATAGCATTTCTTCTTAGTAAATTTAAAAAAAAAGTTTAATCATTTAGCCCCTAAAGGACCGAAGCCATTTTTTGTCAAAAAACATTCAATTTTGTTGCATTCATCCAAGAAAACCAAAAATATATTTTTGAAATCTAATCATAGGATCTTGTATTTAACTTGGCTGAAATCATGTAGTAAGAATTTCATCAAATTTGACCTTACGGATTGGAAGATATTAGCATTCAAAGTTGAACAAAAAGTTTTTTTTCAAGAAGATGCTTAGATTGCTCGAAAAACAAGATTGTCCATAACTTTCTCATCCCTAGTTCAAATAAAATGAATCGAAGCTTCACATGTAGAAAACATAATATTTTAGGAATTTTTATTTTATTTTTATTATTTTTATTTTTTGTGATTTTATTTGTGTTGCCCGCCAACCTCTATTTTTTACTTATTGTGCCAAAACTTTTGCTCCCATGCACCGATTGAAATAAGAAGTATATATCTAGAAAGCACTTGCAAAATTACATGTCCTTAATAAGTTTTAAGAACATTCACTATAAATTGAGACAATAGGAACCTATTGAAACCAAATTGTTCCACCGGAGACAAACGGTCCTTTAGAGGTTAGATAGACATTTTTCCATCTTTTGATGTCCAAAGGTTATCTAGCCATAATATATGACGTTTTGATCTTTCAAAATATCATAAGCACATTAGTATAAATAATTGGCATTGTAGTACTTTAGAGCTTTTTGCTTTGTTTTTATTTTATAATATGTATACAAATAAAATAAATGATTGAAGTACAATCAATGAAATGCATCCTTTTGTGTTAAAAAACATCTCATTATTTGCAAATCTATTGCTTGGGTTCATTTTAAATATATTTTTAGTGAAAATAAACAATCTTTGTTATACATGATAGAGCATTCATTTGATGTATTAATATTTTATTATAAAATAAAATGCAATTACTTCAGTAACAATAGAATTATAAATTATTTTTTCCTATATCCAATAAAATAAAAAGTATATTACATTATAAGATGAGGCCATGAGAGGCCCAGTTTATATTATAGACACTTTTTATGGTTATAAATATTTATGTTGTAGATACTTATGATATATTGTAGATATCTATAACTGAAATAAAACAAAATCATAATATGTCAAGCTCCATTGTAAAACAAATCTATTCATACTACATATGAATAAATAAATATCATTAGTCTTGTATGAATTTGAAAATGTTCATTGAGATGAGTAAATTGTGTACTAAAATCTAATGAGTATGAATTCTTTATTATCTATCATGAAATTAGGAATCAAGAATTATGCCAAATGACCAAAAGAAAAGTCACATGTATTGCAAACATTCTTCTAAAGATTTTTTGTATCATCTTGAAAAGTACTTGAAACTATTTTTGTTGGTTTGGGTGGTAGATTTTGGTGTTGAAAGCCCAAGAACACCGTGAAACTTCCTCGCTTGATACAAAAGTATGTATACCAATCTTTTCTATGCTATACTATTGATAAATAGTTACATTCCACAATGTAATGTAAAACAATGTCATCTAATTCAGTACCAGTATATAGTTGTTGGTTGTATTTTTTTATGATGTTATTCACAACCTTTCTTCACAAAATTGGGAGGTTAAGTTTGTAAATCTTTTATTGGTGAATAAATTTGACTTGCTTTCAATGCTTTCATGCTTGAAAAAATAATTAACAAGTAGTTTAATCATTCATGTCAAATTTCTTAGTTGGCTTTAATGCAAGTGAATGATAAGATGTTTTTAAGGGATGATAGCACCACAAAAATAAATGGTTTTTAATTAGGGAAGACAAAAATTTACGTTTGATTTTGTGTGCAGCAAGCCTCTGAAAGTAGATATTGGACAAATGAAGAGCGCCAAAGATTCAAAAAAGCCCTCAAAACGTGAGAATCCATATTTTAAATACTAGTACTTGTTACTACATTTGGGGCTCTACACTACTGGAACCACAATGATATCACTGGATATTTTTATGACTGTTGTTGATTTTGAATTACTACTAGATTTTAAAGAAAGAATAGAGGAAACTCAAATGACATTGGAATACCCTTCTCCTAAGAAATGTATTTAAATTTATGTCAAAGAATTTTTCTAATGAGATGAAATGTCAAATTTAATAATATTTTTTATATATAATAGTAGCATTTGCTAATTTTTGATTTTTTTAGAAAGCATATTAGATAAGGTTAGCATTCTCAACCAAATGATTGATTAAGGTTGGAAAATGTGATTCAGCAAATATTTAATTAAGAATACAAATATTCATAATTTTTTATAAATAAAAGATTTAAGAATAAATAAAAATTTCATACAATAATGGCATGTACTTCTAGAAACATTTTTTGCCAACCATAATTTTCATTTGTAGTAATCAAACAACAAAGTAACTAAAATATTATAAAAAAAAATTGATTTTACATCAAAAAAATAAATGAAAGGATTTGGTTAATGGTTAAAAACTCAATGGTTAAAAAATATCATTGCAAACAAACATTAACCTTTGTGTATTTTGCCCAACTTCTTTAGAATTTATTCTTAATGTTTAATAACTTTAATAATATTGAGTGTAGTATCCCTCAAACCAAAACCAAGTCAAAATTGCATTTAAATAGAACTATTTTAATATAATCCTATATAATGATTCACTAAAATAAATCAAATACTAGGACAATTGTGTTTTAAAAGTCATATTACAAGAACAAGCAAATAAATTGTAGAAGTGTAAAGACAAAATTGTGGTACATGAGATATCGCATTCCCATAGTTGCTAGCATGTGAGCCTAGAATCTTGAGTCCATGAGCTTAGGAGCCTAAATTCCTATGTTATAAGTACTTTTCATAGTCTTTAGGATATTTATATTGTAGGTGTCTATATTTTAAGTATTTAAGTTATAAGAACTTTCTATGGTTATAGGATGTTTATATTATAGGTGCTTAGTTATATTATAGGGTATGTTATAGATACCTATGTTATAGACACCTTCCATGGTTATAGGATACTTATATTATAGGTGTCTATGTTATAAGCACCTTCCTTAGTTATAGGATACTTGTATTATAGATATGTATGTTATAGACACCTTCTATAGTTGTACAGTACCTACTTACACCTAGGCTCACAGGTCATAGGCTCACATTTCTAGACCCACATTCTAGCGTCGTAGATTGCATTATTCTACAAAAATTTGAAGCAAAATACAATTATGGTTCAAAAGTTGATGGGATAACAAAGTTTGCAGTCCTTTAAATTCAATTTTGAGTCTTTCTTCTTAAAGTTCTAAGTCTAAATTGTTTTCCAATATTACAAGTTATGTTTAACTCTTGATATGTCTTTATATATTATGTAAGACCCAACTATACTAAAATTGTTAAAATTTGAACTTCACATGATTGAGAATTACTTTAAACTTGAACAAGCATTTGGTACTTGTATAATGGGTTTTGAAGAATTTAGTTGAATCAAAGCTTGATTGGATATTTTTGTCAATCCTAAATAATCTATAGGTTGCCATGTATTTGGTTGCTAAATTAAAATTTTAGTGTTCATGACATAGATTTCAACTTATAAACCCGCAAATAACTACTTAAATGTATATTTTGCAATCATACTTCCATGTTTCACCATTGACATGTACCTACAATGCTATTGCTATAAAATGGACATTGCAATTTTTAGTTCATATGGCCTTTGGGGTTTTCAATAAAAGACCCACTATAAACCTCAAGTAAACTTGTTCGTAAGACTCACTAATTAGGTTCACTCAGGTGCTCAACAGGTTTGGAACAGATTTTGCAGCCATAGCCAAGTTTGTAGGAACACGTAGTTCAACTCAAGTTCGCACCCATGCACAAAAGTACTATGCAAAATTGGTATGAACTACTCTCAAAGATTATTAATAATGCAAAAATGTATTTTGTCAATGTGTTATATGAAAGCTAGTAAATTCTTATAATATACTTATGCAATCTCAAATTGCATCACATTTGTTTAAATCTCAAATTACATTATATTCATTTAAATCTCAAATATCATAAACATTGCTAGTGAAGTAGATAATCATAAGTAGAGAATATACAACATCATATAAACATTAAATCTCTAATTTGAGAAAATATTCAAAAGAAGTAAGATCCAATATTTGAGAGTATTTTTGAACTAAAAGGAATATTTTGATATTATATGTATGATTTATTAAGAACTCCCCCCAAATAAACTTTTGTCATCAAAAACCTCAAACTTTCATATGGAAATAGATCTGCGATGAAATCTTACCAATAAAATTTCATGTTTTTAATACAAGACTAGTTAATTCAAATTTCAAACTTATTGGAATGATTAGACTTGATTTCAATTAGCAATGCACTACAATGTTTGGGAAAGTCATTAGGACTTGTAGTTAATAATCTTTGAGAGGCTCCTGGAGATTATCCAATCCACAACCAAAGTGACTAATAAGATTTTCCTAGTAAAAGAATCAAATTGCTCTATTCTTGTGTTTTGAAATTTGCTTTCATATGAGTCAATTTATTTGTCATTTTTGAAACCAAATTGGGGCACTCATAGTAGTCTTGTTTATGAGCCCTAGTACATGTTAAAAAAATGCTGACCCCTCCTAACTTTTGCATACAGTATCCAAATGCTACATTCTTTGGTTCGTCGGAACCTCCTTTCACTTATCAACAAGAAAAACAATCAAGGAATTTGACCAATCTAATAATAATAACTAGGCACAATAACAAAAAGTTGTGATGTGCATTCATGTAGATAAGAGACTATAAGCGCTCAGGCAAGACAGGCGCATCAACTATGAAAGGGCGTGAGGACGCAGCCTCCAGACTACCAGCAATGTGATATCAATGGCATCATTCCATAACAAAAAAAAATCGCCAAATTAATTAGCGCAAGGTCATGAGGCATTTCGACCAAATTTCGGATACTTAGAGAGTAAGCTTACAGAGAAAAAACAAAAAACAAATGAATTTATCATACTTCAGCATGATGGATTGATGTCTGATCTTAAATATTTGAACATAGACTTTGAAGTTCTCGAATTCCATCTGAGGTGAGGGTTCACATTTTGACTATTAGATTACATTTGTTTTTTTGGGAAAAAAATCAAATTATGCACCTTTTTTTTCCCACTCCTATGTTTAGTGGATGGAAAGTTGTACTACTGCGTCTTGGAAGGGGTGATTTAAACCCATTAACCCTTAAACGACGGGCAAAACCCATGCTAGGGCTTGGTTTGGTTCTGAGAGAACCGTTGACAAAATTAAAGTGTATTTTGCATTATAATTTTGGAATGTTTTAATCTATTGAATTACGAATATGACTTGTCAAGCACCGTCATTTAGGCAGCAAAGTCAAAGCACTATAATTCATTATTCACTATCTTTTGTATTGTTGTGAGTGACCAAATTTTGGGCAAGCAACAAGTTTGATGCTTTGTATTTTTTATTCTCCCTTGCATTGCATGCCAGGCAAGGGGAATGTTGTTTTAAGGGTTAAGGATTGGATTACCTTTGTGGCCTCTTCGTCAAAACATTGTTGTTTAGGGGTTCAATATGTCCTTTCAAATTAAGTAGGACAACTTTTTTATTTTATCTTTTTATTACATGAGATTGTGTGGTGCCTATTAATGTAAAGAATATTGTTTATTTAATTTTGTATAATAGTATGATTGTTATAAATATAATGATTGTAAATAAAAATAAAATTATAAATATAACCCAAGAAATATAATTGGTTTAAAATTTCTTTTCAAGGTTCAAATAGCAATGGTGAATACTATAATTTTTTGGAATTAAAAAATATACTTTTTTGAAAATAAATAGTTTACATCCTAAACACCTTTACCTACAACTTATCAATTATAATACTAATATGAAACCAAATTTAGCCTTCATATAATTGATTTATACTTTTAAAATTGTTTTTTATAAATATAAATATTGATATTTCAAAAACAATTTTTGAAGAAATTCATATTGTTTTGATTATTTTGATTGTTTTTAATGTATATGGGTGAAGAAAATTATATAAATCATAATAAACATTAGAATAATTGAAGATTTTTACCAAAAATAAAGGCAAAATGGAAAGCAGTAATTTTTTTAAACTCTTAAAATTGCAATTAATTAGAAATTAAAATTAAAAAATATTTGTGTAATTCAGAATCTGACATATGACATTTGCAATTCTAACACATTGAATTCTTTAAATTTTTAAATTTTTTTAGTGTAAATTTTTTTGTGTGTCTATGAACAAATTGTATCTATAAATATTGTTTACTTCTTTTTTATTTTCTTTCAGTTAATCAACTTAATCTATTTTCTTTTGATATGTTGATTATTATAATAGGTATATTCAATAAAAAAATTAATTAATTTTAAAAAATTCTTTTTTAGTCTTTATTTATTCATTTTATTGGAAAAATAACATAATAATGTTCATTATCATTAACAATTATAAGTTCACTGTTGTATGTAATTGTCATGTTCAACCTCATGTAAATGTTCATTGTCATTGGTGTATCGATGGAAGATTTAAAAGAAAAAATTTATATAAAAAAATTGTTTATTGCCTTCTATTATATATTGTGCTACTTAAACAATTGCTCATTTGTTTTATATAAATCTCTAACAAAGAGTAAAATTTGGGGTTGAAAAATATATGCTTACACTAAAATTGCTTTACAATTCGTTGGTAACACCTCAACAATCAAATTTTAATTGAAGAATATAATAAAGATTACAACAAAATTAGAACACTATTGTTTTGGTCCTTATAATTTTGTATTACATATTTTATTTTATCATTGAATTCAATACCAACTAATTAGTAATTAAAATATTACAATAGTTGATGGAAAAGAGATGGCACTTATAGACAAGAACTAGAATGAAATTAATTTGTAATAAATAATACCTCAAATGATTTGAAATCAAAACTTGACTACATTCCTAGTCCTTCAATGCATATTTTAGCAATTTCAAAATAATTGTATAAAATTGGCATTATCCGAGGTAGCAAAAGCTATCAACTATTTTTTTAAATGAAATTAGGTTGTTTGAAGAACATTAAGACAACATCACAATGCCACTTGACATGACATAGAATGCAAAGCTACATTGAATTATATTAGCTCCTTGACTATGAATTGATCACCAATCTTTGATATGCAATAGGAAACTTTCATTAATTAGGGACAACATATTAAATTGTTTAAAGAATACAACCTCAGGTATTAGACTGGGAAGCTCTATGATTTGTTAACTAAAGTCTTGTATGTGCTTTGACAAACTGATATTTTAATTATTGCTTGGACATGACAAATTATTACTAGAAAAGCCTTAACAATTCTTATACTCATTTTCACTTTTCTATTTTGTGCTTAGTGGTTTGAGAAATAACTTGACCTTTCAAGTGATTGAATGCAATTGTCTTTCATGACAATGTCTAGCCACATAACAATTCACTTAGTACAACAAAATGTATTTAAATGACAATACAAAGTCAAATTACAAGGAAACAAGATGGACATAATCCAACTTCCGCATGATCAACTACTTGTAAGGTCCTTATGTGACTTTCAAAAACATTGAACCCTTTACCCTTTATACCACTGACTGGGAAGGTCTTCCCACAACTGACCTACTTCATCTCCCCTTCGTAAATCTCCTCTTATTAAAATCCAGAAAACACTAGAAAGTCTAAATTTAAAATTAGATGTAGTCACAATTGTTATTCGCCATCAGATCAAAGCTACCACATTTGAGCAGAACCTGACGAGGAGAAGTGGGAAATTTGCAAAAATCATAAACCAAAAGAAGGGAATAAAAGGGAAATATCAGGCCTACACCAATTGAGCTAAGGAAACAGCTTGGGAAGACTTCCATAGAAAGAAGTCGTGATTCTGGTTCGAAGGAAATATTCACAAAAGCCCGCACTTCTCCACCAAGAGATTTGATGACACAGTACTGACCTGAAGCCTTGCAATTTCAAAGCTGATCGGAACTGATCCACTGACTTTCGAAAACATGAGTCATGGACGCGCAAACCACTCTTCTGAATCTAGACAAAAGCGGAGGACTACACGATAGTGATTACTGAACATCATAGTCACTCACACAACGTAAGATTCATCCAGAATCGGCTCCTCGTTCAAATGTTGAATGAGCTCAATTCCTGTCGAGTAGCAACCACCAGGGGCACTTCTCCCGAATCGTCCAAGAACTTCTCGTGCATGAAGCCGCTCTGCACAACATTCTCCGGTTTCGCAACCACCTCGTAACAGTAGCAACTCTTCAAGCCCGTCTCATTTCTGCAAACGCCACACCCACCCAATTAGGAAGCATGAGCAAACGAAAGCCCTCCAACCCCTGTGCAGCTACAGAGTCGCAACATACATGATAGCACACGACTCTGAAGTTTACCCGTCACACGATGCATGTACTGTACATATCACTAGTTCGTTCAGCAAAAACTCAGAACTAACAAGGAGCATCGTACATTCTGAATAACCCCAATATACGTCCAAGATCGACCACAGCTGCCCAGATAGCCCAAGCAATGTTTCCACAGTCAAAGATCAATCCTAGCTTTGGCAGATTCAACCAGGATCTAAATATGAGTAGCACCTGTAGCAATCATGCTGACTGTCTTTCACGATGTCGAAGTCCCACACAACCGTGTGACTTCCGGCCGAGACCACCAAGTGACGCTCTACCATACCCTCCTCTGTGACCTGCAAAGACCAAGATCATGCATATGTTAGCCAAGGTCGAAGACAAGGGAATCTTCGCAGTACAATAGACCACTCATTGAATGCCAGGAACGTCATATCATCTCGTCTGAGGTGGACAGTAATTTCTCCAGACGAAGGGCAGCAAGATGAAGGGGTATACGGCAACCACGAAACCGGGACAGCCATCAAAATCTCAGCTTACCCAGGAAAACTTGCCACCGTGCAACTTCTGTTGCTTCCCGTCCCGATGTGCGTCGAAGGGCCGGAGCTTCAACAACCTCGGAGCGCCAATCTTCCCCCCCATACGACCGGAAAACCCAGTCTTCTTCTTTCCATCCTTGTCTTTGAAAACCGTGCTGATCAGGATCAAGTACGTGTCGGTCGTCGCCAACACCCACTTCCCATCATACGTCACGTCAACGTGCGTGATGGGCGACCCCAAACCAGGGAACGCGGTCTTGGCCTGCACAAGTCCAGAAATCACACAACCAGTCACAAAGTAATTACACCTTCCGAATGGCTCCTCACAATCTTTTGATGATCATTGGACAACCCCAAGTACGAGCGTAAGACTGCTCAGCAGGCGCCAGGATCGAGAATGTAACTAATCGATCGACACATGTCACAAAAACAACCCATGATGATTTGACAGGAAATACAGTTGCCCTGATCTCCTCCCTCAACTGCCCTCGCAAGCATTGAAGAGGGAGACACCAACGAAGAACTTCAAGATATGGGATGGAGGTACAGACACGTCGAAACCGCACAGAAACGAAGTGTAGAAGCTCGATGATGTGAAAGCACAGTCAAGGACTTGTAGAACAAAAGCATGGACTTACCATTCTCATGCTGGTGATCCCGTACAGACGCACTTTCCCATCCTTGGATCCAACCACAACGCTACCATCTCCAGCTGTTGCAAAGCAGCTGAAGTTTGTTCCTCTCGAAAACTGCACACACCCCATTCGACAGATCAAGCTCCCGAGTTCGGCTCGTAGGAAAGGCAGCACAATATCATCCCAATCTCACAGATTCGTGTGCGTAAAACCAGCAGGACACAGACTCTCAACTACCACCTACCCTTAGCAAGACTATCTCATTCTTAAGACTTGACTTCATCATTCATAGTCACGGTGGCAACTCCGAATGGTACAAAGTCCTTCAGAACCACAGCATTCGGGAACAAAAAATCTGTCAATTATGTAGGAATTCACACGAATGTCAACTGATTCGAGCAGCTCAAGGGCTTGGCAAAAGCCAGGACGGCGTGCACACACCTGGTGGCCCTCCGTCCAGGTCAGAGCGGCAGGACTGGCAAGCTGCTGCACGATTCCTTGCGAATCTCGCATGTCCCACCGACACAGCTGGTTATCATCCAGGCCCAGAAACGTGGAGCCGCCGCTGAACATTTGCGCGCCCTTGCTGTCGTTGGTCACGTCCCGCATGGTGATGGGCGTCCCGTCCTTCTGGAACTTCCACTCCGCCACCATCTGGCCCGTCCCGATGTCCAGCTGGCTCACGCCCCCGGCGATGGACTTGCCGTCCGTGGCGGGGCTGATCAGCATCATGTTGCTCTCCCCGCGCATCAGCATCCCTTTCTTCGGCGTACGGAACACATTGCCGGGGGTGCCTCCTCCGTCTTGGAACTTGATGCTCACGTCCTTGTCCACGAGACCGTCGGAGCTGTTGAACAGCACACCCAAGCCATACTCGTTCACCAGAAAGCTGTGATCCAAGCCGCCCATCGTCAGGCTCTGAATATTCGTCTTCGAAGGCGTCTTCAGCTTCTCTCGCAGCTCCCGGTACTTGCTGGGCGTCTGGATCACGTCCTCCGCGTCTTGCCAGATGGAGTCGTCGTCCTCCTTGCCCGTCGCCCAGTCCATGAAGTCCTTCCCGAACACCTTCACCTTGTTCGCCTCCGTCGGCTTCAAGAAATATGTGTTCTCGAATCTGCAACACAAGGCGGACACCTCTGTTAGTGGTGTTCTGCTTCTGCAATGCACCAATGGATTGGTTCATGGCTACCACTCTGCTTGAAATCGATCCATAGGTTTCCCCGATTGGGTATAAATTAAGCCTTCATCAGGATCATGCAAATTTAAGCACTGGACGAAAGCACACAAAACTCTCTGCATGTGACGAATCCTCAAGATGCTTGCTAACAGTCCTGCTACAAGCACCCTTCCATCTGGACCACTGGACCGGACTCTGAATGTACGCGGGGAATCTCAAAGAAAGACAAGACCACCAGAGCACATCTCTCTGATAACCATCCTGGATGATCATAGTAAATATTGCCAGGAATTGAAGAAATGGAACACAGATGGTCACGCTGGAACACATTGCCATTTTCTTCCAACTGCTAGGCAAGAATTCGCGATCACACAAACCGTGCGGTGTAAGGTGCAATCATCGTTTACAGCTCAAAAATCAGCTGCCAGTGAGAATCGATTCATAAAAGACGGTGCAACGTACTTGGCGTCTTCGTACTCCGCAATGCAGGCTTGGAACTGATCCTTACTCGGAAACTTCAGCGCCCACACACCTTTCGCCACGAAATCTACGCGCAGCTGGGCCGCGGAGACTTGCATTTGCAGCCGATCATCCACCTTGGCTCTCACGCCCGCCACTTCGAACATCCAGAACTTGTAATTCTTGCGACCCACGGTGGAGCTTCTCCACTTTTCCTCCTCGTCGTCGTCTTCCTCGTCCTCCTCACCCTCGCGAACATACTGCCATCCCACATTCTTGGCAGTGGAGATCCACTTGCCCTGAATGTATTGGTAAAGCCTGGCCTTCATCATGGGCGACCCGTCTAGCGTGAGCGACCCCATTCGCAGATGAATTGTGGGGTCGGGGGTGGAGAACCCCGTCGGCTCGCCTCGCTGCGAAGGAGACGGCGTCGTCATCTCCGAATTGTGGAAGCTGAAGCTCGTCTCGGACGATGGACTCCGCGGCGATTCCTGTCCATCATCATCTTCAGAATCCGATTCCAAGCGCCCTTCCCGACTCGCTCCAGTCCCCATCTTGCTCCTATTCATCCCCCAAATAACAAAACAATACAAACATTAGAAAAAAACACCAAAGACCTTGTCATAACTCGGTCGCCTCGACAACCATATAGTTTGAGAGACGTCAATTTTACACGAAGAGCTTCATATTCCAGTTGAAAATGAATAACCCAACTAATGAAACCGCCAGAGCAAGAATCCGATGAGGGCATAAGAGTAGAAAAATCCTACACGCCAATAAAAATCCTGCACAGCAATGCCAACCCCTATGCCTAAACCTAAGAAAGCGGGATAGCCTCACAATGCCGGCAAAATTTGATAACCACAATCGCAGGAATTGACAGGAAGGGCTCAAGCTGTCGAGTACAACCCCTAAAGAAGTATGATCGCAAAGAAGTGGAAGTGAAAATGGAGAATAGGTCTGGGAAATGATGGAATATAGGTGAGCCAACGGTTATGGCAGGTTGTCCATTTCCTTTAAGAGAAACGTCAATTTCACACGAAGAGCTACATATTCCAGCTCAAATGAGAGCAAAAACATAAAAAAATCTTTCACAGCAATAAAATTCCTGCACAGAAATGCCAATCCCAAAGTCTAAGCCTCAGAAAGGGGGAAAGACTCACAATGCGGGCAGTGATTAACTCCCACAGTCACAGGAATCCACAGAAAGGGTGGGTTCCAGCTTTCAAATACAACCCCGTGAGAGGTATGATCGCAACGAAGTGGAAGTGAAACTGGGGAATAGGTCTGGGAAATGTTGGGGAATGCAGGTGAGCGAACGGTTATGGCAGGTGGTCCATTTCACAAAGAGAAAAGTCAAATTTCCGAGGAATAGCTTCATGCTCCAGCTCAAAATGAAGATCCCACAACTAAGTAATCCGCCAGAGCAAGAATCCCACTAGAGCAAAGGAAGAAAAATCCTGCACAGCATTGCCAATTCCAAAGCCTAAACCTAAGAAAGATGGAAAGACGCACAATGCGGACAGGGATTGCCAGGAATCCACACGAAGGGCTCAAGCTGTGGAATGCAACCCCGTAAGAAGTATCCTCGCGGAAGTGAAAATGCAGACTAGGTTTGGGAAATGGTGGAGTGCAGGTCAGCAAACGGTTATGGCAGGTGATCTGAGAAATTAAGCAAGTGCAGGAGTATGGTGGTGGTGGAAATTCAACGACAGAAATTCAAGAGAAATTCAAACGGAGAAATTCAATACCAGAAATTCAAACGGTGAATCAAAGGCGGAACTGTACCACGACGCATTGATGTTCATACTCGTAGACGATGGCGGGAAGACGAAATGCTTGAAAGCAATTCAAATTTTCTCATTTTTTTTTTTTTTTTTTCCACATACAGCATTATTTTGGCAAGCCTTGGCATTTATCCGTACTTGTAGGCCACGGTTGGGATAAAATAATGCCAAAAATAGATGCCAAAATTTTAGGGAAATTGTTTTCTCTAAAAAAACAAAAAAATTGTATGGTGAAAAATAATATTGATAAAAACTTCTATTTTTAGAAAATGCCAAACTATTTTTTTTGGAAAAATAATTATTTAGCAAAGTACACACGTTAATGGCAAAGTACACACGTTAAGAGGTGCCAACCCTACCCTACACTTACAATACTCCGAGGGCAAAGTACATACATTAATGGCAAGGGGGGTTGTTTCTTCCATCAAACCATATGGCTGTGCTTAGGCTATAGATATTGGTAGGAATTGAGCTGTAGACTTCACGGACCCAACTAGTCCAATAAGCACAACCATTTCTAGCTATCTTTGGGGGATGGTATAACTTGGGCATTTTGGGCCAAATTCTAATTTTATGTTTATGGGATCCAATTTTTGTAATTTTTGTTGGTATCTCCTATATCCTATCAACTTCTATTTATCAATTTTTTGAATTTTTGTAGATTGCAAACTTATTTGTTTAAATTCAAAATAGTATTTGGGATGAACAAAAAGTTATTTGGAGGATACATCACATTGAAGCATTATATTTGTTCATCTCAAATGGACTCTATAATTATCGCTATGAAAAGATTAGAGATTAACTTCTTTAGTTCTTTCTTATAATTATCAATTCATCAAATAGAATATATATATGGATATGTTCAACTAAATGATCTATTCTTCTTCTTTTTTTTATAAAGAAACATCACTTTTTTTAAGGTTAAGATGCACCACTTTAGGATACGAGTTTTTAAAGAATGATATTTACAAACTCATATCACAAGATTCACATCATTTTTTCCTATGACACTTCTATTCAATATAATGATTTTGTCTACAATGCTCATTGAACCAATCCAAAAAGTCTATTGTTGACTTCAATATCTCCTTTATGTAGATAAACAAGTGAATGATTGTTGTTCATTAGGCTTCTAATGGATCTATTTAGTAAAACCTTTCTTGAATAATATAGCATTTTTTAAA
Organism: Antitrichia curtipendula; assembly: GCA_951230915.1. NCBI lineage: Eukaryota > Viridiplantae > Streptophyta > Bryopsida > Hypnales > Leucodontaceae > Antitrichia > Antitrichia curtipendula. The sequence continues at coordinate 8,074,698 of OX579639.1, read as the reverse complement.
CTATAAAGTAATAAGTATTCATTTTTCCAAAGAATCTATATTGCACATAAAGATATCTTATTTGTCTATACTACCATAATTCCTTTTGAAATTTTACAAGTTTTTTTCTTTCTCTTAGCCATTTGGTTCCCACATTAGTACATTACCTTCTTCATTGTTCTTCTAATAGCTCTGCACAAGCTATGGAAAAATTCTTTCAAAAAGATGGGAGTAGATGACTAATTCAACAATATTATAAATTATCTTCTTTTTCTAGTAGATGGCTTATTGCAAAACCTTGATATCATTCTTCTTGAATGAATGCACACACTTTAAGATGAATAACTGATTTTCATCCTTTTTTTTAAGATTTCATGCATGCCCATAGATGTAAATGCTTCATCACACTACCGTATCATTGATTTGTCTTCATAGCAAGGGAAAAAAATTAAAATCACCTACAAATTAACATCACCACAAAATTTTATTCTTGTAGAAATTAGTACTCCCTCTATCTCACTAAAAACCTCCAAATCAAGCACAATTTCTATCCCACTAAAAACCTTTGTTTATTGATTTCAATTGTTGAGTAAGTGTTGGCTGTATTGAATGACCTTATTGGGAGCTCAATTGGGAGTTAGTGGCAATCAAGGAGCATTCCTCTCCTAGCAAACTTTGCCTTGCCCACATGAGGCACATTGTACTTGTTGCTTCTTCAACTAGTTGTATTGACGATGGATTCAATGACCACTTAGACGCTATACAGATTTGTTCATGAAGGGGGGCAAGTTTCCTAATTGCATTAATTAGGTTGGGACCTTATATTTCTACAATCCTATTGTTACCATCAACCTTTAAGTAATTAGGGATGACGAGTTGGCAACATTCATGAATGATGCTCAAATATAATACTTTCCATATAGATTTTGAGTGCTTGAACAACAACACCTAAGTTGGAGATTTTGCATAAATGTAGGAGACGGGTTACTAGTTCTTGAATATATGTATCACTGGTACAAAGACTAAAAATACAGTTATTCCCTCATGGGGAAGATTTTGGAAGTTTTTTAGTGGGACAAAGGGAGTACAATACATACAATAATATTCCACACTACACTAATTCAAAATCATGCGACTTTAGAAAATTAGTGTCACACTTACTATTAGAAAAAATCCAATCAAAGTCTGTACTGAAATTGCTTTCTACATTGTTCCAAATCAATGAAATAAAAAAAACTCGATATGCTTTCTTCAATTACATGAGAATTTAGTTGAATGAAGCGGACATTCTCCCAAACTTTGACCCTTCACAATTTTTGCATATGGTATCCAAATCTTTAGTATGGTGGAACCTCCTTGTACTTGCCAACAAGAAAATATGAAATTTTCAACCATCTAACAATAGCAACTATGCACAATAGCAAAAGTGGTAGCTTTTGAGGTGTCCACCTTATTATATTCAATTCTTCTTACACTTGTTAGCCTCGCTTGTTGGAAGTTTCCCTTGCAATTAATGCCAATTCTAAGAAGTATCATGATCCTAAAATAATTAAGCTAGCCTGCTTATAAAGCGACTATTTAAGCCCACATAACTCATCAATGATAGTAATAGATAGTTCTACGAACATATCAGTTAGTCCTAGATACAAGACACACTTAGAACATGGTCGCTTGAAGAGCAAACTATCTTTAACCCTGAAGCGTTCCGACGTCCATATTTTGGACAATGAATGGAGGCCTTTAGAGCACTGTAAAGTCCAACAAACTTTTCATTCATCTAATGTAATATTTGAAATTAGAAAAGACAGTCTTCCTTTATGACCAAATTCATGAATTTTTGGTAAATGATATTTCTGTACAAAGATATGAGCAAAAATGTGCAAAAATTCAGAAAAGGATTGAGACCTTTAGGGGTTAATGCAAGAACCAACAACATCAAAATCACACATTCAGGCCACTTGTGGTTGGTGGGCTTGTGGGCTTGTGTTTTATCTCTTTGCAATGAAACCTGTTTCATTTGTTTCAAAAATAAAATAAAATAAAAAATATTTTTATTTTTATTTTTATAATCACACATCTGGGTCATTTCAATACGATGAAAGTAAACAAAACAGTCAATTAATATACACAACTTTACAGAAACTGAAATATAATATTTATTGTAGAGAGAGAAGCCGGGCGGCAAAATTACAAGTCCACGCTAGCTGCAACTAAGTTAGAGATCGACGTTGTCCAGGCAGCACAGCAGGTTTTACTCGATCCAACCCCATCACTACGTACCTACACAACTGATTTCTAACACCACAGAAGAAGCCGCAACCAGCTTCACGGGTGCAGAGCTAGAGTTCACAAACCAAAACAACAAAATAAAACAAGCACAGTGGATGCGCGCACATGGGATGCAAGTTCAGGAACTCTAGCAATGGCGGACGGAGAGTATGGAATGCCGAAGACCGGGAGCTCATCGATGTAAACGATGCGTACTAATCTTCCTCTAGTCAGCAGACATCCAGGCGCACGAATTGGTGATTCAACTCAGTTTAGATTTTGCGACGGAGCGCGAGCTCCGTGAGCACGCCATCACTAATTAACTACGTACACAACTGATTTCTAACACCACAGAAGAAGCCGCAACCAGCTTCATGGGTGCAGAGCTAGAGTTCACAAACACAACAACAAAATAAAACAAGGACAATGGATGCACATGGGATGCACATTCAGGAACTCTGGCTATGGCGGACAGAGTGGAATGCCGAAGACCGGGAGCTCATCATCAACATTTGTCGACGATCCGTAATCCTCCTCTTGTCAGCAGGCATCCAGGCGCATGAATTCGGTGAACTTCGCATCAGAATTGGTGACCCAGCGCGAGCTCCGTGAGCACGCCATCGCTAACTACACAACTGATTTCTAACACCACAGAAGAATCCGCAACCAGCTTCACGGGTGAAGAGCTAGAATTTACAAACAAAACAAACAACAACAATCACAATGGATGCACATGGGATGCACATTCAGGAACTCTGGCTATGGTGGACAGAACGGAATGCCGAAGACCGGGAGCTCATCATCTACATTTGTCGACGATGCGTAATCCTCCTCTTGTCAGCAGGCATCCAGGCGCATGAATTCGGTGAACTTCGCATTAATATTGGTGACCCAGCGCGAGCTCCGTGAGCACGCCCACGATGGCTGCGTTCACATACGTCGCAGGCTCCATCTGCGCAAAATTCGCCCTATTATCATTGATATTATCGCTCTGATCAGGTCCCCCAACAATGGCTCCCATGGCCACATTCACATCCGGGTTCCCCGAGTTGAACCAATCAAACCCCTGCTTACACGCAATCTTCCCCGGGTTCGCTTTCACCGACGGTAGCGACGCCGCTCTATGGTGCGCGTGCGTGGGATACGTCGCTCCGAATCCGATCATGTACGACATTCCTCTCGGGTTCTTCCCCAGGATGTAATCCGTCTGCTGTTTCGCCACGGAGAAAAGCTCCGTTGGGGTGACTTGTCTCCCTCCGCAGTTCACTGTTTGCTTGGATGAAGTCAAGTAACGTGCGTAGTTTGTCAAGAGGAGAGTGGCGGTGGTGACGTACTGGAGGTTGAGCTGGCCCATGTAGAAGAGCATTCCCCCAGGGGAGTATTGGAGCTGGTTGGTGGGACTGACGGAGCGGGGGAGGATGGCGCAGATGTAGTTGTCGGCGCGGTCTTTGTAGGGTTGGAGGGATTTGACGCCTTTGAGGACGGATTGGGAGAGGAGGACTTGAGCGCCGGCGTATTTGTTGTCCCAGCTCAGGACTTGAGCGGAGAGGGTGGTGCCGCCGAGGGAGTTGCCGTTTTGGGTGAGGTACTGGAGGTATGTGTTTTCGCGGGTGGCGCGGTACAGCCAGGACGCGCCCCAGACAAGCTCATCCTGAAATGGAAGCGTCACACTTTAAGGATCCTTACGTTATGACCTTATAAAACGCAAAATTCTCATTAAGATCAGCCCCATTGTTTGCTAGCTATTTTTTATATATCTTCAGTTTAGGAAGGGTGCGAATGACCAAACACATTTCATTTCTGGACCATGCAACGAGCATAGTTCACTTCAATTGTAAATTCTAGGAACTGAACTTACAGTTAGTGCTTGCTGAATGGGATGTCTAAGCTAGGACAAAATTCCACGCTACGGCATTTTTTCTAGTCTTGTCGCAGGCTCAACATTCGACTCATGATGTATGATAGATTTGGGCCGTAGCGTTTGTGATTTATGATACAGAAGTAGGCAACTTCTGGTATCAGATAATGCACAGAATGGTTGTGGTTAAGAATACTTACATTGTATCCAGAGTACGAGCAGTAGAAAGGGCACACCACTCCTCCCAGACCATCGCTGTACTTGCCTCTGAATTTATCAGCGAAAGCGAAGATCTGCGCACCAACATTTATTACTTCAAAGTTTTGAACGCAAAGGGTAATCTTCGAATTCAGCACAAAGTTCACTGATTAAGCTCATCTGTCTAAGCTTGCAGGATGACCCAAACTGTGTAGATTTTTGTTGATTGGTTTCATGTATACCCGTCTGGCGGCGGTGATGAGGCGTGCGGCGTACGCATCGTCGATGTGACGAAATGCAATGGACGCGGCCGCCAGCGCAGCCGCCGTCTCGGCCGCGACGTCGGAGCCTGGGTGTCCGGCGTCCACCTTGTACGCCGCGCGGGGAGTGTCCATGTCCTCGGGTCTTTGCCAGCACTGATGATCGCTATTCGGGTCACCCACCTGCAGTGCAATACAACTCACTCAGCCAGAGATCCATATTACATACAGCTATAACGATCAATTTCGATCAAAGTAACGTGGAAACACATTGCTTTAAGGTACGGTGTTGTGAAGGGAGGATTGCGCATGTAATCGATTGATTCATTTTCGTTCGAAAGAGTAGTTGGAATTTGTGTCATGAGTAGCTTTGATCGACACTCACTTGCACCCAAAGCTCCTGGGGTCCGGTGTTGCATTTCAAAAGGTAGTCGGTCCCCCATCGGATGGCATTCAACAAGTGTCCCAGCTGATATGTTTGTCGCAGATTCGTGCGATACTCCAAGGAGTTCCATGCCAGGAGCGTGATGCTGAACGCCATGGGCAGCCCGAACTTCACATTGTCGCCAGCATCGTAGTAACCCCCCGTCAAATCCACCTGCACTCACCAAAACTCTAAAGATCAGCCACGTACTATACATAACCACCAGATTCCCACAATCTCTTAACACCATTAGATCCAAATTTCGCCCTTAACAACGTGGAAAAAATCATTAAATTTCTGACGAACATTGCTGGAGCGACCATCGTTGAGTCCCGAGTCCCCTCTCCACGTGAGACGTTGCCATCTGGGGAGCTTTCCGGATCGCTGCAGGTCGAAGAACAGGATGGACTTGTCCAGGGCGCTGGCATAGTCTGTCTGTGTGAGTGCCAACGCTACCGTTACCAGGCTCACCCACACAAAAGCCGCCAGCACAACGACGTGTGGTCTCATAATGACCAGCAGCCTGAAACTAAAGAGAATTGAACACTGGCAAGAGCTTTGAAGAATATTCTCGATGTAAAACTCATAAAGAACCTGGACCTTGATGCTTCTGAGCTTTGGAATGGAAGCACTTATATATACGATGATTTTCATTCTGTGTGTGCAGGCTGTAGGAAATTGGCTAAATTGTCGGGAAGGAGGCCCGCGTTGACATTGCAAATCAATGGGGAGCTCGGAGACATGACAGAGGCGCGCCATTCGGCGGCAACAGTTCGCTTTTCGTTTCACCGAATTCCAGTATGTAACGAGAAAGTTCCAAAAGTACGTGCTCACCAGTGATTATCCTCATTCGACCTTGCATTGGATGCTAAATTAGTACCAGTACACAAAGTATTCTGTTTCGTTAAAATCAAGCATTCAGGTCCCACTGTAGAATCAAGTAGTACTAGTACACAAAGTAAATTAGTACCAGTACACAAAGTATTCCCCGTTGACATGTGAATGGTCAACGCTTTCCAGACGATCTCCAGGTTATTCGCAGCAGAATTTCCGGGAGTCTAATATTGTCGTAATTTGGGAGGAATCTCGCAATCATGGAGCACTTTCGAGAAGGAACGGGGGTACTGTAGTAATCTTTCGTGTCAGTCGTGGAGGTCTGGAGGAGCCGCAATCGAAGTTGCAGAAAAGGTGACGCAATTCGTGGTCGCTGGGATTCCGATTCCTCTCTCAAAAGTCCACCAGTATTGTGTACACACAAGTACTGTACCTTTGATTAAGCCATGATCTCAAGCATAGTTGACTCTAATTCCGCGCTTTTGAGATGCTGTCAGCGAGCTCATTGACAACTCTGTAGTTTGTACGAGTCATCGAACTGCCTCCTCTCCCAGTTCGAACTGCAACACCCTTCTACTCAGCAGTTTGATCTTGGTTCCAAACTTCAAATCAGTCGATCAAGTTAGAACCGTAAACATGTTGCTGTGCAAACTGTTCCAACTGTCAGATATTACTCCGAGAACCAAACTTAAACAAGAATGTTTCTGGTCTTGCAATCGCTTAAAGCTATTAATTTCTTGTCGGGGTGACGTTCGCAACGGGCGTTCCGAGCATTATTGAAATGTTACGTTCCGACTGGAATGTCACAATATTGTTGGCGCCTTGATCGAAACACCCCATGTTTGAAAATATGGGGATTGTGAGCATGGTCTATTGAATTGGTTTAAATATGTTTAGGGCCGGGAATTGAAGGTTAAGAGCAGGAGAGAGATTCTGGGTGCAGCCAACTAAGGCGCGATGTATGTATGTATGTATGTATGACTACTAGTGTAGGTGGGATTGTGAGAATTTCGGTGCCGTGACACCAGCAGCACCGCCGGGTCATTATGAAGGGGATGCCGTTCACCGCCACGCACGGGGGAAGTTGACATCAGATTGCGAGGGGGACGGAAGCTCCGGCTTCACCGCCATAACTTGAGCGTGGGGCACGTGTGCCGCCGGGGGTAGGCAGCGACACAAGTGATTGCGCAGACGGAGAAGGAATTTAACCCCTAAGCGCTCAAACGACCATTTTGGGGGGCGCTGCCCGCCTTTGGGCAGAATTTTCGGGCAAAGAAAACTTTTTTTCAATTTTTTTCAATTTTTTCCTCAAAAGATTGCAGTGTCTTTCAATAATTATATTCAAAACTAAGATCGCTACGGTCATACAAAAATGATAAGAGAAATAGCACAAAGTATTTAGAATTGGCTAGGGTTGAAAAACTTACTATCTGGGAAAAGTGTTGGTATTCTCATTTCTAGATCTTATGCATTTCTTACAAATCGATAGAAACTGCAATTTTGACCAATAAAAAATAAGCTCAAATGCTTAAGGTAGAAATTGTATTTTTTATGAATTTTTTACGTTATATGTTCAAGATTCATTTGAAGAGAATCTAAAAATAATTCTATAATTTGATTATATGGATACTTTCTAATTTTCATGCTTCACATTATCTTCCTTGATGCAAACTTCAAAAAGTTATAGAACTTATATTTTATAACCGACATTTGTATTTTGTTCCTATCCCTTGGGCTTTTAGGGGTTAAAGAAAAAGAGAAGAAAGGTAACTCCAATCTGAATGAAGCGTATGTTGAGAATGGCTCAACTATTTAACCCTTAAACGCAGGGCCGGTGATTGTGGAAACCATCCCTTTTGCTAAAATGTGAATCATCTACTTAAAAAAAATCCAAAAGTACTCAATGGAAGTCAACCTGTTGTAGAAGACTCCCTCCTTTTCACACAAAATTTATAGGATAAATAGTTGCACTTCTGTCCTATGCGGAAATATTCTTTGTCATTCATTAGCTAAAAAATAGTCATAGTGTTGTTTAAGGGTTAAGAGCATTTCTATGAGTGTTCATAATAGTGCCATAGCAAATTGTTTGTTCAACTTGATTATTTTTTTGTGTCCCACCAATTGGAAATTTTTGAACTTGTCAATACACGCCACAACAAAAAAACAATCGCAACACCTCAACTTGTCATGCCTTGGCCATTTGACTTGAGCCATGGTATTGATAAAAAGAGAAGGGTTTGGACTTATATTTGATGGAAGAGCGCTGGTTGGGTATTGAATGGGGACATGGTTGCATTGAATAACCTGTAGGCTTAGTCAGAGGTACAAGCTAGGGAGTGACGTGTGGAATTTCCTTGCATGGCTCATGACTTTGCACCTTGGGAATCAGGTTTTGTCAGGTCATTGGCCAATGTCAAACACATGTTAGTGGAGGTAATTGACATGTCAAAGATAGTAAGAAGGTAGACCTTATAACAAATGACCGACATGTTTCTTCCTCTAAAAAATAAATTCTCAAGTCTCCATGTGATGACAAGGTAGTTATTGCACTTCAATCCTCACCAATGTGCCAAGGCTAAAGCCATTGAATCAAAGGTGGAGGTGCATGAAGTTAACCTTAAAACCTTAAACAAATCCTTAACCCTTAAATAACACTAGCTAGGTTTTAGAGAATCTTTAGGAAAACTCCGCAAGTATTCAATTACATATGATTCTATAGCTTTCTTTCATCATTCACCAATTGAAACCCTAATCATTGTACTTCAATCAATTATTACATTTTCATTATAAATTTGAATATGGATGATGGTTTATCATAAATGCATTGTCCTTAGTTATTTAGCAAACTATCATTTATAATCTTGATTTGAAAAAAAAATAAAAACACATATATCCATTGGTTCCATAGAATTGATAAAATTTGTTAATTCAAGGTTGTAAGGTTTGTTGTTTATGAATGGCTCCCAAAAAGATATCTGAAGCTCAAAGAGCAGCAAGTCTTGCAAAGATTGAAAGCATAAGAGGTATTTTATAAATTAAAAATATTTTCTTCAATTTTTGATTGATTTGGGGCTATATCGATATCGATTAAATAAAACAAAATTCCTTAAATATAATAAATATGGAATTCTTTGTACATAAAAAATAAAACTATACTAAATTACAATTAAATTGATATTAAAATTAAATTTAATCCATTTATTTTGTCATAATTTATATTCATCTCTTTTTTAATATTTATTTTTAGATTTCCTATATTCTTTAAAGTATCATTTGTCTACATAATTTATTTTGTTATTCAATTTAAATTTTTTTGCTTCCATTGCTTTTAATAACTTTGATATCAAAACATTTTGATATTCATCAATTCTTGCTCTACAAGTTTGACCTCTTATGAAACCAGCTCAATGCACTTTATTTAGCAAAGGATTATTTACTGCCCACATTTTGTGAATTGATTCACAAATCACAAGATATTATCCACTTCAAATTTTATTTTTATTCCAACAAAGATAGTATAATTTATAATGCATATTCAAAGTTCCCTTTGAATCATCTCAACATAGTGAAATTATACTTCTACTTTGCCACCCAATATAATATAATGTTAGTCCAATTTCATACGTGAAATTATTCATTCCATTTTATAAATTATAATAAAATCTAAACAAAGAATTGCACATTGTTCTTACATCAACAATGCATGTGAATCAACAATGCATGTAAATGGCAGCAAGCCAACTCATACCTCCGGATCCGGAGAGGGACCGAGCTATACAAGAAGCATGGGCAAACATTTGGAATGGGATTGACACCCACATTATGGACAAGCAATACTATCCTCGATATGTTGCATTTGCGGTGGGTCACACTGTTGCGCAGGTCGGTTAATACCGTAAACTCTTTCTCATGTTTACTTTTGAATTTCTATGGTGTTGTCTTGTATTCGCGCTACTAGAAAATTCAATTTTTTGCTGACTTTGTCGCGTTGATTTGGTTCATTTTTATGTTGATTTGGACAATAAACTGTTGATTTGGATAAAAATCAACAAAAAAGTGAACCAAATCAACGCGACCAAATCAACAACAAAATTGAATTTTCTAGTAGTACTTGAGAAATCATTATTTGCATATTCAATTTTTTTAGTGCAATTCCAATCCAATGGAGCTTATTTTAACTAGTTTTCTCAAATCAAGGAATTATTTTGGGATAGAGGAGTATCATCTTTGTCATACACGACTAAGGTAAAACAACCCATTGTGGTCAAAATTTAAGGAATTTGCCCTCATGCCATTACTGAAAATTTTTAATTTTTTTCCCCACATAATTAAAGACAAGTGTGAGAAACAACGAGAACAATTGAAATTATATTTTTTCAATAAAGTTTAACTTTAATTTGAGTTTTTAAAGTGTTTAGCCCATCATGGCCCAAAAGAGTTTTTAACCTATAATAGAACCAACTAAATTTGTTTCCATAATATTCATCTTACTCACCTAAATTCACTTACAATATTTTCTAACAAGAAAGGCGTTAAAAAAGTCATTTCCTATAATGAATTTACATTAAAAAGTTGGAAATTCCTAATGAGGTCATTGATAATCACTCCATTATTGTCAAACAAGACATTGATTGTGTTTCAAACATTGATATGTATTAATAATGGTAGTTTTGGAGCGTTGTTGGTGAAAATATAGTCAAGGAACTTTAGGAGTTAATCCTAGAAATGCGGATTGGTCACCATGATAATCATCCTTTATAGTACCGTGTGAATCATTTGCTTAAAAAAAATCCAAGAATATTCATTGGAGGTCAACCAATTGTACAACACCTTCTCTTTCACATAAATTCTAAGGATGAACAATTGTACTTCTTATGCAGAAAGATCTTTGTCATTCATTGGACATTTAGTGCCTCCGACTTCCTTCTAGGGTTAAGGTAGAAAATACTATTTTGACACAAGTTCGGGCTAGCCCATTGCAAGCAAACTTCTCCTTCTCATTTACATGGTCGATATGAAATATACTTAAGAAGATGCCATTTGTCCATAATGAGCATGTCCAAGCTTTTATCCAAAATTGATTCTTTTTCCTTAACTTTGTTGCCCTCTATCAAAACACCCTCTATGAAATTAAGTTCTTTATTTTATCTTATAAATCTTTCAAGTTGTGTAAACATCTAATTAGACAAATTTCACATGGTTTGGACATGCATGAAGATGCATCTTCATCCATTTGCCTCCGCTCAAGAGCCAAAACTTGTCTTTACTAGAGGCAACTTATCATGTGTACACTTTTTTTTTAATTCAAAGTCCAAAATATGAAAAGAATTTCATCAAAAAGAAGGCATGTCACTTTGTTACAATTTGCCTCTAAAACTCGCACCTTTGCATACATAAAACAGGCGTGGGTGCACAGATGGTCAACATGCTCTGCTTTGCGAGGCTCAATAGAATGAACGGATGGGATCACCCGATTCCGGGACAACACCTTGAAGAATGGGACGAGGACGAAGGATGTGAACTACCTCCAATCGATTCGTGGGCCAGACAATGCATCCCCATTGAAATGAAACCCAAACCCGAACCCGAATCCGAACCCGAACTCGCTTTCGACGACATCAATTTAAAGAATCGCATGGAAGCGTTTTCCGAGCATCGGTTGTCGGAAACCGTACTCGCGAGTGTACGGGATGCTTTAAACGAGCGTCGCAATTCAATGCAATTGCAGTTTCAACCCAAACCCAGGCGCCGAGATAGCGAACCTCGAAATGCACAAGTTGAGGCGGACAAGTTTTTCTCAGCAGCAATTGCGGGATGGCAAAATATGTGAGAATTCATTATAAAGTGATTTGTTTATAAATTCAAATATGAAAGATGACTGAAATTAAATTGATTATCTATGTGATTTGTGAGGTGTTACAAATTTGAAGAAGATATAAATATTGGATTTTTTCAAAAGAGATTCTATGGAAGTACGATAAAGTTTTTTTTGTTGATCCCAAAAGGAGGGGGTGTTCACCGTAGAATTCATCCTTTTTGGTACCATTCGCTTAAGAAAAAACAAAAACTCATGTTGGAGCTTAAATTGTTGTATAAGCCCCCTCTCCCTTCACACCTGCAGTTCGAAGGATGAAGATATGTACTTCTATCCCACGTAAAAGGATTCTTTGTCATCCATCGGACACTTAATGTCCACGGAGTCTTTTTAGGTTAAAGAATGAAAAAATTCAATGAAATGTTTTTGATTGATTGTAGGCCAATAGAAGAATCCTCAGATAGTGAAGATGAAACAGAAGCGGACGTTGGCACTGAAGGTGAAGCTGGAAGTGAACCGCCTATTCCCAAAGGAGAGGAGCTTGTCCCCACTACATAAATGAATAGATTTCAACTATATAATGATTCAATGATGAGTTTAATATTTATTGAATAATTATATTAGTCATAGAATCATTTGCATTTTTAGACAAAAATTGCATAGAATGGTGCCCTTGAGATTGAGATTTTAGAATAATAAAAATGAAATGAAGAAACAAAAAAGTGGTAGTAGTTGTAGGATCCTATCTATTCCTTCATTTAGAAACATAAGGAAATTTGAAGCTCAAATTCTTCTTCATCTTAATTGTCCAAGCATTAGTGATTACAATTTTATGTTTTACTCACCATGGATTCAATTGCATTTTGGGATATGATATGCATACATAGTCGAAAACTAAAACATTGAAAGTCATTTTAAAGATTTAATATAGAATTGCAACAAGGTCTATGTTACTTTGACATTCTAATAAAAAACACTTGCTAACATGACATTGCTCACTAAAATTCAATAACAATCATAATAATAACAATAATAATAAAAAAATGTAGACTATATATAGGATCACTGCATTTAGTATTTCTTTTTTTAAAAATTAGAAAAATAAAATAAAGAAGTTAAGGAAAAAAAATTTATAGTATAAATAAAAATTAGAAGTTGAAAATTGAAAATAAAAAGAGATTTTGACCTCAATAAGGAAAATTGTACTCTCTATTGTCTCTCACAAAATTGCTCTATACCAAAGTAGTACCATGTAGCAACCTTGCAATTAGTACACAAAATTTGCTTGAGATGCCAAATTTTGATAAAAAGTTAAAATAATTTGTGAAAAGGCATCAAACTCAAAATTGTGTTCAACAAGATCTCTTAGATTTATAGTAGAAATTGTCAGTCATAAATAATTATGTAGTATCATACAAATCAACCAACCTTCATATTTCAAAAGTTGACCAAAGCACAAAAATAAAAATTGGGCAACTCATTCTTTTAAAAAACACATCTATGTTTCATTGATCTTTGACTCTAGAATCATACAAATGTGAATTAACATATCATAAATAAAAAATATAAAAAATAAAAAAATAAAAAAATATCACTTTAAAAAGGTCCAATGGTACTCTAATGAGAATGTATTGTAACATTGTTCCAATTTATAAGTGTCCAAGGCAAGAAGTGTAATGTTAAATCAAACTTTGAAATTAAATTATAAGAATTTTTTTTTAATTCTAATAGCAAACTTTAAATTGGAGGTGGTTGACAGAGGAGGTCTTTATATAAATAAAAGATTTTGCAAATATAAAACATTGTCATTTACAAATTCAAAAGTTTTGCAATAAAATTTAAATTTCCATAGTTTGCAAACTTCAAGTTTTGAAAATGTGAATTGTCATTTTTTAATTTTATACTTTACAATAAGTTCCTAAATTTTTCAATTTATAATTTATGGATTACAAGTTTATATATTCACAATTCATAAGTTTATAGAATTAAAAATTCTCAAATTGATGTCATTGTATTATAGTGTTCATGGAGCTTTTGGTTGTTTTTAGTATCTTTTGCATATATTATTGTTATCAATTTGTTTTAATCAAGTTGTGAATTAAACTTTTGATTCACCAATATTTGTTGATTCAATATCTCCTAAGGTCATTGTTGATTTTGAAAGTGATTTAAAATTGTTTCTAAATTAGTAGACTATCCTATCTATTTCCAAGACTTCAAAGAAATCAGGGTTTGCATTGTTAGTACACTCAAAGATCAAATTTCAAGGTGCAATTATTTTCAAAGTATACAAAAATTGAACAATAGAGTATTTTAAAATAAAAATAAAAATCCAATAGATTTCTGAATTTCAATTGTGATGCAATGTTGAGGATAGATGCACGCAACTTTGTTAGGTGTCTTGAACACTAAAAAAAACCCAACTTTGGTTCAAGAGTTTATTGCAGTAATTTAATGAAAAATTCTCCAAAATGGGAAGAAAATTTCATCCAAATATAATAAAAATAGCCCCCAAACCAATATTTTTTACACTAATACAAGGTCAATTATGGTCAATTAGTGTAGAAAAGTTAACATGGAATCAACTTTAGCAATGATAATTATATCATACTTGACATCTACGTGTTTGAATTTTAAAAAAATTGACCGTCTAAGGACAATGAGGTTGAGAAGTGGCTATCAGAAGGGGTTGATGGATGACTTTCAAGATCACTAGTCCAAAAATTAAATCATTTTTGAATGACTACCTTAGTCATAAGCTAACATCCTAGGGATAACCCTCTAACAACATGGCAACCTAAAATTGTCATCCTAAAAGTGTCTACTGGATGATAGAGAATCTTTTATAGAAGTGCAAATGTTCATCCTCGCAAATAATGTGAAAAGAGGAGGTTTTGCACAACAATTTAACCTCCAATAAATAGTCTTTAATTTTTTGTAAGCAAATGATTCACACGGTACCGAAAAGGATGATTTCCATAGTGAACCCACCCACCCACCCCTCCATCTCAGGTTAACACGGGTGGACTAATATGATACAAACCAATTTTTTGGGTATAAATGGTTTCACCATTGAGAACAAGGCCAACATACATACCCTCAAAGTCCAAGTCTACCCAACCTCATAACTAGTTGTTGACTTTTCAATGCTAATGTGGCACCATTCCATTGGCAACCCGTCACCATTGCCATTGCAAGTTGCAACTCACAAAGTACAACAGGAAGATCATTTTGGGACAAAAAATGAAGGCCAACAGGAAGAACATTTTGGGACGGAGGGAGTACATAACTAGGGGCAAATGCACTCACAAATACATGCTCACACAATCAGATTTCACAGCTGAACTTCACTTCCCCATTTCAAAGGTCCAAATGACAAGATACTTGATGCATACCAAAGCAAACCAATCCACAGGCCAGGGCACCACCATTTGCAGTCAGCATTGCACACACAAAACTGGTGACATATCATCCATTGCACAAAACCCCAAAAAATGAACACCATGCTCATTGCACAAAACCCCAAAAAATGAACACCATGCTCATTGCACAAACCCGAGACCATAATAATGTTATCAAAATGTTGGGTGTTCAAGTAGCTGAATCACCCCTTGCATTCATTGACTTTTTTTTTTTTTCCTTTCTTTCTTTTTACATCCATGAGGTCTTTTATTCTATTCAGGGCCAGATGAGCTTCCACCACTAACTAGACCATTCCTCCAACCCAAGTAGCAATAGCAATAGCAGCAGCAGCAGCAGCAGCTCTGACCGACCGACCGACCGACCTGAATGGAAGCTACCATGAAATATCGACGGATTTTGAACCTGACCAACCTGTGCTTGGACAACCTGATGAGTACTGTTTTTTCTTCTGTAAAACCCAATATTTTTCGGCTTCTTTCTACAGGGGAGCTCGCTCGCTAGCTAGCTAGCTAGCTAGCAAGCAAGAGGTAAAATAACAACACTAAAGGGGGAGGGGGAAGGGATTCATATCATAGCGGATCAGCTCAGCTAATCAGGAAGATTTTAAAGATTACAAACCGTAAACCAATGACTAAGGTGGTCAAGTGGAACTATGGTAAACCGAGGCACTCACTCACTCTTGGAAAGGCCCCTGTGAATTAAAGATAAAAACTATAACTAAGAAGATTCGTTTTTTCGTACTACCTGGTCAGACAAAAGTAACCCAATGCATGTGATCAGAGCAAACTAGTGGCATAATACTGTTTGTGAAACCTTTGATACAGAGTCTGAAGCAGCAACCACGAGCAGCAGCAACCACGAGCAGCAGCAGCAGCAGGTGGTGAAGTCCAGTGAAAGTCCAGTTGCTTCCCTTCATTGTCAGGTGCGCAAGCTTCCGGAGTCTTCGATCAAAGACCGAACATATTTGCGAACGATCTCGTCTCCTTTGGGGCCTCGCCGTTTGTGGCATTGAAAGCAGTTGGTCCTAATGAAGCCCCACCCCTTGAATGAATGCCACCAGATAATGCAAAAAGCCAAACATCGTCTCTTCATCACACGGAAAGAAGTGTTGGTTTTGGAATGTCATTCAATTCCAAACAGACAGAAAACAGCAAAGAAAAAACTCTCATCAAAAACTGTGCCACCCGGCATTTGAGTCCATTCCTGCCTCAGACAGACCTGGTACTCTCAAGTATCGAAAGACTGGAGTCGGAGGACAAGTCTTGATGACAACGGGACCAACATAACAAGGTTCTCAGTCCAATTAGACGGCTTCAAGAAAAAACTTTGAGACAAATTTCATTAAGAGAATCGATCTTCGCCATGATTCATGGATCGGTCTCACTGCAGTTATATGGTTCTTACGAACAGGTTTTCTGTATGATAATCACTATGACCACAAGGATTAAGAAGACGTTTTTCCATGAATCATAGGGGACGATTCTCATTATGATAATGTGTAAAAAAGCTCTTGAAACAGTCTAATTGGACTCGAAATCCCGTTTCATCTGTCTACTCTCTTTTGCAACTTCAAAACAGTGAGAGCAGAAAAAAAAATGAAAAAAAGAGAGTTGTGGAATAGCTCACCGCCTAGGAAAGTTGACGTTTTTACAATCTTCACATTCCCAGTTGCCATTGACGCCCGGTTCGGGCTTCTGCCCGCCTCCCATGGCTGTTGCATTCACTGCTGCGGGATCCCCAAATTCCTAGCCCACAGAACTCTGTACACGATCAGCGAAGAATGGTGATAACCTATGCCACTAGACGTCTGGAACCTTACTTAGCTTGGACGTTCAAAAAACGACATGATTGAGCTCCAAGTTCAAAACACGACATCATTTTGCACTTCACTTTCTGCAAGAACGCTCTAAAGGAGAGGCTCCATCAACCATACAAACACATTATTATATTCTCCATTCACCATACAAGTGAACTATGAGCCTTAAGTTTCTCTACAAACTGTTTTCATCTAAAACTTCGCAGATAGGGCTCATACTCGCAAGAAGTCGCTGGGCCGGTCCTTGTAATCCTCGAAGCGCAACCCCGGTCTCCCCATGATCCCACGGACACTCGAAGGACTTCCCACCGCTCCAGCCAAGTTCCCCCTGGCCAAATAGTTCCCCAGCGAGTTCCCATACGCCAGGCCAGGCCCTCCAGAGTTGATGGCCAGGTTCCCCAATCCACCCGGGCCCCCGGAGTTGCTTCCACCTGAAGGAGGGGGCGAGGGGGACAGCATGTTAACCCCTAAAGTACTGAGAATTCATGATTTTAAAGTGACCACTTTGATTCATCATATTGTGCAAAGAACAATCTAAATGGAGGATTTATTAAAAACAAAATCATTAGCCTGAGTGAAGAAAACTGCGTGTGTTGGTTCAAAAAATAAATTATTTGAGTAAATAGAAAACACCGTTCGTGGCAGCAGCTCCAGGATGATGGTTAGTAGTGAGCCTCCCCATGGCCAGGGAGTTAGCTGCTGCCATGGCACTAGAAGCAGCAGCAGCTAGACAGCATGAGTTTGTAATGCTAATGCTGAACCACTATGTATTAGATAACTGATGAGCCGCGTAGGCGGCGAATAGGTTATTGGACATAACCGGTTGTACATTTTTCAATCACAACCTTTGATCTTCATGATCCAAAGATGTAGGAAGCAAGTTGAAAGGAAAGAAGGTTATGAGTTGCAACTTGTAATGACAATGGTGACGGGTTGCCAATGGGACAACGCCACATTAGCGTTGAAAAGTCAACAACCGGTTATGTATTGGCTTTGTATTACAGGTTCATTTTGGAATAAAAATTCTTCGTTTCAAAAATGGAAAAATGAAAAAAACCCTAAAAAGACCGAACCCTACCTGATGGGTCTCCTGAGGTTTGCAGTCGGGACTTCATGGTTTGCAGCCACAGCGCGGCGGAAGCCAAGCACTCGCCTGCGTCGCCCACGGGGTCGGTGGACGCGGCGAAAGAGGCCACCAGCTGCTCGGCTAGTCGCTTCCCTTCGGTGGCGGCACTGGGAAAAGAAACAACAGCACCGACCCCCCAAAAAATCAGGATGAAATCATTGTAAAGTCACAAATCAGGATGAAACCATAGAAATGACATGCCATTAATTGTAAACGTCTAAGGCCATCCTCAATGCAACCCTGTCTAATTGACCATTATAGCAATTCAATGGTGAAGATGGCACCAAGTAGCCACCCAGGAAATATTAATCTTTAAATGACAGACCCACTCCTCTAGTACTCAACTACATGTGAATTTCCTTGGTATCATTCTCTTTGTCTTCCCAAGATGCATCTATCAAGCTAAGTCTAGGGGTTTTGAATCACAATTTGAAGTTGTAGTTTTTTCATCGGAAAGTTTGATAAATAGTGGCTTTGAGGTTGCCCCATGACCTTGCGGAGGGCGGAAGCTCATCATTGATTGGTCTTGAACAAGCTAAATGATGCCCATTTAAGAAAGATTCTGAAAGTTTGGGCAGCCTTCTCAGGACCTCAAATCTTGTTTTAAGTGTTAACCCAGTTAACAGTTATCAGCGTGCAGGGAACAATAACCCATTGCTCCAAATCCACCTCTGCTTGCTCAAGAACTAACCGTGAGCAGTGATCTTTTGCCAGCTCCATTTTGCCACATTGCTAAGAACTAAAATAATCAAACCCTAAATGTACAAATGAGCCAGAGTGGTCGCGTCCATATCAATAGACACTGAAATAAGCTTCAAGTAATAAAACGAACCAATAGAAAGACGAAATCAAACCCTACATTTCTGAAGGGTAAAATTAAGTTTTGGAAATTACTATAATCAACCAGTGGCTTCCAGCGTGGAATTCTAGTTTTAGCTTGGGATATTAGAGGTCCAGTGTCCAAATGGCCCCAAAACCCACTTGGGAAGCTTCAACGTAACAAGATGATTCCAAAAAAACATCATGTTCTGTTCCTTGATGTTTCAATATTAAGAAAAAGATGTTTCATTACAAAGAAGAAATCATGTCCTACATTTTTTGAACGATAGAATTCATAATTTCGAAGGTACTATAACGAACAATTAGCAAATGGGATTCCCATTCTTGCTGTCAGGCACTACGGTGCAAATGCTCTTCAGTTCCAATCCTAAAATTCCAATAACCAACGACATGTATAAAGACTGCCCAAAGATAACAAAACGCTGCCCCTAATGCTTTCAACTCACGACGATGTAGACTCTACAGTCGAGAGCTTCGAGTGAACCAATACCTGAGAGTGGATCTGCGTCCCGACATGCCTCCATCTCCCGTCACGTAATGCGAGGCGAACGAGGGCAGCAGCGGGGTTGTGTCGAAGCCTCCGCCCATCCAATGCTCCATGTCGCCCACCGTCGCATGACTGGAAGCTGGGGAGATGGACATCCCGGACTGTTGCGTTTCAGCACCGCCCATGTGGGACATCATGTTTCGCGGAAGAATGCCCCCTTGATCTCCCGAAATCTGCAATTAATATATATGTGTGTGTAAAACATCATTCACTTGGGAGTACGTAGATCAAAAACTAAAACTGTAAAGTACTAAGGTCACAGATATTGATGACAGTTACGTACACCAACAAAACATGAGAGTCTAGGAGAGTATAATGTTGGTTTTCGATACACCTACAGACAGTGTTTTGAAAACTTATAACCTATTCATATGGTGTCCAAATAATGCATTGCTGAAGAACGTCGGAATCCTCTTTCAGTTGCCAATAAGATTCAATAAAAATAATTTATGGTTAATAATAGTCACCATGCTCAGTTGAAATAAGTGACGATTAATAGTGCGCATACCATAGCGCATAAGCACTAACACTTACATAATCAAGCGGTGACGAAGATAAGGTTCATTGGTTTCATGTCAAAAGCATAAGTGATCAATGTCAGTACAAGATTTTTGAGGAGACGAATGAACCCCCGCTTTTATTTTAACAAATGTGAAAGGACTAAATAATGTAAGAGTGTCAGTGAGAGGAAGGTTGTTAAGCGTTTAAGCAATTCATGCTTTGTAGAGTATTTAGATACGTCTTCAAAGACACCAGGCCGTAACACTTATCCAGGGTGGACCGGATCATTGCATACTGAGCAACATCAAGCTACTTCAATACGCTCAGTTTCACATTTTCCAGCTAAAAATAGGTTTCCTGAACTTATGCCAGGGTGACACAGGCTTCAGTAACGCGCCAGATAGTCCATAGTAAAATTTGATTTTTGAAAGGCTGGAGAGGAAAAGCAGTGTTTTACGAGGTTCTAATTTGTCTTTGACGAAACTCTTTATTTACGAACTGTAGCGTGGATTGGCGTTCAAAAGCTTACAGTTGGCAAACTCGTTGCCAGTTTGGAGAACTTAAGGATAAATATCAGAATTCAAGCTATTGTGCGTACAAACTGCCAGATCCAGACTTTTCGCATGCACCCACTGCCAGTCGCTTTTCCAGTTGCTTGAGAAAATTTTGTGCGTAAGAGGTTCTCACCAGATGGGGAGCTAACCCTGATCCAGGGCCCATATCGCGAGCAATTTTGATTGTGTCTATGTACGCCTTCACTACAGCATCTCCCAGCGGCCCTCTCCGCTTCCCACACTTATTGCACTGCATGTCCAGGTCCATGGATTGTAAGCATTTGAGATCCCAACACATTGTACAGAATCACAAGGCTCAGCTACAACTGATCAAAAACATGCGCTGAAGAAGAGAGAACAATTTCACACTGCCAATGCAATGCCAGTTACATGCGAAAATACTCAAAACACTTGCGTAAGGCCACCCAGCTACACCGTTCAATCTATTTGGCGCCATCCATAATCTAAATGTGCCACCAAAATAATAGCATATGCCAGAACAGTGGATGATTTAAATAAACCTTTTCATGGCAGAAAAGTGTACTTGTTTTACTCTTGGGACCACTATGGAAAGAGATTCAACAAAGAGAAGCTATTGAGCAAAAGGTCAACAAGAGAAATGGTGTATTCACATTCCATGCTACATGGTGTTTCCAATCTTATCCATATAGTGATACACTAATTCACATTTCGCAAACGTGGCGTTTGAATCAGCATTAAACCTACAAAATTAGTCAAAATCTGCCCTTTTGAATCTGAAAAGTGATGCCGAAACTAAAGAACCACCATTTCAAGGATACAAAAATTCACAGGAGTGGTGGTGGGTTCACCTCGGTCCTCCGCGGGTAATTCACGTTTCCGCAAGACGGATCATCACAAACCCAGTTCCCATCCTCCAAAGGCCGCGGTTGCTTCCCTCGCTGCAGCAGTCCAGCTTCCCCGTTCATTTGCTCCGCGAGTCCTTGCATTCTGTCCTCCAAACATAAACTTCATTCATTCCATTCCAACTCCATTCCCACACCAATCACCCCCAAAAGATCACACAACTCTGCAGCGAAAACCAAATGCACAAGGACGTTGATCACACCAATCCCGAATTCTCAACCCATCCCCACTCCAATTCCCCAAAAGCAAACGCCCAATGTTCCCCAAAATTAGGTCAAGACCAGATGGCATCCCCACCGACTGCATTCGTTACTCTAGGGGCCTCGAAGAGCAGTACCTAGAAAGACGAGCATGCTTGGGCAGCCAGTTCGCATAATGCCCGCCAGAGCCCTCGCCGCCACCATACATCTATTCTACTACCCTCGTCCCTCGGCCAAGGACGATCCCTGGAGTTATACAGAGACGTCCTCCTTTTAATTTCCTTGGCCCGACCGACGACGACACGTAGAGTACCCTCTCAAAGAGTCCGACAACACTAGAATTAAGAAATGATCGTCTCGTAGTTTTATTCCATCATGATATGGCAAGGGCTCTCATCATTCAATGGGGCTCACACCCTTGACACGCTCGCTCGGCCGATCCCTCGCTCGACCATTCTCAGAGGACCACCCCCATGCCAACTGTCTGCATGCCCTGTAGAATGGAAGAAGAAGAATCGAAATCACGGTTTCCAATTCACAGCCACCATGCAAATTCATTAAACTGCAGTCGTAGTTGTAGGAGGTATAGGAACAGGAATAGGAACAGTAGTAGTACGATCGCCTCTCGCCTCTCCCACACTAATTTACCTATTGCCGAGCATTTCACAAAATGTAGACCACATGGCTATAGCCATGCATTCCGCACTCGACCACCCCCTGTGGTCGAGAAATTGAAATACTACTTCCCCTCTTCACCATTTCCTTTCCTTTCCTTTTCTTTTCGAAAATGAAGAATTTATTGTGGCTCCCGTTCTCCCTCCCATAACGCAGAATCTCCTACATATTCTTACGCACTAGCACATACCAAAAGACAACACAAACGGAGTGTCCCAACATTCTTCACACAAACACCAATACCCGCAACCAAGCCACTCACCCGACTGAAACTCATCCAATTGGTCCAAATCAGAAAACTGCAACACTCTCCACCTCTTGCCAAGCCCTCCTTCTCCATTCTCCACTCCAACACCCCCCGCATTGCACTCACCCTACGCATTGACCATTACACGACCTCCAACCCTCCCATTCCCTTGCTCTCTCCCCCACCCAAAAACTTCCAACAAGAGCAACCCAACTTTACACAACCAAATCCTCCAAGCCAACACACGTACACGTACACACACACACACAAACACAGAAACTCCCGTCCCAAGCCACCCAGCGGACTGCAAGTAATCCAGCAGCTCGCAAAATCCACCCACCTGGGACTCCTCCTCCTCCACGACTGCTCCCCAATGTCTGCGTTCGTTTGGGTCTCGCCACCTCCCACGCGCCACCTCTGCGTCTCCGTCACCACTTGCGCAGCAATTGCAGTTGCAGCAGCAGCAGCAGCAGCCGCCGCCCCATCCCCCGAGCGTTGGAAGCTGGTGAGCCGTTTGGGCTGGCAGGGCACGAGCGCTGGGGAAGAAGCTACAGCATGTTGGGCGTAGTAGTGTTGGGCGTCGTGTTGGGGGTCATCCCAATTGGGAAACTGGGGCATTGAAGCGGCCTGCTTGGGGTTTCATTTGGGGCGAAGTGACGCCATGAGAAAGGGGGGGCGGGGCAATGAGGGGGAAGATAGGAGCGCGACACAGGCACAGAGAGAGAGAGAGGGAGAAGAGGGAGAAGGAGAGAGACAGGGGGCGAGAGAGAAAATGACTGAGAGGAGGAGGATGGCCCCAGCAACTGCACAGCGGTTTAGACATGGCCACGTGGCGGAGGCTCCGGGCTTCTCCCTCTGGGGCTCACTTACTTGCATTGGGGGGGCTATGCATAACTTACACTGGGCTTGCAATGGGGGTAACGTACCTTTCAATTGGATTGCACTGGGGTTGCAGGGGGGGTACATTGGGATTGCATTGGCCAGGGAGGATTCACCGCATGCATTTTACCCCTGTGTTTTTACCCCCGCAGAAAACACTGGAATTTTTTTATTTGCCACGTATGATAAAATCCGCAAATTCTGAATACAGAGGCCCCAAATTCAGAGGCCCACAACTAGCTAGGGGACATGAAGAAATACAAAATGGAAGCGGCACAAAATAGGGGGAAAAAAATTCTTACATTTACCCTTTGATGGGGGCAATACATGGGTCAATCCTCCCTGGCCGGTTGTACATTGGGTTTATATTTGGGTTAAAATTTGGTTTAAAATTTGGGTTTATATTTGGGTTACATTTGGGGGTTAAATTTGGGGGTCTCTTTGCCCCCACTAAACTTATCCCCCCCCCACCCCCCCTAAACTTAAAGCTTATCTATCCTGGAGGAGCTGGGCCTTGGCTTGGGCTTCCTGCAGTTCGTGTGGCCTGCCTGCTGACTTCTTGTTGCGTCAGTTCCTGGCGCTGGGGTTTTGGCTTGGGCTTTTTTCTTTTTCTTTTTTTTCTTTTATAAAATTGCAAATCAATCAGCTCAGGTTTCTCCTCCCGGGGTCTCCCGTCAATGTTGGTGCAATGTGCATGGAGCACGTGCACCCGACGTTCCATACGGCGAGTCCATACGCACTCGGACTACCGGCAAAGTGGAAAGTAAATTCAAGGTTTTATTTGTATTGTATTCATAACAAAAAAAAAAAAAGTTGTTACTGGGGGTACGGAAGGGGGATTTTTTTTACTGAGGTAAAAAAAGTAGGAGGGTAGGAGGTTCATGAATCGTTTACCTACCGTACATGTAAGTCAGTTTCGGAAATAAGTAAGAGAACATTTTGATCGTGTCTGAGTTTGTTTTTTAAATTTCTTCAACTATTTCTGAAAATCTTAATTTTTTTTTTAATTGTTGCTAATTTTGAATCATTCAAAAATTACATAACATTGCTAACCGGGTCTGCATCCTCCCCCCAGCTGGAGGGATCATTCCCCCCGAGATGCCTGGGGGAGAATTTAGTTTAATTGAAAACCATTTGATTGGCTCTACAGCAGATGGTAACTCTGCCAGATTCTGTAGCACCATATGAACTTTCACCACGTAGCTCTTTCAAGAAGCTTCCTTGCTGGGGGGCTCCAGAAGCAAAAGGGACCCCCCTAGCATTGGTGAATAATGTTATGTATCCTTGAGAAAATTTATAGAAAAGGAAACACTGTTATGCGTGAATAGAAAGAAAAAAAAATCAATCCAAAATTAGGAATATTTTAAAAAAATGCCGAAAGTCAAGAAAGATCCAAATCAAGCTGCCAAATTGTCGAACTGCAAAGAATAAATTGTTTTGGCAGAAGACTACCGAAATTGACCTATGCGTACGGTACCTCATTGATGACAGTACTAGGTTTTTCTAAGGAACATCAATGGTTCATTCTTACACATGGGACACATTCAGAACCTTGTTGATTTAGGAACCTCCTATCTTAAGCGCTTTGATTTGTCTTGCTAAAGGTGTCCACCATGTTTGCACCACAATTTAGAAGTCACCTTATTTATATTGATATTAATAATATACATTTGAAACTTTTAGATGTACTCTATTGATATGTGGTGCCCACGAAGTAGCAGAAATAGTCATGGGGGCACAAATTGGGGGTTCTACCTTAGTACATCAAATTGATTTAAACTTTGATTTGACCAAACTTTACTTATTTCTAATTAGTGTAGGTGGAAATATTCCTGAATTGTACAAATTTTCACAAGTATAAATTAGTTTATATTAGTGACAATAGTTTTGGAAGGAACACTTGTTCTCCCCTCCCCATTAGTATTAGGACAAATCAAAATACAACTTTTGTAAACGTTGTTAGATTTGGTGTCCTATTTGTGGCACATTTTGGAGTCTCATTCATAATATTATATAATAGATTTGTTTCTTTTCCTAGATCCCATAGGGAGTTGTTGTATCCCTCCTTGGGATACATGGGGTCACTTCAATTTAACAGATGTTGTAAGCTACAATTGAGTCTTGCTTCTTTGTTTGAAATAGGTCTTTCCTTGTCTTTGTCAGAAGAATGATGGATTGTCACTAACGCTTTTGGAGTTGAATGCCATAAAACTAGAGGGTATTCTTGCATTTGGAGAGAGCAAAATGGACCCTCATTTAGAATGTCAATCAACAATGACGATTCAAAAATCTTTGTATCATCCAAGATACCATCATATATGTGTCACAATTAAGTATTCCTCCCTTAATGCTATATATAAAAAAATAATGTTAATACAATACAATGGTTTGATTAGTTCAAAAACATCCAAATTTATTTTTTATGTTTAATTATTTTATAATTTTAACATTGCAAATGTACTAAAATTAGTATTGAAGTTGTAATGTATTCTTCAATATTACCATATTATTAAAGAAAGGCCTTGAATTTTTCTAATGTTTATGACTCTTACTAAAGTGAGTTGCTTTTAAAATCCTTCCATTTAGGTTGATTTGTATATTTGTAGTGAGAATGCATTTTAGAATAGTAAATCATCAAAAGACCTCTCAAATATAATTTTTTTGATTCAATATTTTTAAGTATAATGTGAAATTCTATAATCTTCTCAATTCTCAAAACATTAATTGGTTGAAAATTTGTTCTTTTTGACATCTTGCCTTCATTGTAAATATAATCTTTGGACTTCGTCATTTGTTTGTCAATTGCTCTTTGAAATTATGTATTGAAAATCACCTACCAAATAGCACTTACAAATGCGTCTAAGAGGAGTGAACCTAATTATAACATGATTGAAAATATTGGTAGGGTCCAATATCTTACTTAATATATATACTTACTAAGCACGAAAATCTAAAGTTGACATCCAATATACCTATAATTGTTACTTTGAATTTCAAAATGTATTTATATAGTGTTTAAGAAATTTATACATGCTATGAGTATTTGAAATCCTTTCTTCAATTGCCAACTAGACCCAATAAAAATTGAAATGTTCAAATTTAATAGATGCTTAATATTTGAGCACTTTAAAATGTAGTGTCTTTTGATGTAGTTACTTATTCTAGGGCTCATTATTTATTTTTTGTGTTAGGTATCTTTGTATCGGAGTTATATTCTTGATATGTTTATTAATTCCTAAAGGGACTTTAATATACATGCCCTCTTGGTGTAGAATGTACATTTTTGGATACAAAAATATATTATGAAGACGTATGAAAGCTCTAGTTGATGTCCATTATTTTTGGAATTATAAAGTATCAATGGAAGTAGAACATAAAATTTGTGACTTTTTGGGAAGTTGCAATTCAATTTATATAAAATGTTGTACCCATAGAAGAGGTAAAAGTGGTACAATTCAAAATCTTGTTCAAAATATATTGTCTCTTAGTCAAGGCACGACTTGTAGAAGGAAGGTCCAAATCAATTGCATAGACATGTCAGATGTGATGGGGGCCATGCATTTGCTTTTGTAAAAAACATCATATAAAAATGTTGTAAATTGTTAATATGGCATTGGGTTTTGAAAACACCATATACTTTATTTATACAAGAAGAATGGTATGCACATATAAGCGTGTGTTGATAGCACGTGAAAATAGCGTCCTTATAGTTGACTTCTTTTGAGGTGACCTTCATTCTCCAAGTGTGATACTTCTATTGATTATGCCATTCACTTATACAAAATTGGGCTTTATTTTGTTGATAGGATATTTTTAGCTTTGTTATATATGAGACAATGAGTGGATTTAGGATGGGAGTGGTGTGAATGTGACAAAATGAATGTACAATGGTTACAAACTATGCCACCTATGCTTTGAAAGTTTTGCAACCTCAATAGATTTATGCCTTCACATCTTAGTGGCACTTCAATATATCTTTGCCTAACTTCACATGATCCACTAAAATATATTGAATCAAACAAAAACGAGGATGTACTCCAACATAATGAATTGGGCTATAAAATGCATCCTAGAGTTCCCAGTTTTTTATTTCAAAAATTAAACAATTTACATCTTTGACATGACACAACTACTCATAGTTTGATCCATATCTAATACAATCGTTTACCTTGTAAAATTTGGGTTTCTTAACATTCCACTCACTCTAATTTGGTTCTCAACGTCCTTCTGGGATATTAATTGATATTGTATTGTTCACTAAGAATATCTCTCACAAAAAAAATTCTACAAGTGTAGTGTGTAGGATGTTATGAAGCTTCATTTACAGAAAGTGAAATTTGCATTGCAGAATTTGGCAATTGATGTACCCTATGCTTAAATATTTTTATTCTGAATTGAGTGGGAGAAAAAAGAATGAACTATCTGGTTTGCACTACTCGTTCCAGAGTTTTGATTGGCCGATGTAATGTATTTGAACCATTTACATACTAGATAACCGACGAGCCGCGGTAGCGGCGAGTAGGTTATCGGGCATAACCGGTTGTTCACTTTTCAACCACAACCTTTGATCTTCATGATCCAAGGGTGTGGGAAGCAAGTTATGACATGATAATCCTCTGCTGACGGCAAGAAAATGACCATCCACAAATTTCATTTGAAAAAATCAATACAATGGTCACATAGCAGGTTCACCCCCAAACCATTACTGTTTGGAGAACAAGTGCCACGTGCCATTGCCTGATTGGTTTCACCCCTCAGAAAGTAGCATAGGGGGTGGGGGGGATTAATGATTTTGTCTGCAGAGGGATAAACCTGCTGTGCGTCCATGGTATGAACAGAGCTGGGATGATGGTCATCAACTGGATGATGGTTGGAGATTGGGATGAAGGTCATCTATTGGACAATGGTCGGAGATGGGATAAAACATCATCAATTGGACAATGGTGGGAGGTTTGAGATTTGAAAACGGTTTGAGGGCCATCGATTTGATGATGGTAGGAACTGGTCTCCAAACAATAATTTTTATTTTATTTTATTTTTAAAAATCATTGGAGAGTCTCTTCTTGAATGTCAAGTGGTGGTTGCTTGTTTATATCTGACTTTATGATTTGATTGATTTTCCCCGTGTGGAAACCAATCACTTTTCCCAGGTGACGGTATCCGCGTCTCCCTCGAAAGGGAGAGATTGACAATCGAGGGCGAGGGTGGAACCACTGAACCGGCCCAGCCCGTCCACAAAAAAAACACCCCGGCTCACATGATTCTTGGGGCAAAAAGGTTTGTTAGGCAATTGATGAAATGTTGGCAGATCCTGCGTTCTTGTCTTGATCCCCGTGATTTGAGGACGCAGTGGAATGAGCTTTCGCTCTCGATCGAGCTCGAGCTCTAACTTACTGATGCTGTACAGTTCTGTACTGCCCTGGTCGTACGATCCCCGACCCATCGACGGCTGGTGGACGACAAATCATTCCCGTCTTTTCGTTCGATTTTTTTATTTATTCATGCATGAGATCGATCGATCATTCATTCATTCATTTGATTCGTCCAGATGATGGATCATTCATTTGTTTGATTCGTACATGTACATGTTTGGAATTTAATCAAGGATATATATGTACCCTTCCAATTGGAGTCAGAGAGAGAGCCCCATTGGGCTGCACCTTTTTCCGCTGCTTTAAGATAGGGTTTTAGATATGGACATCTGATGGGAGGGAGAGGGAGGGAGAGAGATGAGCTCTCTCTCGGAAGACCTAATGGAAAAGCGCCAGGACGCACACATGCCCACTCGTTGAAGGTCAGCTTACCCACATGGCCCCCCTTTGACTTCGTCAAGCTCCTTGCTTTAACAGAAAAAAAAGGAGAAAAAATGTAAAAAAAAAAGGGAAATAAACTCACTATGTATTTTCTTCCATCCGAAAAATCAGCGCAGGCAGCACTCAACAGTGCGTGATTGGATGCTGGAATCTGGAATCTGTGGCTGAAACTGATTGCAGTAATGGACGAAACCTAATTCCACACAACAGTGTCTGCGGAGAAAAAAAACTACCCAAAAACTGCAGATTTGCCTCAAATGTATACAATTTGAACATGGATGCAGCAGCGTATGATTCATTTCAGGTGTACATATAATTGGTCCTGTTTACATTTTTCATACAAAAGAAAACATGCAAAAGAGAATTGAGAATCCTCTTTTCAATTTCCAACAAGATTCAAACAATAGGAACCACAAACCACACTTATATGATACTGATCCAAGCACTTTGATTCCAAAAAATACATGCTAAGAGAATTGAATCGTAGCCAATTTGTGTTTCAATTTCCCACACTCATAACAATCAAGAGCTGTGAGAGCAGCTGCCTTCCCTCTGACGGAATGATGTGGTATATTCTACATCATTTCATCCAAAGGATGAAATGGTGTGGAATATTCCACACCCAACATTAGCTAATAAGCCACGCGTCAATAATGTCAGACTTCTGCTCAGTGCCAAGGTCATGACTGTACAATCGGGTTACTGGGAAATTGAACACTTTCAATTTCACAACACAGAAAAATAGCTCAGAAAAAATGACAATCAATTTAGTGAGGTCAATAATTCCAGTGTTTGAATTTCCTCACAGAGCATTGTAAGCCATTCATGTTTTGAGACTTGGATTTTGAAGACAATTCTTTATGTACATATGGGGTGGTAGGAGGTAGAACAACCCATGTGGGATATGTAGTTTAGAGTTTGTAATTTCTCAACCGCTCATAGTTAAGTTTAAAGTAGGAATTGTGTTAAAATTATAATTTCAGACCTCATTTAGGCATAGTGGAATAACTTTTTTCAAAATACTTTGAACTAAAATAAGTTGGATAATCAAGTTAAATTTCATTTCCAAAAATCCATTTGAGATTTTAATCTTCTAATCAAAAGTTATAGACAAATTTCATAGAGGGGTTTAAAAGGATTTTTTTTTGACATTTTCATACATCCTCTCTGAAATTTGTCCATAACTTTTGAGTGGAAGATCTGAATCTAAAACGGATTTTTGGAGATGAAACTAAGCTTGATTCCACAACTTATTTTAGTTCAAATTTTTTTGAAAAAAGGTATTCCACTATGCCTAAATGAGGTCTGAAATTATAATTTTAACACAATTCCTACTTTAAACTTAACTATGAGCGGTTAAGAAATTACAAACTCTAAATTACATATCCCACATGGGTTGTTCTATCTCCTACCACCCCAAGTGTACATAAAGAGATTCTCTTTCCTACAAAAAAAATCAAAGTAAATTATTGATGGCAAATAGTTAGATTTCATTGGTCTAATATTCAGTGAAGTCTTTGAATTTTGACACACCACCTACCTCTATAATTATTTGTTTGTATATTTTGTCCTAGAATTAGCCAAAAAAATAGATCGCACCATAAATGTACTACCATTGTCTCGGTCCTGAAGCATACATTAATAACATGTGGATGCATTTCGTGGATGAAGACTTCAGAGAGGCCAAGGCAGCCTCTCTGAAGGCTCTTGAATGTTATGCTTGGATGATACTCATGCAACCACTTTTTTTTTTCTTTTTTCCCCAAGGATGGTTCGTTTGGGGGCAATAATATAATCATGCGAGATTAGGATATTAAACATGCACCACCTTACTTCCGTAATAAAGCTAAGCTAAGCTATTGATTGATTGATTGAACGGAGTCTGTGAGCTGCTGTAAAAGCCGAAGTTGAGAGATTGTAATCATGACATGGGAAACTCTGAAAGTTGAAAGTTGTTTTGTTTTGTTTGTTCCCATTCCGGTCGCAACATTGAATTTTCACACAAGATGCATCCCCATGTCCTGCGACAGGCCCCCTTTTCACTTATAATGCAAGTGGAGCGCGTCGAGATTGGACAACGGGAATGTGTGGAGGATAACTTATTTAGGAGAGAGCCACAGGAATGGGGGAATGGGCAGAGACTCCGGGGAGGCCACACATGCAGATCTTTGCCCACTCCACCTCAAAAGTGTGGAGTGTCGGACCAAGCAGACGGCGACAAGTGGATATTCAATTTCATGGGGGGGAGGGGTCTGGACGGAGCATGGAATTGGCAGGCCACAGGGCGGACCTCCATGAAATTAAATGCTGTGGGGTTGGGGGGGGTTCAAGACCATGGAATGATGCCCTAGTTCTTCAATTATTATGCCTTTTACATGTTTCTTTTTGTTCCTTTTCCAAATTTTCGGCTTCAGTTTGTTGAAGGGTCATAACATTCAGTAGCCTTCAGAGAGCCTGCCTTTCCCTCTTTGGAGGCCTCATCCACGAAAAACATCAACCTGAGAATTGAAGTAAGTTTCAGTACCCAGCACCAAGACCGTGGCAGTAGATTTATGTACACTATTCTTTTTGCAAAACCTTGAACCAGCCAAACAATTCAAATTGGGCCATCAAAATTCTTAACATGATTTGCCGAGAATCTTGAAAACCCTATCCCAATGTCATTTAACCCTAAGTAGCCAACAAAAACAATTTTGATGGACCAATAAGGACATTTGTAGTAAGGACGGTAGGAGCTGTCATTTTTATATTGAAATCAATTGTCAATCATGATTCCTCAAAGGATATGGGATAATTTGAAAATGAGAGCTTGACCACTCATTGTCAAAATGTAAAAATCATGTTCGATGTAGAATTTTAGACCTCATTTAGTCATAGTAGAATAACTTTTCTCAAAATATTTTGGACAAATAAAAGTTGTTAAATAAATTTAAATTTTATCTCCAAAAATCCGTTTGATATTTCAAGCCTCCAATCAAAAGTTATGGACAAAATTCAAAGAGGATGTTTGAAAATGTAAAAGAAAACGTCCCTTCCAACTCCTCTTTGAAATTTATCTATAACTTTTAATTGGAGGCTTGAAATATCAAACGGATTTTTGGATATGCAATTTAACTTGATGTTTTAACTTTTTGTAGTTCAATTTTTTTTGAAAAAAGTTATTCTACTATGACTAAATGAGGTCTGAAATTCTATTTTAAATACAATTTTTGTTTTAAATTGACATAACTATGAGTAATTGAGCTCCTACTAATTTTAATTTATATGTCCCACATTGTTTGTTTTACCTCCTAACACCCCATATGTATATAGAGAGTTGTCTTCTCATTGTAAAGTCATGAATCATGAGTGACTTTCAAAATATTGTGAGGAAATTGCAACTTAGAGTTCAAAGTTGAATGCATTTATCTTGAAAATTTTATTCAAAATATTTATTCTGTTGCCAACCTATTTAAGTGCAATTTTTTTTCTAACCCGGTTGAGTGCATTATTTTTTACTGTAACCCAGCTTGGCTTAGCCTTGAGTGTTCTCTAGTTTGTTCATCAACCCCCTCTTGCTTGCTTCTGAACAGAGTTAGTCAGACAAATTTCGACGCGTGTCCCCATAGCTACCGATGGTGTGGAATATTCCACACCATATCATCCGACGGATGAAATGGTGTGGAATATTCCACACCATTCTGTCAGAGGGAAGGCAGACTTTGCTTCTGCTATTGAATGTTATGGTCTGGTGCACCGGCTACGACGTGCATGTTTTAGTCATGCAGGAAATTGATATTCTTTGTAGTTTGGATTGTTTTTGTTTTTTGTTTTTTTTTGTTTCATTTGGAGGAAAAACTTTGCATGGTTGTGGACTTGGTGAATAAGCCAGGTGGGTATCCCTCAAACCCATCATTTTTTGCTATTGTGCCCAGTTACTACGGTGTTATTAGACTTGTCAATTTTTCATTGATTTTCTTGTTGGCAACTGAAAGTAGGTTCCAACGTAGCAAAGAACGTGATATTTGGATACTATATGCAAAAGTTATGAAGGATTAAAGTGTTTTTTTTTTGTAGAGGTTCTAAAATTGTTTCTTTCACATATTGATTTTGAAGGTGTACAATGCCCTCTAGAAAGCAAGGTAACCCTTGTGAGGTGTTAGTACAAGCATGAACATTTGATGGGAAAATATGGTCAATGCTTCATTTGAAGCAGATGATGAATCAATTTTTTTGGCATTAAGAGAAAGCTTTGGACATGTAGAAACATCTACATTTGAATATATACAATTGTTGCCATCAAATATGGCATATAAATTGAACAAACCAACAACTACTACCATCGTGTACAACCTCCCTTAGCATCAATGATAGCCTTCATGCGTTATGGCATGGTTGCAACCAAACCACTCAACATGTCCATTGTTATGCTCTCTCAAGACCCATTCAACGTATCCCACATTTGAGCTTTATTCCATGGCCGGTTCATGCTTTGGACTCGGTCTTTGCAAATCATCCAAAGATTTTCGATAGGGTTGAAGTCAAGAGAGTCTGGAGGCCAATTGAGAGTCTTTAATCCATTGTCTTGCATCCAAAATTTTGTCACATTGGCAGTATATAATGGTGTACCGTCCACCATCAAAGTCAAATGCTCATGGTTGGCGTGGTGGTAGAAGTATCGCAACAATCCATGCTCACATACAACATCAACAAAGTTCATAGCAATGCATTGTCCAGGAATAATCAAGACCAAGTAGTACTTGTTAATTGCATTCAAGGCCCCCCAGACCATAATAGATAGTCTTTTGGACTTGAATGTTGGTATTAAATACTGTGAATTATAGCTTTCATGACTACTACGCTATACTTGGATTTGAAGTGAACTCTTACCTATTTCAGACAATGCCTCATCACTCCAATTAACCGAGTTCCACTCTCTAATTGTCCAATTTTGGTGTGCTTTCGCAAAGTTCAAAAAAACTATCGTTCAAATACAATTTACTGGCTGCAATTCGGCTACAAAGTCCAAGCTCATGAAACTCTTTCCGTATCATAATTTGGATCATTGAAACAAAGAAACTATCAACAAGTTCTGCAAGTTGCACACAATGATTCCTCTAAAGCTCATACTTGAGCTTCTTGCGATTACTAGCTTACAACTTCCAAAGACGTCTGGACCTCTGTGCAATTTGTACCAAGCCCCTCTCACAATATCTCTTTAGAACTAATGAAATAGTATTCTTCGGTCTACCAACATGACATAAATTCTCGCTCTAAGACGATCCAACCTTACTCATTCCTACAATAATGTCTTATTCTTCCAATGTCAAGAAGTGTCCTGACATAGTGTTGCATAGAATTGTAGAGTTCAAACTCACATTGCAACTTTCTTGATAATTAATTTTGAGCAACAAAATCAAGTTTTGTATTAGAGATTTCTAGGCATGTGCAATCATTTCAAGCTCAAAATCAAGGCATCTACTGAAAATCATCACATTGCAATAAGAAATCAAATAATTCATACTCACAAAGTTCATAATAAATCAAAATTCTTTCTCAAGGCTCCATGAAGTGTAGTAAGTGTCAACTACTAAACCTATTCATTTTTTTAATATGGTTGATTTTTTGGGAGCAATTAAATCACCGTTACATTCTTCACCTAATCAACTTCCCTAATATCCACAATCTTCTCTACATCAACTTCCTAATTAATGCTAGGAGGCATAATGTCTACACATCACTATCCAAAATACTCACAAGGTTACTTTATTTTCTAGAGGGCATTGTACATTGAGTGATGATGACAATTTTGGATCAATGGTGCGTTTAGAGGGGTCCACCTTAGCTAACAATGTGATGAGTGTAATGCTCATAGAGCTATCATTGTTCTCCAACACACATGGCTATTTTGGAAGATCTTTGTCCACACTCACAAAGTTGCATTGAAAAAACATGAGTGGTGAACGACAACTAAGAGCAAAATTGAAGAGCTTTTGCTCTCCCTAAATGGGCCTTAGACATGTCTTTTAGAATGCGATTTTTTATGAGATACTATGTGGATGCGAAAAAGGAACCAACATCCAATGAGTGGATATTGAATGTTTTTAATAGCTTATTGCAAGAGATACGGAAATGAAATGAAGTACATCCAAATAAGTTGAAGAATAATTTTGTCTATTTTAAAAATTGTGAAAATCTTTATCACTTTTGCTTCATGATTTTTGTAACAGGTTTTAAGTCAATTCATATATCAAAATAGGAAGAAGAGGTAAAATTGCAAAAATGAGGATTTTCTTGTTAAACCATAATTTAATTAGCAACATAAACACCAAATTTATATTCTTCTACAAAAATCTCTCAAGGTTTTCACTTTTAAAATATTATATCATTATATCATTTTCACTTTAAGATTTGTTTTTAAATAACTAAAGATAACCATACAACCATAGATTTGAACACATATTGGATTTCCATACATTGGGCTACCATATTTGTGCTAGCAACATAGTCCTTGAAGGTAGGAATCCCATAAACAATTAAAATAAGCATTTCACCCTATAGAATATAGGAAACTCATTGAGAAATTGAGCTCAATGTATGCAAAAATAAAAATGAGGAAAAATGCCAAAAAAAGAAGAATTTTTATCTTCAACAATGAATATTTTATTCAATGTTAATGAAGATTCTTCATCTAGACCCCATTCTTGTCTCATAGCTTCACCTAAACAGCTTCCATTGGAAGTTGTTCCTAATTAAGCATGAGCCAATCAAGTTAAAGCAAATTGAATCTTTTTCAATCAACAATGGAACTAGCTATTGATGTGGCAGTAGAGGGAGGGCACAGTTTATGCTATTCCAACCGTAGTAATTTGTACCCTCAATAGTACTCACTTTTCTACACAACAGAGTCCTTCTACGTCCAATGACCCTGCAGTAGTTTCACCTAAAGTCTCTTTAACAATTCTTTCACGTGGCACATTGTTCTCTGCATCCACTCACGAACCAACTGGCTACAAAATCTTATAATAATTGTCAACTACAATTGGTGCTTTCCAACAAACAATAAATCTAAGTTAAGCAGATATGATTCTTTAAATGTACAGCCCCAACTTTCCACACTGTCACCCTTGCAACATTCTGAAAGGCATTACTAGAGACATTATACTCATCCGAAATGATTGAGTAACTTGTCCTTGAAGATTACAAGCATGACATGACATAACAAACATATATAAGCTACAAAGCATCACAAGTTATAAAGATGCAAAGAAAAAAGCAATGCAAAGAAAATGATTTGCAGTCCAATAAGAGTCTGTCCACCCATATCAACCTGATCCACTGCTGAACTCTTGATGTAACTAACCAAGTTCATTTAATGTGAAAATCTCTAAGAAAAACTAAAATAGGACACGGCACCCACTTGAACTTAAGTAAAAAATGTGGACAAAGTTGTTCATAGTTTTCTAAATGAGAAGAATAATCCCTGAATTTGCTATCTGAATAAGGTTTACACTCAGACCTCCTTAATATGACCTCTAAAATGATACTGAAATATCCTTCACACTTGTCACTTCAAATTATCTCAAAGTTTGTATGACTGTCACCCAAGAGGTCAGATGAAAGAGGCCAGAGTGTATCTATATCTGAACTCCAGAGAGAAGAGGGTTGAATTCAGAACATGTCAATAAATTCTACCAATATCATCAAGCTGGATAAGTGAAGTCGGCAATCATGCCATATCAGCTTATTCAACAAAACGAAGTACGATCTACATTCTGGATGCTATAAAGAATATGAGTACATACCGTCACTCAGGCATCGATATTAACGACATCCAGAGGCGTTTGAGAGTTATCTGTCTCAACATCGTGGCATGTTCTATTCCCATTGACCAAGCAATAGTTCCTGTCAGGTTCGACCCCTTCCATTTCTTGGATTTCGTGATCAGTACAGATATCTTCCTTGTAGTTGTCGAAGAACTGCGTCCCACTCCAGGGCCAATGATCGCTCCACTGACCCCTCTTTGCAGTTCGACGCCACTCCTGGTCTTCAATCATGTCTTCGGTAAGCCCCCACTTCTCAAGCTCCTCCCGCGTGTGATGAACCAACAAACTATACTCACCGCCTTCGCCCAGTTGCATCACTCGAACTTCACAGTTCGTCGGATTATTGAGCTTCTCAAACTGCTCAGTTGTCCATTTAAACCAACGCATAAGAAACA
Source organism: Antitrichia curtipendula (assembly GCA_951230915.1). NCBI lineage: Eukaryota > Viridiplantae > Streptophyta > Bryopsida > Hypnales > Leucodontaceae > Antitrichia > Antitrichia curtipendula. Next base: position 8,037,356 of record OX579639.1, on the reverse strand, counting down.
CCCTCATCGTAACGCCATGCGAAACAATCACTAAGTTCACCTCTTGTTGTGTGGTGTCTTTTGTTAGTCGGTTCATATCAATGTCTCGCCATAGACTTTCTAAAAAGCCTGCAGTGCATGAAGAAGCATATTAGAGAACGGCCCCCCACGAAACCAACCCCAAAAGAAAAAGAAAAAGACTGTTTAAGAACAAGATCAAGGGCCACGTCCGATTGCACAGGTTGAAGCAACAATAACAAGCTCAAATTTGATTCAACTTCATCTGCAATGAGAGGTGAAATAACAAGCTTGAAACAATTCATGGCATTTACAACACCTCGGGATGTATCAGAGGTAACAACAAGTGTCCAATCCACCTCAAAGAAGTAGCTTGAAACCTTGTTATCTCAACTATTTTTAGCAGGTCACATAGGAGCCACGTATGCACCACCACTTCATGCTCACTCTTGTAAATTGGATTAAAGTGAAGTCAAAATTGAAAGAAAAGATAAAATAAAATAAGTTTTCTACCAATAAAGGTGTAAAATTTCTTGTTGTCTCAAGCTAGTTGCTTCGACAGTGTCTACAGTGACCCTAATAGACTCCAACCACTCGAAACCATGCTCTAGTATTGCTGTCACTGGAGTGCAGAACATCAGTACAAGAACCAGATACTGCCCTCTCCTTCAAAGGAAAAGACTCGAAACAGACAAGCGAGTAGAGCACATACTGGTCACACGGTCGAAGACATCCGCAGCTGATTCGCCTTCTGGGAATCTATAAAAAAATCGTCCAAATCGTTGTCTTACTTCCTTCACGGCTTTCATTTTGTTGTTGTTCTGGAAATTTCCGAAGTCCTGCTCCCGGATACGTGGTTCTTCCCGCACGCCAACGATTTGTTTCTTGTCAAAAGCACGTCCGATCTGCTTCAAAGTACACAAGGTCCGCTTGTACGGGGAGACGTAAAAGTGAACCAGCCAATCACCATTCTTGTTGTCTTTCTCGATTATGCTTCGTATCTTTTGACCGCATTTCGCAGCCTGGTTCGCCCCCGCCTCAGTTAGGCGAATCTTGGGATCTGCAATGTGGCAATACTTCTTCGAATCAACGTTTCCTTCGCTTTCCCCATGCCGTACCAGGATTATGCGTGTAGGCCTCCTTGACTTCCCGTCTTCAGCCATTCATCTCCTACACGAGCTCTTCCAACTTCCTGGCGACAAAGCATACACAACATAAGTCAGCCTCCACTTCTCTGCTGCAAGAAGAAACCGTTACGAGTCTGCCACCATTTTCGTTGTCAAGTTTCCAAATTATTCCCGGAAAAGTTCAACAATAACCTCACAGCATACTACAGTTATCCTCTAATACATACAGCTTTCAACCCAAATTCAAAAACAGGTAGAAACGACCCAATACACCATTTCAGCACCACAAGATTCAATCGGGTCATCAATTTGTTGAACCAATTTTAGATTCACTCCTACTTTCTTACTGACACGAAGTCAGCACCCGCGCTTCGACAACGTTGAGGGAAAACTCTACTGATTTGACTTATTTTTTAAACTTTGACCTAAAACAAGGCTTCCTTCCCCTAAACCTAATCACAAATCCTTAACACCTCGTAACTGAATATAATTCAATTGGAAACCATGCTTTAATGAATTTTTATACCTTTATCTGTGATGCCTAAAACGCAGCTCAGAAACGCACTTGCTCCACCTCCTAGTCAAAAGCTCCAAACTGCACCACCACTACACCACAAATTTTAGGTCAAATCACGCGCTAACAGAGTATTACTTCACCTACCAAAATTGCGTATCACGGCTATCACAACCTACTCACGGATTCCTTTCCAACACTCTCCACACAATACTAGCAGAAAGTAATATAAATTATCTTGGCCGAGATAATGATCCTACCGACCCGCTGATCACGTATTTACCAATAAAAACATCCCAGACCCCTAAAATCTGCTTGCGCAAAAACTAAGAAAACTCTGCCATAGCCAACAGTAAACAAAACTAAAATGTCGCTTACATCACTCCACTCCACTCCACTCCACCGTCTATTTCACCGACCACATTGAAGATCGAAGCCGACCACCGTATTTGCGAATTTGAATTCACGACTTCGAATTCAACCTCGCTTCGACATCTAAGAGACGACCCGCAATTAAATCGCGTGGCCAGATGCCAGAGAGACTCACCAGTGATCTTCACCAACGCACAATCTGTGGGAAAACAAAGGGTCTGATACTACGGTAGTCTGCTGCTGCTGTTCAAGAACGCTGCGTTGCGTAGGATTTTATACCGTGTCCTGAGACACGGGAGGCGGGCTGACACGCGCTATTGTGCTGGCGAAGCTCCCCTAATTTAGTGGGCCCCCCGCTACATTTAGTGGGCCCCCTCCACATGCAGAGGTCGGCTTTCTGTTCATCCGATCTAGTCTAGTCATTCAGTTTCTTCGTCGACGTCTTCTTCTTATCTCGGTGAACTCCCTCGGGGAGTTGCCGGAGTTGCCGGAGTTGCCCGGGTCAAGACTTCTCGAGGTGAAAGCACCCATTCCCGTCACAATGTACCTACAGAGTACATTCTTACTACGAAAATGTACATACCTGGTACATCATGATGAAATTGGGTATAGGGACGGGAATGGGTGTCTTCATCTTATCTCAAGTTTGGAATGGAAGGTAACTATTTTTGATAGCCATTTTCTTATTCTATATCGTACCCAATAGTCAAAAATTCAAAAATAATAGAGTCAATCGTAAAGGTTGTCCGTAGGTGTTAGAAGAAGGTTTAACAAATAATAGTACCACTAAAAAAAAACACAACACCGAAGTCCATCAGACCCCAATTTTGGTGCTCCAAAGAGATTCGTCTTGGATTTTTTTGAAACTGCAACTCTTGGTGGTGTCAAGGAAGGTTTAATGAAGAATCAACACAATATAAAAGAAACACATCACCAAATTCCATCATACCCCAATATGCGTACTCTAAGGAGTTTCATACTTTTTTTTATTTTTAAACTCTGACTCTTAGTCACACATTGCACAAACTTTACAATTAACTCTAGTAGACGGTGGAACTTTTTAGTTTTAAAAAAAAAAACTTTTTATTTTATAGCATGTGTTGAATTACAGATTTTTCAACTTTGATTAATTATTTGGCAAAAAATACAAATTCATACCATTAGATATGATCATAACATCCATAATCAAGTCCGTAGTCTCCCATTTAACTTTATAAAAAAAATCATCTTAGTATTAGGGAGAATGCCCATCATCAAATGGATGAGGTGGTCTAACTTATCTTTGACTTCTAAGAAAGATGATTATTTCTTAGAGTCTACATTTTTTAGAGCTTCAACAATTGTTAGAGGAACTATGCTACATTGATTTATGATAGCCGACCCATTTCTGATCACCCCCCTATTATGGTTATGTAGGCTATTCTCTTTCTGATCAACTAGTGATTAATTATGGTACAATTTCTGGTCCAGTCGTGGCACATTAGGATTGGCTATAAGATTCTCAATATTACAATTAATCTTTAGTTGATTTTGCAGCAAGCCCGTGGTTGGAAATAGGAAGGTCTATATGACCAGAATAGGTCAAACAAAATCTTCAATTAAAAGATTCATAGTAATTATGTTTTGAAAACTAAAATTCTAAAAAATTACGGAATCCTTCCAAATTCTATTTATGTACACGGAAAAAACTTTGCACTCAGGAAAATCGCACTCTAGATATGCGTAATGCCTTAAGTGATTAGAAATGGGTTGTTTGCCATAGAAAATTATCATCACAGGTCGGAATTGGATCTTGTTTGTTTGTTTTGTATATAATTACCAAGGTGGATTTGTATGGAACCTCTCTATAATAAGCTTAAATAAAAAATTTATTTTTATTCATTCATCTATATTTATATCCTATACATATAGTGTGCATATACTACACCATAACAAGCAGTGAGTCATGAGGTAACTTTTCTAGGTAAGGCAATCTAATTGTCAAGGCAACCCAATTTCACTATTTTCTATATGTTGATGTCAGGTGAAGTTGCCATTCCAGGGGTTTTAAGTACACTATTTGCCCCAAAAGGTGATGAAAATTGAGATCTCCATTCATTTTCTAACTTTGTCAAAAGGTACAGCCAGTTGACAGAAATTTTCTGCAAAACAGGACATTCTTTTGGGACCACATGTGGTTGACATTCAATGTAGGCCAAACTTTGGTGGTTTTCAAATTTCAAGTAACCTTATAATTTATGAACATTCAATGGGAACTTCCTGGAACAACAAAAGGGGAAAAGGCCACATCAACTTCAAACCATCATGGGTTGACAAAACCACAGTCCATGGGGCGACATTAACAATGCATGCCTCTTTCTCAAAATAAACATTGATTATCAGGCACATATAAGGTAAACCAGCCTATGACAGGCAGATTGCCTGGTTTGCCTTGTTGACATATTTGAAATTTTGAAATTTTTTTTTCATATAAAGGTAAACATGAAAAATTTGGTAGAACAATTGAAATTTTATTTTTTTGACAAAGTATGAATTTGTTACAGATTTTTGAAGTGAATTGGCCAGATGGCTCAAAACAGTCTGTAGACTATCCCACAACCATCAAAAACTATACCCATGGTGGTCATCAAACCACCCAATGCAGTTACAATATTTTCTAACATGGTTGAAATATTTTCTAACATGGACATGACATAAAGGAATAAAAAAGTTAGTTCATGTAAAGAATTACACTAGAAAGGGATGAGTTCCTAAAACAGTCTCTAACATCTCCATCACCATCATACAAAACATTGATTTCAGCCATCAACCTACCTAATAAAGTTTTGCTTACATTAATTGGAAAAAACCTGGCACAGATTGATGGAAAACTGTAATGGGTCATCTTATAGATGTCTGTATTAGGCACTTGGCCTGTCATAGGCTGGTTTACCTTAATAAGTTGGAGTAAGTTGAGGAAACAACATTCAAAAGGCTGGTGGGGTGAAATGGGCCAGGGGTGAACTGCCCCCCTCATTGCCCCACAGGGGTAAACACTGGGAGTTTTTAATTTGCAATATACGATAATATTTTGGAATTCTGAAAATTCATATTTGCAATCAAATGGCAGAAGCTGATCACCATCACAAAGCAACTAAGGTAATATAAGGTAGTGTGCTATAAAAGCGACCCTCTCCTTCAAACAGACCCTTTAATTAGTTGTAGAATGGATTGCAAGGTGATCCTTCAGTGGACCACTTTAGCTATTGAATGCATCAAGGAAAAATTATTTTTCTATTGCAAGAGCCAATCATTGACCTTGATTTCCTCAAATCACTTTTAAAAGTTGCAAGGGGACAAATTTTGGGAGACCTAGGGTCACAAATAGGTACCTACAACAGAAATCTTTGAAAATTCATAACTAATTCAAAAATGCTTCAAAAAATATGAAACCACTTGTGTTACGTTCAGCATCTATTTGGCTTTCTCTAAAAAATGAGCTAACAATATTTTTAATCATGCAAACTTATGGAAAAGGCGAATCAGCCCTTAAAGGGTCGCTTTTAGAGCCTACTACCATACTTAGGAATCACCCACGTAAGAGCTGAAACTAAATTTTGGGGAGGCAAAGATTTTTGAAATAATTCTTCTGAAAGACAAGTGGAATTGGTATCTAACCCAAGTTGTTTCATACTTTTTGGAGCTTTGTGAAACTTTGAAGTTGAAATAGCATAGGGCTTTAAAATCGCCCACCTCCTCAAATGTACAGTGTTTGTACATTGCCGAAGGCTATGAAATAACCTGTACACATAGTGTACATTTGAGGATGTGGGTGATTTTAGAGCCTGTTACCTTATTTGCAGGAAAAAAAGAAGAATTGAAATCTTTATATTTTGAGTAATGCATGACCAAAAATTGTTAAAACAAGGCCAGGGTGAATTGACCCCCACGCTCATCGCCACAAAGTCATTCCAAGGGTGCAGATTAAATAAAAGAACCCCTATTTTGTGCTTGATAAAATTATCTTGTACACCTCTCCTAGCAAATTTGGGGCCTCTGATTGCAAATATGAATTCAGAATTTGCAAATTTTATCATGCGTGGCAAATAAAAAATTTCAGGGTTTTCCCAGGGGGACGAACAAGGGGGTCAATTCACCCCAACCTTAATCCCTAAAACCCCGCTTGTCCCCTCGAGGGACAATTTGGGTCCGGATAGATTCCTATTTTCTCAATTTGAAGTGAAATTTTTTGAGATTTTTTGAGGTTGTGTAGCTTTGCAAGAGCTTTGTGGATATATAATTTTTGTTTCAATCAGATGCCGGATGAAAAAGTTATGGCACAATGAGCAAGAAATGAAGATTGGCGGGCAGCCAAAAAAAAATCACAAAAAGTCAAAATAATTTTTTTTTGAACTTTTTTCCTAAAAAATTATGTTCTTAACTATATGTGAAGCTTTGATTCATTCTATTTGGACTAGGGATGAGAAAGTTATGTACAATCTTAGTTTTTCAGGCAATATCTTTTTGAAAAAAAACTTTTTGTTCAACTTTGAATGTTAATATCTTCCAATCCGTGCAGTCAAATTTGATGAAATTTTTACTACATGATCTCAGACAAGTTAAGTACAAGATCCTACGGTTAAATTTCCAAAAAAACAAAAAAATTGGTTCAGTGAATACAACAGAAGTGGTAGTTTTGAGTGTTATTTGGCAGAAAACACCCTTGGGGTTTTAGGGGTTAAAACAACGACCCCTCGTTTTGGCCTTGCTGGTAAGAGACAAGATTATACAAATAAATCGGCAAGGAGGCTACATCTTGCAAGCAAATCTCAATATTCCAAACATGAGGCTTAGAACTGACTACCGTAATACCGTGATGTAAAGCCATCACACTTGAATTAAAAGATATGGATGTAGTCCGGTAAAGCTAGCTGACATGCGTCAATTTGTATCAAATAATTCACCGACACATTTTTGCTACACCAATGCTCTTGGCACATCAAATGTGAATTAAAACTTAATCTATTTAGATGACACCACGGAAATATTTCAGAGAGTTTAACCAAGCGCAAATCTACAGGTATTGTACAACGCATACATAGTGCATAATTGTCAGCTTTCAAAGAGAATGTTTGACAACCCCTTCTGCTTGATCAAGCGTGAAGTTTGCGGAGCTGAACTGACTGCTGTTGTAAAAGGGTTGCAAATCATTAATTCCATAATCACGTGCCTGCGCAACAAATAAACAGGTCAGCTTGTGCAGGGGCACTTACGCAACCTATCAGAGAACTTTAACCACAGAGAAATCAAAGAAATTCTCAAAGCCTACCTTTGCCTCCAGGTCCATCATTTTGACTACAACTTCCTTTAAGCGAACATTTGAACGTGAAGTCATTTCCTCAAAGCGAATGGCATCTGCAACTAGGCCACGCAACAAGTGCAGCAATAGCTCATTGAAGTCTTTCTTGTATGTGATAAATTTCTTGAAGCTCTGCAATTGCAAAAGACAAGTATCAGTAGCAGAAAGTGAAGATCAGAAAACCTTGGAACACGCTTTAAAGTATCATTAAATTCCAGAATCCCCAAGATCTTTAAAGCTATTGATTTGGCCAAATCATAAGCCAACATCAACATATTCAAAGAACTGAATAACGCATGGAAAAAAACAAATTTGAAAACCGTACCTTCTGCAAAGCCTTCTGGACACCAAACTTCTGTGTTGAGATGAAAGACTCCAGCATCACACGGATGGCCATATCGACATCGTCTTCAATGACAAAACTTCTAAGATGCATCCTTGCATGTGCCTCAGCCATTCGAATCATCGACTCAATGTGCCGTACTGCTATAGGCACCCCTTGACCAAACTGCATCCAGAAGTTCTCATGAGAAAGAAATGCAGACTGTAACACAAATTCATCAGTTTACATGTGGCCATCAATAGTACTTTCGTGATACTACCTCAGCACCTGACAAAATTCCCCTTTCAAAAGTATGATGGCAGAACAGGAGTCTGAGATCAAGTAATTGGATTAGGAAGTTTTATCCACCTCATGGAAATAATATGACAGCTGACCACAGAACCTTACCATAGATTCTCGACGAAGATCAGCATAGACGAGGGCCAGTTTTTCCAGGTCCACATCATGCAGGTAAGGATGTACATTCATCTTGGCATACGTAATGTATTTTTGTAAAATGTTTTGAGGCAGAATCTGCATAGAAAAAGAGACCAAATTCAGCAATCACTGCGAAGCGAACGAAATGTGAGAACCAAGCTAGTTGATAACTTTGAATACCAATACGTGGCTACTGATGGACCAATATTTACGTTCCTTACGAATAAAAATGCGCCCAAGTACAAAATCACAAGAGTCGACATCAACAAGCCGGATTTCTGGTCAGAACAGGATTTTCTTGTCGAAACAGTAAAATCTCCCAGAAATCCAGTTTTTTAGATGATTAGAAATGACAGAATGTCAAAAAGAGTACACGGTTGTTAAATAAAATCTTACCTCTTCATCAGTTGTCACTGGTGTAGATTGTGGATCGTCATCAGAGTCGAGGTGCTTTGGGTGGGACTTAAAGTGACTATCTACAACAAAAGTAGCCAGCATTTCATCTTGCACCGGATCCACAATGTCCTGCAAAACCGAAAATCTTATATTCATTTCTGTGAGGAATGTAATGAATAAACCATGACACCAATCAAACAAATGCCCATCAGTTGAAATTGATCCAATCAAAGAAAAATCCTTCGAAAAATTATCTACCTTCACCACGCAGAGGACATCAAACCGCGAAAGGATAGGATCTGTGAGCTCCACATTTTGGGCAAAAGTCTTCGAGGAGTCATATCTGTTTAAAAAAACGAGTAGAAAGGAAGGCATTCAAAATGCTTCACTTAGTGAGACTCAAGCCCCTACAGATGGCAGTTTATTCTAGGTCGTAGGAACAGCTTCAATTTCTGAGGGGAAAACCAAAGAGGAAATATCACACGCTCCTGAAGTATAAAACTGAAAAAGCTATTATTCCGCAGTTTAATAGATAGGTTGAGAATGACAAAAAGAAGCTTACCGGCCCCCAATTGGATTAGCTGCAGCAATGACGGAACATCGAGCTTGCAACGAGGTCACAATACCAGCCTTTGAAATACTGATACTCTGCTGTTCCATAGCCTCATGGATACTCACCCTAAACAAAAGCAAATTTGCAAAACGTCATTTAAATAGCAATTCTAGTGGACTATTTACTACTCAGAAGCTGAACATAATAAGTCCCAAACTTTCTGGTGCCATATCTACTACGAACATTAAACCGCCGTTTCGTCTCAACAAGCTCCGTAAGATTTTTTCTTCTCAACAAATTTTAGTCGATCTGGTGTTGGGGTGGGATAATCATGACGTAAACTCAAATAAACAAGAAGAAGTAGCATTCTATCAATTGACATGTAAGCAAATCAAGTAGAAGGAAATTATTTTATTAGTTGCGAATGTGCACCTATCCTGATCGTTCATCTTGTCGAACTCGTCGATAAGACAAATACCACGGTCAGCCAGCACAAGGGCACCTCCTTCCAGAGTCCATTCCCTTGTTATGGGATCCTTGTGTACCGCAGCCGTGAGACCTACTGCTGAAGCTCCTTTACCTGTTGTATATACAGCACGTTGTGCTGTCTTTTCAACATACCTGTCAAAGGCGAACAGAAGCGTGTAAGTTCGATTAAAGTATCAGCTCGTTGCTTGGTTTGTCAACGGAAACACCTACGATTAGATGCTTGCTTCTAGACATATTCGTTGAAGTTATCAATGCGATAGAACAGAGCCCCTATTAAAAGCGCTATCTGGCCGAATGAAGGTTGTGACTGATGCAGACCAGTATGGCATTGAAATCCTAATTACAATGATGTCATAAATCCCATGATGCATCCAACTCCATACTTGTAAATGGATTCGTTCTGATATGTTGAATTGTCAATTCATTTTGTGTGATTCACTCTGAAAAATTAGGTCAACGAGGAAGGGACCATATTCCAGCCAATGTAGAACGAGTAAGAACATGGATCCTAAACTGAAGTAATAACAGTAGATTAGAAAATTGACGATGCTCACTTGAGGAACTGAGATTTCGCTGTTCCTGGATCGCCGAGCAACAGCACGTTGATGTCACCTCGAAGTCGATGTTTGCCTTGCACGTTTTTCTCCTGACCTCCAAACATAGCAAGTACGAGTGCCATTTTGATATCGTCGTGCCCAAAAATAGAAGGGGCAATGGATTTAGCGAGCTGTAACAACACGTGCGTGATGGATCAGAAAAACGTTAAAAACAAGAACTTGAATCTCGAGCTTGATGTACCAAATTTCAGTTGTATGCACTGAAAAGGACTCTCAAGAGATCACAATCAGAAGATAGTTCAGGGCGAACGTCATCGCGTTCTTAGACAGTGTTGGAGATTGTATAAACATTGGAACTATATTTATAAGGGGTGGCTCGAGGTCGGTTAAAAAGAGATTAGAAAGAGTTGAAGAGATTCTGTACCCTTTGGCCAATACGAGGATCCTTGGAGAGCTTCTGAATGTCAGCCTTGTCTTCGTCAGTGAGTTTGTAGGCAGCGAACAGATCTTGTTTCTTCTGCACATAGTTGGCCTCCACCACAGTCGCAAATACAGGAAAACCATTCTTTGAGTTTAACGCGGAACAAAAGCTGTTGACATAAATACCGGTAACTTCCTGGAATTTGCCATATCAGACGCACAAAGTTAAAACTTGCAGTACATAGTGTTCAACGGTAGTCGGACGAAAAATAATTACTAACATGAGATTCACCAGTTGCTGCCAGAAAATGAGGTTTACTCATGAAGAAACAAACCATCCAATCCTTTCTACTAAGAACAAGTTATTCACACGGAGCAGATAGAGGACTCTTAGAATTACTCACAAGCTCTTCTCCTGGACGAGCACAGTCAATAAGATCATGGAGAAGAATAATCTCCTTATATCTTGGAAGCCTTCCTGCTTGCACAGTATTCGGGCTTTCTTGCAAAGTGAGTTTCTGATAGTTCCTGTAGATCGTCTGCAATAACGCAACTCTGACAGATGAGTTATAAATGAAGTACAAATAAGTAATGTTGGTCAAATGACCAACATAATTGCTAAGATTTAAACACAGGGAATGACATCCAGAAAAACAATTTCAAAAGTTTATATAATTCACAGGAAAAAATACCTGTTCAACATTCACGTTGAAGGGGCCTTTGGATTGGCATTCAGGACAGGATCCAACTTTGATCTCAGTTTGAGTATTTTGGTGAAAAGGCCCAAGAATGGTTCCACACTTAACGCAATCGTATTTCACTTCTTGTAACTGAGGAAAGACTCCCGAGCGTCGAGTGACTACACCTGAGATCTTGATCAAGGAGTCCAGGTGAACTGACCTGATCATGTCAAGAACGACTATTTAGACCATATCAAAATGGGCACAAGATGGTTCACTTCCAAATTTCCGTAAAGCAATTTACTGAAGTACAAAAAGATTGAACGCAACTACAAATACCTGATGTGGCGGATTTTGTCCTCCACAGGAAGATGACTAATCCGCAGATGAATCTTTTCATGAATTTTGTTGTAATTTGGATGGTGCCTAGAAACAAACTTATTCGCTTCTTCTTCCAAAATTTCCAGGAATGGTCGAGGAGCATCAGCAAGCCAAATGGCCAGCTCTGGGCAAGAGTCGATCCATTGGACGTAATTCAATTCCAAACTACATAAATTTGCTGCGAAGTGCAAAACACAACATTCCACTGACGAAGTTAAACAACAGATAAGCACATTTGGATAAATGCACCAGACAAACTAAGGATCCGGCATTCTATGGGAGGCACTGAAGTCCTATTGGAAGTATAAAGGACCTTGGCGTAATTAATAAGACCTAAGGCCCAGAAGATCAACCCCTACGAAAAAATTTAGATTCGACAAAAAGGTGAGCGTCTCGGAAAGTCTAGCAAAAGCCGTTCCAGTCTTATCACAAACTCTGCTCAATGTGCTCTGTAGGATTTGTGATTAATAAGTGTTGTGATTCAAAGACCACCCCTTCAAAGCATCGAAGCTATTGGAAGAAAACCTAGAGTATGCTGGGTTCCCTCCTCCAGGTCCGCTAGAATACAAACTAGTCACAAAGAAGTAGGCTGAAATTTGACAATACAGTACGAACAATCACAGATGTGATGAAATGGCGGCTCAGAGAGAACTCATAAGATGCTCAATTTCCAAAGAACAGAAGGGGATATCATAATGCATGCAAGATTTACTGTCGAGAGCGGTACCTGCTACCATGTTGTCCAACTTGTCTTTGTAGACTTTCTTATATGTGGCATCCTTGGAGCTGAAAGTCTCCAGAAAACGGCGAAACCTCCGCTGGATAAAACGTCGTACATCATCCCTAGCGACCCAATCAGCAATGCTGTTTCCTTGCACATTGAGGAAGTCAGCTCCAGCAGCATCATCTTCGTCGTCATCCTCATCCTCACCATCGCCCTGACCAGTGATGAAATTTAATCACATTGAATTGACATATCGTAGAAGCGTTTAGAGCAAACATTGTCAGCAGTATCATGAAGGTACACGTAATGTCATGAATAATGTGAACTTCTAAGGTACTGAACCCTTTCTCATGGAACAGTTTCCAGCGTGTGGTCCATGAAATAGGTCATAAGCGGAGTGAGTGTTATTGACCAGTACGTACTTACAAACTAATGAATATGACAATGTACAACGGATGAAAAGTCAAAGCATAGGAACAGTTTCACTCACAGTTTTACTCATCCTATGAACAAAACTTTAGAAATTCAGAACTTAGCCGAATTGCGCATAATTTAGTACGTTAAAATCCTCTTGAAAGTGGGACAGGACTCAAATTCAGACTTTCCATTCTAATGAGTGAGACCACTCCAAACGGCAGAAAGAGCTTCCCAAACTAATTCCCACACATAAATATGATAAAAAAAAAGAAGTAGCAGGAATGAAGAAATACCGTTTCATCGTGTTCGCTTAAACTCATCATGGGGGAATACGACGACACCACCGGCTCATTCACACGCATTCGCCTTCTAGCAGGTTGAAATGCCTCATTCTCGTCGTCCTCTACACAACCATCTCACAGTTACAACTCTTTTCAATATTCCAACACATTCAACAACCACCTTAAACCCTCAAGAAAAAACGTACCATGCTCCTGAAGCATAGTGGGCAGCTTCCGCACTCGCGAATGGTTATTATTCATCACGCCATCCCTTTCTTCCATATTTTCTTCCGCAGCTCGTCGATCTCGCATTTTGGTAGCAAAGTCTCGAATATCCTCCACTTCGTCATCCAGACCATCCGCTTCATAACGATCCTGCTCTTGCAAAGTCTGATAATCCCTGCAAACAACAGAAACTCGGGAATGGTTATTCCGGGACACAAATGTAGTATCGGGAACCTCCGCTGCAAGATGTCTTTAGAGGTAATATCTTGAACAGGATACATGTAGGGATGCCTGTGAATAATGCATGGAGGGATCCCCAATTCTACATTCTAAGGGACACATGTAGAAAAGGGAACCTCCGCTACGCCAAAGCTCAACCACGCCATCAACTACTCCCAAGTTTCATGCGCAAAACCTAATTGCAATAGAGTTGTAGAGACGCACTGCTCCATGAAATTATCAGGGTACAAGTCCTCCCCATCCTCGTCTTCTTCTTCTTCCTCAGGCACAGTATCCCCGTCAATAAACAGCGTCCGATCCTCCTCGGCTTCGTTCTGGGAGTCGTCGCCGTCATGGCTCGAGGACGGCAGCAAGTCGGTGTCGAAGTCTTCGCCGGGAGTGTAAGGTGTTCCGGGGGTGTAGGGCGACGCCATTGTTGCGGCTACTGTGCTTCTTCCCTAAAACCTCCAATGCTGTCCAAACCGACCTCGGAGAAGGTCGGAAAAAGTGGCAGAAGGGTTGTTGGATTGCTGGAGAGAGATGGTGTCAGTGGGATGAGGATGGGGGAAGGGGGAGGGGGATCATGGCGATGGCGGCGACGAAGCTTTCGCGGCGACGGAGAATGGGTTGGGGGCCGCAGCCATTGCGGAAGGGGACTGAAGACGAGATGGCGGGAAACTTGCCTGTTGGGACTGCTGTGATTGGCGGAAGATGGCGGGAGTATATGCCCGGAATGGGGGTGGGGGTCCGGGTCCGGATCCGGGTATGAGAGGATTGCATTTTGCTTCTCTGTAATGCAATGAATTTTTTTTTAATTTTGGAGAAGTGGACAGCTCATTTCTTCAATACTCGTGGGTAATATTTGGGTGATATATTGTGATATTTACATGAGATCTAGGTGATACTTGGGTAAAATTTGGTAAAATTTCTAATATAGCAGAAATATGACTATTTTGTATTTAAATTTTTAAATATCCTTTTCAAAAGATAGCCTTAAAGTTTGTGTAGTCAATGTAGCAAAGTGGTGGGAATTTGTGAAGATAAACATTGTTCTTACGTGTCACTTACATTGAATGAAAAAGCTAACAATTTTATATTTTTCACCTTGGAAAAATAAGCAAGAAATTATTATTACATTGAGATGATAAAATTTGGTAAATTTGAATTCATAACCCTCACTTCCATAAAACTAGTCTTTTTGAGTAAATTCATTTGTCTCGAATTTCTTGTCCCTTTTATTTCAAACTTGATTTTAGGATTGAAGATGATTTCTTTTTGACGTCAACTAATGAAAATGAAGCACAGAAAGTCTACTTCATTATCCAGTTTACAAATCAAGAAAAATCTGAAAATTGAATTTCTAATAGCAATTTGAAGTTAGTTGGGTCAAAGACCAACATAGATTGAACTTTTCATTGAATCTGTTGAATTCCAAGTCATTCTTGTGGAGATCTAAACACTCACATAGGACACCCTAGTTCGATAGGAAGTTTTCCTTCTCTAATTCTCTGTAAAGCCCATCCTTATTTTATAAATGGTATATTGAATCTATCACAACCTCCTACTTTATGATCTTTTGTTGATTGCAATTGATAGCCCCGTCTAGTTATTTTGCACTTAAGAGGACACATTGCACTCACTATAGAATCATTTGATCAATACATGCATTAAAAATTGTTGTCAAATCCTTAACCCCTAAAAGACCAAGCATTCAAATTTTAAACAACAAATGAATGCAAACACATCCCGAGTACCTAGTATAAATGTGTTTTTTCACCCATCATTTTTTTTAAAGATTCATGTGTGAACAAAATCCACACTTTTTTGTGCAGATGAAATCATCCCCCATACTAAAATACAAAGCATTTGTCGCTTCGTCACATCAAAGGGGACTATTGAGTTCTTTTAGAAGAAGTTTCATTAGTTTCATTTTAGGAAGAAGTATATGCTTCAAGGATTTGTCATTGATTGAGAATTTGGACAAATTTGGTGATTCACTATAATATGTGACAAAAATTTCCCTATATTTTGTGACATGCTACAAAAATAAGATTTAAGCTCCAAATTGGACTCATGACATAGCAATGGAAAAGTATTATTGAAAACTTTCCATCTATGGTTTATAATAAGCTCAATTTGGATAAAACTTCCATCTGTGGAACTCAATTAATAAAAGAACTAACAACATCACATTTTGAATATCAACACACTTGAGATTACTTTTGCAACAAGACAATCTAACTTCTTTACTTGGTTTATTTGTTGAGTTACTCACCACAATCACATGGACCAAATTAAGTGAATGACTATTGTTTTGATTGCCAACGTTAGCAAGGGTAGTGTCAATTGTCATAAACTCCTTCAACTTCAACAAACTCTTGAATGTCTTAACACAAGCATTCAATGATTACATGGAGTTTATGGGACTACATTGGTAATCATATGTAAAAGTGACAATAAAAAAGTATTTGAGATCCAAAAAAAATTCACGCTTGTCAAATGATTTGTCATCACCTTCACTCGCAATGTGAACTTCTTGTAAGATATCAATGTGACATAATTATATGGATAGGAGTCAAAAGCAAGTTTTGAATTGGATACATTTCCTTTCCTTTGAGATTTCAAATTGGTGAGAGGAAAAAAAAACATGTGATATTAGAGAATTAAACATTTAAGAAGTGCGTGGATAACTACTCACTTGACAATCTTTCAAGTCAAAATTAGAATTTAGGCTCTGCCTCTCTTTCTTGACAATCAGTCAACGTGAAACTAAAATTTAGGCAACAATTGCTTGCAATGTATAAGGTAGGCACCCCCAAAATGGCACCTGACCTTAAAGCGCCATCTACAGGTTGTGTACATTTCCAAAATCAGTTATGTACCTATTTGGA
Source organism: Antitrichia curtipendula (assembly GCA_951230915.1). Taxonomy (NCBI): domain Eukaryota; kingdom Viridiplantae; phylum Streptophyta; class Bryopsida; order Hypnales; family Leucodontaceae; genus Antitrichia; species Antitrichia curtipendula. The sequence goes on along the minus strand of OX579639.1, from coordinate 8,021,015 downwards.
TGGAGCGCTTTCAGAAACAAACTTTGACCCTTAATAACTTTTGCATATGATGTCCAAATGCCACGTTCTCTGGTGCGTTGGAACCTCCTTTCACTTGCCAACAAGAATATATGAAAATTTGACCAGTCTAATAGTAGTAACTAGGCTCAGTAGCAAAAAGTGGCGGTTTTGGGTGTACCCACCTTAGTAAGAGCTTGAATCAAGATACATCAGAAAAGTTTGGGCCAGATGATTTTAATGCCTTTTTTGACAGTAGAGGCCATTTCATTACCAACGTCCATGCCAACTCAATATCAAAGTTGACACCAAATGCATCTTGATAGCATTTAAATGCCTTGAAGTTCCTGATGTAGTTGAGGTCTAGGATCGCTAGTAACAAAAAAAAATTCTATCAGTAAACTTGTGAGCAACGTCATGAGCACGAGAGCACCAAATTAAGCTCATCGTTTTTAAGCTTCCTTAGGACAGAACTCAGCTTGATGCATTTTCAATGTCTTTTGGACAGACGCCTCTTAAATCCAGGATTCATGAAAAGTTGAGACTGGTATGAATTACCCTCCCCTCAGAATTTCACGCAGAAAAAATATGACCATAAGCTCGCTCATACATGTTTAAGATCGCTAATTAAAAAGGTCACAGGAAGTCAATTAACTGATGCACAGATTTTCATCCGTCCCTGATTTTCTTGATGCTCCAGGCAGCTCATTAAGCCATTAGTAATACTCCGCCTGCTTCTGGCTGGTCTCTTGCTGCAAACACAAAGTGTGAAGAGGTTGTGGCCCTGTTAGTGCTCCATTAAGATATCTGAATTATGAAAAAAAACTTCCCTATCATGATGAGAATTTAATGGTATAATTAGTACAAATAACAATTATAGTCGGTGTTCTGAAGGCTTGCAATAAGCACCTCGAAGGCATTTTTAAGATGGTCTAGCTCCTTGGTCAAATCAGTGATGGCCATGTTGTAAGCCTGCATTGGGGAGGATTGGCTGGTCGTTTGAATCTGTAGATATCAAAAAAGACCACGATCAGTAAGGTATAGACTCACCAGAAAGCTCAAGTGATTCTTGGTGCCAGAGATTGAGAGAGGCAACATTAATATATATTCAAGAAATTACTAAAATACCCAATCTACAACATATGCATCAAATTCAATTCTTACTGAATAATTAAACTAAGCATCAAACAAATCTCTGGAGTCAGAGCAGTATGTATTGAAACCCCATACACAATCATGCATGTGTTTAAACCGCTTGTTGAAATAGCAGTAATATTACAACAGTAGACAGGGTGTTGTTTCAACCAGGCAAGCGTGAGGTTGAATCCCGGTAAAGAATATCAAGCCAATTGATTGTCATTTTGATGCTTTAATTTGTTCAGCATGTTTCAACAGGTGATTCGCAACTTGAATTGCGCTAGTGATATATCCATTTGACAGACCTAGATCAACAGGAGGACTGCTCTGAGTGTGGTATTGAGTTGAGAATAACGTCAACTAACCTTCACCACAATCTTGTATTCAAGAGGATGCGGCAGCTTGTACCCAGCGAACAACACATTTGGGTCCCGATGCAGTTGCCTGCAGGCAATCCAGATCGAATCAGTTTGAAAAACACCAATTCATCAATTGATCCTATGATGAAAATTATAATTCAGATGGCCGGGGTCAAATTGTATTCCAGAATCAAAGAACAACATTACATGTCAAAAATAAATAAAAATCGACGAAACGAAATCCCTTATCAAAATTCTTGAGGAAAAACACGAGGTACAATTATGGTCCTTTTAAGGATTGGCAAGATCCCAATATCAAAAAAACACGGCAATGTGCATTGTACACTGTGCACGCTGGAGTTTAATTTGCTGTGTTCAATGCACATTGTCGTCGTGCACCCAGCAGGTTATATTTTATGCTGTACCCAACCTTCCCAGTGCCGGGAGTTGCGGCTTCCAAAATGCGCATGATTATACGGGGATCTGTAGCACTCTGACAATCCATAGAGCAGTAGTGGCGCCCATTGCGTAGGGTTTGGTGATATATAGAATTGAAGATGTCATATGCGAAAGTGAGAGTATGCGAAATCAAAGACACCAGGGTGTTCAACAACAGCAGCTCGCTCCGGCCGCAGCAAACATATCTTGACAAGGGAACGAGGCAACGAGCTTCTCTACAAATTTCTGCAGTGGATAGATTCAATAATCCCAGAACATGACTTCCAAATCACACACATTGCTTATAGTCTAATCTCCCTTAACTATACCCACCCAAAAACCCAGCTACCGTCCCGTGCAAATAAAAATTCCGTAGAATTGAATTAACCATCATTAATTGATACATATTCTCAAGCTAAGAACCGCCCGCATCATATCAATAACCAAGAAGCAGGGCGAGTAGTGCGTGCTCATACATGCGGAGAACGTTTCCGATGGTGTGATCCTCCCGCTGAACCGAAAAAGTGGCCGCATTCAGCACTTTCATGTCCCTCTCGTATCCCACTCTGCAAACAGACGAAACTCGGAACAGATTAGCCGACGCACAATTCGGGCGACAATTCCAAGCCAGCATGAATTGCGTCGAGTTACGAATTTGGGATTTCAACGACATTTGTGATTGTCAATTGGACTTACTTTTTATCGCCCTCGGGCACCACGAAGCGCTCGTACCGATCGGGAGCATTCATGTTGTAGTAAGAGATTGCTGGTGTATATATCAAGAAGCTGTGAATGCGCGCCTGAATGGAATCGGGTGTCTGAGTGGTTTAGATTGCAAATTCAAAACTTGGAAGTAATCGCAAGTGGCGATCGATTGACTGATTGCCTGTGAATTTTTCGTGGGTAAAACCGCGTCTGTATGTTGCGCAAGAAACGTAACGCTTGCGAGAAAGGACGGGGAGTGGCGGAGCTTGAGAAATCGCTGCACGACTTGGACTGAGGACATGCATGCATGGCGGGTATGGGAACTCACGTCAAGTCCGTTTAATTGGCGGTTTAGGGTTTAACCCTCTGAGAACTCAAATCGTCCTTTGGATGACTTCAAGTGAGATTGTCAGTAGGATGGAAAAAAAAAAAATTAAAAATTCATCCAATTGTGTTTTGGATGTTGTTTGAAACAGGACGCTAAATCCATCCCATGAAGTGGGCCATGCAAGGTGAAAATGCAAGAATTTTTTATTTGCCGCACATGATCAAATTTGTAAAATTTTGAATTCATATTTGCAAATAGAGACCCTAGATTAGCTAGGGATAGTAAAAAATACACCCTAAACACAGTACAAAATACAAAATAGTTTTTGATGTTGTTTTTTATCGCAGGAACACCAAATTCACCCTATCCATTCTACTTTGTGGGACGAGTTTAGCGTCCTACCCGTTCAAGTACATTTTCAGTGAATAATATTGCAAATTTCCTTATTATGGTATTATTGACTTTTGGGAAGAAGAAGATGTCTAACCTTGGAAGGACGGGCCCATGACTACTAATTTATTTTAGGTTTCAACTATCATTATTTTCTTTGTTGCCATTTTGCAACTAGATATGAATGAAAATAATTTATTTATATTTTTTAGAGATGAATTCATATGTCTACTACAAGTCTTAAAATATTTCAAATTTTTTTGGAGGACATTTTAAATTACTATTAATTTATTTTTTTTGAAGAAAATTCATATCAATCACAAAATAAACTCAAAAAAATATGAAATTTTCACCATAGATGTACACTATAGTGCAAAAAATTATGGTTTAAATCCAAGATGTAGTATCACTCTAAAATTAGAAAATCAACAAACCATGGATGTAGGCCCAAAGTTCATATTCCTATAAAATATTGACATTTATGAATTTTTTTAAATTTCCAATTGGAGTAGAAATTGAACTTGATAAGGTTCATTTCATTAGTTGGACTCAAATTTAAAAAATATCATTTTTATGGCTTAAATTCACATCAAGAGGGAAATAGCAAGAAATGGCCAAAATACACTACAAGTTAGGGTGATTCGTAGATTGAGCATCTTCTTCTTCAAAATAGTCAATAAGATTATAATGAAGGGATTTTGCAATACTATTCACTGAAAATGTATTCAAGTATCCTATAAATAAATTGGATGAAAAAACATTTTTTTTCCATCCTACAATGTCAAGTGAAGTCATTCATCAAACACTTAACTTTGGACCTATAACCGTGGTTTGTTGATTCTTTAAATTTTAGAGTAACATAATAACTTTGGTTTATACCATGATATTAGACACTATTAATAACATATATCCATGGTGAAAATTTCAAATTTTCAAATATATTATATATTTGATATGAATTGTTGTTCATTTTTTTCTTAAGAAATTCACAATAGTTTCAAATTTTTCAAAAAAAATTGAAAATTTTATGACTTGTGACACACATGATTTCATTTCTAAAAAAAAAATTAAAGAAATTTCATTCATATTTTGTTGCAAAATGGCAACAAAAATAATTATAGACAATGGACCTTGAAATGGCAATGGTCATAGATCCACCCTTCTATGATTAACTCTTAATTGTGAATTAAAGACCTATGACCAAGGTATTTTATCAAAAATCATCTTATTTATAGAGCAATAGTGCATTTTTCATTTCTATAACAACCTGAAAAATCATCTATTGGACACTTTTTGAATGATGTGGAGTAATAGATTTAAAGGTTCATTTAGAATATCATATATGAGACTGCATTTGATTCTTAGAATATGAATTATGTACTCAAATATGGTATGACATGCACCACTAAATTGAAAATTCAACCATTAATTTTTTCATTTGGATTTCATTTTAGCATTTATCCCTTATCATATTCAAATTGTGGAAGTTTTGTATATACAATTTAACCCCTAAATGCTTGAGGCACCGAATTCTGGTGTCGACAATATTTTGAAGTTAAATAAAACCTAATCAAATTTCTATTTTTAGTAGTTTATATTTTTGACAATTTTTTTGGAAGTCTAGTTTTAACATCAAAAATCTAATTTTGAAAATGAATGATTATGAATATGCTGGATTTTTCTATTCAAGATTTTGTGCAAGGGTGTCCATTGCAATCTTGACTTTCTGTAGTGTTGAAGGCTCTTGGAAATGAGCCTCAAATACACTAGATCTTGGAGAAAAATCACATTAGAATTTAATTTACAAAAATTGTAGAGTAGATTCTGAGAAGCCATAAATTGATTGGGGTTATGCATGATAGGCCCTTCAACCTCATATTTTTTTGGTGATCAATTTTTTTAATTTGACATGTAAAATGAGAGTTGAGAATTTTTTGTAGTTTTAACACCCTCATGATTAAACCTTATAATCTTTCAATCCTTAAATAATATTTTTGTGTTTACTTTTTCTATGTGATCTTCAACATGTCTAGTTTGAATTTTTACGCTTACAATTTTTTTTAAATTGATAGAACTAATAAAAATATTGGCTTTTTGTTCAATTTAAAGTAAATTATAAGAAGCTCAAAATAGACCTTAGGCATTTAGGGGTTTATATTTTACTCCTAGATTATAAATAATGTATTGAAATATGGCAAGTCATGCAATCATTGTGAAATTGACAATTCAATAAATAACATGTTTCATTTGAATGTCATTTTAACACCTAAACTTCATTATGCTCAACTATGGCACCATACTCATAGAAATTATGATCATTTTCAAGATTACAAGACATAAATGAGGTGCAATATAATGATTTAAATTAGAAGTGGCTTGTATCACTAGGTCTAGCTTAGCATGAATACAAAAAAATTCACTACAGTATACCTCAATTTATACACCTTCTATGTCAAATACACAAATAATACCATATTGAGTCTCAAATGGCTTGGTGGATCCTTTAGGAAATAAATAAATAATTTGATTTAGGTGGCTATAAAGAGAGCCATAGGGTTGATAGTCTTGTATTTTATCCAATGGTCAAGGTTGGAATCCCATATCACATTGATCGAACTTTATTTCCATGAAAAGAAGGTTTGTCGAATGCTACAAATAGAAATATTTTGCAAGATTTCCTTTGTCCTATTCAAAGAATGTTTTTTTTTTAAATCTCAAAAAAATTGGCATTTGTATTTAGAAATATTTTTGCCAACTTTAACTTCACATTTCGTCTTGAAAAAGATTGTCCACAACTTGTTAAGATTTTTTTATGACAATTTCATTGACCATATTGTAAAAAAATTAATTAAAAAAGGTTCCAAATTTTATACCATTAGAATCATTAAAGAACGTTGCATGTGTTCATTGCAACCTAAATAAAATTTAGCCACAAAGAAGTTTTCATATGACCTACTCAAAACAACCTTAAAAAATATATGACATCCAAAGTGGACTATGATTTTGGGACGGAGGGAGTACTAATTATGGTATTACTTGTGCATAATGTTGGGGACGAAATTCAATTTGCATATGAATTTGCATATCTATTGGTATAGAAAGCTAACATAAGATTAATTGCATCCATAATCATTTTATAGCAATGGAGTGTAATAATTATTACTAAACATAAATTATTGGTTCTTATTGGTAAGTGAATAGTATTTCAATGCACTTTAACATCTACTATTTGAACACTGTCTATTTTGAATTAGTTATGAAATTTCAAATATTATTGATTGGTTTACCAAAATTGAAATTTAGATCGTATAGGCTCCCATGATTTGACTAAGTACAACTCGTGCTATCACTATTTAGATATTAATGTCATTTTTTGGTCTAAATGTAGGTTTTGCATTTTAAACATTGATGATTACAAATGTACATTTTTCAAATGTCAAAACAAAGCATTCAATATCAATGATTTAGTATAATTGACACTTAAGTTATTGCACCTAATATATATAGACATTTTAAGATTTGTGATAAATTTGAGTACTTTATTCATTTTGAAATCTTGATATTATAATATTTTGTACTGCAATTAGGTCATTTTACAAATTAGATAATCATATTTTATCTATCATCACATCTTCAATTATCAAATTTTAGTTTTAAAAAAATTATCCAAGTTTTTAGTTATCCTTTGTAGAGACAATTATCTTCAAGAGCAACTCCTTCCAAATAATAATTGAAAAGGCATTGAATTTTTTTTAAATAAAAAATACACAATTAAAACTAGGACTTCCTACATGTGTTTTTTTGGGCCTCACAAAATTGCATACTTGCCTACTCTGGCAACTTTAGCAAATTCTATCTTTTCTTTTGTAACGATTTCATTGGACTAAAAATTTAGATTTTTTTTGCATTTACACAATAGGATCAAATTTGCAAGTTGGTAGAAGTTCACCCCTAATAAACCAATTGCCTGATGTATGTAGTATATGTTTGTGTTCTTGTCTTTTGAACGCATAGTCATTCACTCACTCTCATTAATTACTTTAATCAGATACATGGAATGTTTTTATAGTTTAGTACCCCCCACTACTTGTATTTTCCAACAACAATCTAATGAACAAACAGTATGGGTTAATGCCATTTCAGTTATGTATGTATTTCGTATTTCATATATGTATTCCATATTATTTGTATTGTTTGCATTCTGTATTCTAAATATGTACCATACGTATCCCACACTGTTGGAATCCATATTTCTTATTTTTCAAGATCAGCAATGTCGGAGGGGGGAGAAGGGAAATTATATTTTGAAGATCAATGGCTCTCGGGTTTTTTACAATGAGGGGGGTGGGGTGTTAATTGTCAATTGGAGGGGATGCATCTTTTCAGTGGATAGGATAGTATACAAAATTAGGATAGTAGTATACAAAATTTGGATAGGTTCTCTTGTAGTCAATTTTAAATGGATTAGTACCAAATTTGGGTAGGTTCTCTTGTAGTCAATTTTAAATGGATTAATACAAAATTTTGATGCATAATAGGTATAAAAAAACAAGAAGAATATTGCTAATTTACTTGACCTTTTTGTATTGCATAGTGATTGATAGTAGAGTAGACCTCCTATTTGCTTGTGAAATTTTGTATGCTTATATTCAACACTATGTAGTACTTAATATGGTAGATACTCAATTGTGAGTAGATAAAAAATTTCACTATAAGAGGACTTAAAGTTTGTTGAATTTGTTTGGCAAAGCTAAATTTTTTTCCCACTCACCTCAAATGTTACAATCTTGCAATCTATGATATTAACTGGGCTATCCAACATTGTAGGCTCCCACACTTTAAAAAATTTAAGAAAAGTTTTACATTCTCAATTTTTGTCAATGCACCAAAAAAATGACAAGATTTGAATATTCTTTAGAAAAACTCCCATGCAAGAATTACTAAAGTAAATTGCACACATGGATCAAATATACCATCTATTCTTTATATGTGTTTGGGTGTAGGGTTTTCAATTTAATCATACTTAACCCCTAAAGGACCAGCCTGCAGAATTTGGCAACATAAAAAAATTGGGCAGGTACATGTGGCTAGAGGTTTACAAGTTTGAGGCTGAAATTTTAATAGAAGTTGTGGACAAGGAGTACCTTTCATTTGAACTAAATTTTATGACATTTGGAAATACGAGTCAAAAGTTATGGCCTAATATGTTACTTTTTTTCTCAGCCGGGCAGTTAGGGCAGATCAGAAAAAATCACTTTTTTCAGAAACAAAAATTTGAAACTGGTTTTCTAGAGCTATCTATACGTGGAAAGCTTTTAATCATTCCATTTTGACCAATGAGTCAAAAGCTATGAGGAGTTTTAGTTTGCGGGCAGTTTTGGAATTTCTATTCTAAAATAAACTTTGAAATCTTTTATCTTACTCAATTTTCAATATTTTTTGAAAAAATAAAATCATAGGATGTAGATTGTTTAATAAAACATTTCAACCATTGGGACTGGCATTTTTCAATTTCATATCTAAATTCTTAACAATTTAGTATTTTGAATCATTCTCTACTTCATTCTACTTACTATTTTTTTCCTATATGTTGTACAATTCCAAATGATGTGAAAATTTTCAAGCATGTAGCCAACTTGTTTAGGAAAAAGGATCCAAAGACGCACCACCATTTTGGACATTTTTTCGTAGAAAAGTGAGCTTTTGAAGTGCAGCTGCCCGTTTTTTTGCAGGGGTCAAAAATTGATTTCAATGATTTTGAATGCTTATATCTTGCAATCCACGTGGTGGAAATTTCTGAAATTTTTACCACATATTCTCAAGTCAGCATACTACAAGACCCTACGGTTACATGAGTCCAAAAAAAGTTTTTTTCAAAAATTTGGTACTTGTACTAAAAACGGCAGTTCTTGAGCGTTTTCAGTGAAAACATAGTCACGGAACTTTAGGGGTTAAAATTGCACATATGATTGGATTTTTTCTTTCATTTTCTTGTGTTGCACTATATTATGGTAATTCTTACACCTAAACACATTGGAAACTTTGAATATGCTCTTTAGACAAATGGATATGCAATAACAATTGACAATCAAATTTTGTAGGTAGATACTTTTAATTGAATCATAATGGAAGTGTTTACATAAATTTGGGAATCACTATAAATTAGTTATAAATTTTAAGGGATGCAAAAATGTATGAGTCTATAATTGTAATGTAGGTGATACCAAATTCTATATGATGCACGTTAAGAAATGACATTGGTAGTAGTAAAACATATAATGAAAAAAAGTTAAAACAAAGCCAGTGTATAAAACCCACCTCCTTATAAAGGTGCCACCTTAAATTAAATCCATTTAGTATCCAAAATGACCCTCAATTCCACCTTACAAATGTCCTTGTAATGTTCACCATTGTAGGGATCCTCCATCTTCACTTTTCCTTCATAAATAAGGTAACTAAACTTACATGTGACCATTGTTTAAAAGCAATGGCTATAAATTATTGCCTAAAATGAACTCCCACTATACATGAGAGTCTATGATTGGTTGTAGAAACACCTCTTCTTAATACTTTGAGAATTTGTAGTTAATTCATACAATGTCCCAAAAATGCATTCCAATAGAATCTAAAATCCACATTTGATCGGCTACCAATAAGACCCTATAGAAATTTCCAACATAATAATGGAAACCATGCATGGATTGTTTATTTGTGCGATTTTAGGTGTAGTTACCTTGGAGGTCAGTTGGCATTCAAAATAGATCGGAATTGGATGTGGTTAAGGTGGGTACCTCCAATTGCACCACATATCCAAAACCGCCATCATCACTTTGGGTAGATCTCCAAAACCAATATGTACCTAATGTGTGAAATAAACGATTTCTTAACCTCTACCAACCAAACTATTGCATACTTTAATCCTTCCTAACTTTTGCATACGGTATCCAAATGCCATGTTTTTTGGTGCATTGGAACTTTATTTCACTTGCCAACAAGAAAATCAATGAAAACTTAACAAGCATGGTAGCAAAAAGTGTCTGTTTTAGGGGTGCCCACCTTATTAGCTTAGCAAGTGACACATGTGGGCTTTGATGAGATGAGTTTTCCACGTGGAGATAGATGTTTATAGCAGGGCTTTTTAAAAAATAAAAAGTAAAATAAAAAAAAATAAAAAAAATAAATGAAAAATAAAAAATAAAAAATATATATATATATATTTTACTACAGTTTGGGAATCTCTCCTAATCATTCAGAATGCCTCAGAATGGAAAGAAAAATAGTCAGAATCTTGCAACTGAAGTGGCACTGGGATACCCCCCTACCAATCACACCAATCATTAATTTTGTTGTCGAACATGAAGTTGCTGTTTTTAGGGTTTAGCATGTGGAAATGAGAATTGGGGAATCTGAATATAATAAAAGATTCACCCCAACTAACTTTTTTTATTTCGTTCCGGACATGTCCAGGTGCGGAGCACCCAGCAACGACCAAGGGGACGGGGTGGCGGGGCCCACCCAATTTTAAAAAATGGGATTTGAAGGCAGGCCTCTTGTAAGGCTTATCTGCAACCGATAAGAACGTCGGGTTCCAATCTTGTCATCAAGATTCTTTGCGTAAAATGTACACGGTGCGAACATGAGAGGGGGAGCATCAATGATAACCATCACCAACCCAATTTCAAATGTTGATTCATAGGAAGTACATTGAATAAATATATGTTTCAAAGAATCTATATTAACTTTTTTTCCCCTTCTTGAATGTCAAACAAGACCTAACGAAAATTATCATCTTTAACTCAGTTAAAGGAACATGGGTGCATGAAACAAGTGTCGTAGAAAGACACCTAGGTGGCCTTGTGGTCCTTTAAAGGTGAAGTGAACGACGTTCACTTGTTGAGAGAGTAGTGTGAAGGGGAATCAAAAAAATCTCCTTAGCAGCAGGGTACGGAGCTTTGTCGCTTGTCCGAAGTTTGTGGGGTCAAGGCACGTGGAAGTGAATAGTGATGATAGTTAGCTTTGACTTTGTAGCTTAAATGCGGTGCTTGACAAGCTATATTCAATGATTGGAATGGGGCTAGTAGGCTTGAAATATTTTTCCAAAAGATACAAAAAAACACCTTTATTAACGGTTTTCTCAAAATCAAGCCTAAGGGACTTAACTTATAGTTTTAAAGGTTGAGAATATTGAATTGTAGGAACCATATACAAATGTTTATTTGGACGATTCTATGATGAAGTTATTCAATTGACAATTGTGGTAGTCTATACTCATATAATGAGACTAGCTAGGCAAGGGATGGGGAGTCAAAAATGGTACTTTGCATGGTCACCCTTTGTAAAAAACTTGAGCCTAGAGCCCGTGAATGGAGTTTAGGATTCAACATCAATATCATTATAAGGATTGACATGTTTTAAATCCACTTTAGAACTTCAAATGATTTAGATTTTCCTTCAATCTTATATCTATCTACTTCTATTAAACAATATTTTACAGAATGAAAGTTAAATCCTCACCCCTAGATTTTAAAGTAAATTATCTAGGATAAAGATTTTAAAATCAAATTTTTTTTAATGTCTGATTTTTTGAAAGAAGATTCAAGTCAAAATCCTAGCATGGTGAGGTGCTCGAACCGTATTGTTACTTTTCACTTTGAAAACTAGTATCTTACAACCTACATAGTCAAAGTTTATGAAAGTTTCTTTTTACATCCTCAAAAAAAATTTATATAAGATCTTATAATTGGATATGTAATAAATGATTTTTTTCCATCAAAGCTCTTTGTAATAATGATGATAGTTTTGGAGTGTTTGGGATGAAGTATAATCTTTTGAATTTTAGAGACTAATAATCATTACAAAAAATCTAAGGCCTCAACAAGGCCGTGAGTGCTGATTTTCGGGACCCGCGGGTGATATTACGGAAAAAAAAAAAAAAAAAAAAAAATCTTTTTTTTTTGCAAAAAAAATAACTTCCCCCCCCCCCGAAAAAAAATTCAAAAGTGACGTCACGCTGACGTGGCGCTGACGTCAGCGCTGGCGTGGAACTTCGACCACGTCAGAATTTCAGTTTCTGAATTTTTTTTTTTTGAAAAAAACTCCATAGTATCACTACGGGGGTCCAGGCTTAACGGCCTTCCGGAGGCCTCATATTTTTTGTAATGATAAACCATGTTCAAAGACTTAATTGGACGATGTTAGATGTACTTATAGTACTTTATAAAATCCGTATTGTTGTTGTCAAATAGTTTGACGCATGCCAAACGTAGATGATAAGTACTTAGGCCATTTCAAATTTCTTTTAGCATTTGGATTCTAGTATGACAAACAATGATCCTTCAAACCAAGGTGTAGTTAGGTTTATCTTTCATTCTTCTTATTGATTGGTCAAATCACTACCTATGAGACACATTTGATATGCAAGGGTCAAATACAAGAAGTTTAAATACTTACTATGTAAAATTGAAACTCATATAGTTTTAAGACCAACCTAACCAAGATGTTGTAACAAGTGTTATAGATAATTTAAGTTTTTTTGGTAACATTCCATCCATTTCCATCCTCGTTTCCATCCCAGTCCAGGTGGACAATTTAGCCAATTCTTCTTATCACAATAAACAATGTAATTCAAATGGACCAATACATCTGAATACAACATAAATACTAATATTCATATCTCCACGTGAACAATTTACAAAAGTCCAAATTTTTTCTGCTAGTGCAGATTGGTGTAAATGATTTTGGCAATAAATTGCCAATATGTAACCAAGCCAAGATGCAACAACAAGTGTGTTGAGAATTAAAAATAAATAAATTTGGGTTTCATTTTGCCAATTCCATCAAAACCATGGCCAAAAATTTATCAAGTCTTTTTTATTGCAGTAAATTGTATGTAATCCAAGTGGGTCAATATAAAGTAGACTAGCCTAATTCCATCTCCTACTTTGGGACCCAATTCTGTGTGTTCAAACATCCAAATTTGTTGAGAAAAATATCTCAAACCCTTCAAGATTATGACAAAATCAATGAATTAATGACAAAATGGTTAACATGTCAATTTTTGATTGGTGGGAACTGAGATGTCAATAGATACATGGAAAGAAAATTATGGTGTGTTTATGAGACGTTTATGACTCCACTCTAATGGGCTGTTTTGTAATTTTAGGGCAGACCACTTCAAAAATTCATAGAAATTACAATATTAATCATAAATTTATAATTCCACTTGGATTTGATCCGTGAAACAAGTGCACACCTTGGAAAAAATATATGCCCCTCTTGGGATTGACCCCGAAATATTCAGATTCCTAATCCTCATGTTGGTAATAGGCTTTTCTACCTTAGTAAAAAATAGCAATCTTCAGGTATGTTCGCACTTGGAGTTAACCCTTGAATGACGGGCTCATAACCATAGAAATCATCTGTTTCGTCACCGTTTGTTTTTGGTGGGATTAAAATAATGCCAAAGCACTCATTGGAAGACAAAACTACTGTCGATGATCTTCTCTTTTTCACACAAAATTGGGAGGATGAATATTTGCACTTCTGTCCTACAAAGGGAGATTCTTTGTCATTCATCAGCCAAAAAACGTCCTTGATGGCGTTTATGTTTTAAAAGTGTTGTTACTGAGAATTTTAGGAACAAAATTTATACCTACTTTTGGACCAGATTTACATTCCAAACAACACCTCTAACAGCAAGTGGGAACATACCTTTCATCATCACTGTAAGAATCCCCCAAAACTTACAGATGCTCTTCCACTGCGCCTGAGCCTAAAAAAAATCTGCAGAATCCCACATCAGGATTCAGGAACAGGCAGAAGAATCAAGGACGGACGGACTCATGAACAGTGAGTGATGGCGAAAGTCGATGGCGTTTTCATGGTCACCACAAGCCAACAAATCCCCTCCTACAAATTCGATGTGATCATCATCTCCATTTGCACTTGCATTTGCATCATCATCCAGTCCGAAATCATTTCCTCACCCGAATTAGTCCCATTCTGCACTCTTACCCGAGTTTCCTGATACGATTTTTACAGCACATGGTTACGTTTTGCACTACATCAGTACAGTAGTGTGATCGCATTGCCTGCACACCCTTGTCCGAAATTTGCATCCCTGCGCACAGCGTTGCATCTTTTTTGTACAGGTTTTGCTGCTTGCGGGAGCAGCTGTGGTGTGTAGGGATTGGAGGATTCTCAAATGGCAGTTGCCATGACGATGTTTGCGGCTTCGACGTCAACATTGAAGACCACTGCGAGTGGAGGTGCTGCGCCTTTGGAGACGGCGGAGCACTGGAAGAGTCGTGGGGTGAGCTGCTGCGTGCACCAGCGATGTCAGGGGAGGAGGCGAAGGAAGATGAGCATTGTGGCGGCGAGTCCACCGAGGAATGATGCCGTTTCCGGTGGGAAGCCTCTGACGAAGCAGGATCTCGTGGCGTATTTAGCCTCGGGGTGTAAACCTAAAGAGAAATGGAGGTGCGTGATCCGTGCGTTGGAATGGCTTTGTCAATTAATGTGGCTTCATTTACGAAATTTCAATTTGAAATGGGGTTGTTCGATCAGTGGGAGTATGTTGATTCAGGGTTGTCAGGATTTGAGGTTTTATTAGAAGGGCTTTTTGAGTTTGTTTTTTGTTATTTGTTTTGGGTTGCAAATTAGAGCAAGTTTTTTGTAAGAATTAGTGGACAGAGGTTCTTCGGAGTAGGATCAGTAGAGGAGATTCTGTTGTTGTTTGGATTTCGAGAGTTTTATAGCGTGTTTCTACTGATTAGAGCTGGATCTCTCAATTTTGTTTTCTGATTGCCTGAATCTGTGGCTCCTTTGAAATCGGAGGTGGGTTCTTAGGCAATGCTTGTTTTCACGATAGCTTGCAATCGATCTAACTCCTCTTCAATGCCTCTAGTCTTGCAATTCTTCTGGCTTCATGGAACTGGATGCTTCGATTGAACCTCCTAAGTACTAATTACTCAAGTGTCCCTAACTCCAATCAGTGGTTACGAGTCATTCGTTCCTTTGTATTTTCTATAGCACAACCCTCAGAGGGCTTTGGTTTGCATGATGGTAGCCGTTCTTCATGATGAAATATTCAATAGACTCTAAATTTTTACAAGTGTGTGACTTTTTGGCGCTTGTTGGGACCGCATATGCAAAGTTTGCGTCCAATGGAGATGAGTGTGGTGCTGCGACTTGTGCAGGATTGGGACTGAGCATGAGAAATTCGGGTTCCAGCTGGATAATTTTCAGCCCATGACGTATGAGCAGATTCGGCAGCTGCTGGAGGGGCTGGCGGAGCGTTTTGAGTGGAAGAGAGTGATGGAGGGTGACAAAATTATTGGGCTGACATTTGTGAGCTCTGCAACTACTTGATCCCCCATCTTTAATTTGAGCAGGGAGGGATCTATGAATCTTCCCGTGTTTTTAGGTTTAGGACGATCTTAGACGGAATTAGCTGAGACGATAATGCATGTGGTGTGACTTTCCTGTGTTGTGTGAATTGCAGGACGGGCAAAGTGTGTCACTGGAGCCTGGAGGTCAGTTTGAATTAAGTGGTGCGCCGCTGGAGACACTTCACCAGACATGTGCCGAGGTCAATTCTCATCTGTATCAGGTACATCACCCACCAGCTATTGGTGTTCAGCACATTCTATTGCACTCACAATAGAGGTTTCAATCAAATTAGACTATTTGTGGGGCTTTTCGTGAAGAGATTCTTTCCCATGATTCATGGGGAGGTCTCCCTATGGTCACGGTGATCACTTGTAGGCCTTCATATGATCACTGTGAGCATAAGGATTCCTCATGTATCACGGGAAGGACTCTCTTTCTGATGCTGTTAAAAGTTCCTGAAACAGTCCAATTTACTGAGAATCCTGTTTTATGGGCAGGAAACTTGTTGCTAATGAATCTCAGTGTAGTGCAACTTCGGGATTTTAACGTAATTATAAGGAACAATAGAAGTGGTTAGAAGACTTGGAAAAGGTGTGGATGTGAAGGCTAAACTGGCCTTTGGGATTGTGCAGGTAAAAGCTGTGGCAGAGGAGTTGGGCCTGGGGTTTGCAGGCATTGGGTTCCAGCCTAAGTGGAGTGTGGCAGAGACTCCCATTATGCCGAAGGTAGATACTTACTTTTATCCACAAGTTGAGCTCATGGAAAAGCTAAGGATGAGCTTGTCTTTGAGCAGGGTACTGAATCTTCACAGGGAGAATCTCATGTTCTGCTGTTGTAATCTGGCCTAATATAATCTGGGAAGAATTGCCTTTTGTCGTAATACTTCCCTCTTGACTGATGCAGGGTCTGTATTTCAACTGTTGTTGGTTTGTGCCAGAAAGGCTGGAGGGGTAATATCCTGCGTGCCTTAGCTTTTGGATCGTTAGTGAATGTTCTGCAATTTTTGGAAACAGGGCAGGTATGAAATCATGCGGAATTACATGCCTAAAGTCGGCGCGTATGGTTTGGACATGATGTTTCGCACATGCACAGTTCAGGTGCGCTCGTGCAACTCATTCTCTCTTTCAAGGAATCAAACTTGATTTTTGCTTTTGCCTTGAATTTCGATTGCCTGATAATTTATTCTTCTGACATTCCTGGTCTATTTGGAGAGAAAAGTCGTCCTATTTCTTTTGACTGCTTTCTGATTGAATTGGTACATTACATTCTTTAGGGAGACCCTATGCCACCTTGGATTCGGCTATGATGCCCATTCTCCCATTTCTTCTATAAAGATACGACGAGAGGAAGGGTTTTGGGATTTTAAAAATGAACATGATGTAAGCCTGGATGCAGAGGATTGCATGTAGAACCAAGCAGGAACAAAACTTTGTCTGTGCAATATCTCGACATCTGTAAATAAAAAGGGTACAATTCTTCAATGCCATAGGATGCTATGTAAAGAACCACTTCCACTAAATTGTGCAGGTCAATCTAGACTTCGATTCGGAGGAGGATATGGTTAGGAAGTTCCGTGTTGGCCTTGCCCTACAGCCTGTAAGTTACAGGGTTCTCCATCGCATGACTTCCTCTGACCAGTTTTTGTTGTAGTCGGTGAATTGGCAATTTTGATGAAATTTTTCTCTTCAGTTGTTCGTTTATGTTGTAAATCTGGAACACTGTCATCTCTGAGCGATGACTCTGCATGATATATCTAAGGCTTTGCAAACGTGTTTCGCACAGATTGCAACAGCCCTTTTCGCAAATTCTCCGTTTACGGAAGGGAAACCAAATGGCTTCTTAAGCTTCAGAAGGTGAGAGGTGTTGGCCATCACGAATTGGCACTCACTTCACCCTTTACCCGCAATATGAGTGGATGATAGATTAGCCCTAAAGGACCAAGAGGCCCAAATTGGCCTTCATGTTCTTTTGAGTTGGTCACGTGGGGACTTTCGTCTGTTCAATTTTATTAATACTTTGACCAACATATACAATTTCCTTTCCTGATTCTGTTGATATCAACTTAGGGCCTTATTTGAATAATAGTTTTCACAATATGATCAATCAAATTGGTCAGTTTAAACCATGAAATCTCAGTCCTTTAGTGTGGTTAGTATGGTTGGTCAATGTTTTGTATCCAAGTAGTATAGGTTGGATTGCCAATCTCTTAAGGTTTAATTGATTTTGGATTTGCTGTATGTGCAGCCACATCTGGACAGACGTGGACAACAACCGGTCAGGAGACTTACCATTTGTGTTTGAAGATGGCTTCGGGTGAGAAACGTGAACTTGGTTTATTTTTGTATTTTGCCTGCCAAATCGGATCACTTAAAAACAGCGCTTGAACTCTAGATTTGCTCTAACATATGTGCTATTCTTTGGTATTTTAATTTCAGTTTTCAAAGTATGCAAATCTGTAACCCGTGCAGCTATAACTTTTATGAAGCAATTATCATTCCTGGACTATTTTACTTGCACAGTTTCTTATGAGAAAAATCTTGCCATGCAGGTTTGAAAAGTATGTCGATTATGCATTGAATGTGCCTATGTACTTTGTGTATCGGAATAATCAATACGTCGATTGTTCTGGTCTGTCGTTTAAGGTAAATCTCTTTTGCTACGACCGGTGCGGTTGTTGCAAGTTACCCTGTCGCCTGCTCTCTGTCAAATGACCTCATTATAGTTCCTTCCAGTTTATTGCTACACAAAGTTGTGGTCGTTGGAATTTGCTTTTGTTGTGCCAAGGATTGCGCGCACATGTCGGGGAGTGGTGATTTGATGTGATGTGTGTACTTAGACACACAGCAGCTTTTGATCAAAGCTAGTGGCGAATTGTGCAGGACTTTCTGGCTGGGGAGTTGCCTGTTCTACCTGGAGAGAAACCAACTTTGAGTGACTGGGAAAATCATCTAACGACCATCTTTCCCGAGGTTTCCCCTTATTTCAAATTTCACATTTCATGTCTTTGAATATTTGAACTCTCACAGCAATGATTGCCGATTCTTAGGGAATGCTTTCGCATGCACATGAATGACAACTAATGTGCGCAAGCATTGCTTGGTCGCAGTTTATGTACTCGATCTTCTCTTTTTGTGTGGATCTGGTAATTTGGGTACAGATTGATAGAATGCCATCTTACTGCAGGTGAGACTCAAGCGGTACTTGGAGATGAGAGGAGCTGATGGTGGCCCATGGCGACGACTTTGTGCTTTGCCTGCTTTTTGGGTATGTTACTATTATACACCAAAGTTTCTTGGTTTAAATTTGACCTATTTCGATTGAGCATAATATGAAACATTTGTTTCAGATGGGGTCAAATTCCATATCACCGGAGTCAAGAAGAACATTGCATGTGTTGGTCAAAAAATAGATATGCATTGATCAAAACAAAGTACTCATGTTGCCTTATCAAATCGGTCAAAAAAACATAAAGGCTTCCTGGTCCTTTGGGGATTAATATGTTATCGCATAATAATCGAGTGAATCGGTTAATATGATCGATTAACGACAGTTGATTCAGTGCACTTGAGACCAGCGGTACTTAGCTTCCACTTTTTCCACTGTAAGAACTTGTGTATCTTTTTATGTAGACAGGGTTATTGTATGATGAGGAATCACTTCAAGGCGCTTTGGACATCACTAGCGACTGGACTGAGAGGGAGCGTGCGATGCTCCGCTCAAAGGTATCGTGACTCACCATTTCTGTTTCCTACTATTGTTGAGAGCTGTCCAGTAATTGGATGTTTTGGCAGTACCGGTATGTTCATCGTGTTTGCAGTGCAACTGCTTCGGGTTGATGTCACCACTGCTGATTATAAATGCACAACAATTAAGTGATGAAGTTTGAGGTTTATCAGGTTCCAAAGCAGGGTCTGAATGTTCCCTTTAGGGATGGACTCCTCAAGCACGTGGCTCAGGACATCTTTAAACTTGCCAAGGTAGGGTATGAGATGCCAACCTCCTGTCTCTCTCTTATTCCAACGATTTCTAAACAAGTATAGCATTGAACTTCAACCTCTAAAGGACCAAGATTTCGTTGTTTTAAAAACGATCAATTTTATTGATTTTATTGTGAAAATTATAATTGAGACATGGCCAAATTTTACATCACCAGGATCCGTGAAGAACATTGCATGTGTTAGCTAAGCAGTAAATAGAATTGAACAAAAGAAAGTCCCCTTAAAGGCTCACTATATAGTGCCAAGAATTCGAGCTTCTTGGTCTTCCGTCAGGGTTTCGCTTGATCACACTCTGAAAACATCCTGACAGAATGATGTTATTAAGATCGATATGCTATTGCAAGTATCAAGTTTCTTTATAAAGTTTGCGTGGACTGCAGGATGGTTTAACTCGGCGAGGGCTCAACGAGGTTGGGTTTTTGAGGGACATTCAGGAAACTGTGAGAACAGGTGAGTCATAACTTTCTTCCCTGATTGACCTCAAGGATTCGGAGAATTCGGAATGCAGATTGCAAGTAAATGTAAATTGGTTAAAAAGATCATCAAAGATATTAGAAAAAGAGGTGGGTGACCACCTATCCCTTCTAGTTTTTATTTACCGTTGTAGTATGTACAGTACAACGCTTGTTATAATTCAGGGTTGAATACTTACGTGGAATGGGATAACGATGCAGAATAAACAGCACATAGCTTTGTTCTCTTTTTAACGAATTTTAGCATGATCAATCTAACTATGCAAAATGAATTCTTTTTTGTGTTGTGCACAGGCGTCACTCCTGCAGAACGTCTTTTGGAGCTCTATCATGGGAAGTGGGGCGAAAGAGTTGATCCTGTGTTTGAAAAACTTCTGTATTAGGTTGCAACAGCTTCTGAATAAACAAAATAAGGATGCAGGTAGGTTACCTCAGATCATGATGTTTGTAGTGTCGAAGTTTTGGCCTTTTTTTCGATTTGGTAAAGGCTCCAATATATGTGCAATCAGACGTAACAGATATGGTTGGATTGAATACCACACATGATGATTACTCTTCAGTTCAGACTTGTGAACTGGGCAAATGCAGTGCTATGACGTGCACCTGACGCTTCAGTTTAAACTAGCGTTATCTTTGAAAGTTTTGTGTAGATCAGTGATATGAATGCTATCATATCCAACAGGGCTTAAGATTTGGTAGAACGTTTTAAAGCGTTTTTTTGGCCATGTTGTACCAAACGTGCAGTCGCTTGACATTCAGTTTTGGTGCACTTATAAACTTGTACATTGATCACCAATTCACAATTCACAATGATATTTATCAGCAGATCGTTGTTTGAACTTTACTAATAAACACCATTCCGAGTGTGAACCATGCAATGAACCAATTTCTCAAAAAAGTGTTTGGTATTTTTATTTCTGCAATGGAACCATGGTTGGCTTTCTAAAGTTGGATTTATTTAAGCAATCTCTTACTTCAACTCTTCTTAAAAGTACCTCAATTTTGGATGCGGAACTTGTCAATGAACTTAATAGATTCCAATGGACATTTCTCTTCATTTCACAAAAAATGGACACCCTAATTCAAATTGATTCTTATCCTTTCAAGCAATCTCTTTCAATGAATGTTGAAGCTCAATGCTCTATAACATTCAATACAGTACATAAGGTGTTATTTTTTTCTTAAATATTATGTGCAAATTTTTGGAGACCACACTTATTCAAAAGAGATTACATTTCACAAGTTCAAAATCTATTCTATATATCGTGAAGATATCTTGTTGGTATACAATAGACTTGCTTGGTATGGTAATGAAATGGTAGTTCTGACTAAAGTTTGAAGTCATCTACCAAGAATTGGAAATTGGCTTCAAGTTGACAACAAAATTTGACCTCCTTTTTGAACTTGGATCCCTTATTGCACTATCTCACGTTGCATGCCAACAAGTGATACTCCCTTTGTCTTAGAATAAATCCGTGGTATTCCAACTAGTTTCCCACTAAGCTTGCAAGTTATTGCAAGCATGTCAATAGTGGCAACAAAGCCATCGATGGAAGAATCCTTGGAATTAAGAGCTAAAAATCCAGGCTATTGTGATATACTTGAAGAGAATACCAAAGGGTACTTTGTGCAACAAACAATGCAGTCTATTATATTACCCACATTATTTGGCATTTTATGCAAAGCGTAGTAAATTGAGACTTTCTAATTAAAATAAGACAAAAGCATCCTAACATATTGCCACAAAAGCCTTCAATTCTTGTTTTGCTTTTTCATTGCACCAACAAGACATTTTTGTGAAGATTGTTGTTCATGAGGTCATACACTGATCCACTTGCCTAATTTCCACCCAGATGTCTCGAATTCACGACCCAAAGCCAAGCTTGGACTTTTACTCAAAGGTTTTGGGCATGACATAAGTTGTTTTCTTTATCAATCATCATCTTATAATCTTTCGGGTTTTTTAATAGTGAATTTGAATCCAGTAAGGGAGACTTTGCACCAACACAAAGCTAAGTTTATATCAATTAACCCCTAAGCGTTCAAACAACCATTTTTGGGTCGCTGACCGACTTGGGACAAAAAATTTGGGTAAGTTTTTTATTTGTTTTTCAAAAAAAAATTCCCTTAAAAAGATTAGATTGTCTTTCAATTTTTATATTCAAAACTAAGATCGCTATGGTCAAACAAAAATTATAAGAGAAATAGCACAAATTAAAAGTTTAAATTTGGTCTAGTGTTGGAAAACTTACTATTTGAGGAAAGTGTTGGTGTTTACATTATTAGGTCTTATGCATATTTTCACAAATCAACAAAAACCACAATTTTGACCAATAAAAAAAATTCAAACGCTTAAGGTAGAAATTGTATTTTTGGTGAATTTTTGAAGTTATATCTTCAAAATTCATTTGAAGAGAATCCAAAAAATATTTTTATAATTTTAACCATACGGATACTTTGTGGTTTTCATACTACACATTATCTTCTTTGATGCAAACTTCAAAAAAGTTATAGAACTTATATTGTATAACACATTTGTGTTTTGTCCAACTCCCTTGAGCTTTTATGGGTTAAGGTCTATTTTCACTTGGTTTTATTGAGTGTTGTTATTGAAGGTTTTATAAATAAATTTAGACCTATTTTTGGACTGGATTCACATTGCTAGCATCATTCCTAATGCCAAGTGCAAACATACCCTTAAAGTCTAAACTAAAATAGAAACCCTACTTTGGAAGCTCAGGACCAATTATGATATACTCCTTCCGTCCCAAAATGATCTTCTTGTTGGACTAAATGTTCCGGATTTAGGTCAAAAATAACATTTTTCAAATTTTTTTCATACATAAGTAGAGTTCAATGCATTCTTCTTATCCTAGAAGTTTTAGTTGTAAATTCGTTTTGCATACCTTGTTGGTCCCTATTGTTTAGGGTTAATCCTCAAAATCTCATTATGTTTAGTCCTCACTCCAAACACAAGAAATGATTACATTTATGCTAAGGTCTTTCATTGAATAAAAATATAAGCACTGAAAAATGTAATTATGAGATCTTAATCTCACCTTGTCCATAGAAAAGAAATACAAAAAATTTCAAACTCATATTTTTTACCATTTATAAGGTCAACAAGCTTAAAGTAGAAAGTTTTATTTTTATTTTATCTTGTGCCCATACAATTTTTCAACTTCAAATTTCAGTAATGAATTAGAGGATGGTGAATTCAATTTGCATCTCTCAATATGATATATATGCTAGGGTTGAAAACTATCATATTCAAAATCAAAACTTGAATTCACATTATGAACAACTTATGCACCTTGCATTATTATGATCCTATTGCAAAAACAAACAAACTATAAATATCAATTAATTCATCAAAATTTCAAAAATGATTTTTTCATTGCAATCCAAGCTTATCTTCAATTGTTGTATTCCAAACAAAATCCCAATTTAACTAATTTTGGACTTAACCATCAATTATGAACAAAACCAAGTATTTTATGTTTTCTTCCAAAGCCAAAAAACAACAAAACAAGTGTGGAATATCGACGGCCAGCCAACATATTTAGCTTATTGTTATTGGAATCAGTCCATTTCAAAAAGTGACCTCGCAAGCAATAATTTCACATCCAATTGCATAATACACAAGTCATGACAACTCACCAATACAACTACAAATATAAAATTTTGTTAATGAAAATAATACAATCAATTATTTATTTTTCATAAGTGAAATGTATAAGCCCAAATCCACTTGCATCATCCTAAGTGCATGAAGTTATGAAGAACAAAGTATCGGATGGCAGTCGACAGTAGAACTTAATGAGTCCTAAATTGTAAGCCTTCAAAACTCAGAAAGGTCATTGACATATCAATCTCTAGCCAATAACTAATCCATTGACAAAGAAATCTAGTACCATTGCTAGCGTACAACTAATTTGTGCTTTCTCAATATGACACTACCCGTTTGGTAATAATTGGTACTGAGACAAAACTAATGTATTGACCGGTATCCAACACACTCATAAAATATTGGCCAACGGCTAACACACAAGTAATGTAGCGGATGGCGGACGGCAACCAATGTGTACTTGCCGACTTAATCTTCTCCCCCATCATCAATATCTCGATCAACCATGGTGCCAACAGCTTCTAAGTTTTCCAAAGTTGCAGTAATTGAAGCTTCAGGAATTAGATGAGTAGCTGGAGGTCCTCTCTTTGCATGAGAAGGCATTCAGTCAGAGAATAAGACAATATTTATATGGACCATTTGGGGAAGGCATTGTTCCTTCTGCCATCTACGGGTCCAACACTTCCTTGCAACAATGGCCTTGCCTTCCTTCTAGGCTTTCATTGGCGTCTACCATTCCACCTTGAACTTCTCATAAGTTGGGCTTTGGATTAGGTCAATACATTCCAGCACTTGTCCAAGCCAAACTGGAAGATAACTACTTTCACAGGGTTGACAAAGAACAAAGTCCCCAAGCAATACGTCTTTATATAGATTGAAGCTCAGCTTTGGTCTGTCCTTAGCAAAACCACAATATGGAAAGGGTTTCGCTTCATCCTCCAATGTGATGTTTTCTAGATTATGAGGATCTGGTCAATTATCAGCAAAGATTGGGACATGATCTTTTTTCCAGTCTGAGAATCCCTCTTGAAGTTCTGGAGGTGTAGTAGACAGCAGAGAATTAATCTCTGCAAGGATTCGTGCCTAGTACGCCACAATCCTGACCATTTCATTAGAGTACCTTCTATTTTGTGTTATTCTAGACTTCCAATGGTTGATATACTTAGCTATTCCATTTTTGATGAAGATTTGTTTCTCAATGCATTTGCCAGCCCTTGTCACTTCCTTCTCGACATTCAACTTCTTTGCATTGACCTCAACATTTTCCCACAAGGCTTTAAACGACATTGGGTTAGGTATGCGAATTGAAATCTTGGGATTGCCTTTAATATTTGTCCTCTACATCTTCACTAGTTTTCCTAGAGGTAGCCATGATGAATCTGTTGCTCGCTTTTTATATCTCATGGCCAACCATCCTCGATCTGGACCGTCTTCTTCAATATAGAATTTGAAGAGATGCTTATCTTCGAGTCTGATAATTTTGTTGACTCTATCGTGGTACCTAGAAATCTTTAAGATATGCTTTGAAATGTGTAACTTCTTAGACAAACTCTTTTGAGAGTCCATAAACGCCTTTATGAGATAAAAAAGGACGTAGGTGTTCTTCCTCTTGATTAGTTTTGATAAGTAACTAAAGTACATGTCTATGTCTTCATGGGTATGACCAACAATGAAAAAGCCAATTGTTACTTCATTAAAGATTTGTCTTGCAATGAATAAGCCGAGAGATTCAACTACAGGCCCTTCGAAGCGTCGTAGAGGTAGGAGCAAAGGCAAAATTGTAGAATCTTCAAGCTCTTTTGATTCTATTTGTTGCACTCGCTTGATGTTAGCAATGGGTTGGCAAAGGCGTGGTCGTCGCAACAAACTTGTGGAAAGTGGAGGCTGAGACGTGATTCTATACGTAGATTTGCCAAACAAGCGGCTGTCTCCGATATGTTCCTACCGTCAATGTACTTCTGGAGGTCCATCTTAGACAATAGAAATTGTAGTATTTAATAGTCAGGTTGTCGCAGAAATCTCGTCTGCTAGAATACTTGTAGTTCTTTCTCCCTCTTCTACCTTGTAGTACTCAAGCATAGTTCATTCTTATATTGTATCGACTGCCGGCTGATACGTGTTATGTGTCGCCTATCAGTCAATATCCCTTTTTATGAACTATACACTTTTATTACTTTTCATCATCTTGTCTGATTATGATGTTGGACCTGTAGAGTTGTGCCTGACCAAGTCATGACCTAGTAATGGGAGTAGGGACAATTTGCCATTGGGGTCTGACGAGGACAATGGTGTCGCTCAGCCACAAAGAAAAGGAGATGGTGTTTTTCCCCCTTCAAGGCACCAAGTAGCGTCTCGAAAATATTTCACAATCTTGGACATCAATGGGACACTCTTGCACTTTGAGACTCTTAAAATGAAAAAAAAATAGGGTCGTTCAGAAGAGTTGCATGCAACATAGATCGGGTCTGAATGCCTTCTTAAGATCATGTCTTCAAGAGGGATTTGAGATTGTTTTTTGGTCCAGCGTCACTGATAGGAATGTGAAGACCCGCTTTGAAGGGATCCTGGAACTTGTTTCTAAGCTTAGTCCAAACTGTCTTCGATTCTCACAGACCATGTGTGATACAAGCGCTTATAAGGATCCCCAAAATCCCGCCCGGCCTAGTTCCTAAAGCGTTTAGTATGGTTGCTTACATCTCCGCAAAGCTTACTTGGTACAAAGGCAACTATAGATAATTGCCTTTTTATTGATGATTTGCCCTATAAGAATATTTTGAATAACCCATATTCTCCATTTTATCCTACTACCTATACAAAGTATTTAGAGCAGAAAGTGAAATTTGGGCTGACATACTTGGAGAAGGTCATGATTTTGTTCCATCAAGAATTCCTGACGTCTGGGCTCTCAGTTCCAGAGTACTATAAGTAAAATAAAGAACTTGGTCGCCTTCGTTGTTTTCTGGGTTCTACTTTGTACAATAAATTTATTCAACTTGCTTCGGAATCTCAAGCCGGATTTGAGGATTTAAACACTAAGATGGAGACAGAGGACTATGATCTCCTAAACTAAATATACTCTTATAAGAAGACACTCAGCGTGTCGACCACCAGCCAATACATTTTTTTGAATTTCGTCTTGTAATTAGATGATGGAGATAGAGGACTAGGATCTCCTAAACTAAACATCCTCTTATAGAAGGATGCTTAGCATGTCAGCCGCTAGTCTAACACTTTTTTTGAATTTTGATTGTACATGTCTTATAATTAACTTGTACTCGCGGATTTTGGACCTCTACTTACTAGATAATTGTATATATTTGAAAACTTTATTTTTGGTCCACAAAGTATTGTAGATTCAATCCACTTATTGATTTTTTCAATGATGTATGTTTTGGCCTTTCTTTGAGATGTACTCATTAATATGCATTTGCATCTTTCTTTGATTGTCATTTACATCTTAATTTCATAGAATGAAAAATGTTCTTGTTGCTAGTTTGCCATAGCATTTCACTTGTCGGCCATCGTCCGATACTACTATCTGCGTTTCAACTAATCCTAATAAATTGCTTATTTGGAGGGCTTTGCAATGTGTGTTGTTCATGGATCCACAAACGTCTAGAACATCCCGTCAAGAAATGTGTGGTTCTCTATATTATGGGATTGCTATGTTATGTCAATCCACATGTCTCTACTAATCGTTGGAATCCGCATCGAAATACTATGAAGCGTCTCGAGCTTATACAATTGTTTGAAGTATTGTTGCATTGATTTCATGTGGGTATTTGGTCAAAGATGCACGAATTGAATCCTTTGCTCTCACACCTACTCCCACAGAATATCATTCCCAAATTGTCATTCATTTTTAGGCAAGAATATTGTCTCGAAAAGGAGAAATTATGTAATTTAAAAATTCTTGGATTTTTACAATTTGTAAAAATCTACAAATTGTAGAAATTGACAAATTGTAGAAATCTACACCTAATAGAAATCTTAAAATTCTACTAAGGGAGTTCATTACATAAAAATACAACAACTTACAAGTCTTATATGTCTAACCTAATGGTACTCTTGACAATTGATATGGGACAATTGCTATAAGACAAATAATCGGGAAACAAATTAGAAAACAACTAGAAAATTACTACAAAACAACCAAAAGAATTCTAAAAGATTCTAGTTGTTTTCTAATCATTCTCTAGTTGCAATCTAGTCACAGAGAAGCTATGTATTAGTGTAGGGTTACAAGAGTGTAACAGAGTTGTCATTTACAAATTCTAGTTGTTTCTAGTTGTTTTTTAGTCAGACTACAGTTGTTTTCTAGTTGCAGTCTAATCGTTTTCTAGTCAAACTATAGTTGTTTCTAGTCGCAAACTAGATGTTTTCTAGACGAATTGTGCTCAAATTTAGATAATATGCGATTGTGGTTTGCCACAGTGGACTCCACGATGCATAGAGTTGTCCACATCGACAACTGTGATGAAAACTGGATGTAGAATACCTCACAGTAATTCTAATTGCCAACTCTGTTACAATCCTGTAACCCTACACTTCATTCTATGACTACTTTGCGACTAAACAACCTAGTTGTCAAATTTGGTGCATATAGAGAGGATTACAGTTGCAGGATAGTTCTATAAGACACTAGTTGCATAGTAGTCGGTTGTGCCGGACACGTTTTTCTTCTAGTGGTGTTTTCTACGCTTTTTTCAAAGCAGCAGTCTAGGGAGGTTTGTGTGAAGGATCAAGTCTTTATGGTTGATGTTAGCCCACTTTCGCTTTGTAGGACCCTGGATCATGCTTGCTACCTTCCTTGTCCATTTGTCAGAGAATTTAGACGCACAAATAACAGAAGTGTTATTCCTAATGTGTATTGATATAATTCCATTCATTAATCCTTTAGTAGATTGTAAGTCTATTTCAGATTATTTGAAGTCCGCTCAAAGGCCTGGCCAGTTTCATTATAAGGTGGCAAAATCCATTGAATATGGATAGCCTGATTGGCATGGCCTTTTCTAGTGAGTAGTTCTTTGGAAATGTGTCAGCTGCCACCCGACACGTTGACTATAGTTCTAAAGTTTGTAGTTCAAAATCTATAATTGTGTAGTTGTTTTGTTCAAAATCTGTAATTATGTAGTTTGGTAGTTCAGATCTGTAGTTTGGTAGTTACTGTTGTAACAATTTTTTTTTGGCTGCCAATTGACAAATGTCCATCGTTTTATGCCTTATCTTTAATGAAATGCACAGGCTTTCTTTTGTATCATCTATATATTTGTCTTTCTCCTCCATGAATTTTATTGCTTTAATTGGAAAATTTGATGTCGGCTACTAGCCATTTTTATTCTTGGACTAGAAAATAGTCCATAATTTTTTTAATTGGGATTACAAAAAAGTTACAAGGAAAAACAAACTGAATTTTTTTCTTAAACACAATTTTTTGGCTCAAAAGATTATTTTTCACGCCATTGCCCTCAAAGGAAGAGATGAGTGTTCTATAGTATCAAAACAAAGTGCCAAGTGGCAATTCCTCACCATTCCTTCAATAATTACAAAAATTATAAATTTTGATGCCAAATGACTCATAAATGCATAGAAAATGCATACAAATTCACCCATGAGCGCAAATTATATTTTTGGATTTGTATTTTTAAAATGCATAGCAGAAAGTATAATTTTTGCATGCAAATCAGTAAAAATTCGAATTGCAAAAGTTAACCAAAACTTCAAAAAACACAATTTAGTTGCAAGGAATTTTAGGGGTTAAAGTGAGTTTATCAATTGGAAAATATTTTATCTCTAAGCTTATTGTGAAAAATCTTTGGGTTTACTTAATAATTTTATATTGAAAGTGATGCACAAATTTTACATTGATCTCTTAAGGATTATGTTTACAAATTTCAAACAATGCACTTATGTATCTACTTGCTAAAGTACAAGTCTTTCATATAATGTCAATTTATTGAGATAAAATTATTCTATAATAATTTTTACATAGTTTTGTATGCAGAATTCACATGCTCCAAACAGTGCAATTCACTTGAATTAAATCATGCATTTATGATTAATTCATGATCTACTATATGTGTCACCCGTGATGTATCATAAGTCTACTTTGGAACAAAAGCATGATGTATCATTCACCAATTATTGACCAAGGACTCTACAATGGTTTGAACGTTGTACACTTTGTTAAAACTTAAAAATACTAGTTTTATAATCAAGTTTTAAAATACATAGCATAATTAGCAGAATAAAAATTGAAATGAGTTGTATATACATTCCAATTATGAAATTAAAAAAAAAAAAAATTGTCATTTTTTTTCAATTACATTTATTATATGGTTACATTGTAAATGTAGCTTATTGTATGTTAACTCCTATAATTTCCTCCACATTGGAAGACCTCCCAAGTCCTTTTGCTATCAACATAATATTTTTTGTAAAGATATTTATTGCAAATGTCTTTAAGCTCAACCAAGATCTATATCATTTTTTTTCCTAGTTTTAATATTACTTTGAATTATACATAGATGATGATCATCAAGTGAGATATGGCTATTTCAAACTTTGAGTGTAGCAAAAGTCAATAAAACTTTGACTATATACTCCCTATGTCTCACTAATAACCTCCAAATCAAGCAAAAATTGTGTCCCACTAAAAAGCTCCGTTTCTTGATTTCAAACATTGAGTAAGTGTTTGATGTATTGAACAACCTTGTGGGGGCAAGTGAAACAATCTAGGAGCATTCCTTTGGCCTAGCAAGTTTGGTCTTGCTCATATAAGGCACCTTGTACAAATTGCTTCTTTAGATAGTAGTGTTGATGATGCATTTAGTGACCACTTCAACACTATAAAAATTTATTTGTAAAGTGGGCTAGTCTTTTTTATTGCACATATTTAGGTTGGGAAACACATTTCTAGAATCCTATTGTTATCACCACACTTTAAATCATTTAAAATGACAGAGCTGATAGCATTTACAAATTATACTCAAATATCGTACTTTCCACATGGATTTTAGGTGCCTAAAAGACAAATGAATGCCTAAGTTGGAGATTTTGTATAGATCTAAATGATAGCTTACTTATTCTTGAATACATTTATTGCTAGCACTAAAACTAAAATACAGTTAATTCCTCAAAAAGAAGAACTTTGGAGGTTTTTAGTGGGACAAAGGGAGTACTAAGCAATAAATTTCTCTTCAATTATCATGATCATTCTTCTTAAGTGTTTTGAATGCATATGAATATGTGAACTTAGATTATCTAAATTAAATTCATCTCATCAATCCAAAATGAAAACAAAAAACAATATTTTCAACTAAAACATCAAGAACCTACTTTGCATTAAAAAGAAAGTTTAACCATTTAATTAATGGGAAGAATAAAAATGGCATCCCAAGGCCTGCAAACAATAATGTCTGTTTTATTTTTTTAAATATATATTGAAATCAAAGAAGAAAAATCTCCTTCACAAATTAAAATATTATGAACAGAAAACTTGATTGACTATATCTCATGTTTAACAATTGGAAATTTATCAATATTATTGAAATTGTCTTACAACCAAGAACAAAAAGGAAAATTAACCCCTTAGAAATTATGTTGGAAAGAAAAATATTGATTAAGAGCTTTTGAGGCAAAATAGATTGACTAGAATCTAAACAAAGCACCTTTGTTTTTGCAAGTTTTTCATTCTTTTCAACTAGACATGATTAAATTGATTCAAATCTTGCACAAAAATTATATATTGAGGATATTTAGAGTTTAGGATTTTAAGACTTAAGGATTGGGTAGATGACCACATGCTCTAGAGCGAATGCGAGAATCAATAATGATATCCACCAACCAGCACATATGACACATGTGGCCACGGATATTTATGTTCGGGAGAAAGGAAATCAACTTATCATTGGAGGCCCACATATACATGAAAAACTCATGATTGTTGGTGACAAAGCATCGATCAATCTTGCTAGGATGCTTGCCCTTGATCAAACAAGTGTCTTCACCACACGCCAACATCCACTCTTCTACATTTGCTTTCATTTCTTTTTGCTTCAGAGAGTCATCCAAATTTACATAAAGAAAAAATAAGTTTATATTCATGTCATATTCTTTTATTGGATTTTCCTCATTGAAGTTCAACATCTTGTCTTTTGGCTCCCATAACCGCCATCCTAGTGGTAAGGTCCAATCTTCACAAGGTTCACAAATTATGTTAATTTCACACTAAATCTTCAACTACTAAAGAATACTAGGCAAAATTAAAGGAGAGCTTTTTAGATTTTTAATCTAAACTTCCTTCAAAAATATAATAATTTTGTTGTCCAAATGATGGATAATAATCATTAAAAGAAAAGAAAATCATCAAAATTGAACAAATAACAAACAAATATGTAGATGAAAAATGATCTATTAATACTGTATATGGATTTTGTTGTTGTTATTTGAGAGAAATTTTAAAATACTTTGAAAGTATATTGATAGGCAACTAGCATTGGCAAAATTAGCCATTCTAGCTTGAATAATTACATATCAAATGGAATAATAAAGTTTAAAAAATATTAAAGTAATTAATAAAATAATGATAATCTAGTCACAATGAAGTAATGAAGTAATGAGTGTATATAATCTAGTGAAAATGATGTGTCCTCACTAAAACTTTATGTGTAGGTTCCACTTTTGCAATTCAAATCCAAAGATAGGGACCAAAATGATTTAATCATTGCTTGGGATGCCCAAAAAATTAAATCTTGTTTTGTAGCTTTGAATTCCTAAGGTGGGACCTAAACATCAATGTAGAGAGAAGACAATTTGATTTGATTAGGTTCCATGCATTCAAGCTTTCTTGCTATTTCAAAATATAAGTTGGATAAAATTTAGAAAATAATCCATAATAACAATTGAAAGTGAAGGGCCAAATAGAGCCTAATATTTTATGACTTTTAGGCATATCCTATGATTTCTAAAAAACAAATATCTTTATTATTGCTTCATTATTTAGGGTTACATGAGCAATTTGAAGCTCAACAACCTTAAAAAAGTGATATCATTGGATTTGAAATTTTGAAAATTTTCCTACAAGGTCCAATTATTTGTTGGAAATTATGGAGGTAATGAATCTAAAATCAATTGCTTTATAATGAATGGCTAGGTGCCCACCTATAAGAGGTTCATCATAATGCCAAGGTATTGGAGGAAGAAGAGGACACTCTGGAGGCTTTGCAACAAAGAGTCGACAGTCACGGAGGCGTTTTTGGACCCACATGTCAAGCGGGGAGCCTTGGTGAGCTTTTAGTGATGGCTTGGTAAGCAGCTTGGTCAAAAATGTAATGCTTAGTTTGTTCATCCTTTCCAAAGGTGCAAATGTGCGGGATGACGATGCTTGTGTCAACAATGAACGTGGGTGTTGCCATAGAGAGGTGGCACCCACAATCTTCCCATACTGCATCATCTTTCTTCTTCTTGGACATAATGCCAAGTTTGGTGTTTAAGGCACTAGGTCTCTATTTTACTAATGTAATTATAGAGAAAGAAGATTACAACTAATATTCTTTTTTTTCATTCTATTCTTGTTCTAAACTTGTTTTTGGATTAACCAATTGATACAACTCTATAATTTTTTTATTTAGTGGGACAATTTAATGTTATGTTTAATAATGCTCTAGAATATAATGAATTAGGCTATTCTATAATTATCTAATTTCATATATGTTTGTGAAGATTAGGGAAAGGGTTTGTTTTTATATTCTTGGGTGATTAGGAAGTAGATGAGGAAAAAGATGTAGATGGCTAAGCCGCGGAAGAGTGGTGCAGTTTGAAGGCGTGTGGTAATGAGTAGAAGGGAGAAGATCATGAGGGCTTGGAAGAATGGAGTGGGATTGGGGAGCTCCAGAGTGGGTGATGTCTCAAACTTGAGCAAACAATGTAGTTGTCAATGTTAACTAATTGATCAACTCTAGTTAAAATGAAAAAATTTATAATAAAATGGTTGTAGCCTAAAATCAATCTATTTAATTTCAATAAACTTGAATATTTTTTATCATTGTAATATGAAGGATAGAAAATTTAACTACACAATTTTGTTGATCAAATGGTAATGCTCTTATCAAAATACACATCATGTTTTTTAGAGATGAAATGTTCATCAACAAAAGTTTTGTAAAAATGGCATAAATATTGGGGAAGGTGGTGACTGTTCCAACCCTCAACGGATGACGCTCCACAATATTAGTCATTTTCAAATTATCTAGAGAAAATTTTCATTTATATTATATGAAATTTTCACAACTTTGAAAGTATTAAAAGAAGAAGTATAAAAGCTTAAATCTATACTAGTCTTAATTATTAGAGCTTTGAATAGATGACATAAGTTTTTGGCACTCTAGAATCAAGCTAATTTATTGAAATTGATTATCAAAGAAACTATTGCAAATGCTTGCAATTTTAATGTCTAGCACATTAGTGGAATTTAGTGAAGTTTAGAAGACAAAATTAATTCAAAGTTTTATAGTAATCATATAGCATTTTTGAAAAAAGCACTCTTCTTTCTTCACATAAATCTTTATTGTGCATATTTCTATTTTATTCT
Source organism: Antitrichia curtipendula (assembly GCA_951230915.1). Classification (NCBI taxonomy): domain Eukaryota; kingdom Viridiplantae; phylum Streptophyta; class Bryopsida; order Hypnales; family Leucodontaceae; genus Antitrichia; species Antitrichia curtipendula. Next base: position 7,986,581 of record OX579639.1, on the reverse strand, counting down.
TATAAATTGTGCTAATCAAACCATTCTTTCCTAGTCATTTGATCTTTCCACATCTCCTTCATAGGCACTTCTTCATTATTTTCTTCATCATTCCAACATCTTCACATAAGTCTACACATGATCTCTTCCAAAACACTAGTCTTCTAATTGGTCATCAGTTATGATTGGGCTAGATGATACTTTTAGTTTCCTATACTTTCCAATGTACAAGAAATGTATGCAATATTTGTTGCATTCAACAATATTATAGGTAATTTCTTCTACAATAATAATAATTTTTTTAAATGGCAAACATTAAACCATAAAAAAAATTGTATCCTATATACATTTAGCATAGAATAATTTTCTAATTATGAAAACCAAGAATTTGAATAATCTCAAAATAATAGATACATATAAATGACATTTTAATTTCTTTAAATAGATATAAATGACATTTTAATATACCAAAAATAAAATAAAAATAGCTACACACTATGTAGTATCTATATGAATGTGGTCATATACTAAAAGAATAATCAAAATCAATTTTATCCATGCTTCAAGTAAACCAATGCTTCAAAACCAAATTAATGATAATTTGTAAACTTTTCTTCTATTGTTCACCATTGAAGGTTTCCAACATTGAAAGCTTTTCAATAATAATGATAGGAAGACCAATAGTATAGCAAAATTAGTAGGTACTTTAAAATTCCATCGCCTCTCTATGTTTTAATTAAGTAAAATGAGTCTCAAATCATAAATGCATGATGATTAGTGATTCACCGTGAATGAAGCAAATATTGAATGGAATTATATTATTCTATTAACTAAAATAAAAAATTGAGTAATATATATTAAAAAAAATTTGCTAAATATTTCTAAGACATCATCTATGTAGACAATTAGTCCTTTTTATTAGCATAATAATTTCC